>JALGQZ010000008.1:38580865-39780865 GCA_023105745.1 Austropuccinia psidii
ACTCCTTGAACTCTTAATCATAAATGGGTTGGTAGTCACATAAAAGGACTTAATTAGGTAATTATGATAATCTTACATGACAACAAGTGATGTAATCGAGAATCCAAAGAGGATAACTGGTTTCTCACTCAATTTTTTTTCATTTGACTCCATGGAACACTTCTGTGAGCTGTTTTTGAATCAAAAGAGGCATCCTCTTTCTGTTTTTTTCCAAATCATCTTATAATCCAATCATATCACTCATACCAACAAGTAAGTATTAGTTAAGAGCTTTTCTTAAGTGCTTTAAATATTTCAAATAATAGAAATAAACTATTTCAAATATTTTTCAACTTTTATATTGTTGTATTCCTGCTATATCTCAATTGTGATCCTTTGAATCCACAAAGAATCCTTCAAATCACTCTACCAATTATTTTGAAGGTATTATTACAGTATTATTGAATTTTTTTACTTAATTCTGAAATTTTTTCCCTAGTAATAGTTTTATTCAAGAATTATCTTTATAATTATTTTTGCAAAAGATAATTTCATATTATCTCAATAAGAAGCTTTATTATTAATACTTCTTGTAATTGATTCAAGTAGACAATTACTTCTTACTGTTGTAATCACTAGAAGTTTATAATAAGTAAAAGAAATAATTAATTAATTTATTGCTTATTTGTGATCATAATAAATTTATTTATTAAATTTCATAAGAACATTAATAGTATTCTTGATTAATAGTAATATTATCAAAAGCTTCACAGAAAAATCTTACAATATCTGTATTATTCCTACCCAGTAGCCCAGCTCATTACTCTTTTATTAGTTCTTTATCCCTAATTTTATTATATAGACAAAAATAGTGAAATATACAAAGCTCTCATAGTCCCTATATTAAGTTTTTATCAATATTAGTTTTATTCTTAAGCTATGTAATAATCAAATATTTGTATTATTATATATTACTAGAAGTTATATTAAGATTGTTTTATCATATAATTTGCTCCACTTTCTAGCTTTCATTTAAATCTAACCAGATATCTGAATAGCTTTTCATTTTATTCTGATAAGTTTGCAACAAAAAATGTTTTAAAAATCAAATGAAATTCTGATAATAGTCCTTTTAATACACCTTTCTTGGAGAGAAAGAATAATACAATTGAAATTTATTATGGATCTTCATTTAAGTCATCTCAGAACTATACAAAGGGGAAATCTCAAATATTCAGGAACACAATAATAAAATGTTTTGTAGTTCTAAGCATTAATTGAATACTTTTTCTTTTAGTTTCTCCTACCAGATAATTCCTCATTAATCCCACAATGTCTCTTATTATCTCGCCAAACTGACGTTTCCCCATTGCAATCAAAATGAATTTAATCACATTCATCAGTGATTGTTTGACTCTTTTATATTACCATAATAAAGAGGCTCAGCTCTACTGTCAGATTGTTATTAATGATTTTGATTTTATTCTTAAAATGACACTTCAGCTTAAGTACTTGTGCATTCCCATGGTTGATATATTGATTCTTTTTCTGTGGGATCTGGCTGGAATTCTGGTGTTAACATTTGTGGTAAACTTATTTTCAACCAATATTCATTATTTGTTGAACCATATTCTTTGTTTATTTCTAACTTACTTGACTTGTTTTTCACCCAATCTTGATTTGTTGTTGAACCATATTCTTCTTTTATTTAAAATTTACCTGACTCATTTCAATGACCTTCATCTATTCTGATCTTATCTTTAAATTTATTATTTTCTTTCTGAGTATTATTACTATCTTCATCACTCCCCCCTTGAAAATAGAAAATACCTGATTCCAGACCATTTTTATTTAAACCAGGCTTTTTTGAGTGTAATTTTTTCAATCATTTGTAGGAATGATATTATTTTATTTTATTAAATAAGATATATTCAATCAAATTCTCTCGACATGTATTTATATTCACATGATGAAATCATAATTTCATATAGAGACCTAACCTTTTAATTTTTTTAGATTCATCTTGAGTTATCTATTAAGTGAAAGTATATTTGAATTAATTTTTCACCACTTAATTCTTTTATCTTTAAAGTATAAATTAGCTTGAAATATGATATTAAAGATTCTTATTTCAATTTCAAGGTATCAGACACTAAATTATTAATTTCTGGAAAGGCATATTTGCAGTATTAATAAATTTAAAAATAACCCAATTCAGAAGTAAGAAATCAACTTGATTCATCCCATCTTAACCATTCTATACCGAAATATTTTTCAAAAATTTTAATAATTTTTCAATTACTCTTCTGTCCAGATAAATTGGATATTTCTATTCTTATCAATTTCATGTTCATCCATATAAATTTTGACTTTTGCTCATTTAGAGAGCCTCAGAATCAACCATATAACTCTTTCCTTCTTGAGTAAATTCATACATTCCAGTGGTTGACAATGAAATACTTACTCCTCTCACACATAGTTTTTTCCCTTACATTCAAATTTTGATTTGAATCTCTTTTAAATTGCAAGCTACATTGTTTATGGATTCATTGTAGCCTTCAAGCTACTTTTCTTAAATTTATTTATTGATATCTTTACTTTTCTGTGCCCTTAGGTATCAATAGTATTCATATGTCAGTAATTGAGAGTCTGAGGGTTGATTGGCCATGCTGCTTTGAGGTTGGAGTTAAATGAAGAATAGACCAAAAAATAATTTGAAACTCAATAATCCAGTTTTGAATACAATCTGAAATGGTTTGTAATTGTTTTTTAATTAGATTTACATTAAAAATCGAATTAAAAATAGTAATCACCTTTGTTATTTTGCTATTGATTTTAATGTTACTGTCAATAAATTTTGTTATGGGAAAAATAACTTAGACAGTTTCAAGAGTTGTTTTCTTGGAGTTTGGATATTCAAAAAGGTAATATACTCCAATCAACCTGTTGCCCTTGGGCTAAATCATTTTTCCCACCATTGTTTCCTTTAATTGAAATGTGAAGACAGCACTCAATCTTATGATATATATGCTAACATTTGTTTTCCCTATGTAAAAATGATTTATAGTGGTCAAACTTATTAAGACTTCATGTTTGTGCAACTTTCCAACAGCAATGTGATACTGAGGCAATAAGATAAATAACTCATGTTTGAAATTTACCTTTTGAAAAAACCCTTTGATTGCAAAAGAAATCGCTAATCTGCAACAATGCTGTCCATAAGAGGAATTGCAAGAAATCATAAGCCCTGACTATTGAGGCAGCACAGAGCGTTTGGAAGTTAATGAAATACTTTAAACTAAATATTTATAGTTGACTTCGGGGTCTGTATCTGTAATTAAACACGTTGACTTCGCTGAATCTTGCTTGCTAAACTTCCAAAAATCAAAAATACAAGAGATATCGATTGCTGAAATACTCAAAGAGAAGTTTATTCAAAAGGTCATCAAGCAATATGGCAATTGAAATATGGGGAAGAAAGTTGAAGCAACATGTAACGGCGAAAAGACCGGTGGTTGGTATAAAAATATGATGTATATGTAAATAATCACATTTGAATGCAAAAGATGACTTTAAAACCCTTTCGGATTAACGCGATGGGTAGTTTTTGTAAAATGTGGCCTGCATCGAGTACAACAATGGCAGAACGAAGAGATGAATAAACTCAAGAAGTTTTTAACAAGCTGCGCTAGAAAGCCATAATAATTGAGATGGGACCTTACACTTTATGTATTCCTTTACGATATCCTTTGCTTCGGGCCGAAAAGACAAAATATTTGTCGTTAGCCGGCATTTCTGCTTCGGAAGGAAGTTGGGAAGCTTTTCTCTGAAAACCAAATAACAAATCAAGAGAAAATTTGAAAGGGTTTCAGCTTAAAGGAAGAACACAGTAATGACTTGTAGCAAAAAGTTAATAGAGATCTTACCAATGCTTCACAGTCAACCCCGCTTTCTTTGATTGCTTGAATTACTGAATCAACCTCCCTCAGCCTTTTTCTGAGGTTTGCCTTCCGGGTGCTTGACATCCTCCAAGGAAGTTGGCTGTTGATATATTCATAAAAAAGTCAAGAATTGGAAAATTCAGTCCCGAAAAGGACACCGTGATAATTCCAGTTCAGAATGTGGTTGTAATAGCAAATACCGACTTTAATCGACCGCCTTGACAAAACGCAGAGGAGTGGAAGGAGGACTGGAGTGAACGGAGTGGTTGCTTGAACGATCTGGAACATTGATCCGATGGCCATCGCAAAAGACCTCTGACCAACATCTTGGACGGTTTCGGAGGTCTTTTTCTTTGAAGTGCTTACTATTTCAAACTCCGCACTGCATCCAGTTAGGGTTCACTTCATTTTCAACCTAATTAATTATTTTTCAACTGATTTCGCATAGGCGCGACTAGGGCCACAAACACCACCGCTATTCTCAAAATGATACCATTGCCACTTCCCTTGGATTTGAGGTCCAGGCACTGATATACCCTGAATTGGTTGAAAAATGTTGTGCAAAGACATATTTCAAATTTTTGAAGCCCTTAAGCATCATTGTAAAAACCTCATGAGGTCAAATTTATATTACCCCTTTTTGTTTCAGGCTTTCCAGCTGATTGAGCTTACTTTGATAGTTTGAAGGCTTGATTTCCATTTTTTATTGAATAATTTAATTTGATATAAGAGAAATTCCACCAAATTAGCTATTTTTTGAAAGCACTTCCTTGTAAGAATGAAAAATTTCTCCAAAATAAGAAGGATTTTTCAATATTTGTTTTTAATTTGGATTGAGGAAATTTGAACTTCCTAATTGAGTAAAATAGTAAACATGAAGATTAATCTCATAAGATTCTCTTAGATAAGTTGAAATACTTTCATGAATTTGAATTTGAAAAATTCTGAGACACTTTTGATATTCTTCTGATTTTTATTTTCTTTTTCAGGCTCTTATTTTAATATGAGACTTAATACATATCTTTTTCTGAATCAGTTCCTGTTATTATTAACACAATAAGAAAAGTAAAAATAACAGAATAATAGATAATTAACCCTGAATATTTTTTCAAAATTTGTTTGATTTTTGATATAAAAAAATGATGTTATTTTCTCACAGTGTTGTGGTGGATGATATGAAATACATATCTATAAACTTATTTGAAATAATGTCATTGACTTGATGAGGAAAAATGTAAAATATGGTATGATAGTATTATGGATTTTGTGATATACTATATTTATACCAAATTGAACCTTATAATATAATTTTAACATAGATAAGCCTTCTATAAATCCTTTCTTATAAAACAGTTATTGCTAAATATTGAAGTATCCAATTTGTTGAATTACAAAAAACTTCAAAAATCAAGAAATGTGATTATATTTAAAATCCTCCAGGCTTATTCATCAATTGAAAAAAAATCCATGTTGAGTTTTTTTGGATTTTTTCCGTCCGAAGCTTTTGATAAATTAAATTTCTTTATTTCAAGTTAGAAGAATACCCGATGCATATATATTCTGAATGAATTAATCAAATACAATCATGCTGTTATATGAAACCTTGAACAAATGCTTTTGGATAAAACCAAAATTGTCAGCTACTAGAATGAAGAGATATTAAACAATTTTCCTTTTAATAAATCAGCACAAAAAGATGGAAAATTTGTTTTTATTTGATAATGATTCTTACTCTTGTAAAATATGAATTAAAGAATTTGTGAAGAAAACATTTGTAATTAAAGTAGTAATTTAACTCTGTTGAATTACCATTATCTGAATTTTATTGAGACATTTTAATGATAAATGTGTCTCTAATTTTGAAAAAAAATCCATTTAATTTTACCTTATCACTTCTGATTGAAAGAGAGAAATTTAAGTTAACCATGCAGATGTTATGATTTAAAGTTTTAAAATAATTTCAATTTTCCTAACTAACTGCTCCTGTTTGTTGGATGTTAAAAAAAATCTGGAATATTGGACAATTCAAACACCTTAATTCAGAAACAAAAGAGATAAGAACCAATATTGTTCTTTTGAGAATTTTATATCAAACTATTCCAAAAATTAGATGCTTACTGCTTCTCTCATAAGTTTCTATTTTGGGGAGATACCACTGAGGCTTCAACAGCTAAAAAAAAACAGCTTGTTTTTTGAAACACCCTCCAAATTTATCTGACATTGGTTACTGTAAAATTGGTTTTAGTAAAAAACTCATTTTTCGCATTTGTCTCTTAATCAGAAGTTTTGAAGCCTACATCAATATGATCTTAATATGTTGAAAATAAATCTAAAGATTACTTTTAGGACTATGAGAGAAATTACTTTTTTTTTTATTGTGTTTCTGAAAATGAATTTTACGTTCCTAAAGTTCCTCAGTGTAGAAAGATCCTTATATTTTTGTGAGAAATAAAAAGAACTTTGAATTCTCAGCCAAACAGAGCACAAATATTTTAGCATAAGTTTTCTTGTTGAATTCTCAAGCCTTAAAACTATGATTTTTTTGGGTTATTCAATTACCTGATTTATCTTGATATTTTCAAAGAAACCGTTTCAAAAATGGATATAAATTTAGTTTTTTATTTCAAATACTTGAGCTTTTGAAAAAAATATAAGGCTGTGTTGCCTTTCGAGTTTATAGAAAAACACCTGAGTGGTTTTTTTGAGTCTTATTATGTGTCTCTTTATGAAAAATGACTTGAATTTTGAATTTTGAAATCAAAAAACTAAACAAAAAACATTACTACTTAGCTTACAGCTTTGTATATACTTCAAAAAAACTCTAAATATATTTTTTCTTTTAAAAATTGTTTTTTTGCTTTTACTTCCAAAAATAGATAAATGTTCAGTATTTAAATAGACATAATAATCTTACCTTCTTTCAGTCTTAAAATATTATTCATGAGGAAAGTCTTCATAATTTCATAGTTAATCTTTTACAGTAACCTCAATGGGTTTAAAAAAATAGCCATAGAGCTTATAGAAAAGATTCTGTGGTCATGCTGTATTTCTTTTTTAATATATAGTATAGATGTTCAAAAAAAAACAAAATTATTTATAATTTATCATTGAAATATTTTTTCTTTTCTTATCATTAGGAGAACACAAATCACCCTATTTTGGTTTCTCATGCTGATGAGGTATTTTTGAAGGTGGAAAATTTTCGAAAAAGAATTTTTCTGTCGTATTCCATACCTCAAATTTTTGGCGCCAAGCCCACCTCAGAAAAAGAAATACTTGAGAAAGAAAAAATGAAAATTTAAGCCAGAAATATTTGCATAAATTAACATAATTCAATTAGAATAAGAAACATAATTTATAATCTCACTGAGGTCATAAGAAAATGCATATATCATAGAATTAAAAGACTCAAGGTTACCCAAAAAAGGGCCTCAAACAACAATATCTATAATTTGAAACAAGAAAGATATAATAATAAAACCAGAAAATTTATCAAAAGAAATATTATTACCATTTTAAATCCTTCAGAATCCCTGAAACCCCAAATATAGCTGAAAATAAGAAAAATTACTCATGAAGAAAGGGGACATTAGATCTCCAGTACTTTGGAATTATACAGCCCTTTAAATAACACAACTACACAGCTTACATTGAGAACCTCTGCAGCCCAGTTTCTGGATAATATCACACCCTAAGTCCTTTCAGGAAACACAAAAACCTTTGTATGCACTTAAAATTTAATCACAAAGATAATTGCAAAAATTAACAACCCTCATCCTTCCTGAAGTATATTAACAGCCAGATTAACATTATAATCACCAACCATAACCCCTCAGAAACCTTAAATATAGTTATAAATAACATAATAAGAGGAAAACACCCTGCATAAACCTGCATAGTCAAATGCTAGAGGCTACCAAAGCCCTGAATAACAGTGCATCACCTCATTCAAAATCCTTAAACTTCCTTTCCTAAATTACAAAATCATTTCCCTTTTTATGACATGCATCTCCTTGAACTAGAAAAAAGTAAACACAGTCGTCAAAAATCACACAGATAGCAGTCATTTGAAATGCAATGAAGACCTCTACATAACTTCACACTGAAAATCCACCATAAAAATAAACTCACCTGAGATTATCCAGAAAGTTTCTCACCATAACAAGCACAAAAGGCTAAACAAGATTGCTAATTAAATTAAGAAAATCAATAAAATGAACTATTTGTTGAAAATCACAAAATCTGGAACTTCTTTAGGGAAAAAACTAAGGCTTACAGGGAGGAAAAATGAGTTTCCCATGGAGAACGAGTGGTTCCCCAAACAACATAAATAAATCCTCTATCCCACCTTATTTTGTTTTCCTTCATAATATTAACTAATACCATTGAATGATTACTCAAATATGAATGGATTAGATTGAACCATTTTTGAGCCTATCAGGCTTTCAAGTGATCATTATATTATTGCTGAGAATTAGAAGCTAGTAGATTCAAGGCTAAAATACTATAATATCTTTAGACAAGCTCATTATTTAAGAATACAATGAATAACATTATTATTATTATTACTGAACCACTCTTCAATAATTTTCATCAGCTCAAGATACTATTTGACAATTATCTCAAAAAATATCTCAGAATATTTATACTTAAAGAAAAATAACCTAATTAATACTAAACCGTATTTTAACATGATATTTCTTACTTTATACTTGGATTAAATTCAAATTAAAATACAAAAATTAAATTTATTATTATATTTTCACCACTCATACAAAATTACCACTCTTGCTTATTATACTATACTTGCTTATTATTGTGACTGATTCTTAATTAGGCCTGATAAGAGACTTATAAATTATTATTCTCCATTTTTGAATCCATAATGTCAATTTTTTGATCAGTGAGCTCAGGAGGAAGATTTTTTGGTATATTTATAGGGGAAGCTAAGACACCATTAGAATCCTTGGTTAAAAAAACCTTGCAAATTTAAGGCTGAATACCTGTAATTCCCCCCTCAAGGACTTCCTTATTCAATTCCATAATAAAAGGAGTTCCACACCATTTTTGCCATGTTAGCTTGATCAGAAGCCAATTGGGGCTTCTAGTTATTCTTTCCTTCATTTTCCAAGTAGATACAGAACCTGTATCAATATATGTTGTTCCATTAAAATTTGAAAAGTCACCAATCTTATATAGAAAGAATTCTTACTCATGGACTAATATAAGTAAAACGTACACTGCAAAAATATTTACCAATTTCATTTTTCAGCTATATAAAATTCAATTTAACAATTATTTTTTTAGTCATCTTATGAGGAAATTTCTTACCCCTGAAGTAGTTGAAAATTTTATTCTTCACAGCCCTATCCTGGAATGGGCCATTTCAATCAAAATAGAATTATTAGTATATCCAAAAATTTTACATCAAAAATACATTATATATTTCCCCCCATAAATAAAAATACATAAATTCAAAATATCTCATCCATTCATGAACAATCAACTAGCCAGACTTATACTAAAATGACTCTATTAGTATCAATTGAATATAGAAAAATTCAAATTAATTTTCTTAATGAAGACACCAGAAATATTATTAACAAACCTTCCACACAACCTTAGAAAGCTCTCATACATTCCATTATTAAATAGATCTTTCAGTAAATAAGAGAATAAAAAATCTCAAGACATTATTTCACAGGAATGAATTTGAAGAATTTACCGAAACAAGGGAGAGAAAGAACTTCAAGGAAATTTCAGTTTATTTGATCTCAAAAAATATATAAAAATCTGAAAAAAAATCTCAAATTTAGAAGAGCTCGCCTTTCACTGAATTAGGGTTTAAACATAGATGCAACTACTTCGAAAATTTAGAAAACTATAAGGGTAAGTTTTTTCATTGTATTATAATTAAATATGAGACTAATTTTTCTGGTTATATTAAATTCAAACCCTTGAGGAGTAAGAAAAACATAGGTATTCAAGAATTTATTTGTTTTGAAAAATAATAGAATTTACATCATACAAAGGGCACTTCACGCTGGGATTCTTGTAAAAACCAACAATTATGGCACAAATTTAAGTTCAAGTACATGATAGACTAATTTCATGAACTCTCCATGGGTTCTAGGACATGCAAAAACTTGGCTTTGCATTGGAAGAAGAGCTGGACTTAAAATGTCTTTTTTCAAAGTGTATTTATTATGTGAGCCTGAAAGCATGTAAAAATAAACCTGCTATAAAGACTATAATTACTTTCTTTAAATTTTCGTCTCATTTTCTTTCAAAATTTTGTATAAATTTCAAGTAATTAGGTTGATTTCATTATAATATGAATTAAATCTTGTTGTTATCACTTATTACTCATTTGTTTCATAGTATATGCTACCACTATGTCAATAACTTTGTTGTCAGATTTTCTCCTGTTACCATAACAAATCTTTCTTCATTAAAACAAAATTACTTCATGTAGTTCCATTTTGAATTTTTAATTACAAAATTTAAAGAGGATTAATTCTCTTAGAATTAGTCCTCAGATATCTTAACCAAATATATTTTGACAATTAAAATTACTTACATTTTATTTTAGAAATATTAGCGCTCTCACCTTTAAAGTCATTAAATTGACCTTTTACCACTGTTTAAGACTAAAATTCCAACAGTAATTTATTATAGCACTAGTGACGCGTCAATTAGTCAAATTTAATAGCATTCCACTTTTGATTGATCTATTAAAATTCCTAATATTTAGTCTGGAAGCCACAAAAAAGACACCAGATAACATATAAAATATTTAGAAAAACGTCTAAGGTCTTATAAATTAATTTTAAGTAAGCCAGTTAACAACAGAATGAATACCAAGACAATAAAAAAAGCAAATGTGAGTGGAATACACAAATCGAAAGCATGGCTTATAGAAACAGATAGTCTTAATGAATGGAGGAAGAAAAGGTGCCCAATGAGAATTATGACTTCAGAAAATCTCTCCAGATTCCAAAGCGGTATTGGTTAACACCAATTCCAAATTAAAATCTAAATTACATGATTCTCAAACAAGAAAGATTGGTACAAAAGGTAGACTAACCGGAAAAGTAATTGAACCACAAGAGGAAGGAGTTCCAGGTACTTTCAAGCTATCATTCGCTGAAGAAATATTCTCACAGAAAAAGAGATTAAAACAGAGAAAATTAATGCTTGAGAATTATTAAAGGAAACGGAAACTCTCAAGAGAGAAATATGAAAGGAATTAGGAAGTAAGATTATTCCAAACTCAAAAAAATAACTACTTATGTTTGAAATAGTTGAAAAAGAAGGTAGAAAATTTCAAATAAAAGGTGGAAAAATATAGTGATCTTAGAAAATTTGAGGTTGAGGAGAGACAATTGAAAGTATAAGCTAAAAAGGCATTGATTGAAATCACCAAAAGAAACAAAATATTTCAAAAAATGCAAGTTGGATATGAAAAATGAAGTTTTTCAATGTGAGAGAAGCATTTGACTCATGGAATACAGATGGAACAAAGCTTGGAACAGATTTTGGTATCAAAAAAGCTGGGTTGCAATGGGGGAAGTGCTGAAGGAATGGAAAAAAATTTAAACTTGGTCTTCAAAAATCAAGTTTGACTGTCATTTTGTTAGAATATTATGAAAAAATTAAAATTGACTAATTTTCTAATGTATTTATCAATATTTGAAATAATTTTCAGTTGGTTATTTTTTGTTAATTTTTTGAGAACAGAACCTCAGCTCCACAATTCTTAAAAATGAACAATAATTATCAATCCAAGACTTATCTTTTAATATATGAAGAGTTGTTTAGTAGTGTAATTAGTTTGAATTTTTTATTTTATTTGATTTGTGTGAGTAATGGTTAATAAAACAGTTTGATTCTTATTCTGAACATAGAAATAGAAAATCACATTCCAAAATTCTTGCGCCAATTATTAATTGTCCATCCTATTGTATGTGATAAACTTTGGGAGTTAAATATTTTCATTAATCCTTAAAATTTGTGATAGTTTTGTGTAAAGAAAAAAATTCTGTAATCCTGTGATTATGATATATTTCATTAGTTTTCTCAAAAAGCTGAGTTAGAATACCCCTGTGGGATTCCCACCGGAGTTTATGTATACTAATTACGCATTTATTGCAATCTCATGAATTTGAAAGGAAACAATGAGAATATTCATTACTACAAAAGCTTTTATTGGGGGCCTCAAATGGTGGGATTATAATATTCCTCAATGGGTGTGCTGATTCACCTAGCACATATTTTCCTACAACAGGACTTAGTATTTTTTTTGGAACAGAATAGACTGATAACAAAGAATTGAGTAGAATTAAGAACTTACTTGTATAAAAAAATATTTTGGGATTTAAATTTATACCCATACTTTTATAAATTCCATAATCCACACAAAACCCAGGCCATACTGACATGAAAAAAATAGTAATTCTGTCACAATTGCAGACAGAATGTGAATTTAAGGAATAATTTTTCTTCTAATCAAAATGATTTTTTCCATTGAACCCAGGTTTTTTATAAATTTTAAAATTGAGGCCATTGATAAAGCCAACACAAGCTTTGAAGCCTTACAATCTTATGAACGAGAACTCCTTTGAAGATTGTTAATTTCAGGTGATTTGATGTATTATTTTTCAAGGGAGTTTATGGCCTTGATAACCTCTCTTTAATAGTTCACCGCAGAACCTTCACTAATACCAAATAATTTATGGAGACTACCTATGGACGCCCTATTTGCATTCACCCCTAAAAGCTCAAGTATCAAAGCTAGTTGAATTAAAATCAGCATTTTTTGTGGTAGATGTTGTTTTTAAATACATTTTGGTCCTTTATTTGATCATAGATCAAAAGAAAAACTTACTACTTCAATTCTTATGTTGACAAATCTCTATATTATCAAAAATTGAATAGAAATTGAGAGGCTCAGCTAATCCAAGGAGACCTTCAAGACACCAAGTGACATGAACATATCATATTCCAGAGAAAATGAGAGAGCTTTCTCCAATTACTCGATTGTCCACATCACTAAAAAAATTTTAATTTCTTTTTCATGGCTGAACGTCCTTAAAATTCTGTATTTTCTTTCAAAGCGCAAACATTATCTAAATATATTGACGAAATCATGCATATTAAACCTCATAGTTATTAAAAAGTTCCTTCTCTTCATATAAAGCTCTATTTTCCTAGATGAAATTTGATATTAAGCTAAAAATACATATCAAAAGAGAAAATATGATTTTAATAAGTCAAAGTTTTCAAACTTAGCAAGCAGTTCAACTATGGATTTAAGAAAAAGGTCAAGTGACTTTCCTTTTTTTTTATTCCCCCAAAGTAATTTATGATAACTTCATATGAAACATGATAAAGAATCATTGAATTGAAGCTCCTGAGATGCGCTTAATGTGAAATTTAACTTCAAAAATTTACGAACCAGATTTTGAAAGATAAAAAGTGAAAATTCCAAGATAAAGGTCTTTAATGGATTGTAAAAGAATCATATAAATAAATCTAATCAATCAAAGTTTGATAACATGGAATGGTTAGTTTTGGACTTCTAGAATGTAATGAATTGTTTTAAAAAGTAATTCTAAAAATTCAAAAAAGGTGGTTAATGGTTCTTAGACGGTGTTGGTAAATATAATTTGTTGAAACAAAAGGATTTCATTCAAAAAAATTGAAAAATTTGAATCATGTTTTCTTGGGGGGAATGTCAAAAACAAAGAGTCAAAATTTTAAAAAAATCAACTTAGGAAATAATTATGAATATGAGCGTAATCTGCTTCAGCATCTGCTCCATTAGCAGATATCTTTTGGGGTTTCTTTCTCAGAACCCCTCCCAATGAAGCTTCTGAGAAGTATACATTGTGTCACCCTGATCGTTTGTGCAATATAAATTGATATCTCTGCGTATCCTCAGGAAATAAAACTGTTTGTTTCTTTTTATGAATGGAACTAGGGTCCTCAAGGCCGGGAAGCTATCCATTAGTCCTATCAGTTCACTCACATTATATCTAATTTCTCTTTTCATAAGTCCTCTTTCATCTTTTCCTTCCGCCTCTTGTATCTCTTACAGTTCATCAGAAAGCGTTGATTGTTTTTACTTGTTGATTTTTTTTCACATGTGGGGTTTTCTTTTAGTTATATGAAGTGTTGATTTTTTTTCATAATAATGTGTTGTATTTATAGTTTTTGGATTATAAAGGTTTGTGAGATTTAAAAATTTTCTCAACTTCTTCTTATTCCTTCCAGCCTTCAATAAAGTCAAACTCTCCTTTTTTCCTCTATCATTAAGTTCTTCATTTTGTTTTCCTCTCTGATCAATCTTGAAACTATTGTGGTGCTTGGTCTCAGTTTTGTATTCTCTTTTCAAGGGTCGTGGGCTTCCATTTTTTCTGCTTTATCGAATATTTTGTGTTCTTCCATAACCATGTTATTTGGGAACAATAATAGTTTCTCCGATTGTATTTTTACTAACTACTTGAGTTCTTTATTTCTTTTTCTAGATATATTTACCAAGATTTAAATGAATTTTATGGATCTTCCAACTTCTTCAGTGCTAATTTTTTTTTCTGAAAAGATCAATATTTTATTAATTTTAAAAGCTAATTTTTTGTTATACATGAATTCCCCATTTTTTACCTTCACACCTAATATTAATCCGATTAGTTCGATCTCAGAGATTTTTATTGAATATTCTTTACATATGTGCTGTTTAATCATAATATCATCTTGGAGAGCTACTGCTGCAAATCCATTTTCCATTTTAGGTATATCCAAGCCGTCATTGAAGATAGTCATCCCTTTAGTTCATTATATTTTGGCCTCCTCTAATACTTCATGATTTTTTACTCTTTAACAATGTTTGGGTTGTGTACTTTTAGGGGGACAGTTATTGTAGGATAGTTTCAGGTAGATCTCTAAGCTTAGTCGCTAATAATTCTTTTTTTGATATATTGTTTATATGTGATGATTGGCTGATGGTTGTTTAGTAGCCTTTTCCCTTTGTTCTCTGAGGGTTATTTTCTTTTTAGGGTTTGTATCTTCTTTTTAGTGGAGTCTTTCTCCCATTTTGTGTGCCTTTACTGTGCAGTTTTGCAAGAAGGAATTCAATCCACTGTCCATTTTCAGAAAATCTGATGGGGTACTTTTCTGTACTAAAAATACCATTCTTTCCACCTTGTTTCAAATAAATGTTGATTTTTTATTAATCTCAATTTTTCTTCTTATTTAAACAAACTATTAATCTGAAAAGAACTAACTGTAGGGTATAGAAAAATATTCATAAGCATTCTTGCATCTGCTTTCCCATCCCAAAGGATTTATTAGTGTTTTTTTGGATCTAAAGTAAGGCTTTGTTTTCTTTTTTATTAATATGATTGATATCTTGGCTTTATGTTAGTGCTGTGTCCAGTTCTATTACCAGCCATTTTTCTTGAGTTGGTTCTTTCTCCTCCAGAATAAATCTAATTTGGTGTTTCATATTTTGGATCAGAAATCATTAGTGTCTTTTTTCTAATTAAATTCTTCCCCTACCCTATTTCCCAACTCTAGTATGCAAGAAAAGACATTCTAAAGATTGTCCAGTACTCTTTTGGTAGCATTTGCTACTAAAAGCTGAATGATATAATCTATGTATCTTAGTAAGATACAGTCTGAATTGGTAGTTAATGGTTCTTTCAAAGAAAGATTGGTGCTTTAAAATATATATAATGTCACCAATAATGGCCAGCCCTGCAGTAGGCATCTTTTTTGGTGGGATCTTCTAAGGTTTGACTATGAAACAATAAGTGAATAGTACTAATATTTTACTTATTGTATCATGAATTTCTTAATTTTAATGAAGAATAAGATTGAAAATAATTATAATGGTAAATTATTATTATAATTAAGGCATGAAAATATTTATTTTATTCAACTGAATAAAAATATATAATAAAAGTAAATATTTATATTGGATAATTAATATAGGGTGTTGGTAAAAACACATAAGAGCTTACGTGTTTTGGCCATAATTTGGTAAAAACATGTAAGGGGTGCCCTGGGCCCATTTTTAGTTAAAAATGAAACACAATTGGGCCTGTATTGGGCCAAAACATGCCCAAAAGAGCTTTTTTCCCCACAAAGCCTCTCCAACTCCAAATTGTTTCAGATTTTTTTGCCCAGCCCCCCCAAAAAAAAACAAGCCCAAACACCCCAATAATCCACATTATCCCCACCCCAAACCATTGTTTTTTTTTTGGAAAAACAGCATTACCAAAGCCATTTTGAAAAGCTTTTCACACTTTTTTTTCTTTTTTCCCCCAAAGACTGCATTTTCCATCACAACAACCTGCTTTCAAGCCTCTCAATTTTCAATTTTTTACCTTCCCTCATCTATTAATCCCACATTTAAACCACTTTCTTTCACTCTTAACCACTTCTGTTCATTTTCCACACCTTTTTTCAGCTCTTTTTCACATTTCAAAAGGTTCTTATCCCATTCCAAATCCCCCAATTCCCCCTTTTTTTCACTTTTATACATAATTTTCATTAAAAAAATGCTTCAACCCCCCACTGAAGGTGAATTTCAGACCCTTGAGCTTCTTTGGCAACATGTGCATAATGTTGCCAGGGCGCAGGGGTATGCTGTGTCCACCTTGAGGTCCAATATGACCCACAACCAAATTGAAATATGTTGTGACAGGTCTGGCACCCCAAATCCCAACAAAAGCCCCTCCAAAACAGTCAACTCAAGAAAGCTTGACTGTCCTTTTAGACTTTATGCCAGGAAATATGCCAAGAGTACCACTTGGACTCTTAAAGTCAAAAATCCTGAACATAGCCATGATGCGGCTGAAAATATCATGGCACATCCTGCTTTCAGGAAATTCAATGAGCAAGAAACATCCCAAATTTCTCAAATGTCTGAATCACTGCTCATGCCAAGGAAAATTCAGGCCCAATTATGCAGCCAGAGGGAGTCTGACAGGCCTGTAATCCTTCAAGACATTTACAGCCAAGTCAAGAAAATCAAGAAAGACAAACTGCAAGGCAGAAGGCCCATTGATGCTCTTATTGACACTCTCAAACAAGAAAATTTTGTTTGGTCCTCTGCAAGGGATTCTGAGGGACACATTACCTCCTTGTTTTTTACCAACCCCCTGGCCATAAAACTTCTTCATGGCTTTCCTCATGTCATTCTTATGGATTATACTTATAAAACCAATAAGTACAAAATGCCCCTTTTTCATATTGTTGGATTCAGCTCAACCAATAAGACCTTTTCTGGGGCTTTTTGTTTGATGAAGAATGAAAATAAAACTTCATATACTTGGGCATTAAATCAATAAATTGAAAAGGTCCTCAACAACACCAATCTTGTTCCCCCTCCATTTATTGTTATTGACAGGTATCTGGCCTTGAAAAACTCTATTAAGAAGCTCTTCCCAGACTCCAAAGTCATTCTATGCATTTGGCACATCAACAAGGATGTATCTGCTCGTTGCGTGAAGAAAATTGGTCATGGAACTGATTTTGAAAATTTTATGGGCCTTTGGAATCAAGTAATATACTTCTTCACTTTATTTCACTTTATTTCAATTTTTTTCTTATCATTGTCTTTATTAATGACTTTGGGATTCTTTTCTCAGCTTATGTATTCACCCACTGAAAAGTCTTTCAAAGACAACTGGAAGAAGCTTCAAAAGCAAGGTAAAAATCCTGAGGTCTTGCAGTATTTGGAAAATACCTGGCTTCCTCTAAAGGAGTATTATGTGCCAGCCTGGACCAACCACCATTGCCACCTGGGTGTGGGCTCCACCTCCAGAGTTGAAGGTGCCCATGCCATGGTTAAACTTTGGCTCCAAGGTCCACTGGTACTCTCCTGGAGGTAGTCAGGGCTCTCCACATGGCATTCAGAAAACAATTTATTGAAATTATCAACAGAATCTCCAAAGAAATGATTGTCCATGTCAAGAATTTTCCTCCACACATCTGTGCCCTCAATGGCAAGGTGTCTCATTATGCTCTTCAGATTGCCTTTGAAAATTTCAAAACAAAATTTCCTCCAAATGAAAAATGCACCAACAAATACAACAATTATAAAGGCATTCCTTGCAAGCATAAGACCCAAAAGGAATTTGCCAAGCGCCAAAGGCTTGAATTATCAGACTTCCATACTCAATGGCATTTGAGTTTGCCTGTGAGGGTTTCTTAATTTCTTCTTATTATTTTTTTCTTATTAACTGATTTTATTTGTCATATTCTTCTCAGGCTGGTTTTCACGGTGTGAAGTGTTGAAAAAGAAAGAAAGAATGAAGCAAAGAAAATATTTGAAGACATTGGGGAAGACCTGTTTCAAAGACCGATGGCAGAAATTACTCCAATACTTCAACATTTTCAAGATGTTTTGACTGTAAAAGTCCCATTTGATCAAATTCCCAATAATCAAGAGGATGATCAATATTATGAAGACCCTCTAGAATTCAAGAATATCCGGGGAAGATCCCAAGCAGCCAAGAATAAAACAAAAATCAAAACAAAAGAGAACCTTCAAGATTTGAAATTATTGAAAGTCAATCCAAGAGAAGAGGAATACCCCTGTCAAAAGTGACCAGTACAACAACGTCAAGATCCCTGTCAAATGTCCCCTCTCCAATTATGGAAGTGGACTCATTATCTAAATCCATCAGTTAATCAGATTCACTACCCTCAGCAACTGAATTAAATACATCAGAAGTAACCCTTAGAAGGTCCAGAAGATTGGAAATTGGAAGCAAAACCTCACAAAGAAAATCACACAAGCCTGCCACCAGTTTGAATATATATGATGCAATTGACTTGACCTGTGAGCATTGTCAAAGCAATTATCACACAAGTGATGAATGCTCCAAGCTGTTTGTGAGTTTCTGATTCTTTTTAATATAAGTTTCTGTTGTTTATTTTTATATTTATTCATTTTTTGAGCTTATTTTATCAGATAACTGGCTCAGAAGACTTTCCCAAGTTTATATTGAAATACACCTTCAAGGCCATCAATGTCCAGGGTGATGGAAACTGTGGCTACAGAACAGTATCCCACTTCATTTACAAGAGTCAAGATTAATGGGCTGATGTCAGAGGTGACTTGGCTGAAGAAATTCACCAAAGTCAAGACCTTTATGAAGCCATGAACACCTTAATTCCCTCAGTATCTTCTTATTTGGAAAGAATTGAATTGTATGAAGATGTTGGCCAGGCTCCAAAAAGCAAGTGGATGTCCATGCCTGACATGGGGGATCCAATTGCAAATAAGTATAAAAGACCAGGTTTCTTTTATTCCAAAGCCCAATCTTTTTCTTTTTTCCCTTATTTCTGTCCTCCAAATGATAATCCCCCCATTTTCATCTGCTTCTTGAATAGTTGTGCTCATTTTTTTCCTTTGGACATCATCATTTCTAAAGTTTATCCAGTCCCCCCCATTACTGTAAACTGGGATATTCATGCCCAAAAACAAGCCCTGGGGTGGGCTGATAAATTTAAGAAACACAGAGTGTTGTATTTGTCCAATCTTCCTCCCCCCTCTCAGAAAAAACCCACTATTTTGGAGGTTGATTCTGATTGAATGATTTTTGTATATACAATTTATGCCAATTATCCCCCTCCTCAGTCATATTTATTGCTTAAATCCCACCTCAGTCTCCTTTTTTATCAAACATGTGGAGCTTTTGTACTTGAAAATAGTCATATTACACACAAGAAAAAAACAGTTGAAAAAAAAACACTCATTGCGCCTTCACTTGTTGTCCCACCAAAAAAAATTTCCCAATTCATGAGCTTCTGGTTCTTTATTGTCCAGATTAAACCCTTTAATTTAAAAAAAATGAAGGAAATTCATAAGTGGGAATTTATTAAATTCACTTTTTAAAAATAGGCATATTACAATGACGGGAAAAAACATTTAAAAAAAACCTTTTTGCGCCTTCACTTGTCCCACCCAAAGAAATTCCCAAAATTATGGGATTCTGGTGCTTTATTCTTCACATTGAACCCTTCATTTTAAAAAAAAAAATTAAGGAAATTCATCAGTGGGAAGATTTTAAATGAATTTTTGAAAAAAATATGCCATTTTGGCATATTGGCCAGATTGGTGAAATTTGGAAAAAAAAAATTTGAAAAAATTTGTGCTTATTGACATGCCAAGTCAGGAAAAATATGGCAAAAAAAAATTAAAAAAATCCTCAAAACTGAGCCTGAGGAATTTTTTTTGAAAATTAAGGTCACTTACGTGTTTTTACCATAAATTGGTAAAAACACGTAAGTTTTTAGTAAAAACACGTAAGGGCTTATGTGTGTTTACCAGCACCCTTAACATATTTATGGAAATTTATTATTGTACCCAATAAAAAAATGTGTCAAAAGCTGTTATTTAATAATAATAAAAATTCATAACAAGAATATTACTAATATCAAAGTTACATATTAATATAAAAACTATTTATATCAATAAAATAATTATGAAGAATAATAATAAAGAGAAAATGACCTACTCTTAACACTTGATATAATAATTTTTAATCAATTTATTCCTAAGAATATAAATAAAACTTATTTTAATTGTATTTACAATAAAAAATATAGAGGATTACAGATTTAACTATTTTTATGTGGATTTAGAAATTTTTAAGAGAATTTAGAAAAAAGATAGAATAGTGGATTAATCACAACAAAGTTGGTGATCAAGACAATGCTGGTCTTTTTTATTTAAGATTATAATACATTTATATATAAAGAATAAAGAAATTAACTTTTGATTTGATGTTTTATTGTTTTTGATACATCTTAGGGGGAAATAGAGGGAAGGGAGCTCTATTTATATTAAACTCCTCCCTCCTAGAGTACATAAGGATTCTAGTAGACATTTACTGATGGTATCAACTGGAATTGATCAATATTTCAAGGTTTAGTGATGATTACATCATAGTTAAACCTTCTTCTCTCCTTATTACACCATTATTTAGAGTCATCACTGTAACTCTAAGTTTGCTGACCTCATATAATTGGAAAAAGGTTAATATTTTTGTATTTTATTAGCTTCTATCATAATAAACTGGTATCCACTAGTTTTATAACTCATTTAACTGTCAAGCTTAAAATACGATTACAGTTGGTGATCATGAATGATCATTTTTAAGATTTAACTTTGATCATTTATACCTTTTGAGTTATTCAAGCAAAAGCTATTCAAAGAATGAATTCAGATAGCTTTGTATTTCCTTAGTAATCCTCTAGGGTAATTTTATTACATCATCAAAACTTTAATTTTGATTATTTTTCTTGTAACTCATTTTTTCTGTCAAAATATACTATTTTAAACTTTGAACCATGATTTCAGGAGGTTATACCTTTAATATCATTATTTAAATTAAATCATTCTTCACATATGAACCAGTAAAATCTGAATATTTAATTTTTCTTAAGTTTGGACTAGTTTTAGATTTAAGTGGTCAACAGTTATTTCTTTTTTCCTCAATAAACCCTTTTGAGTTTTAACTTTGTTTATAGCTTACCAAATAAAGCTTATATCTGTATTATTACAGTTATTTTGTGGTAGATTTCCTTTTTTATCAACTGATAAACATTCAAATTTCAAAGGATATGAGCTAAAGACCATGAATACATGCACTGATCATAAAAGCGCATATATTCAGGTTATCTGAGTAAGTATTGACTTTACGGATATGAAATAAACATTTGATATGTGTAGTTTTTGATGGGGAAACAAATGGTGTAATTTATTTCAAATTCTTATTTTTTTGTTTCTGACATAATCAAAAATTTATGTCTTTTTATGGAATTTTTACATATCTTAATTATTATAGTTAAAATAAGTTTTGTAAAGTTGTTTTGTGAGCTTTCTTGATATGTGGTCATATCTCAAAGTCTCACAGTCCCTTCTACCAAAAAAGTATTTTACCACAATCTGATGTAGTTAATTAAAGTATCCTCCACTGTCCTACCTCTTCAATAGCCATTCTTAGTCTGGAAGCTCAATAAGGCTTAATTTTTCTATTCTTTAGGTATTCTTTCATTTCTAAACCTCCTTAATAGCTTATCAGAATTAGTTATATCTTTCTCAAGTAGCCATTCATCCTCTTGAACTGGGTTTCTTTACATTACAAGGTATTCCCTTTTTTTTCTTCTCCTTCTTCCAAAGGAGGGATTTCAAGTGGTGGCTTATTTGTTAGTGGGAATAATTCCTTATCACTTGAGCTGTAAGTTTTGGTCAGCCTTACAGAAAAGGTAGGGTGTTTGTTCATTAATTCACCTGCTAGTTCTAGCTGCACAGAAGTATAGCCATGTTGTGCTCTTATCATGAAGGGTCCTGCAAAGGAATCTTACAATTTCTTTGGGTCTTTGATATTATTGCAGTTCAGATTTGATACTAAGACAAATTCCCCTACTTGAAATCAAGTGGCTTATGACTTTTGTCCCATCTTTATTTTGCATATTTACAAGAATCTTGCAGGCATATGTTTGCAGGATGTCTTTCTTTGTCAAAAATTATTTTGAAACTGCTTGCTGTTGGATGTACATCAACTAAGTCTTTTTTGAGAGTATTATAAGGAAGTCTTGGACTTCAACCTTTTTCTAACATTGCTGGTGTTTTACCAGCTGAAGAGTGAATTTATTTCTTGTATGCCAGCTCAAGATCTGGTATAAGAGTACATCAATAATGGGTAAATAAGAGTCTTTGAATTCTAGGCCATAAGCACAGAATATTCTAATCATTTGTTCCAAAGTTTTTATTATTCTTTCTTCTAAACCATCAGTCTGAGGGTGATAGGCTTTTGAGAATGATAATTTTGTTCCAAACAAGTTATGGAGATTTGTCCATAATGCTGAAGTGAATTTGGGATCACTATCACATATGATGTTTTGGAATAATCCTATATGGATAATGACACTATTTCACATAATTATGGCTGTGTCTATAGCTGTGTCATCTTTATGAAATGGTAACAAAATTGGGGTCTTGCTGTACCTGTCAACTTACACTAGAAATGAATTATAACTTCTATCTCCTCCTGGGGGTAGGGCTGTGACCCAATCCATATGAACTATTTCCCATGAAAATTTCATTCTTGGATTTTGATCATCATTCCAAATTTCTTTCCTGTGGCCCTATTTACATTTTGGCATCTGTCACAAGTCTGGAGATATTCTGAAACCTCTTTTCTCCAATTTGGCCACCAAGAACATGTTTTTACTCTTCCTGGTGTCCTATCTTCTGAGAGATGTCCAGATACAACACTATCATGGAATTCATGTATTATAGTGTTTATTAAAACTCTATCTTTCAGGTCCATAACACATGTATGTTTGGATTTATGATAAAGAATTCCATCAAGGAGGTGAAATCTTCCTTCATCATAAGGTTTCTTCCATATTTCATCTAGTTTGGTAGATAAGGATGGGTCTTAACATTATTTCATTAATAGTTGGCATAAGATATGACAGCTTTTTTCCCTCTTATAGCTTTATTTGTCTTTTCTAAATAATTCTGTGCCAATATCTGTTGCACATATTCCTTCTATATGATTTTCTTCCTGTGATATCCATGCTGGCTTTTCAGGTGTATTTGCTAGAGTCCATTTGCATCTTTATAAATATTTCCAGATTTATAAATCATAGTCATATTTCCTCTATATTCTTGGATAGAAATCTTAAATCTAAACATAATGTCTATTTGGTGTCTTCCTTTTTAATAAAGATTTTACAGCATTACAATCCATGATGACATCAAACACTATTCCATCTAAGTAATAATGTAATTTCTCTAAATCCCTCACTAGGCAAAGACATTCCATTTGGCTTGCTCCATCTCTTGCTTATTTTGGCTTAATTTTCCTTGAAATGAAGAAAACTGGTCTTTAAACAGGTTTATCATTGATGATTTATGTTTGGTGTAGTGCAGCACCTAATCCTTCTCCACAAGCACCAATGTCAGTTTGAAGGGTAATTTCCAACCTGTAATTAGAAAAATGGGTGATTTGTGAGTTATTACTTTAATTCCTCATATGATTTAACCCTATATTCAATCATTTCATAGATTGTCTGTTGGTCACAGAGTTTGTACAAGGATTGGGAAATTCTGAAGAAGTCTTTTATATGCTGTCTGTAATAACCAGAAAATCCTAGAAATGATTGCATTTCTTTTTTGGTTTGGAAAATTGCTTTTAGTAATACTTCTGCTACTTTTTTTATATCTATTCCATAACTTGTTCCAGGTAAAACATGTCCCAGTTATTTTAGTTCACAGTATGAAAAATGAAATTTTTCAAGTAAATTTTCATATTTACATATACTATCTTCTGTAAGACTATTTCTAATCTTGTTAGGTGATCTTCCCAAGTCTCTGAGAAAACCATAATATATTATCAATGTAGATGATTAGCCATCTTTCTGATAATTCTTCAGGAAATATAGTATTCATCATTCTTTGATGATGGGAAGAGGCATTTTTTATACCAAAAGGCATTCTTAGGTATTCATATATGCCACAATGAACTATTATCCTTAGTAGTTTTCTGAAATTCTCTGTCACAATATTTTGGTGAAAACCCTTCAGGGAATCCATGTCTATAATGAACTTAGCCTGTGACAATTGTGTTAATGTCTCATGGATCCTGGATATTGGGTATCCGGCAGGAATAGTATAGTTATTTAGAGCTCTAAAGTCCCCTACCATCTTTTATTTGCCATTATTCCAAGTTATAATGACAGGTGTAGTGACCTCTACCTGTTCATCATTTCCTACTTTCCTTAATAGCCCCAGGTGCATTAATTCTTTAATGTGTACCTCTAAGGCTTCTCTAGCTCTTGGGCTAGCTGGGTAAGCTGGTCCTCTTAGAAAGGGTTGATAAGGTTTTTCCAAATTTAGAATAATATATACTTCATGTCCAATGATAGAACCTAGTGGTTCTTTGTCAGTTGCAAAGGCACTTTTGTATTTGTATAAGTGATCAACCAATTTTTGTTTCATTTTTTTTGTTAATTCTTGATTGAATTCTGCCTCTATAAGCTGTTCACTTATGAATTAATTTCTTTCCTAGGATTTTCTCTTAATTTTTTATAACAGTAATTTGTTTTTTGTTGTTTAAAAAACCAAATTTCTATCTTTTATTCTCCCCTATGCTGAAATATCTGTCTTTCTGGTTAGAGATATCTATACAATGGATTGAAAAGTAGTCATTTCTAAGTATAAAGTTTTTACTAGTACAGTTCTCCATTACTAAAAGCTCTACTTCCACTGTTATAAATTGGGAAGAGTGGGGAAAGATTAGTTTTAAGTCAATTATTCCAAGGGGCTTCATGCTTTCACTTGCACTACCAAATTTAAACCCTTTTATTGGTATAATTTTCTCTTTCCAATCTGGTATAATTGTTTGTAGACAGTTTTCCCAACATGGGTGCAGTATGCCCCTGTGTCCAGGTTCACTCTTGTCTCTTGGTTTTCTACCATAACAATACTTATACTTTATTTTCCAGCTGTATATCCAATTCCTTTTTCAGTTTTGGTTCTATGAATTTTGTAATCTTGTATATTTGTGATGCTTTTATCATATGTTCCAACTTGTGGTAAGTTTGAGTTTACATTTAGCAATCCATATATTAAGTCAATATTATTAATTTGAGCATGAATTATATTTATTTCATCACATTCAGAGGTCTCTGATTCTTAAATGTATTTTTCTGAATCAGATTCTTCTCCTTTGTCATTTTGGTATTCTGTTTCCACAACTTCATTGATCTTTGCCTTTTTAAGACAATTATTGGCTAAGTGCCCCATACCACCACATTTATGGCCTTTACTTTACTTGTTAGGGTTAGATTTATTGGGTTTGAAAAGTTCTTTTGGCTTTCTTTTCCTAATAAATGGCTTATTTGGACTTTTAATATCCAATTTTTTCCATTTTCTGCCAATTTTAGTCCTTGTTACTATGTCTTCTAGTGCATTGATGTACTCATCTGTGGAGCATTGTTCTATGCATCTGCTTCTCAGGGAATGTTCCAGTTCTCCTCCAAATTTTATAAGTATCTTCATATGAACCATTTTCTGTGACATTTCATGATATAATGCATTTAATCTTTCAGCTTTTTTTTAAGAACAAAGCTAAAGGTTTATACTTGTCTGGGTCAAAGAAGGAATTTTAAAATTAATTTTCTATTTTGTACCTTCAGGAATCATTTTCCCACTTTGCGATTATCTCATTTTTACACCAAGACCAGGTATTTTTTCCATTTGTTTGTCTTATGCAATAATACCATATTTTTGCATATTTTTCAAATAAGGAGTGTAATCTTGGAGTTATTAATTCATCTGGTATGTCATAATAAATGAAATTTGGTCATATTCACCTATGTTGGCTATTCTTTAAGTTCAGGTTCCTCTTTAATTAAGAATTGACTGTTGTCTTGATGGTTCAGGTCTGCTATGAAGGGATTTGTTATCTCTTCTTTCAGTTTAGCAGCATTTCTTATGTGAGAAAAAGGGGTTGATAACTTTGGAATATTTAAGTTAGCCTCATTTATTTTGGTCATTTTCCCAGAAATAAGTCTAATTTCACTTTGAAAGTCATCTTTAACATTCATTCTTGCTTAATCATTTTTTTCTAAATGATCTAGAATTATTTTTTTGGTATGATGAAGTCTTTTCTTCAAATTTTTCAACACAAATGGTAAATTTATTCAATTTTTCTTTCAGATTGTCAATACTCTGGTAATAATCAATTGTAAAAGTTCCTTCTTTGATATCTCTTATGTATTTATGCAATTCCTGTTGTCCTTGTATTGGTTTTTGAGTATTTCCACTTAATATTTTTGGTTTATTATTTTCAACCATAAATTTAATGTTGTCTATTTCTTTTTCATTTTGTACCACAGTTTGTGTCAAAGATAACATACTACTGTTTATTTATTTCAAAAATAAGAGCCTATTTCTAATGTCTTTCAAAGCTAATATGATGTATTTAATTTCTGTTGAAGTCTTGACAACATCAGGAGACAAAGGTATTTCTTTGGGAAATGGGGTTGCCTCATTCTTCTCTCCTCTTTGTCCTTGAATTCCATCAAAGTTCTGGAAATGTTGAAAACATTTCCTATGACATCCTTTTGGATTCTTTGGGTCCTGTAACTTGTGGAATATGGTTTCTTCCAATTCTTTTTCTTGTTCTTCTTCCCCTCTTGGGGAGTTTGGCTGGCTTGTGGGTTTCTGGTAAAAGCTACTGGGGCTTTTTCCTTGCTTGTATCCCACTTTTTGGCATGGCACTCCTTTATCTTTTTGATTTGGGGCTTGGATGACAGTAGATTCCATCCATTGTAGTATTTCACTATCTCCTCCTCTTTGATGAGCGTTTTGAGAATATGCCTGGAGTTCATTACTCCTTGGTGGACTTGTGGCAAAATTTCCCAATCCTTGTCCTTGTACACCATTTAATACTGCTTTTAGTGGCTCATATATATGTCTATTCAAGCCCTCTGAATGTGATTGGTTTATTTTGGAGTGACTCATACTTAATTACAATTCAGGTTTAGAGATAATAGGCTTTTCAGGGACTTCCCTTTTGGAAATGGCACTTCTCTGTGTGGATTCTGTTCCACTGGGGATTTTTCTCTTTCTTTTCCCTTTTGTGGGATCATTTCCACTTCTGTGTCTACCTCCATCTGATTGGATGGATTATTGGTAACCCCTTCTAGTATTTATGTTGAAAGAATAAAAGATCAAAAGATATTAGAAAAGAAAGGCTTTTTATGGAAATTTTAAGAGAAGCACTCACTTTCAGAGTCCTGAATAGTGGGTCCTGAAAGATTAATTTCTTAGCTTTTCTTTTCTTATTTAATTCTGGTGTTGGAGAACTTTCACAAGCTTCTTCCACCAGTCTCTCAACAGTGGCTTGATTTTCCTCTGTTTGGCTTTCTTTAAACACTAAAAAAGACAAATGAATATAAGTCTTTTTGTAAAAGTGTTATATTTGAAATATATGGAAATTTACATGTATAAATTGCTTTTATATCTTTTTAAATAAGAGAAATGAGTAGAAGAAATTAATAAAAAAGAATAGAATATTTTTTCATATATTTTTATTTTCAAAGAATAAAATAAAAACTAATATTATTCTTTTAAAATTACATTATAATATAAATTTATAAATATTCTGTTTAATCACTATAGTCACTCAAAAAAAGTTCTTGAAAGTCTGAGGATGTGAAAAAGCATGTGTAAGACAGTAAAATTGCTTTCCAAATGCCCCAATAGCTTTCAAAATTGATAAATATAAGATGGGTGTTGGTAAAAAAATGTAAGCCCTTATGTGTTTTTGCCATGAATTGGTAAAAACACATAAGGGGTGTTTTTTAAATGAAATGTAGCTATTTATGGAATTTCTGATGCCATTAACACCATTTATGATCTTTTCAAGTCCATTTATAGCATTGTTGGGGGCATTTATGGCATTTTTAAGCCTATTTATGCCATTTTTAAGGCTATTTATGCCATTTTTAATGCCATTTATGGTATTGTTTTAATTCCATTTATGCCAATTTTATGGTCATAAATGGCATTTATATGTCATTCTTGATACCATTTACAGCACTTTTGATGCCATTTATGGCATTATTGTCATTCGTGATGCCATTTTTGGCACTTTTAATGCCACAAATGGAATTTTCAACTTCCACTAATGTCATAAATTACACTTTTAACCAAATTGATGTCATAAATGGCATTTTCAATTTACTTATAAACATGAACAAAAAACATAAAAGGGGACTTTTTGGGCCCACAATTGTCCTGGAAAAAAAATCCCATAATTTTGGGCTTCTAGTTTTTTATTCTCAAGATTTTTCCATTCATTTTAAAAAAATATGAAAATTCATAAGTGGGAACATTTTTAATGAAATTGTTTTGAAAAAATAGGTCATTTTGCCAAATTTGCCAAAATAGAGAAAATGGGCAAAAAAACAATTGAAAAAATTTGGAGACCTTCACATCCCATGTTGGAATAAATATGGAAAAAAAATTATAAAAATGCTCAAAACTGAGGCTGACAAATTTTTTTGCAAAAATAAGTCACTTATGTGTGTTTACCAACACCCTATAAGATTATTATATAATTTATTATTGGATAAACCCAATTTGAATCCTTTTAAAGGTCTTTTAAGTAAAAATTCCTGGCCAGGCCCCCAAATGTAAGGTTTGGCTATGAAACAATAAGTAAATATTGCTAATATTTTATTTATTGTACTCTGAATGTCCTAGTTTAATGAATAATAAGATCAAAAAGAATTATAATAATTAGTTATTATTATAATCAATGAGTAAAAATAGTCATTTAATTCAAATAAATAAAACAACATAAATTATACTATAAAAATAAAATATGTTAATATTGGATAAGTAATATATTTATGGAAATTTATTATTGTTACCAAAAAGATGATAAATGAATAAAAATCTATTATGTGATAATAAAAAAGAATTCATAACAATAATATTACTAATATTAAAGCTACATATTAATATGAATACTATTTATATCAATAAAGAAATTATTAAGAATAATAATAAAGAGAAAAAACCTACTTTTAACACTTGATATAGTAATTTTGAATCAATTTATGCATAAGAATATAAACACAACTCATTTAAATTGTATACATGATAAAAAATAGAGAGAATTAAAAATTTAACTATTTTTATGTGTATTTAGAAATTTTTGCAATAATTTAGCAAAAAAATAAAATGGTGGATTAATCACATCAAATTTGGTTATTAATACAAGGCTGGTCTTTGGTCTTTAATAATATAATAAAGCTAGATATAGATAATAAAGAAATTACCTTTTAACTTAATGTTTTATTGTTTTTGATGCATCTGGGGGGGAAATAGAGCAAAAAGAGCTCTATTTATATTAAAATACTCCCTCCTAGATTCCAGAAGGCTTCTAGTAGATTAGTACTGATGGTATAAACTGGAATTGATCAATATTTTAAGGTTTAGTGATGATTACATCATAGTTAAACCTTCTTCTCTCATTATTATGCCATTATTTAGAATCATCACTGTAACTCTAAGTTTTCTGACCTCATAGAATTGGAAGAATGTTAAGATTTTTGGATTTTATTAGCTTTAATCATAATATACTAGTAGCCACTAGTTCTATCACTTATTTAATTGTTAAGCTTAAAATAAGATTACAGTTGGTGATCATAAATGATCATTTTCAAGCTTTAACTTTGATCATGTATACTCTTTGAGTCATTAATTCTAGAGCTATTCAGAAAGTGGTTTCTAATGGTTTGACATGTCCTTACTAAGCTTCCAAGAGAATATCATTACATCATCCAAACCCCATTTTTGATAATTTTTCTTGTAACTTATCTTTTCTGTTGAAATCTATTATCTTAAACTTCAAACCATGATTTCAGGGAGTAATACCTTGAATATCATAATGAAAATTACATAATTCTTCATGTATGGACTAGTATAGTCTGAACCTCTGCTTTTTTTCTAAGTTTGGACCTCTTTTAAATTAAAGTGGTCAACAGTTATTGGTATTTTGCTCAATAAACCCTTGTAGGTTTTAGCTTTGCTTATAACTTGCCAAATAAAGTCTATATATGTATTCTGAAAGTTATCTTGTGGTAACTTTATTTTTTAAACAACTCTTTATTATGCATATTTCAAATGATATGAGCTAAAAACCATGAATATATGCACTGATCATAAAAGTGCATATATTCAGGTTATCTCAGTAAGTATTGACTTTACAGATATGACATAAAAATGTTATATGTTTAGTTTTTGATGAGGAATCCAATGGTGTAATTTATTTCACATGCTTATTTTTTGGTTTCTGAGATAATCAAGAATTTATGCCTTTTTATGGCATTTTTACTTATTTTAATATTATAATTTTAATTATTATTAAAATAAGTTTTGTAAAGTTGTTTTGTGACCTTTTTGGATATGTGGTCATATCTCAAAGGCTCATAGATCTCTTTTGATGTGAATTCCTCCAGCTTAATATCCATATTCTTATCAGAGGAAGGAGTGTATAGTTACCTGGAGATAAAGAGGTTTGTTTTGTTTTCTTAGTCTTTCTAGTAGTTTGTCTTGATGGACTTCAGGATATGCTGACTTCACATTTAAAAATAGGCCAGTCACTACTTGGTTCTTTCTCCATTGGTTCTTGAGCCACAAATCTAGTGTAATCAGTTCTTCATAAAGGCTTTTTCTACCTTACCTACCTCCAAAGTGTCCCTCTGAAATACCTTTGTTTCCAGCTGCCCTTTTGGTTAGGATTTTTGTGAACAACTTACCTCATGTGTTTAGTAGGGAAATATGCCGGTAGGCTGTGGGGTCAGAGTAATTTATTTTGTTTTCTTTTTGAATAATGATTTTCATTACAGTCTCCCAATCTTTTGGAAATTAACCTACCTATAAACAGTTGTTGAATATTATAGTTAGGTGGTAAGCGATCACCTCTCTCAGTTCTTTAATCAACTCCTTTGGTATCTTATCTGGGCCTGGGGCCTTTTTGTTTGGGAGTTGCCTTATGATTTTCTTGATTTTGGAGCCTGTTGGGAAGGTTAGTGGTATTGAGTACCTAGCAATTTGGTCTTCCGATTGAGCTAATTGACCACCTGCTTGGGCAAGCATATTGACGATTAATTCAACCTGTTTTTCGTTGCCCTTTGTCAAGTTACCTGCTGGTTTCTGCAATGGCATGACTTTGCCTGATGCTCTTGTTTTTGTGAACTCAAATGCATTACATCGATGTTCTATTTCCTTGTTTCCGCTAAATTTCTACTGTGCAATACACAAAACCCACATTGAATGTTTTTCAAATTTATAGTTATGCTTGAAAAATCAAGGCAAAAAGTCAAGAAATTATGATTTTACAAAAAGAAATAACTAAAGCTTTTTATTTGTGACATTGATCACAAGAAAAGTATTAACAACATTTTAGAAAGAACATGTTTTTTAAAATGCGCAACATACATGATTATACACTACTCTTAGGCTTACAAGCCTATGGCGAAAGTTTTAACTCATAAAGCTGATCAGTCTTGGACAGAAGAGTTCTTTTAAGAAAAAAGTTTGGATATCAAAAAATTCCAAATTTCATAAAAACTGATCAAAACATTGATTTATAAACGGGGCTCACAGGAACAGGGTCCAAAAAATATATTGTCCAATTTAGTGGAAACAACGAAATTGAACAAAACAAGTGAGATTTCTTTTAATGCTAAGTTCATGCTAAATAGAACTAATAAAAAGTCAATATCGTCTGTGCTGTATCTTGCAGCGCTTGAAAAAACCACTCATTCATTCATTACTCAAGATGGAAGTAAATAGCCTCAAAATGTGGTTTGAATCTTTTAAAAAGTGTATTGCACTTGAATTCATATATAGGATATGATTTCAAATTCAAATGCATTACTTCTAATCTTTGCAGCTAATCTATTGCTATTTTTAGTAACTTTTAAGTACGATAAACTGCATGTCAGCTGTTCTCAAAACATGAAGAAAATCAATGAAAAAAAATAAATTTCAATGCTTATTGTCTCTTCATTCGTAAAAACTAGCGACTATTTTTTTTATATAAAAGATATTTACATGGTTTTTTTTTGAGTCAATCTATTCTGTTTTCCGCTTTTTGAGTTGGTCGACATTATTGGCTATGTAAAGGAAAAAAAGGCAAAAACATGTTAAAATAATGCACATGGCGCCTTTTTGCTGCACGACCTTGTAAAAAAAGGGTAAGTACTTACAAAAGAAAGTGTTGCTTATAAACTTCAACACCTCGTCTATTATAATTACGGGCAAACTTATCCAAAATACGGCCTTCCATTCTTCCACGTTCAATGGCGTAATGACAAACAATGTCTATATAACACGGGTCAGCTTGAATATAGGTCGGAGTAGAATTAAAGAAACACTGAAAAATGAACTGACAGAAAACCAAGGAACATATAATATCATGAAATGCAGTGCCATACTCAAGGAGATTGCCCCGCAAAGATATAAATTACTCCACAATGGCAATGTCAATAAACTCTCATTTTCTGACAAAGAATTCATAGCATTAAACATTTCTATAAGAACTAATACTGATAGCGACATCGTAGTGGCTTTCTTTTGAAATGTCGTCGTCACCATTTCGCAACCAGGTAATCCACTTTTAGCCGCGCATTCTCCAAAATGAGTCTGTAAGAAGCATTCAAAGCAATGGTCGTAAGCACTCTTGTTAGGAGAAACTAATCAAGCTGTCTGAACCAAGCAGTGAAAAGCATAGCAACTCACCAGCCGATGAAACGAGATCTGCGGACCATCTGAGTAGGCCATAAACCACCAAGCGTAAGCACCAACGGTAGCGCAACCAACGTAAATACCGATGACGCAGTATCGGAAAAATAACCACGCTCCAACTAGTGGTTCTTTGCTGTTTCTTGGGGGTCGTGACATAATTGAATGATCTTTAGGATTAAAACCAAGAGCTAGAGCAGGCAACGAGTCTGTGACCAAATTGCTGGGAAAATCAAATTGAAAAAAGACAGATGAGCAGATTGACCTCTGTTTTGGTAAAGCTGGTATGAAATAAAACGAAATTTACACCCAAAGTAATTGGACTGGGATCAAGGCCTCAGGCATGCCTAACAAGACGGTCAAGAAGATTGATACGACTTCACCAATGTTGGAACTAATCAAATATCGAATAAATTGCTTGGTGTTCTCATATATTCCTCGGCCTTCTTCGACGGCTTTTTCGATCGTCGCAAAATTATCATCTGCCAAGACCATATCGGCTGCTAACTTTGCCACATCTGTCCCACTTCCCATTGCGATTCCGATTGAAGCCTTCTTAAGCGCTGGTGCATCATTAACGCCATCACCGGTCATAGCCACAATTAATCCGCTCGATTGAAGGAGGTCCACAATTTTTTGCTTGTGAGAGGGCTCTACGCGTGAAAACAATCCTGCACGATGAGCAGCTTGTAACTTTTCCTGATCAGATAGCGCATCAAATTCTCGGCCGGTATAGCTGAGTTGATGAAGGTCCTCAGATGGTTCAAACACGCCAATTTGTCGGCAGATTGTTTCAGCAGTAGCTTTATTATCGCCCGTAATGACGATCACTTTGATGCCAGCTGAACGACACTTCGAAATGGCTTGTTTGACTTCTGGACGAGGCGGGTCTAACATGCCCACTAAACCAATAAATGTCATGTTTTGTTCAAATTTGACGTAATCAGTGGGTGAACTAGATTTGTAGTAGTTTACATCCGGGTCAACATCCTCGATGAGCGACAGTGCTAAAACTCTCAGTCCTTCTTGAGCATAAGTTTTTACTTTTTCTTCTATACCCTCTCGAACCTTGGAGGAAAGTTCGACTCGCTGTGAATTGCCAGATGACCAATTCTGGGAAACATATGAACAGCGACTAAGCACAGATTCAGGCGCGCCTTTGACAAACAAGAAGCTACGTCCAGTTTGTACTTCTTTTACCAACACAGACATAGATTTACGCTCCCTGTTGAATTCTAATACTAAGTTTCGCTCAAATCGCTTCTCGATATAGTCATTAACTGCATTAACTCGGGATTCCGAAGCCAAATTCGGTAATTTTGAATTGAATGATTGATCTGGCGTTAGAAGCTTTTCTACCAACACTTTCAAAGCTGCCTCGGTCGGCTCTCCAATGTTAACATAAGTACGCGTCGCCTTGTAAAAAAACAGAAGAGCCCAAATCAGTCTTTTGGTAGGGGTGTGCAATACGCACGCTCAATAAGATGATAGTTTAAAGCCAAGCAGACCTCATTCATCACTACCTGAGACGCATTACAGAGTGCACAAATCCGAGAAAGTATCTCAATAATCGGCAAGTCGACACAAGGTTTCACAAGTCGTCGTCCAAGTGAATCACTAAAGATTGAGAATGACAACTTTTTTGAATTGTAATCCTCAAAAAAATTAGATGAATAATCCAGACTTACTAGACATGACCTTCGGGTGCGTAAGTGGTGCCTTCAACAGTGAATTCATCCATCTGAGAGCCATCAGCAATCAAGAACTAAAGGGAAATCACGTCAACAATAAAAGATTGGTAAGCAACTATCTCAAAGGTTAAAAAAGCACCCGCATCCTGATTCTGTGAGAGACAGACCTTTGAAACAGACATCTGGTTAGTGGTCAAAGTGCCGGTTTTATCAGAACAAATGACATTTGTACAGCCAAGCGTTTCAACACTGGGAAGCGATCGAACAATTGCATTCATCTTTGCCATTTTGGTAGTGCCAAGTGCCAAGCAGAGTGTAATAACAACAGGGAGACCCTCGGGGATTGCAGCAACGGCTAAAGCAACAGCAATCTTGAAGTAATAAATGGCGCCTTTCAGCCAGCCATGATGGTTGGGGTCATTGAAATGACGAATGTTGATGACCCAAACGAGGATACATATCACGGTGATGACCTTGGCCAGCATATCACCAAAATCATCCACCTTTTGCTTGAGGGGAGTCTTTTGAGAAATTTGAGCTGTGATAGATTCGTGAATATCACCGATTGCGGTACGAGAACCGGTGTGGATAACTACGGCCTGAGCTTTACCACTGACGATGGTAGTCCCGCTGAATAGCATATTAACCATGTCCTGTTTAACTGCACCGGAAAGGGTGACTGAATCTGATGACTTGGAAACACTGATGGACTCGCCAGTAAGGACGGCTTGATCGACAGTAAATGAAGCAGAGGAGATCGATATAACTCTAGCATCCGCAGGAACCTTGTCGCCAACTGAAAGAGTAATGACGTCTCCGGGAACCAAATCAGCCGAATGTAGTTTAAAAGACTTGCCCGATCGAGTTACAGTGGCTTCATCGGGTGAATATTCCATCAAGGCTTCGATCGCCTTTTCAGCATTCGACTCTTGGACGACACCCACAATGGCGTTTGCTACCAAGATTAATAGGATTACTATGGGTTCGACGAATGCCGTTGCCTTGTCCTCAGATTCTTCGATTATGGCCAACCCGAATGAAACTACGGCTGAAATCAGTAGAATAATGACAAGTTGATCTTTAAACTGCTCCAAAACGAGCGAAAGCAACGAGCTCTCGTCCTCCTTTTGTAAAACTAAATGGAGGAAAGAATGACTTCAGCCTTGAAATACACTAGGAAAGAAAGGCCGCATGACTGGAAATGCCAAACGAAGGATAGAAGCTCACCATTTTTACCCCATTTTCTTTCCGACTCCTTGACCTGAGCGGAAGTCAATCCATGATTTGGCTTGACCTCAAAGTGAGTTAAGACTTCTTGAACTGTCAGTGCATGAGCTTCTTCCATTGCAACTGAAAAACGAAATCAACCGAGAAATATCAATCAACAAATCTTGCAGGAAATTTGAAGTTTTGGTCCAAGCTGGATGACTTTCTCAGAAATCAAAAGCCACAAGTTCGAGCCGGAACCTGGAGGAGATGTGTCGACCCCAACTTATAAAGGCTTCTAGCGCTATCGACGTGTCAAAATTGTCTCCGCCCCTCCTACGCTGCTACACCAACTTGACTACCAAGACCTGTGAAACCCACCTCAAATGAAACGGCGCCCAACGACAGGCCCATATCACAACTTTGACTGAGGATACTAAATTACAAACACCATCAAACACCTGTCCTTTGAAAACGTGCTACACCTGATCTTTTCATTTTAGAGGTGTTTAGAAAACATACACCATATCAACTCAAAACCTGTTTGTCACTCTTGTCTCTTGTGAAGTTTGGTATATATACAATTTGAAAAACTTTATTACGTCCCTTTTTCTTGAACCTTGAGATATGTGGGCTTTTAAAGATCATACACTTTAGGAAAATATAGAGATAGAACTCTTAATCAAGTTCAGATGGTAAAAAGACTGAAATCCAATTTGCTTATAACCAACAAACCAATCCATAAAACTAAAGCCTTCATCTAGCCCACCAGTAAATCTGTTTCAAAATGAAATCTACATGTTAATGAAAAAATCTTTTTTTTCATTTTGTAATCAATCATCTTTGTAGCTTTCAAGTCATTTGAGTTGGAAAAAAATTTCTCATTAATGATGAATAGGTTTCAAATATGCAACTTGACTCATGGATCTCTTTTTGATTTGATATTCTCTTTCTGATGCCATTTGATCACACCTTGAGTTTGTGCTTGACTTATTTTTACTCAAGTTTACCTTTTTTGTCAATTAGTTTTGTAAAAAAGGAGCTTATCATGATAAAATTTTTCTTCATAATCTAGCTTTATAAATTTTAATTATCAAATTTGTAACTGTTAAAATATTTTTCCTCATTATTTCTGAAGTATGAACTGCCATAATTTACAATTGAAGCTTTTAACACATCTTTCATAATTAATTATTTTTTAATAAATACTATATTTAGTGCATTCTCATTAATACTGTAACATTTTGGCTTTAAAAAAGATTACATTTGGTCTTTTGAAATCAAAGATTTGGCACAAATTCCATTTTTTCAAAGCTTTTGGGAGACCTACTCCTGACATAATCAAGCTGGATGAGAAATAATAAAAGATTTTCATTAGTTCTTAAGTGTATGCTAACACTATAAATCCCGGAAATATAGTTTCAAGTTATTTTTGAATGAAATAAATATTGTTTTAAATTGAAAAACTAATAATATTTATAGTAATCTAATGGGATAAAATTGCTGTCAGGGTTAGGTTATGAAGTGGCTTAGAGGTAGTAAATAAAAGCTAGTGCTATTACTGTGGTATGGTAAAAATGAGTTAAAACAGATTTGAAGACTTCTAATATTATTACGAGGTGTCAAAGTTACCAAATCCCACACTCAAAATCCCAAGTTTTTTTTTGCCAAATACTGCATTAACTTTTTGGTATTTGGGAAATCCCACACCTCAAGAGGTGAGGTATTTTGAGGTACAAAAACCCAGGTTTTTTGGTACCAAATCCCATGTTTTGATGCTAAAATCCTGCCTTTAGCTTCACTTACAGGGACATTTATACAACACACAACTCAGTAAGGGCATGTTAAATTGCATAAAACTCCCCTTCTCTTGCATAAAATCTGAATATAATGGTCATTTAATAAGTTATTTGATTTTAAATTGCATTTTCTATACATCTTTTCTTCATTTACCACACCAAAGGGATTACAAAGGCTACCTTTACTTCAGACCTTGAACTCACTGCAGTTCATCAATGCTCTCAACTCTGATAGTGATTCTGATATCCAGGAAGATATAATCTCATTAGATATGATAACATCACAAAGATACATCAATCCTTGTAGAAGATATCCATCACATTACATGTATACAATGAATGATTTACAAACATTATCATCTGAAAAGTTTTTGACAGCTATGTAGGACCACACATGAATCATTTGAAAAGTTGGCTGCATAAATTCAAGATGATAAAACCTTTCAAAACTCATCACAAAACAAAAAAAGCAATCCTTCCATCCAATTGGCTGTGGCATTATCAGAGCTAGGATCAAATGGCAATGGGTCTGCTTTGGGAAGGATTGGAAGGTTATTTGGAATTAGCCATGGGGCTATTGTGTTTTACACTCAAAGAGTGATCCAGATATTAATGAAGTTGAAGTGCAAAGTGATTGTGTGGCCCACAATAGAACAACGAAGAGAGATGTCTTAAGTAATTCAGGCAGAAGGGTTCCCTGGGTGCATTGGGTTTATTGATGGGAGTCTCATACCATTATCACAACATCCCCTGAATGATGTTGAAGCCTATTTTCATTGAAAAAAGAGGTAATCTGTTGAATTTTTATTCTTTATTTCATTTTTTCTTATTGTTTACAATCAAGGTATTCCATGTCAATACAATTGGTTTGCAATATAAACAAACAGTTCACTGCTCTACATGTTGGTTTTACTGGGGCACTTCATGATTCAAATGTCTATCAACATATGAAAATAGCACAAACACCTCAAGATTTTTATGAAAAGGATCAGTACTTACTTTCCTATTCAGCATATGAAAGCTCTCCTTGGGTTGTTCCAGCATATAAGGGAGTGGTAGCACAGAATGAAGACAACTGTTCTTTCAATTACTGTCTAGCAAAATCAAGGGTCAGAATCAAGCATGCCATTGGAATTTTGAAGGGAAGGTGGCTTTTTCTAAGGGAAATGCAAAATAAAATGAGGGATAATCATGAAATTATATATTTTGTTAGTTGGGTTGTTTCTTGCATGATTTTACATAATATGTTAGCACAAATTGGCAATGAATGGTTTGATTTATATGAAGATGATGCTCCACCACATGCAAAAAATCTGCCCAATAATGACATTTGGGAAGATGTGGTAAATATTTGTGAAATACTTGAACCAATTACTTTGGAATGGAAAAATAGTCAATTGTGAATTTCATCAGGACCATTGATTTATGTACTTAATTTAATGGCATACAATGGAGTGGAGATGTTATTGGTGAAATAAAACTATTTATAGTTAATATTTTTTAGTTCTTTTTTGGTCCTGCATATTTCTTTCAAAGTACCCATTGACTTTTGAATTAATTTCAGTGGGTGTCATCTTCAAGAATTTGTCACCTACATTAAATAATTTATGGTTGACTTGAAAAGAACATCCAAAATGAGTGATTTCATCATGGTTGATAATTTCTGGAGGAGGCTTTGTTGTATTATGAACCATTGCTGATGTATTCCAAAGAATTTCCATGATGCCAGGTTTTTTTGAAAAATTGATCTCCATTTTCAATTTGGGGAAGTGCAAGCCATGTCCAGAGGGGGTGAAGACAGTTGGAAGGGGATGGAAATATTTTTTTGATACAAGAGGAATTATACCATAATTCCAGGCATTGAGATTGTTTAAATCTTGATGTGGCTTATTGAAAAATCCATCTTGAGTGACAATGACATTTTTAAAATACTTGAATTCTTCCTTTTGATTGGAAGAAGTCCATTTGAGTTTACTGAAATTTGGTAATTTGGATGCTTCCATTAATGACTGATTTTCATTTGCAGCTAATTTTAAAAAAATGTGAGACTCTTGAGTAAACAAATTTGTAATATTGTTGAAGTTTGGTCAATTACATTTTATCCAATTCAATTTGATGAATCAAACCAGGTTTTCTGGATTAAAAACCTAATAATATTGAAATTACTTATTAATTATTAAAATAACAAGCAAAAAAGATCACATACCTTCAGATTTTCTTGAATCTGAACCAGGAAAAAACCCAATACCTTTCATAATACCACCTAGGAGTTGCTTATTGGTTTTAATTTCTTGTTGATTTTGAGATAAGGACATTAATGTCATTATGAGGTTTTGGAGCAGTTGAGAGTGGCCAGAAGAACTATCAAAGGGGTTATTTCATATATTATGACAGGTAAGAAGGGTTTTTTGGTTTTATCAATGAGTACATAAGGATGGGATAGAGTGTTGAGTGATGGAAGTTTTAGCCATTATGCATTGGCTGATTTCCTGTCAATTGAAATGGTTGAAAATACTTATATTCTGTTTTTGAATGGCCAAGGTGAGACATGATTTGTTTTGAATCATGGATGTGTTGTCTTTGGATTTGGGTGAGTTTTCTTTTATGATTTGATTTGGTATTATTATCCTCATGATGTTCTATATTGGGTTTAGTCCTAACCATGACATCAAGAGGAGGAATAGTAATTTCAACTTCATTCAAATCATTCTGATGATGTGCTGCATCTGGTTTGGTCCTAACCATGACATTATCAGAATGATTTGAAGAGTGAGATGGAGGAGGAGTTTTTTTTTAATTTCAAAGAAGATGCAAGGGGAGTGAAAGTAAATGTCATTGCAAAAGAAACCCTCATAAATGATCCACCCCTATATTAACAAATAAATAAAAATATTAAACAAAAATTCAAAATAAAAAATAATGATAGGTCAGTAATGATAATAATCAAAAAAAAGAAGAAAAATCATCATAAATTGATCATGATTATGATTTAAAAAAAATAAAAAAAGAGGTCAGTAATCATAATGATGAAAAAAAAGGAAAAAAAATCATAAAGATGATTATGATTTAAAAAAAAACATCAGTGATTCATTATGATTAAAAAAAATATAAAATAAAAAAAATCATCAGTGATTCATGATGATGATTAAAAAATAAAATAAAATAAGAATCATCAGCAGATTCATGATTAAACAAAAAAAATTATTAAAAAAAATCATCAGCAGCAGATTATTATTATTAAAAAAAATCATCAGTAATTTATGATGATGATTTAAAAAAACAAAAAAAAAGACACAGGTAAGTAATTAATGATGATTAAAAAAAAGAATGAGTAATAATCATCAATTTAAAAAAAACAAATAATCATAAATATTATTATGATTTAAAAAAAACAAATGAACATCAGTAAATAAATCCAAGAAAAAAAACTAAATACATGATGTTAATGGTCTCTGGAGGTCATTAAAATCAAAAAATTAAAAAAAATATTTCAAATAGATCTAGAGGGTTTTAAGCCAATTAAACCCTGGAACCTCCCAGGAGCCTTTTTGAGAGTTCCAGGGTGATTGGGGCTGGGTTTAGAGGTGAATGGTGATGGGTGGGTGGGTTTGGAGGTGGATGGTGATGGGTGGGGTATATTGGAGGTGGATGAAAGCATTAAAAAAAATTGAAAAAAGTTACCTATATAAAGAATAATAATAATTATAATCAGCTTAAAAGAATTAGAGTTGTGAAAAAAAACAAAAAAAAGTACTTACCTGAATTAAAAAAGAAGGGTGATTTTTTTTGAATAATCAAAAAAAAAAATTTAAAGAGTGAGGGGGGAAGAGAAAAGATAAGAAATAAAAAATAAAAAGTTAAAAATTCCAAATTAACATTAAGAAAATAAAAAATTAAAACAAAAAAAAACATAAAAAATTAAAAATGAAAATTCAAAAGAAAAGATAAGAAACATATAGAAAAACCAAAAAAAATTAAAAAATGACATAAAATACCATTTCAAAAAAAAATGAAAAAAGTGGTAATCAACTTTTATTTGGCAAAAAATCTAAAAGAAAGTAGATATGGAGGGAGCCATCAATTTCAATTGGAACAGACTTGGCAGTAAATCTTGATGCAAAACTTGCCCAAATTTTCAATTTTTGTAATATATTGCAATTAAATTTCATGACATAAGATAAATTGCAAGTTGGTGCTCCAATTACACATAAACATTTAATTTTCAATTTGGTAATAAAGTGCAATTAGATTTCATGGCATAAGATCAATAATTACACATAAACATAAGTTTTATCTAACAAATCACCACATATAAAATTATCACATGATGTATGCCTAATATGTTATTTTTATTGGTTAATTTCAGAATGCGTTCCAGTTCCCAATTGGCCTGCTTGATGACAATGCCACTATAGTGAGATCCATCTGGCATTGCTTTTCCTTAAATTACAATTCACAATTCCAATTTTATTTTTCAAATTCATATTTCTTTGCATTTTTCTTCTCCTCAAACTCCATTTGCTTTTGCAACTTGACTTCTTCAAACAATTGCTTTTCCATGTTGCTTGCTTTCTCTTCATTCCACCTCTCCCTGTCCCGCTCCAAACAAGAATTTTCACTGGTTTCACGGGCTACAAATCATGCATTTTGTCAGTAGGATTGATCAGAGTAACCATAAATCCAAGACATACCCTTTTTACATGATTCAAGAAAATTTGCATATGTTGGTGCAAACATATCCATGAGCCTTTTCCTAGAACCACTCTTGTCATTCAAGTTGGGCGTCAATGCTTGATTACACTTTTGTGTTGAATGTGTTATGGATTTACTTTTATGGTCAAAGGAGAAATAATCAATATTGGATTTCATAAATATCAGTCTTAAATGTACTTACTGATTCATCTTGAAGGTTTCTTACTTGGACCAAGTCATCGTAATTATTAATCAAAGGATCCATATTGAGAGATTATTCCAAACCATTAGTCTCCTTTAAAAAGAAAATGAGCTTTAATTATCACAGGTAAAAAAAGGAAGAGATGATAACTTACCTTATCAGGCAAAAAATCATCATCATCATAACCATTTAAGCTGTCTTTTACTTGCAAATCATAGCTTGTAATGGGAGTGACATTGGGCTTGTGGCCAAAACACATCCATTTCAGCATAGCAAGGACACATACTTTCAAGCTTTTCACTCATTGATTTTATTCCTTTAATCTCATCTTCTTCTGTTATTCCAGCCCCAGTTAGATTTTCAATTTTTTTTGCTTCCATATACTTCTTTTTATATGTTCGCCATCAATCTTGGATGCTGCTTGAGCTAAGGTTTAGGCAATTCTGTAATTTTTTGTTGACCTATATGGCCATAAGCTAAAATCCATGCTGATTTTACAAAGGAGGTCTTCCAATAGATGTTGAACCACTATTACTAAAACATGACTCAAAATTTGATTTGACTGAAAGCCAATTATATATGGTTAGATAATCTGTACGTATTAAGTGACCTAAAGGATGTGACAGACCAGAGGTGATCTTCATATCTGACTCAATGTTTCTTGCTTTTCAACAAGGCATTATTATATGGATGAATAAGTATAAATGGACTGTAAGCTGTTAAGTCAGATGGTCCAAAATGGAGTGTAGAAGAATATGTTGTACAGTTATGAGTTGTGAATACTCATTTGGGTTAGGTTTCAAACTGAAATCTCAGATGCATGGGATTTGGTAAAAATACTAGGGGACTCAGTTAAAATTCCATGTGATTTACACATAAAAAACCCAGGATTTAGTGTTGGGATTTGGGTTCCAAATCCTATGTTATTTTAAGGCAGGATTTGGTGACTTTGACACCCCCTATTAATGATATTGGTTATGAAGCAATATAAAATCCTTGTTGCAGTAAGTAGATCTTAGTTAGAGCTTTATAGAACCACAATAAGTCATAATCATAGTTATATATATATATATAGTAAGGCTTTGAACATTTTGAGACAGTTTTACCATGTAAAAGTACTTAAATAAGATTATTATGGGGCTCTTTTGTAAGCAAAAGGCCTCCTCTGATCCTTTTTGAGGGCTGTGGAAGTTTGGTAACCTCTTTAGAAGTCTAAACAGTGAAATCTATACCATGAATGATCTTCTGTGGTTCTGTTACCTTCATACACAAGTTTCTATGATCAGAATTGTGTTTTTGATACTAATGAAGGGTGAAAATAATTTTCAAAGTCCACATATTGGGACACTAATTTGTGTAAGATAAACAAGACAGTAACTGGAAGGAAAAAGTACCAAAAATGGTAGAAATTTCTGTTAATACTTTTACAAATTTCTGTTCTAAAGCTCTAGAATATTCTAGACTTTACTTCTCAAAATTAAGAATTATATTTACTGGAGATCAAAATTTGACTTCCATTATATGATGGTGGCTGGAGAAGAAAGCTTTACTCTACCAACTCTGATCAGGCTTTGATTGATCTTTCAAAAAATGGTTTATCAAAGCCTTGATCTAATTGAATTTCAAAAGATACCAAGATCTGGCTTAACTAAACCAAATCACAATGAAAAGAAGCTATCCCCACCAGTGGGGGTAGCAGGTTTAACCCAGACTTCATCTTGCTTCATACTGGGTTCTAACTTGATATTTCTATTTGGGCATCTTTCAAGCCGGATATTCAAGGTTAGAAGATTTGTTACATACTACTCAATTGAAGGGTTTTCTATGTAAGCAAATTCATAAATACAAAAATAGAGAAAAAAACTTCATGCTAAGGCTATTCTCAGTGAAATATTACATCTGATTTCACTATTACTCAGTTTCCTCTTTTCCTCATCTCCAATCACATAAATTCTTGCATACTATTTCCCTCAAAAAACTCCAAATTCTGTCAATGAACTGAATTAATTAGTCAAAGTTACTGAACATTTTCATCCTAATTAAATTTTGTGTTCATATTATCCTATATTGAATAGACTTCTACTTTATCACTAGAGATTTATATATATCCCTGTTTTTCCTGAATTCAATTCAATCTTCATTTTATGTGATTCAAAAAACCAAAAAGGCATATATTCTATTTTCACCTTTCAAATTTTCCCCAATATTTTTTCACTAGCATCAATAAAAGACACCATTTTACAAATACAGTGTCTCATTGTGATTATTGGCTCATCATATTCAAAAAATCACTTTTTTATATTGATATGGGAGGAAAATTTGCATCACTTTTTCAAAGCGGAGAGTTTGAACACATTTTGTGATTTCCTGTATGATAAATATACTCAAAGAATTATTAACTTTGAGAAATGAAATCCCTCTGTGATATAAGAGCTACTTTATCAATATATAGCTAAAAAATCTTGTCATGAATTTTTCTTTTGTTGTGAAAGTTTCATTTTTTATGGAAGTAATTGATTTAATGTGTTTTGAAAAGGTAAAATACTTTTTAAATGGAAATTTAATAAATATTTGGTCATTTGTTTAGGGTATTTTGTACAAATATGATGATACTGTAACATCTATTCTCATTTGAAAGACTCAAAAAAATATGATCTCTTCTATTCATATATTTCTCTCTAGCTATATGGATAAATATACTGTTTATCCACAGAAGTAAATAGAATTTAATCTACTTCCTGAGATCGATTTTTTATATTGTGAGCAAAGTGGAAGGCATGGACTCATATTATAATGATTAAAATTTTGAATTAACCTTAATCTGATTATTATTTTGAATAAAAAATGAATGATATTAGGATTTAATTATTTTGTATATGCTGATTTTTTGAAATTAAATTAATTCATGTTTGTGAAAATTCCCAAGTCTCTTTGGAAAAGATATTCATGCTTTCAAGACCTACCTTTGAGGTTAGAAGATTATTTAAAAAAGCTAGATTCATTGAAAAAAGTTTATTCTTTCATTTTCATAAACAACCTTTATAAAATAGATAAAAACATGCTTTGTCAGATATGCAAAATGAAATTAATTTTGCATGTGCCATTTTTTTGTATTGAAATTTTCAAATTTCCAAATTTGGAAAGACAAAAATCCAATTTCTTTACTTTTATTTTTTCATTTCTTCTGAAAATCTGAAATTTCCAAAAAGGTTTTTTTTCTAATATTTTTTCTCCCAGAAAAAATAACATCTTAAAATACTGCATACAATGGATAACCTCAATGGTATTGGTTTTTGTCATTTTTTTATGTTGCCATAATATACTGACTGTTCAGCTTTTCTGACTCCCATAGGATTCAAAGAGCTCAAGAAATTTTTTACAATCCCCACTGAAAGCCTGCACATAGAGCTGTTTTGAGGAATTTGATTGAATAGTATGAAGCTCAAAAATCTGAGGCCCAAAGGAAAATGCAGAAAATCAGAAGACACTCCTGTGAAATTTCCATCCCATCCAGAACCAAGAATTTCATCAGAGAAGCCTCCGTCCTGTCAGACCCACCCAGCTTTGACAAAAGCCCCCAATCAAGCTCTAGATTCCAACATCATCAAGCAAAAAGAATTGTCCCAACAACTCCAACACCTTCAGCTCATCATCAACCAATCTTTTCACATTTCTGCCTATCACCTTATCTTCCACCAAGTGGTAAGTTTTCATTGTTTCTTTATGGAATCCCTTCTTATGAAACCTTTTACTTTTTGCCAGAACATTCCTATTATAAGCTTGAAAAATCCTAAAAAGTTTCAACCAGTACCTCCTCCAAAGCCTCAATTGATTCAGAAATCTCTGATGAACAAACTAACCCTCCACCTCAAATGTCTCCTCAAGCCATGTCTTCATAATTCCAGAATAACAAGAACAATTTCCCAGAGACACCACCACCAAAAGGGGTTATTTCACAGCCTTCCCCTTCAATTTCCCCCTTCATCCAACTCCACTTCTGAAGAAAGCAGCTCTGAGGAATCTGATGAAGTCCCCCATACCAAAGTCAATCCTGGAAGGTTCTCAAGACAGCTTTTTAGATAAGAATACCCTATCCAGCCTTCACTAACAAGAAGAGATCCTTACAATTTGGCATCCAGACAACAGACTCAGCCACCTTCTCATTATTACAGAAATCTCTTCTGGTCAGTCCTGAATGAAATGGCCACCTCAAATACTCCCCCAATAAATATCACTGTAGTAAAAGTCCACATACAGGCTCCAAAAAGCTCAACTTGGCCACAGGTACCACCAGCTGTGCCTCCTACCTCAGGTACTGTGAAATCAGAAACTCAACAAACAGCTGAAGAATTGTTGTTGGAATTGGCTCACCCTCCAGAAAACCCTCTGAGAAGTGAGTTATCACAATTCAATTTGCACATGATAATGAAACTGAATCTTTAATTTCAGATTTATTCAAATGATTCACCCAAGAAGAAATCACAAAAATTTAATATTGGGAAATCAAGAAAGATAAAAAATTCTTTTTTTACAATAATTACCTTTTGAATTTTTTTACTTTATTATCAAGCATCTCAACACTCTTCTTGGTCAAAAGATTCCTACCAATTCCATAAGTACATCACCATACATAAAAAGGTTGTCTGCATGTTTTGTAATGTGCAGAGAATGTAATTGATATTTTCTTTAATTAATTAAGCAGAAATAGATTATAATGACTCATTATTTGAGCATATATAAACTCAGATGGGATTTTATTGAACAATGATACTGGTTCTCTCACAGGAAAGGAGATAGTGCATCAAGAATCATTGATCTGCAGCCCCAGAAATGAAAATCCCCCAGTTCCCACAATGGCTGAACTTATTTCCTACACCAAGAGGCCAGTCAAGGGAGCATGGACCAACTTTAAAGCTGCCCTTTCTGATTCCAGAATCATTGATGCACCCTTCCTGGCTGAAGAACTCCTCCAGACACTCAACTATTTAAAATCAAGATCAGATAAGGCCCTTTTAGAAGTGGTTTAGTTCTTTCAAAAGATTAGTGATACCACTTATCCCACTTCTCTAATCCCACCAGATCATCCTGACAGGTCAACGGTTACTCCAGATAGTGGTGGTCTCAGATATGTCTTTAACCAATTGATAGGAACAGTCACTTCTCTTCTCTACCTCCATGTTCAAAGAAGAAGCCCCAAAAATGAAATTCCTCTTCCTGAAGAGGCCAAAAGAGCTTCCAATAGGAACATGTCACTTTTTTTCTGCTTTATCAAGCCTCCTTGTTTTTGGACCAGAATCAGATTTCACCTTTCCTCAAAAAAACCAATCTTAGCCCATTTGAAATGCATTCATGGCACTAGAATTTGGAAAAATAGTCATTAAAAACAAGCTGAAAGAACATTCTAGCTCCTTTGCATGGATTCAAATCAGAAATACCACAGGATATTTTATCCCAATTCCGATTGAAATGGGATTTGGAGCTGATGGACCAATTTATTGGCTAAATGTTTTGAGAATTCACAAGGATGAATTGAAATATGAAAATGTTTCCTCTGTCTCAATGCACAATTTTATTTTGAATTTTGATAAATCTTATTCCAAACTACCCGTAGTGTACTTGATAACTGTACCTGGTGGAGGAGCTCAACAGAATGAACCTCCTGTTTCCTCCACTTCTGCCTCCACATCTTGAAATAGCTTTAATCTTTTCCAGCCTGATTTTTTCTCTATGGAAGAAATATTTTCTATTAATTATAGTATCTGCTGTGTTTTAATGTTATTCCATAAACACCAAGTTGATTATACATGCAATTTAACACATTATTTTTTTAATTAATAAGCAGCATTTCTGGAAACACCCCATTGCGATTTTCACTTGATTTACCAACAAGAAAAATTGGAAGTTAGAAATTCTAAGATATACCTTTCAAAGTATTGAATCAAATTACAGCCAACAGAAAAGTATAAGGAGTAAAGAAATTGAAGGACCTGTGCTACAACACAGCTTTCCGACCTTTTTGCATAGCAACTCTATGCATATTAAATTCAATAACTCTTACAATAATTTCATTGTGAGTATACTTCATTATTCTTAAGTGATTTGATTCCAGTAGAAATCAGTGAATAAAAATAATAATTATATTTTTTCTCTTATTTCTAGTTCATTGTTTGCTCTTACATTTCTCTTGAACTGAAAATGACATTGAAAAACATAATATTTTAAAAAAATGCACTTCTTAGCTGAAAGAATTTATTATTTTTTTAATAAATTACTAATAAGTTTCAAAATTTGTCCTTTACCCAATCATTTTCATGAAATTGACCCAAAAAATGCAGTTTCAATACAATGTTTTTCTATGAAGAATTTTGAAATTTCCTATATTATTTACAGAAGTAAATATAGATCATACTACCTGCATTTTCACATACAAAAAAAGAAGATAAAGCACCATTATTTTTGAATAAATAAGATTTCTATGCTATGTGAGGTGAAAAATTTCAGATTTGTATTTTTGGTAATGAAGGTTTGGTATGAAGACCAAAAAGATATGATTGAATCTTTTCATTACCAGAATGATACTTCTTTGAAATGTTTCTTTAAAACAGTGTCATATTGGGGATGGCATATTGACTCATATTATACACATAACCATGAGCACATTTCCAAAAATATTCCCTATTTAAGAATCCAACCAAATTAGGTTGCTCTTTTATTCTTTATCTTTGGAATGAAACTACAGCTTGAGCTCCAAAATAAATTGATATATATACTTCAAAGGTTTAAAGACTCTTTAATGAAACGACATTGTAAACTTCTTGGAATAAGATTATTCTTTGGGTAAAAAATGATATCCCTTAACAAATTTATGAAGACAAATATGATTGTTGATCAAAGCAACCTGTGGGCTCATTATAAAACTTTAACATTCAATTAACAGGACTTTATATGCATATATAAGTGCATTTTGAATATTCTTAAAAATGCATATACTATTGAAATCCGACTTTGAATTTTAAACAGATATCTATTTGTTCACCTTATCAAATAAATTGTGAATTGATTCATATTCATTTTATCTCATTATTTCTCATTTTTTTTCAAAATATTTTCCAAATATCCAAAGTCTTTTCAATAAATATTAGTAAAGGATTCCAGCTGATCTTTCTCATATTACAAAAACTAGGACCATAAATAAGTACATATCACCTTTTCTTCCTAGTTCTGGGTCACAAACCCTTCTTTTTATAGTCCATTTTCTGGAGATTATTCTAAATATGAGCCTCTGTAATGGAGTAAAGCCACCATTTCCCACACAAGAACAAATTGATGGACTCATTCTCCCACCTTTTTATATGTTGCATCAAATAAAAAACTTTCTAAGCTTTGGAACCAATGAACAAACCCTGTATGATGAAAAGAAATGCATTCCTGCAAAACACAAAGCTGGATGTCAAGCTGAATTTGCATCATATGGACTCACAATTCCAACGTTTTCTTGGAATGAAAATCCAACAACTATGTGGGATGAAGTTATGATTTCAATAATTATCAAAAACTGGAGTTTTGCATCCAAGAAAGGTTCATTTTCAAAATATGCATTGGATAAAACTGCAAATCAGAATGAAGTATTAATTGGAGCTCTCATTGAAAGGTGGTTAAGAGGAAAAAAATATCAATTTATAAAGCATAGAGGAAGGATGTATGAATAGAAGAAAGGATTGAAAAAAACTTGTTTTTCCATCTCCTTCTATTTATTTGAAATAACATTAAAAGGTTGCTCTTGAATGTTGCATCCTTTAGATTTTTGAAAATTGTCAAAAAATTGCCACCCATCCTTTTGGAAGTGAAACCGCAAAGCTCCTAGTTTCATCAGAGGAATGTTTCTCCAAAACTGAAGAATATGAAAATGGAAACTTTAATTCATTTTATTTAAAATGGGGGAGCATTGGCTACACAAAGCTGCTTCAAAATTTGGACAAAAAAACTATCAGACATATAGTTGAAATGAAGGGGTGTAACAAAGCCAGAAAAAGCATTGAGGCACACTGAAGCTATAATGAAAAGGATCCACCACATTATTGAATAAAATGCCCAAATCTACCATCAAATTGTTTTTCTGGAATTTTTAAGAGATCTTTAAAAACTAATGAAATAATATTAATAATCCCCAGGAATCCTTTCAAGAATATGGAGCAAATAGCCAATTCCATTGAATTAGAAACTGTACTATGATTAAGGTAGTTCTTTAATTGATTGTTCTTCTATTTCTTTTATTGATATAAAGATAAATACATTAAAATTTCTATTAGAATATCTCTTTGTTAGTAAATTACTTGAATAATAAGAACTTTCATGCAAAATGACCATTTAGCTCCCATTACCATATATTATTACTCCGATGTTTGCACTTTTCTTTCATTGAGCTATGAAAATTCTCTATTCTATTCCACCTCACCCTTCTTCAGTTTTGTAGCTAAACAAGCACACATTTACAAAGCTGTACTATCTTGGGGCTCATTATTAAAAAAAACTTCTTTAAAGTTTAATATCAGAATCAGAAATGGAATCACAAAGGTGTTTTTATAGAATTGAGAAAAAAATCTTTGAGGGGATGATAAGGAGCTTTTTCAATCAGTAAATCTTTCCTTAGGATTACCCTTTCCAATTTTTTTATTGAAAAGCTTGGGAAAGATAAAATTTCTAAAAAAATCTGCTTCCTTGTGGAACAAATTTTGTATTGATAAAACCTCTATTAAAATTTCTTCTGTGAATTTCAATACAGAAAGCCTTTTTTTCTAGGATGATTAGAAATATTAAATTTCCTCACATTTATAGATGAAACTATACTTCTGAAGCTGATTTTTGGAATTAACAGCCAATTCTCTCAAAAAATGCACCCTTTCTAATTTATGGCATTTTAAGATAATAGTAATTGGTTTAATGAGATATCGCAAAAAACAAATTTGTATAATTTGATCATTGAAAATATTTTTCTTTATAGTCTCACAGCTTCATATCTCAAACCTTATTGTTGGATTGAGATTTATTTGATAAACCAAAGGAAGTGCGATTCAACCTGCCATGTGAAAATGAAGTTATCTCATTGAATACATATGTATTGTGCTTCAGAAATAAATTAAGTAAAAATCAATTCAAGGAACCTGGGAAATTGATTGTAAAGATAATAATGGAATTCTGAAATTTTTCTTGAGAGGATCCACTTCTGAAAAGTAAAATGACCTCATCAGAAGATTAAAGCACTTGGAGAGTTCAATACCACATGACTTTTGATTCTATGAGCTGCTTCATATCTGAAACTCTGATTCTACAAAGACTCTCTTTTTGTTAAGTGAGATCTAAGAAGTATACTAAGTAAAACAAAAACCAATTACTTTATGTTAAAAATTCACAACATCAAATGTATTAATATTCTGAAATACTTCAAATTAACATATTCCAAACTATTTTTTGAACTACCTTATTGTGTACTAATCAGATAAGATTCAAACAGTAAGTCTATTAATGCAGTATTTTAGGGAGGAATAATTAATATTCTGTAATAAAAATATATTAATATCTTAATTTCACTGAAAAATACCATTAGTTTGAAGTAGAAGCGAGCTCCCTTAAAGATAACAAAATTTGAATTATCTCCATTTTCTATGGCTTAATACAAAATTTAACCTTTTAAAATTCAGTGGATTCCAATAAAGTCTTTATTGTTGAATCAAATACTCTATATTGATTTAATTTGCTTTTTTGGAAATAAAGATACATTTTATAATTCAAAAAGTGAGAAGCATTCTTTTCAAATTTAAGAAAATATGTCCTTGTAAGTTTGGGTTTTGGAGTGATGGTCATTTTAAAATACAATTGACAAACTTAAATTTGAAAATGAAACCCAATTTCCCCAACACTTATCTGAAATAAGTTCATTTTGAAAATCTTGTGAGGAAACTAGCCATTGATCAGCCCAATTAAGACTTAGAGAATAAAAAAAGAAAGAATACAATAACTATAGCTCACAATTATGAAATTGAATATTTTGAAAATATGACTTTAGTTAGCTTCAGGCACTGTGCACTTTATCAATTAACAAGGGGAAAAAAGTTTTAGAGTTTTATTTTTCCTTTTTAAATCAAAAATATGAAAGGAAAACCATACCTGGAGCTTCATTATTGTTTTTGTAGGCCAATTATTATTGAAAGAATAACATATTATCATTCTCACTTGAAGAAAAAAATTGGATAATTCTTTCTCAATAGAGCTGAATAAACATTTGTGTTAGGAAAATTATATAATTGGTGGGAATCATGTGAGGTGATAATTGATACATTCTCCCCAAAATTGAATAAAAATCAATCATATTGCAGAACATGACATTTAGACAAGGAATGTCAAAACTTCATACCAAATTTACTGAGAATTAGAATTCAGAGTCATGATCATTTTCATTCAGAAGAATTTTTTTCCAGAATAATGAAGATTTTTAATTCAAATCATTTGGTAAATTTCATTTATGCATAAGATTAATTAAAATGACTCTTAAGATTTTGAGCTTGATTTCTCTCTTATCATGCTAATAAAATTTTCAATTGAACATAAATATGAAGGAAATAGGTAAGAATACTATATAGTGAAACAATAGAGAATATCATAGAAAGGATAGATTTAATAAAAGAAACCCTTTTAATTGGTTTTTTTTGTCATATGAATTATAAATTTATATATTGTAAATATTGGAAAACAACTTAAATCAACTCATTTGTAAACAAAGATTCAACAGAAACAATTAATTTCCTGACTTTCACCAAATATGTGAGCCTTGAGGTATATTTTACATACCCAAATAGGCCACAATTATCTATAATAATACATTATGAATTATGCATAACCCATAAGTCATGCATATATTCAAATTCATCATTTTTGATTTCAGAAAAGATGAATAAATTTTTATTGAGTAAGTAAATTCAGGGATTTAAGGCCAGATTTCAATTCTACACAAAATTTCACCTAGGGTAGCTCCATAGAGTGAAGAAGCTTAAATTAACTCTATGAGGTGGTAATATGGAAAATACTTCAATACCACATACACAAATTGTGAATTTTTTTGTTTTTCTCAATTTCATGCCAAAATAATGGGAATGTGAGAAATACCATGATACATATGCACTACGAATAGTGTTATGCATGTTTGTGGCACTTAATATTATGGTATTCTTAAATACACTTTTGGTACACCCATAGTGCATATCAGTCTTCAAGCCTGAATTTATATTTTTGATGTGAAAATAGCTAAGGGGGACAAAAGACATCAAAGAGAGCCAGGGTACCCAACTTCTGAGGCCTCTGAGGCATGGATATCTCTAAAGCTTGGATTAATGACTGATCTTGGCCTAATTAGTGTACTAAAACCTTTTGGAAACTTGGTTACCAAGTTAAAATGTCATTAAATCATAGGAAAATTGAAAATAAGCTGCTACTTTGACATGCCAAGGAGGTAAAGAGCTATTTAGACTATTGTACTCATGTCAATTCTTAATGTATTATCATCTATAAGTCCTAAAAGAGCAATTAAAACCCTTTTTGCACTATTATCCATTGATTTACCCCATAGAAACCAGCCATATAGTGCTATTTGCAATTCTACGTAGAAATGAGGTAGACACTTTAAAAATTCATTAAAAATACAATTCTTAATTTATATTTCTGAAGCTTTCAGGAACAATGGAGAACAATATGATCCATAAAGAAACCAAAAATAATTACAGTTTCATAAGTAAAATTAAATGTTTTATGTATGGTCCATTTTTGATGATTCCACATGAAATACTGAATCTTCAAAAATTCACAGAAAATACAGCCTGTGATGAAATTTCAAATAAAATTGACAAAATTTTGGAATCAGATTTGATTTTGACATGAAAGAAGATTTACAGTTTTTACTCCTTCTATACTTAACCATAAATGGGTCTGTTGTCATGTAAAAGCATTAATTAAGTAATTATGATAATCTTACATGACAACTAATGATGCAATCAATAATCCAAAAAAGGATTATTGTTTTCTCACTCACTGGATTTTCAGTTTGCTTCATGGAAAGCCTCTGTGAGCTGTCTTAGACTTAAAAGAGGCCTCCTCTTGCTGTTTTTTCCAAATAATCTTATTATCCAATTATACCTTTATTACCAACACATAAGTATTAGCTGAAGCTTTTCTTAAGTGTTTTAATTCTTTCAGAATTAATCCAAAAGAAGTGAAATCATAGAAATTAACTAAATATTTCTGTAATAATTTTATAAATCATTTTTTGATAATTCAAATCCACAATTATCAGTCAAATCTCTCTACCAAACTCTTTTTAGGTACATTGGAGTATTAGTGAGTGACTCATTATTAATTCTTAAAGGTTTTCTCCAGTATTTGTTTTCCTCAAAAATTATAATTATAATTATTCTTGAAGAAGATAATTATATATTAAAATGATTTTATTCTTTTAATAAAGAAGTTTTATTTTTTAAATACTTCTTGTAATTGATTCTTGTAGACAATTACTGCTTACTGTTATAATCACTAGTAGTTTATAAAAAGTAAAAGAGATAATTATTTATTTATTTAATTTTGGTCATAATAATAATCATTATATTTTATAAGAACAGTCATAGTACTGTTGATTAATAGTAATATTATCAACAGTTTCATAGACAAATCTTGCAAAATCAATTTACAAAGTAGGATTAAAGGCCACCATTCAATCTTAAATTTAAGAAGTATTTTTTTCTAGTAAATATGAAATTGCAAACAAATCATAACTTTCTCAGTTTTTGAAAAAAAACGAATGAAATTTTCAAAGAATACAATTTATTATTAGACAGATTCAAATATTAAATAAGAAAATTATTTAAAAGACAGTTAACTCTCCTTCGAATTCACGTTTCTTGAAAAATATCATCAGGTTGGATGTACACCAGTCGGGGTAAGTTCATAGAAATAAAGAAAATATTCTCCCAAAAAGGTACAGAAGAACTTTTATAAATTCAATGGGAATGAAAAGAGCTGATATTTATTAAATAACAACAACTCATGCTGAAATATATTATCTCTTTTTAAGTTTACCAGTAAAAATATCAATCAAAATTTTTTCATGCAAATTCTGAAAGAATTAGTTTTATCATCACAAGGGTTAGATTTACGAAATTAAAGGTCAATATTGCAATATGAATGGTATCAATCTTTTGCATATGTGCTGAAATATTTGCAGTTCACTTTAATAAGATATGTGAATTTTAAAGACTTGGACAGACTACAAAATTAAATTAAATAATTTTTCTTTTTATATTCAAAAGACTTATTAACCCTGACTTGTCAAGTTCAATTGAAAACTCAATCATAAGCCTCAAAAATTGCAAAAGTATCAGGATCAAAGAATATAAGTTCGAAATTTCTCAAGACAGAACAAAGTCACTAATTTTATGGAGGTATTAATATATGAAGCCAGGCATGCTATCAAACAATATACCATTTCCTTTTGGAATTAATTTCTGTATTCAACTGACCATAATAATGAGCAAATTAAAAAAATTCAAAATTATTGGCTCATTGATATGTGAGGTTGAAATTTAAATTACTGAATCCCATTTCTTTCAATAAACCCAAAGTAATTACTTATTAATGATTAATTTGAAGAAAACATAACATTTGAAGGATATTAAAACAAAAGATGAGCTGTGATAACAAAAAACAAAAAGGGAGACTATGGAATCTGTATTTATATTTTTGATATTATTTTTTCAAAAAATTACAATTGGTATTCTGAAATTCAATAATATAATTAAAGTTACCATTTCACTTGAATCATAAAGTTGTTAAAATGGGTTTTAATGGATAACTGAACAGCTGCATAAATATATATGATGAGTAATTTGAATTGTAAATGATATGTTTTATTATTCTTGAAGGTAGATATGGGATATAATTAAGGGATTATTGAAGAACTATTTGTAGTGTAAAATGTATCAAACCTTCCTAAAATATGTGCTAGGAGGAATATTGATGATTTTGAGTAAGAGAAAAAAAGAGGTTTCATGAAATAAATCAGGAAGGCAGAAAGATTGCATTTCATTTGAAAAATAATTTTCACAGTGTTTGTTTTGTACTTTATATGAGCTAATAGATATAAGAATTTTATGAAGGATTTCATAAAAAATATTGGGTTAAATATTCTTAAAATTAATAAATAATTGCCATTGCTTCAAATTTATTGATGGTTTTGAAGAAAAGAGTTTTGGAACCTTGTTTGTGACTTTTGTGGTAAAAATCCTTATTTGAGATAGAATCCATGAGCTATGTTAATAGATACAAATAAGAATCATGGGTATTCAAAAATATTCCATTTCAATTGAGTAAAGCTTTAACTTCCCAAATGTGTTACTGAAAGTATCTGAAAAAATATTTCAAGGTTAGAAACCAGGTTGGACCTGCTACCCCTGCTGGTGGGGGCAGCTTTTTTTCATGGTGAATACAATTCAAAACGGAGCTTCCATGATGATGATATCAAAATATAGCTGCCAATAATAGAAAACATTATGATTATTTTATAATATAAGACATTACCAATACTATTGACCGGGGAAAACATTATTTCTGATGATAGGATATTATCTTTATGATAGCAACTTTAAATAGTAAATAAAATGCATTTATAGGGTATTCATATCTTACTTTAACTAAAGGTAGAGACAGAGAACTAATAGAATGCTACTGAGAAGGAATGATACAGATATGAGGATAGTAAGGAGAATTTTCTTTGAAAATGATGTGGACTAAATGCTAACAATTTGTAATAAACAAATTGATTCAGGATATTCTACTGAGAAACTATAGCAATTGTATACATATTGGGAGAGTCTATGAAAAATACTTACAAAATGATTTGTATCAACATTTAAGCACTATTGTTAAATAAATGAGCCCAGAAAGTGCCACTGAGAAATTATAGGAATGGGTATAGTAAATGAGATGAGCTTCAAATAATATACAGATAAACTGCAAGTCGTTTTTATATATAAAGATATAAGGAACTCAGAAATTCCCACAAAGAACATAAACAGGAGGGTACTAATTATTCAATGGGAAGATAATACAAGCTTTGGTTTGTCTTTGAGCCTCTATCTAGGCATGGGGAATGAAATTTTGGAAAAATGGGAAAAGGAGGTCTATTTATACCTTTCAGGGGAGGTTAAAAGTTTTAAATCTATTCTTTCCCTATGAGGGTCAGATTGTGGTTTTGAAAAATTACTAAGCTTAGCTTATGAAGGCTGAATTTTGGCTTCTGTAATCCAAGCCTTGCTTTCTAGGGCCAGGTTGTGGCTCTGAGCCTAGCTCATATTTATAGAAATACATAAAATTAATCCAATATAGCTTATTAATTTGGTTATTGACCTTTATTGTATCTCAGAAGAAGTTTCCAGATTTAGAAGTGTCAAGTTCTCCTGATAAAACTACTAAAGTATAGCTTTACAAGGTGATATGTATTCTGTGAGAGTTTTTTATTTAGGGAGATATTTGAAAGCTTTTTGGTGTAATTTACGTGCTTTAATTTGATGATGAAATCTGTATGGTTGTATTTTCTAAAATTCGAGATTTATTTCCCCTTCTATATTTATTTATCAAATGAAAGCTGATTATCTGACTATTTAATCTTTATATGCTTTCTATTTAAACTTAAACCTGGATCCCTTAAATCTATCATTACTAATCCATAAGAAAATCTTTATGCTAATGTACAAAACCGCTGTAGTTATATGTAGCTTGAACTTATTTTGAACTAAGGAGAACCCTTTTAAAGCTGAAATAATTAGTGAGAAACTCAACAATATATCAATTATATATTCATTAAGGTTTTATTTCTCCTCACCATTGAGGAGATGAATAAACAAAGGCCTCTAATAATATTGTGAGAGTTTATATAAATGGATTGAGGTGTGACACCCTTTTGTTATTGGTGAAAGAACAGGTCAAAGAAATAATACTTCAAAATATTCGCAAAATGATGGCAAACTTGAGTCACTAATAGTTTTGCAATTGAAGCCTGAGCTCACCATAAGTGGTTGATATAGATCTTTAAATCAGGGTTATAGTATATTTTGGTATAACTGAAAATCATTTTAAAGCAATATTAATTTCCATTAATTCTGTTATTACACAACTATTCTTTGAAATATTTATTTTATACGCACCGATTGTAGCACTAGTCCTATAGTATTTAGTGTTTTTTACTATACACAGTCATTCACACCTTTCTTATACAATGTGGGGTGATTCAGTAAGCTTCCATAAACTAATATACCTCCTTTAATATCCGCTAATGGGAAGAATATATGACTATTTTTATTTAATGAAGCTTGAATCCTTCCCTCAAAAGATCCTCCAAGCCAAAATCTAATTTTTCTAAGCTTTAATGATTTGTGTTTAGGTTTTCTACCTTGGTCATTAATCCAAGCTTCTATAAGAATACTAGAAAAAAAAGCTCTATGATGTGGAGATACCTTCTGCAAAGAGCCCTTATTGTTCATTATTTGTGGCTTGAAGCATTGATATATTAGTATTTTAGATATGAATCCAGTACCAGATGGTATAGATATGGTACAGGTAAGTATTGATAAAAAAATTCCAATACAGATATCTCAGACATTTTTCGGTATATTAAGAGCCAAAGGATAAATAATTGAGGAACTGTTATGAATTTTTAATTTTGTATTCCTTATTCTTTCTCTTTACCATGAATGCAGAGGCTATAGAGGATGAAATATATCTTATATATTTGAGTACATAGGTTTGTAGCTTCAATACCTTCAATTCACATATAACAATTCTCGAAGAAATGGTATCCTTGGGTATAGATTTTTAAAAATGAATTTCTTAGTTAAATTTGAACATAAAAATGTTTCGAGGGGTTCAAATAAGCTGCAAAAGTGGTGCGCAATTTTCTATGTATTTTTGTATATGCCTTTACAAGTCTAACCTTATGTTTGCAGGGGTTTCTTCAAGGTAAAGGTTTCAAAGCTCCAACTTCTTATGTAGAGGTGTCAGAAGGAAATAGTTGGAGTCATTGAAAAGATCTCATGGATACTATGAAGAGCCATATTCATTTAATAAGGTTTTGATAATAAAAAAAAAGGAAAGATAGAAGGTAAAATAAAAGTTTTGGTTTGGTGGGTACACATCTTAATATAAGAGGTGCAAGAACCTATCCAATCTGAGTTGTAATAGTTTATTCTTAAAGGGGAGGCTCCCAATTTAAAATTGTGACTTTATGAGCTGTATTCTATCAGAAATTGTGTTAAACAGGTTTCATGTGTAATATCTATCTATTAAGCTCTCGATAATATTAGTTGTGCTTGAGAGTACTAATACTTTTATTATGTTATATAAGAAAATTATCCATTATGAACACAAATATATAGCTAATTGCTTATTTGTTTCTTATAATTGTTATGCATTCCTAGTGATTATAGCAGTAAGAAGTAGTCTTCTACTAGAATCAATTGCAAGAAAATTAGTAATAAATCTTATTAAAATAATATGGAATTTTGAATTTTGAATTATTTTGTGTCATGGTAATAATTGTGAATTATTTAAGAAAAATATGGAATGAAGAGAAAGAAAATTCATAAATTCAACAAAAAACTCACTAATACTCCAAAAATAGCTTTAAAATATTTGGAACAGTGACTATATAGATTCTTTGTGGGTTTTGAGAATCAAAAGTAGGTATAAAAACAGTAATACATCAAGTGTAGTTACAATACTATGAAAAACAGTAATAATATTTGATTGCATGGCTGTTTGGTTTGTTTAAGGATAAAAATACCTAAGAATTATTTCAACTTATAATTTTAAATATTTTCTAAAATGTTTCTTGAATTTACTGAGTGATAGAGATGAATAATTGGAAAGACAGAAAATGAAGGCTTATTCCAAGTCGAAGTCCTCTTAAAGAGGTCTTAAAGAGTATAAACTGAAAACAAAGTTAGTGAGGAACAAATTATCTCATTTTTATTAATAACTACATCACCTGTTGTCATGAAAAATATTCATAATTACATAGTTATGTGACTTTATTTAGATAAAAATACATTTATGATTTAGAAATGATGAGGTTACCACTGTGAATATTATTCTGTTTTAAAATGAAATATTTTTCAAGATTAATTTGAAATTCAATCACAAGTTTTAATTTCTATGAATATTTGAAAATTTGGGGCTTCATGTGTAATCATCAAAAATGGATTGAAAGTAAATTTTTTAATTGATACCAGGAATTTATACTTATATAGAGAAAGCTTTTATTGAATATAAAAGCTTTCTCTATTGTTCCAGAAAGCTTAATAGCTACTAATTAGGAATTTACTTATTGATGAACATTTGAAGGTTTGCCTCATTTTCTACATGATAACTGCTTGTTTACATGAGGTAATTACATGGATACTAGTCCAAAAAATGTTTTCATTAGTACTTTTGTGATTTTAAATGAAAAATAATCAAGAATTTGCATGGTTACAAGATTCAGATGTGCTCATTATCTCCTTGGCACATAAAAATAGCAGCTTATTTGATATTTTCTCATGATCTAAAGGGACTTAGCCTTAGTAAAAAAGCTCTCAAAATATCTTCAATGACTGATTTGGTGATAAAAAGCCATTAATTAAATCTCTGGGGCTAGATAGGCCTCAGAGGCCTCATAAGTTGGGGTAAATCTTTATTTTTTCACTGTATGTTGTCCCCAGCTGTTTTAAAAATCAAAAATAGTTATTAAGTTTTAAATACTGATATTAACTATGGGTTTAGGAAGCCTATATATACCAATAAAGTAAGTTTAGGTTTCACAAAAATGCATAAGAATAATATTAGTGTATATGTAATATAGAAATTTTCAGAATCCTGTTATTTTGGGATTAAAATGAAAAACACACACAAATGCTTTATGTGGTATAAATGATCAGGTGTTTGAGTATTATAAACTTTAGAAGCTGATAGAGCAAATTTATACCTTTTGAAGATAACCTAGGTAAACTCTTGTGTATAATCCAAACAGATCTTAAATCAAAGTATTTTTCTTACTCACAAAAAATCTATGCATCATTTTCTCCAAGAAAATTATGAGCTTTGACTATTCACATTTCTTATAGTTTCTCCTATTTGAAGATCTAATTTAGGGATATCTTCAGCCTATTCTACCATGTAAAATATACCTCAAGGCTCATATTAAGGCTGTTAATATTATGTATGATATGTTAAATTGGGCCAATTCTCTATATGGAGTCATATGCTGACATCCCCTCTCTCCAAAAAAGCTCATTATTGATGAAATCTGTTTTCTGGAGTCTCTGAAAATCATCAGATTCATATTTCAATATTGAATCTGTTTATGGATAGCTATTTGGCTTTGTGTTCTGGTTGCATTTTATATCTTAACAGCTACTGTCTATTGCCTTTCCCATTAATTCTTATTTTACTTTATTTAATAATCCTTTGCATTTGTTCAGGTAAATATTCTTCCTAAATTAATCTTGAAGAGTATGAATATTTTCTTCTTTCATAAATTACAATCAAATGTTTGATTATATGGCTCTAGAAGGCTTACAGGAAACATGGGGGTTTTCAGGAAATTTTACTTTTATTTTAACTTTGGCTTCTTTTTTACTTGAAGCTTATTATGGTGAATGGTCCAACATTAATCCCCAATTGCTCTTAGATTTTTTATTTATTAGAGCTCATTGTTACCGAAATGAATTTTTCTCCTTCTTGAAAAGAAGACTAATTGTTAATTGTATCATGTCCCTGTTAATTCTATCTTATGAATTTTTCTATAAAGCTCTCTGAAATATTAAGTTCTTACTTCTAGTATTTTTGAAAGTATGTGTTTTTGGGATGTACTTAAGTAAGAGTTTTATCCATACAATCCCCTTGCGGAAGTGGGTCCTATCCTTTATCAAGTATATCAGATTCCTTAGCTTTCATTGTGTTTATACTGGATTTACAGGCAAATTTAACCTTTGGGAGAAGGGTTAACAAGCAATGGGTAGGTGACTCATGATATTTGTCTTTCATTCTATAGGCACATACTCTCTTCTTTTTGAATAACCTCTTCTTTGAGCTCATCTTTATGCAGGTGGTAGGCTATTGAGGATACTAACTTAGCGCAAAAAAATTAAAACAATTTGTTGCAAAATGAATATGTAAGATCTGTATTTATGTCTCTTGTTTTTATTCTGGGTACACAACAGTGGAATATTTTTTTTTCCAAAATGAAATGGCTCTTCTTAATTATTTGTTTAATTTGTGGGAGCGGAAAAACCTAAGATTTGTTTTGTACTTTTATTCAGATACCAGTAATTAACTTAAGCTTAATTTTCTTCCTGAAACTAGTCCTGTTACAAAAACTAAAAGGGGTGTGTGATCCTCAATGTTTCAGACTAATACTTGTATTTTTCCATGGATTATTTTGGCTTTCTAAAATACAATGAAAGCCTTTATAAATCAACACATGTATTTCTTTGAATTCAGGAACCAGGATGTAATTGACAATATTTCTCTTGTTCTATCTTCACTAATATTCCCCATATATGGGCAAAAATAGAATAATTGAAGGACTGGAGAAAGGTTATCTTTTTTTACCATTATCAAAGAAAATGTTTTCTCCTTTGTGTTAAATCAAGGAATTAACCTCAAAATTTGCTAGCTCTTCTTTTTGAACTTTGAAATTTTCTTCTTTCTATTTCCTTTAGATGTATGAGAACTTAAATTCAATTTTTGGCATAAAAAGCTAGGTTAGCTTCATAATTTTTCAGTGGACATCTAGTGAGTCCATCTTAATTTACCATTAGAGAAGTGGCTACACCTGACAGCAGGTGTTACATTTCGAATAGATTGGATTCAGGTTGAAGATAGGAAAGAAACTAAATTCCTAAATAGAAGCTTTGGAAGAAACTCAAGCCATATATGCGAGCCACAAAGTATTAATTGACTTGGATCAATATCAGTGTTTGGTCAGGATTGTCGAAGCTCAACAATCCAACTATAAATGTTGAGCAGATGTTTTTTTGATTTTGCCTTTGTTCAAATATTATTTATTACTTTATATCATTTTATTTTCAAAAGGTTCGACCTCTAGGTATTTGCCTATAGATTTTCACATCTATATCACACTTTCAATATGAGCTTTCTGTAAATCTCACTCATGGGAACGATACATAATTTTGAAATTGGAACCATTCAAGGTTAAAGGAAGCTCATCACCAATTTTAGAATATCTTTGGGACTGTCTGAATATATACACATTATGAAAGTTATAGCATACAATTCAACAGTTTTCTCTTATAGAAATCTGTATTTTTTGAGGCATTCTATGCCTTATTTTTACTCTCTTCTAAGATCCAGGGTTTAATCAAAATTGAAACAAGATTTCAATATTTAGGGTACATATTTATTTTCAGGAGAGGCCAATCAAAAAGTAGTTTATATTGACATAATACCACCCCTATTTTAGGCCATAAACTTCATTTAAGGAGACTCTTACCCTTATAGCTAGATGAAATAAATATTTAAAGTAGAATATATGGTTTTAATTTTATTATTGAAGAGTTCTTTACTATAATATTACATGGTGTAAGCTAAAAACGATTTCAGTCTTCATATAAGAAAATTGGCTTAATAATATAACTTTAAATCTTTATAGAAAACAAAAACTTCATATTCTTGGGTTCTGTGGAGAATTAAATTTTTATTTATTGATACAAATTGGGCTCAGGTTGGCATATTTCTGTGGAGAAATTATGAGTTCTAAGATCACTATCTTGATTTGATGTGTTACTAAAATATGTGAAAACCAAGATCATTTGAGTTTCTACTTTGAGGAGATGAGGGTAGTATCTGTATAAAAAGGTTGAATGAAGATTCGAGAATGCAAGTTTTCTTTTGAAATTTGAGGAAATCTAATCTACATGTGCCAATATGGCTAGTCATTCTTTTCATATATTATTTAATTATGTAAAATAATTTTATTAAGAAAACTTCTTACATAATTATTATGATAATATTTACTTTATTCTAAAGCTTTTTTGAATTTTTAAATTCAACACACCTAATCTTTAAGAAATTAATTAGGTAATATAAAATTGATTGGTTCAGAAAAAAGTTTTTTTAATTTCTCTAAGCTGAAATTCTCTCAAACTTTGAAGGGAAAGTTTATATGCTATTATTTATCACTCAATTAAAACTGATATATGGATTAAATATATTGCAAATAGTTAAAATATTCATATTTATGAATACCTGAGACAACTCATTTATCTTTCTTTGAAAAATTAAGACCCCTATAAAATATTAAGGAAAAAGAACTTGCATAAATAGGATCTTTTAATTTATTTATTTTTGAAATATGTCTATAGAGCTCCTCTGAGTCTTTTAAGTTCATAATCATGTCAATAAACTAACAAAAACTAGAAGAATGATAAACTTAGAATAATAAGAGATTGATGAATTGGAGGTAAAAAGATCATGTACACAGCTCTCTCAAGTGCTTTTAAAGAATAATATGAGAACATTTAGTGGTTTTCTTGGGTATATATCTTTTTTAAAAGGGTTAAAGTATTTATCAAATTCACATTTCTAAAAGAAAGGCCACAAAAATAAGCTTAACCCTTTGGGGACTTGAGCTTTTAGTGGAACAAATATCACTGCAGAGCCCTGTCCAATCAGAATCAAAAAATGGTCTTAATCACGTCTGAAGTATTGAATCTTAATTTTAAAGAACTTTTCAATGAATTTATCTATTTAATCCTCCTTTTATAATAGAAATTCATAAACAGTGTCTTTTCATAAATTTTAAAACTCATATTTTAATGCTTTTTACAAACAATGCATTGATTATTAAAATTAATAATTGATAATATGCTTTTATCACTCAAAATATAATAAAAATTTTCAGATATGTCTCATTGAAAATAACGGAAAGCTCTGTTGAAGCTTCACAAAGTGAAAAAATTGACCAATCTGAATATTGAAAACATTTGAACAGGCTTACAGGGAAATCAAGATTTTTTATATTTTTTTGACATAATTCTATTCTATATTGGAAGATAGCTATCACATATTAAGTGAACTGGCCCTTTATTCTTGAAAAAATTCGAATAATTCTTATTTTCTATTAGTTTGATCAGCATTTTATTGAACTTAAAATATTCAACTGGTCTTTGAAAAATACCATTAAAACACAAAAAAAATTCAATTTTATTGTTGAAAGAGCAATCAGAAAAAAAAAACAAAAAATATCTCAAAAATATTTTTTTTGGCAAATATTTTGAATGAAATGTCAGAAACACCTCAAAAGAAGAAGGATAGAATCAAAATGTGCAGTGAATTTTTTGATATTATTGAAATCAACTTTTTTCATATTTTTTGAATGAAATAAATAGGAAAAACTGTTTTTTCTGCTAGGCCAAATCAATTTTGACCATTTTTGAATTTTTTGAGTGTTTTTAATGTTTTTTTAGATTGGTGTGTTATTTTTATTATTTTATTACCTTTTGTTTTGTTTTTGTTTTTGTTTCTTTGCTTTTTTCATTTTTCTTTGTTTTCTTTTCAATATTTTTAGTTTTCTTTAGTTGGATTTTTTTTAGTTTTCAATTAAAATTACAGTAGAAGGCTGTGAAAGGCCTGCTACTGTAAAATTATTTACAAGTGTCAAGTTTGTTACAGTACGATGGCTGTAATGGATCCTACTGTAAATTTGTTAAAATCATCAACAATTTCATATTAGGAGCTATTACAGCCCTTTTACTGTCATTTTCTTTGAAACATTGCATTTCTTACAATTTCAGGGGCTGTAAATTATAAATCCCACTAGTTCTCTTGTAAATGAAGAAATATTACTCTCAAAAAAGCAAGAGTATGGTATTTTCTCTTTTAAAAGATAAATGTTGGTTTTTGTAATAAAATTGAACCAAATTTTTGAGGATACAAACAAATCAGAAAATGAAAAAAATGAAAAAAACTCAAGTTCCATAGATTAATATCAACAAAGAAGAAAAAATAGACACATTTTTTATATTTCTCTTCAAAATAGTTTCAGTGAAAGGGCTTAAAAAGCCTTCTCATTTTTCTTCTGAGGTTCCAGAATCTTACCCATTTTTAAAATAAACATATTCAACAATCCAGTTCTATTAGAAGTGGATTCAGTTGAAAACATCTGATATATATATATATTTAAGCCATTTTTTGAGATGGAAATAAAAATAAAAAACTTATAAAGTAATAATAGGTCATAAATAAATGAAGATAATAGATTTATTTATTTCATAAACTGCGTTTTACTTCTTTTGGCTTTAAGAAAAACTGAGTTATTTAAATTGAAAAAATATTTTTAGATTCAATTTTTTATCATAGAGAGTATTCACTTGAAGATGAAAATATAAATAGAACCAATTTTAATATAATATACTATATACTTGGTCCATCCCATTAAGAAAGGAAGAAGATCCTTGAGCTTCTGTCATATTCAAGTGGCTTGGAATAACTTGGAATACTAACAAAAATTTAAATCCTAGGTTTAACGTAGTTCACCGGATGGGTCCAAGCTGTGTCTATCAGAGGTCCAACCTAATTTCCAAATGCAAAACCTGCTGTCAGGTGTAGCCGCTTTGCTCATGGTAATTGGTTTTTTATTTCCCTTCCTTTTATACATTTTTAATATTACATCAATATGATTGTATTGCTATTCACCCCCTCAATCTGTGCCTTTTTTTAGTTTTCATGTTAGTAAGTAAGTTGGGTGTTTTGAAGTATGTGTATATGTCAAATAGTCATAATTCAAAGTAGTAGTAAAGCTTTCCATGCTCCCACACTTGAAAGAGTATATGCTGTTGAGAATTTATACATATAGATTTTAAGTCCCTTAGTCTTTAAATATAGCATATGAATTCTTCTTTGAGTACACCAAGTAATAATTCTTTTTTATGTGATGAAGATACTTACCTTTGTTTACATTCTGCATTGATATAAAATCTTAGAGGTAAATAAAGTCAGGATTAACTGGGATAAGCGCATTTTAAAGCTCATATTTGTATTTATCATATGAATTCCTCTCCTCATTTGCAAATCCAAAAGAACAGTGATTCAGTAAGGCTTTTTATAAGCTACTAGCTATATTTATAGAGTTTTGGATGCGGTTTGAGTAATAGAGAAAAAATCCCAAAAGGGATTGCATCTTTTATATGCTTCTAAATACTTGTTTATTCAGTACTAAAGCTAATTTAGTTCAGTATATTAGCAATCGTAGTCCTGAGACCTTACAACCTAAAGAAATGAGATCCTAATTGCCAAAATACACCCTTTGAGCAAAATTAGAATTCATATTGGTGTTAGATTAACAAATATTCTGAAAATTTATTGTACAGACTCTTCCCATGACTATGAGTGAAACATAATAATATTAACATCTACTAAAATCCATTAATTATTTCTCAAACTATTTTCTTCATGATCTTCTGAAAGTAAGCCATGAATTTTTAATTCCAAATAGCATCCTTGAATTGATATTTACCAATATGCCATAACAGTCCTAGTAGTTTTATATAATTGAGTCTTATTTCATTTTGGTGGGAATCTTCCTTGAATTTCAGTTTTTTCATGAAAATTTCCTTTACAATTTTATTACAGGCATGGGGAATTATTCAAAGAGAATACCTCTGCTTCAGCGTAGCTTTTCAGTCATATGAAGTCTTAAAACAACCTTGAATATCCATAATTCCTTTTGATAGAAAATCTTGTTTCTACTTCCACTATTATATCATAAAAACTCTCTGAGGCAAGTTTCTATAATCTCATTGATGTGTTTCTCAATTTATTTATTATTTTACAGGCCTTCTGGGTAGGGTGGCCTCCTGATTATTTGAAGATATCATATTTCCACAGCAAAATAGAGCTATAAATAAAAAACCTTGATCTTTCCAGATTGTTAATGACCAATGTAAAAGAACTCTTCATATTTTATGAGTATCTAAAGCACTTTATTTTGCTCTTACTTGTAGGTTTTGCACTAAATTGGAATTAGATGAATTTTTACAATAGTTATTTTGAGCATGCTATCATTTTTTCTGCTGTTCATTGTCAAAGGAATATTTTTTTTCTTTTTTTCCTTATGGAAAGGTACATGTTCTCACTGTTTCAGACTCCCATATCATACATTTTTTGGTATTCTGCTCTCAGTAAAAAAGTATGTAATTTGGAATTATGAAAGCTCATAATTTATTCTAAAACTACCTTTTCTGTATAGGAGTACTCCCTATTTCAAAATTCACCTAAGGAAAATTATCCTTACTGAGGAAATTTTCAAATTATTATAATTAGTAGGTATTATTTCTTCATCCCATATGGGTAAATAATTATTTGGATAATTCTTTGCCATTACTGAGAAAATTGCTTGGGTATCAATGATTAGTGACTTTTCATTGCTCTCTGCTTGCACTTTCAGATACATAGGTGTACAAGAGACAAAGCCTAGAGTGTCACAGACAGTATTAGGGGTAAATGTTATTCAACCTTATCCTCACTAAACCTCACCAAACAAGGAATTCACTTCTGTGTATGAGTATCAAGTTTCAGAAATATTATTTTGAAAAACTTATAAAGTGTGGATTCAAAAATAAATCCTGTCACGCCTTTTACAAGCTGGCTTCACTAACTAAAGCTTTAGATTCACCAATCTGGAACTGTAAGATCACCCAAATTTACCACAGCTCCTTTACAGACCCTTCACATCCCTAAAGGGCCTGTATTATCCAAATAAATCAATATTCTGAAGAAATTTAATTTTTATGGACCTGGGCTAGTAGATTTTCACAAATAACAGCCCCTCTTCCTCCCTCTGAGGACTTTTTCCCCAGTTGATTAATATATTTTATTTATAATTATCAATTGTTTTATTCTTACTAATTGAAATATTTTATTTATCAATATTAAGTTGGTATTATCCCTTTACTCATCTTTTCAGTGGGAATGTGGTGGCTATCTCCTTATTAACCCTTCTTTTTTACTTATGAAAGGTTGAAAAATTGGAATTGAACCTTTTTCTGATTGGCTCCTTTATTGCTTATTTATTATTTCTGCATACTCCATTTTCTTCCCCATTAGAAATCTCATTCTTATTTGAACTGATTAAGTGTTTCTTCTTATCCCTTGTGAGCCTTCTACAAGAAAGTCCAGTTTACTGAGTACCAGGCCCTCTTCACTTAGAAGAGCCCACATGACAAAGATATTTCTTAGTTTTTACCAAAAGTATTTGTGCATATTTGGCAAGATTAGAGATCTCTTTGACCTTGTTTATATATGGTATCATTTCTTCCAGTTCTATACACTGTACTTCTAGTCATTTTTTCTTCTTTAATTCCACTAGAGCTCCTCCCTTTTTTTGTTTGGATGTATTAATCCTTTGCAAGGCCATTTCTAATTCTTTCAGAATTAAACTTTACTGCTGAGCATTCTTCCACTTCTTCCCCAATTGACTATATTTCACTTTTGGCTTACTAAGAATAACAAGAAAGTGGTTATTTAATCCACAGACTTAGAATTAACTCTTATCTTGTAGGCCTCTACTACCTTGTCCTTTCTGATTTCATCCCTGCGACTTGGTTTTGTCATTCAATCAATTTTAAAAGATGTAGACCTTCCAATTTATTGCCTTTTTCTGAAATCCTGTATAAAATTTTCTATTTCATGAATAATTCTGCTTTTTCTTTAATTTAAATCGATTGGATGTTATGAGTATTCTGAAATTTCTTCAAGTAGATTATTGTTCCTAATCGTTATTGTAATATGGAGATCTATGCATTTTAGACCTTTTCTTTCATTTAATATGTCACTCTTGTAGTATATTTCATTTTTTTCAGATCCCGGCTCAATTTATATAGTTCTTAGTTATTCTTATTATCAATGATGGCCAGATATTTCTTCCATAAGCCTATTTCATTTCAGCTTACTATATATTTGCATAATATTTGAATTATGTGTCGAGTCTTGTGGTGATTTATTAGGCTTAAATATTGCGGTAATCATTAGATAGTCCATTTATATACTCAAAAATATCAATGTAAAAATGTTATACAATTGAAATTTTCTGGTAATATTTATGGTACTTGGATCTCAAATTAGTTTATTCTTTGAAGATTATTCTACAATTAATCATATCTCACTATTAGTTTCTAGTAGTCAGACGTAAATTTTTGATGCTTTATATTATACCCTTGTTCTTCATTCAGCTTCTGTGATGTGTTAGAAATGGTTCAATCACATCAATATTTGCTTGCTTCGAGGGAAGAGTGATTACCATTTTTCTCATTTTGATAGATACTACCAACATATTTTGCCATAGTTTCCTGTTAATATTAGTATCCTTTACATATTGACTTTCAGTGTGGGGATTCCTTTTGTAATGGAAAGACAGATTAGGCACTAGCTGGAGGAAAAATTCTTGGGGAGTATTTTTTGAATTCAAGAATCAGCAAATAATTAAAGGGGATAGGGTATACTAGCTGACCATCCAAATATACCAAAATGAATTCCCTTTTTGAATTCACAAGTAAAGCTTCTTAGTTTTTCAGCTAATAAAGTAGATAAATTTACCAAGAAGTATCTATCAGTACGTCAAAAATCCCTGACTAGGATAATAGTATCAAGGTTTTTACATGGAGATCTCCCCTTGATAAAAAGCTGATATCAAAAGAATATCTTTCAAGATCAATTTTATTACTAAATTTAGCTTTGGTAATATGTCTCTTAATAATATTTCCTTCAGAGTAAAAGGATAACTAAATAATAATGTCAAGCTAAGGATGATAATAAAGGGGCAAAGACTTTGTTAAGGGTAGCTATGAATGATATCAAGTTAAAATTCAAATCATAACTTAGGAATATAAACCTATGAGGCTAGATATAAGTATGAAAGATCAGATCTATAAGGGTTAATATATAGAATTCAAGGTTAGAACTATAATATAAATATTTTAGGATTGAAACTGATAGTAACATTTTATAATATGAGGGAAATGATTATGTGAGGGTGATAATCTAAAGATAGATATCTTCAGACAGAACATCAGTATTTTCAAAGGAATTTTGATAATAACCCTTATGATAATATATTCAAGCAATGATTATAAACTACTACTATTGTCAGGATAGCTCCATCATATAGTGAATAAAAGACTATAAATATGATTGTTACAGCCAAAAAAGATGGATTTAAAGGTGATTAAAAGGCCTTTAATATTAAGAATAGTGGTGGTGAGTGCTAATGAAAGGACTGGGTGCAGTATTTATCAGTTGGTTGAATTTAATAAAGACTACAATACTTAAGAGGTATGATTCCAACCTGGTTATATCGAATATTAAAGCTTTCAGAAACAATTATAACACATAGGAAGCTAATAGAAGGATGGGAATTCCTCTTCAGTGCAGAGGAAGGGCCGTTCTTATCTTGAACAAGGTTTGGAGAGGGAAATTTCATCCTGTCATGTAGTGGGAGTGTAAAATCTCACTATAGAGGGTGGTAATGTGGATTTCACAGACCTTTATATCCTTTATTGGGCTCAGATGTGGTATTGAAACCACATCTGGTCATGTTTCCCTAATGCAGGGTAAAATCTTTCATCAGGGGACCTCACAAATGTGTTCTGACAGGTCGGACACATAGAACTCTGTAGTGCACAAATCCAAGGAGCCCATATTAGTAATACGACGAGGTATTGGATTAACAACAAGATTTCTTGTGGTTGTGACATCTACAATTCAATAGTTTGGGACATCATCTCACAGTATTGGGCTTTTGTCCATATGGTGGGATATTAACCCTAAATTCACCATAGCTTAGTCTGTTTTGAAGATAAAGAGCTTAAAGTGGATCATTTTTTATCACTTGATGATCTATACACAATGGTTACTCATTTGATATTCCTAGAATTAGGTATGGCAAAGTCATACAGGTTTTCAATCCCATTATTAGAATTTCATTTTGTGGTGAACACTGTACTTAGCTATTATCCTCAATGAAATTTGTTTTAGAAGTGGTACGGGGCTGTAGTGTACCATTAAAAAGCTCAGATTCATATATTTTTAAAGAGACCCCACTTTAGGTAACCAACACCCAAACTGTATAAGCTAGACAAGGGTGAATATTTTTTCCACACTTATTTGGGCTATAGTTGGCTCTAACTTGCGTATTTTTGGAGCTATCCCAATTTGGCTGGTACCATTAAGTAGCTCTAATTGAAAGATTCAGTTTAAATTAAAATTGGATGAGGGGTTGAATATTTATATAGTTCTTATATGAGAGGAGAAAATGCAGGTTTATGCTTATTTTGGGTTTTTAATTGTAATAAATCTGTTATTTAACTATCCTTTTGTTTTGGGAGTTGCTTATTAGGAATAAGGTGACTTTACTATTCCTTTTTGATGCCAATATGAGCTTTTTCAGCTAAGGTCACCTTTTGATGGGCATATTGCTTTACCATTGGCTTATGGTATTTTGGCATCATTCTTGTGTGCTGGTTTTGAGTCACAGGATGAAAAATATAACTTTAAGAATATCTAAATAACATAATTATACTTCCTTGATATACAAAGTTCCGCTTATTATGAATCATAACATAAATCTCATAAAAGATAATGAGTCTAGTTACTCAAACGTTCATATAATCCTAGATCATCCTACTGAGAAATGGAAGGATTTATCCTTGAAATTTATTCCTGCATCAGAAGCATGGAAGGAAATGAAATAGAGAGAGACTATATCTATATATTATGAAAATAATTTAGGGATTCACCAAAAAAGGACTCAGAAATTTTTCACCCTGAGATATCTTAGCTGGTGAGTATTCTTAAAATGGTCTCATTTAATGAAGAGATCACACAATATTTTTGGTTCATTGGGCCCTTATGAAAGTTATTTTTGTAATTTCAAATCCTTTAGCAACTTCATTCTTGAAAATGATCTTAAAATAGTGTAATTGGATGGAGGTATTTTACGATACATCTCATATCTATTTCCATCTACACTGAACTTTAAAATTATAAGATGTTCCTATGAAAAGCTTGATAATATTACTATTAATCAAGATTACTGTGATATCTATTATTAAATATGATTAATCAATTTATGATAAACACAAATAAAGAAATAATTGCTTAATTGCTTCTTTTACTTGCTATAAACTACTGGCAATTATAACAGTAATCAGTGATTTTCTACTAGAATAAATTAAAAGAAGTATTAATAATAAAACTTCTTATTATCTTTTGCAAAAATAATTATAATAGTAATTCTTGAGAGAGCTACACACTGGAGAAAGACTTCAATAATTAATGCAAAACACTCACTAATACTGCAAAAATGCCTTTAAAAGAATTGGAAGTGTGATTTGATGCATTATTTGCAAATTTAAAGGATCAAAATAGATTTATAACAGTAATGAAACATTATAACAGTTAAAGACTATTAAAAATAGTAGATTTCTTCTATTTAATGTCTTTTTGATTGATCATGAGGGAATGAAAACATTTAGGAAAATATCAACTAATACTTGTTGGTAATAATGATAATATTGAGCAATAAGATTATTATTTGGAAAAATAAACAGCAAGAGTAGGACTCTTTTAAGTCTACAGCAGCTAACAGAGGTGTGCCATGGAGAAAAATGAAAAACCAGTTACTGAGAAATATATTAACTCAATTGGTTGAATGATTAAATCATGTGTTGTCATGTGATATTATCATAATTACTTAATTAAGTCAATTTATGTGACTACCAGCGCGTTTATGGTTAAGAAATAAAAGAGTAAAAACTGTGAATATTATTTCATGTAGAAACAAAAATTTATTTCTCAAATCTAGCAATTTAATTGGAAATTTTATCACAGGTGGTATTTTCTGTGAATTTTTGATGATTCAGTGCTTCACATGGCATTATCAAAAATGGACTGTAAGTAAAACTTTCAATTTGAATTTTGAATATATGATTATTTTTGGATTTAGTATTGATTATTTAATTCTCAATTGGTCTTGAAACTTTCATAAAAATTCATCAAGACTTGTATTTCAAATGAATTTTTGAAGTTATTACCTCATTTCTACATAGAAAAGAAAATAGCACAGTAATAGCTGGTTGCCATGAGGAAACCTCATAGATACTAGTACCTAAATGGTTCTAATTATGATTCTTAGGTTTATCCATGGAAAATAATCAATAATGGACATGGTCACAGGGGTCAGAGCTTCTCATTACCTCCTTGTCACATCAAAATAGCAGCTTATTTGCTATTTTCTCATGATTTAATGGGTATTTAGCTTAGTAACCAAGTTAACAAAAGGCCTTAATAGACTAATTGGGACATTCTTGTTCATTGATCAAATATTTAGAGCTATCCATTCCTCAGATGCCTCAGAGGCTGGGTAACCCGGCTTTCTTTGATGTCTTTTGTCCCCCTTTGCTATTTTCACATCAAAAATAGCAATTAAGGCTTCAAGACTGATATATGGGAATATCAAACCTTTATATAAAAATACATCAATATTAAGTGCCACCAACATACACAACACTCTTCCTAGTGTATATGTAACATCGGATTTCTCAAATTCCTATCATTTTGGTGTGAAATTAAGAGAAACCACTTTTTTTAAAATTCTTTTATGTGGTATTGATGATGATGCTGTATTGAATTATTTTCCATATTACCACCTCATAGAGTGAATTTGAGCTCATTCAATACATGTAGCTAACTGAGGTGAATTTTTGTGTAGAATCCAAATTTGGCCTTATATCCATGGAGATGCTTACAAAAAAAAGATATTCATATTTTCTTAAATGAAAAATTTATTTGTTATTCATAGCTCAAAATTCATTTTTTATATTTATTGTGGCCTATCTGGATATTTAAAATATACCTCAAGGCTCAAAAATATCTTTGATCAACAGTGTGGGATTGAAATGATGCAGTACCTGTAGGGGGGATTGTAAGGTTACTAGGTTTGAGTTTCTAATAAGTCTTTTAGCCAAGGGTAACAAGGTGTACTCCTTTCTCCTCCTAAATATAGTTACAAAATTCTTTGTTGGAGGTCACAAATCAGCAAAAGATTGGTAAGTGACTTAACCACTAAGAAAATCAATTCAGAAGTTTCTAATCAGACCTATTCAATAAATAATCATTTAAAATTGATAGTTAAGTAATTAAATAGATTCACAGCTTTGAGAGAAATAATTTTCTACTTGATGATAGTTGGTGGTAGACTCTTTCTAAGTCCTTTTATTTATTTTGATAATCATGAAATATTGAGTTTTGTAAATTTGTAAATTATTTGAGGAGTTTCTGTTGAATTTACTTTTGGTACTAGATATTATTATAGCTTTCAGTGGCTGTTGTGTTTTAAATAAATTTTTATGGTGTTGAGAAATAACACAGGTAAGGAATTTTGGATATAAAGGTTAAGTTAGTCAAATTTGGGTATTGGATAAGAGTATGATAATTTTGAGTAGAGATAAAATAATAGAGAAATTATTTTTTAAGTAGGTAATACCACTAATATTTGCTACTGGGTAGCTTCAAGATACTATGATTCTTCTGAGATCAGCTACTGGGTAAGTGAGAAAATACCAAATATGCTGGACTACCTTCCATGTAAAGGATGAATTATTCCTCTTCTTTCAGGATCTGTATTCATGGGGAAAAATATGAAATTTTGGGGAGAGAGGCTCTCTTTTTATACCTTTTGGGAACACAGGGGCTTTCCATCTGATCTGTCTTGCTTTCACTTTATCTCCCCTTGATTGTATCAGGTAACTTGTTTTCAATGGTGATTTTATGGTATTATTGACTATTAAGAATTTTCTGGGTTTGATTTTAATGAAAGGGATATGAGGTGATAATTGTTGGCTAAATGGTTAATTATCCACATTTATAAGGGGGTTTTTGTGAATTCCTTGTATTTTTTGAGCTTAATGATTGGCTTTTGGACTTATGAAAGGGGGTTTTAATGCTGCATAAAAGGGATATGGTTCAATATTTTAATTGACTTTTGAACTTATTAAAGGGGATTTAATTGAATAAAAGGTATTTGAGGTTATATCTTAGCTGTTGGACTGAATAAGTAGATGTTACTTTGTATGTTGAAGGAAGCTGTTCAAAGGAAAACTATTTAACTGTCTTCAATAAACGGGTTTTCCTGTGACTTTGTGTATTTTATCTTACTGTTTGACTTTTCAGTCTTCTGCTAGGTGGGTGAGGGTGTGTAACATTTCTAATTTGTGAAATTTATTTTTTAATCGATTCTTAAATGAAACCTTTGGTGCTAAATATCCCTCCTGTGACTAGCTCACAAGTGGTCATCCATAATATTTGATGTTTGTGTGGTATAAGCTTTAATTCATGTATATATTGTGCACAAAATGTTTTTTTTGGTGTATGTAAAGATCTCTCTATAGAACTATTAATAAAATTTGATGTGACTGTTTTATGAAAAATATAATTAGAATATACTTTAGAAAAAATATATGAAGGACTAAATTACTTCTTTGACGTGGTATTTACTATTATAGATATAACAGGAATAAGTAATTGTCTACTAAAAACAATTACAAGAGGTATAAAAGAATAGAACTAATCAAAATAATATTAATTTATTTGGAGTTTCTAAATAAAGCTGTGGGATTCAGAGAAAAAAACTTGATAATTCAATAAGACACTCACTAATAATCCAAAGGAGTCATCTGAATAATTGTTAAAGGGTATTTCAATAGATTATCCATAGATCTGAATAATAAAAAGCAGGTATTATATCAGAAATACAATAAATGTTCTTAAAACACTACTGGATAAATTGATACTATTTGATTTAATTCCTTTCTTCAAATTTTTACTATATTTATAATTCTTAAGAATGGATTCATAGCTAGTATAGAAGTTTTCTTCAATATATAGTGAATTAACTAAATAATGATGATGAATATTGGTCAAAAAGAAAAAAAGGCTACCTTTAAGCTTTGAAACATTTCACGGAGGAATTAAATGGAGGAAACCAAAAAATGAATGGATTGGAAATAATTTCAATAATTTGTCTTCATCATAACAGTAAATCATCCTATTTAATCAAATATGTGATTTAAAATGGATAAAACCCCATTTTAGGTTAAGAAATAAACCATTCACAAAAATAGGATATTCTTTTCTATTTCTTGTGGCTTGATGAGACTTACCCCTAGTAGATAAATTCAAATGGGGTTTCACACACTTAATTAAGCTATTAGTGGCCATTTATCCAAGATTTAAAGCTGTGTATTTCCATGAGGCCTCAAAAACTTGGTTACCCTGGTTCTCTTCACTGCCCTTTATCCCCCTTTGCTAATTTAACATAAAAAGCATTGATTTGAGCCTCAATAATGATACTTTTTATTGTAAAATTAAATGTTTTTGTACCAATTAAGTAATTTTAGAAGCTAAAAACAAGCATGACACTAATACCAGTAGATATGTAACATGGTATCCTGAGAAATTCCATTAGTTTTCTTAAAAAATGAAAAGAGAACCTTCAAAAATGTTTTAAAATGGTATCAATGATGAGGGTTTTGTATATTTTTTCTTTTAAATCCTTATAGAGATACTATTTTGGTATGAACCTTATGGATTGGCCATAAATGAAATTCTGAGTAGAATGCAATGTGAAATTAAATAAGAGATTTTACTTACTGAAAAGGGTTATTAAAATTTGTTATTATTAAAAATTATGAATTTTGAGTATCAATATGACTTATTACCTTTCCATATTCACAAAGGTTTGAAATGATTTTCCCTATTTGGGTATGTAGAATATACATCAAGTGTCACATTAAATCTCACCAAAATAACTGAAAAACAACTTCATTATTTTATAGTAGATAAAATTATAAAGCCCCATTGATGGTAATATTCACTATTCCACCTGTTGGTATTACTTAGAAAAAGAAATCAAAGTTCATTTCTAAGAATATTCAGACTTGTGGCCTCCTTTCATTCCTAGATCTTTGGAGCTAAGCTGAATCTGGTATCCAAATTTCTAGAAGCCACTAATCTTTTTTGTACTAGGCCCCTATATATTACTAGATACTCTTTTTGATTTTTACCTCTAAATCCTCTTTATTTGATTACTTTCATAATTTCCTGAACATTCTGTTCCAATGGTGATATAGTCAGAGGAGTGGATTTTATGAAAGGAAAAATTCTTTTTCAGCTGGTTTATAAGATTAAGTACATCTAACATGGAATTTTGGGCTTTTATTTTCAAGTTTACCACCAAATTCCACTTGGGTTTCATTGGTTCCATATGAGGTAGCAATTTAAAAGTGTTTTACAGAGATACTTTAATATTTTTACAAGACCTGTTTGAAACTAGATCTAAGTTCCCTTCTTTAAGTTTTGGTACCTGATTATGTTTATCCCACTTCTGTTTAGAAATTGCAAGGGGATACTTCATGCTTTATTTAGAATTATGTCGAAATTTAGAAATAATAGATATTAATATTGATTCTGTAGGAAGGATATAAGCTGATTATTTCCTTATCCTTTATTCTGGGATTCTTGGAGTCTAACCTCTCTCAAACACAGAAGTAGTTTTTCCTTCTAAATAACAGAATCATGTATCATTTTCCAGCTCTAATAAAGGAATTAAAGTGCACCAGTAATGTGTAGTACAATCTGAATCCCTGAGCTCTTACACATAGTTAAAGGATCAACTGATCATTTTCTCTTAGCTTTAAATCATCTGTACTGCTAATCAAGGGTTAGAGGCTCTTGAAGATTATCATTTAGTACCAACTAATCTATGAAGATTGCTTCAAGGTTCAGAGAAATATTTGGTCTCTATTTCACTTACTCTATTATCCAAGAATCATGTAGGAAAAACAGATCTACTCCATATACAAACATCTGTATACATAGAAGTGTCATCTTTATTGAAATTTAAGATTATGGGAGTATTTATTCATATAATCATTGAGGCTAGGAAAGAATTATAGCTTCTGTAACCACTTGGAGGAAATTCTGTGACCCAATCCATATGAGCTTCTTTTCAGGGGGTTTTGGGTACTTGAATGTGGATCATGAGTATAAATGTGCTTTTGGGGGTTTATGATTTCTTAATTAAGCCTATCATAAGTGCTGTAATTATAAATTATTTATTTTCACAAAGCTCATCATACACAGTGTTTAAGTCTTTGAATTTTTCTTCCTTCTGAAAGATTTCAAGAGCATATCCTTTTATAAAATAAATGAGGAATATGGAGCATCAGTAATCTATTTTACAATACCACTACATAAGAGCTATTGTATCTGTTGCCTAGTATACCATTTTACAGAAAAACAACTCCCTTTTAGCTAGATCTATTCCTTTCTTTATGTAGTGAATGAATGGAGGTTGTGTATTTACAGTCTTTTCCAATGTGAATTTAATAATATGGAAAAAAATATCCTGTTTCTATTAAACTCTGACTCACTCAAAGAACTCAGTACTAATATTACATATAATGTTTTCCCTAAATTGTAATTGGAGGCTTTGAATCAGGACGTACATGACTTTTATTTTAAGCTGTATTGGCAAATGTCAATGTACTAGATCAATTAAGAATTTTATGAATAGTTCCTGCTTTATAACCTGTATTCCTGTATCTCCTATGTTTCTGAATAGATATATACCATTGCAAATATTTTTATAAGTAGTTTTAATTTTCAGGAGGAATTTTAGTGCAGTAAAATTGGCTATAACATCAAAAAAACTGGTATCAAGAGAATAGTGTGATGTCTGAAGTATACAAACTAAAAATAAGCACTCCATTAAGATTGAAATATATATTTATTCTGTTTGTTTTATCTTTTTGAAGAAATTTGTTTAACTTTTTTTGTTTTGAATTAATTATTTGAGCTTGGTTTAGGTGTGTCCCTAATAAATCACCACCAGAATCAATTTAAAAACTGAGTGAAAAATTTCAATAAGACACAAGAAGGTATTTTTTTCTGTGAGAAAATTCTTGAGCTTATGAAATGCTTCAATAATCCCTTTTCCATAAAAAATATAGTTTTTTATCACAAACAATATACAGTGATTTAGCCAGGATTTCAAAATCTTCACCATATTTATTTTCAAACTTCAAAACACAGAGAAACAAAACCTGTTATATTTACTCTAGGTTATTTTCTTAACTAATACTTCAGCCAATTTATCTTGATAAATACCCAATCTTGATCTGGAAGAAATAGTCTCAAGTGCCTTGAGTTCTTCAAGCCCAAAATCTTATTGTTAGGTGAAATTGTCATTCTAACTTCCCAAACTCCCTCAAAAGTGAGGCAAGTCTTTTGTGGAAAAAATAACAAGAATAGGAACATATTATAATTTCCTCAGTATAAATTATTAACAATAATTAATAAAATGTTGTTGAGAAAATTATATTCATTGTTATTGGATAATTAGGAGGCTAAGGTTTTATTGCAAAAGCCACAATTAATTATTCAAAAATACCACAATGAGTGATGATTAAAAAGAATCCATTTTATTTGTATTTTAAGAAGTTTTTATGGAAGCCTTTTGATCTATCCATTGAGGCTTTATTCCTTTAGTTGAATAATTTTTTCAAATATCCTTGAGTCTAGGGATTGGATACCTAGCTGGAGCTGTATAGTTTCTCAATTTTCTCCAATCTCCAAATCTCTTTGACTTATAATTGTGGAGCTTAATAATAAAAGTGGTTTTTACTTCAATTTCCTCATTATTGTGAGCTTTGAGGTATATTTTACTTACCCAAATAGGCCACAACTATCTTTAAAAATACATTTTTAACTATTAATAACCCATAAGTCATGCATATATTCAAAATTAATCATTTTTTATTTCAGAAAAGATGAATAATTTTTTTTGAGGAAGAAAATCCATGGATTCAAGAATAGATTTGGATTCTACAAAAACCTTCACCTAAGGTAACTCCATAGAGTGAATAAGCTTAAATTAATTCTAAGAGGTGGTAATATGGAAAATACTTCAATACCACATCATTGATACCACATAAAAGAATTGTGAAAATTTTTGTTTTTCTAAATTTCACACCAAAATAATGGGAATGTGAGAAATCCCATGTTACATATTCACTAAGAATAGTGTTATGCATGTTTGTGGCACTTAATATTATTCTATTCTTACATACACATTTGGATACACCCATAGTGGTTATCAGTCTTGATGCCTGAATTTCTATTTTTGACATGAAAATAGTCAAGGGGGACAAAAGACATCAAAGAAAGCCAGGGTATCCAACTTCTGAGGCCTCTGAGGCATGGACAGCTCTAAATCTTGGGTCCATTTCTGATCTTGGCCTAATGAGTATACTAAACCCTTTTGGGAACTTCGTTACCAAGCTAAAATATCATTAAATCATGAGAAAATAGCAAATAAGCTATTATTTTGACATGTCAAGGAGGTAAAGAGCAACTTAGAGTCCTGTAACCATGTCAATTATTGATGAGTTTCCATGGATAAGCCCTAAAAGAGTAATTCAACACCTTTTTTGGACTAGTATCCATTGATTTATCTCATAGAAACCAATAATATAGTTCTATTTGCAGTTCTACAGAGAAATGGGGTAAAAAATTCAAAAATTCATCAAAAATACAATTCTTGATTAACATTTCTGAAGCTTTTGGGACCAATGGAGAACAATATTTCCAATAAACAAACCAAAAATTATTACAGTTTCATAAGTAAAATGAAGCATTTGACTTACAGTTCATTTTTGATAATTCTATGTGAAATACTCAATCTTCAAAAATTCACATAAAATACAACCTGTGATGAAATTACCAATAAAATTGAGAAATTAATGGTTTTTTTGAAATAAAAGAAGATTTGCAGTTGTTACTTCTTTTATTCTTAACCATATTTGGGTTGGTAGTCACATAAAAGCATCAATTAAGTAATTATGATAATCTTACATGACAACAGAAGATTCAATCATTAATCAAAAAAGGATTACTGCTTTCTCACTCAATTTATTTTCAGTTTGCTCCATGGCATTCCTCTGTGAGCTGTCTTAGACTTAAAAGAGGCCTCATCTTGCTGTTTTTCCAAATCATCATCACATTATTCAATTATACCATTATTACCAACAAGTAAGTATTAGTTAATCTTTTATTAAGTGTTTCATTATTTCAGAATCAATCAGAAATATGTGAAACCATAGAAATAAGCTATATATTTTCGTAATCCTGCTATAAATCAATTTTTATCCTTTAAATCCACAATTACCTGTCAAATTTCTCTACTATTATCATTCAATAAGCTTTTTGGAGTTTTAGTGATTGTTTTGTCTTAATTCTTAAAGTTTTTCTGTAGTAATTGTTTTCTTCAGGAATTATATTTATAATGATTATTTCAAAAGATAATCATACATTAAAATAATTTCATTATTTTAATAAAGAAGTTTTATTATTAAATACTTCTTGTATTTGATTCTTGTAGACAATTACTATTTACTGTTATAATCACTAGTAGTGTACAAAAAGTCAGAGAAATATTTATTTACTTATTTATTTATTCAATTGTTGTTATAATAATCTTCATTATTTTATTTTATAATAACAGTCATAGTACTGTTGATTAATAGTAATATTATCAACAGTTTCATAGACAAATCTTACATTTGGGGGCCTGGCCATGATTTTAGCCATACACTTGGCTTTAATCATATTCTAGCCTTCATTTTTTTGTTCTAAAAACCACCATACCTATACAAATCTTACATTTGGGTTCCTGGCCATGTTTTTATTGAATCTTGTACCCTTTATTGATATACTTTTAGTTTCTAAAATATATTAAGTTAATTATTTTTTTCTTTCAATTTAAGGTTGAAATTATTTTTTATTTTTAAATTGTCCTTAAAATCTTTTTCATTGAGGAATTTGGTTTAATTTTATATTGTTTTACATGTGGCTTTTTCACACCCAAAAACTTATATAATTATTCTTTGAGTTACTCTGAATTAATTTTAAATCAAAATCTTAAATTATTGATTTTTTTCTTTAAAAAGATTAATTTTCTGATATAAAAAAAATAGTAAAAACTTATAAAAATCTTTGAAAAATCTTTTAAGTATAAAAAATAATTTTTCTTTTTTAATTTTTTTCTAGTGTCTTTAATCAAATACTGTGCATCTGGTAACAGACTGAGTAAAAGATATATTACCAGTCCAGAATCTGAAGACATTATTGAAGTTCAAATTGCTAGAAGAGGCACTTTGTTTCAAACAGACAAAGCAAAACAACCACCAAAAGGTGTCTATTTTTGACTTTAATTCTTAATTTTTTCTCTTAAATTGACGTAAAATGGTGCATACAAGGAATGGAAGCAACTATTAAATCCAACCAGATGGATGTGGACAAAGAAGAGGCAAGACCAATTCCAGAAGTGGAAATTCTTCCTCAAGAAAGACACATCTGGAGGATGCCAGAGTTTCTCCCCATTCCCCAAGGTCTGCACCCACAAACTTTGATGTGAACTCTAATTCTGAACTAATTTATGATAATATTTCAAGGGATGAACCATTTTATAGTGGCAGAAATAGAATTTTATCAATGCCAATACAAGAATTGGTACATATAAGCCAAAGAGGGGGAGTGGGAAATATACCCAAGCCTCTGGCAGGGGGCCATGAACTCCTACTTACACATCAAGAGCTTTCTGGGTAAGTAGAAGACCATAGAACCCTTGGAAGGGTGGAGCCCACTGTCTTTCAAAGAAAAGGTCAAAAAGATAAAGAATTAGTTGAAGAACCAAAGTTTTTTATCCATAGACCAGAAGAAGGAACTGGAAATGACTCCAGCTTTGGAAAAGGAAGGTGCAGTGGTGTCTACCAGCTCCAAACCAGATCCAGAAGTGTCCAAAGACAAGCCCAAAGGACCTCAGAAGAAGAAGAAAGGTCCCAAGAACCATCAGGGCAAAGGCAAAGGCAAAGAAAATTGGCACCGACCTTACCCACAAGGGTACAGGATCCTCAAATTGGAGCCTTCAGCCATGGACAGTGTATTCAATATGGCCAGAGCTCATGGAATTCCAATCCAAAGAGCAGGAAATGATGAAAAAGACATTTCCATGCAAATAATACAAGAAATACAATTTGTTAAATCTGGGATTTATGTAGAAATTGGTAAATTTGATGCCAAGTTAAATAAAATAACATCAGATATAAGTGAATTAAAGAGGAATGACAAAACTTTTACTGAGTGGTATAAGCTGAAAAATTTCAAACTTGACTCAATTACCAATCCATGTGACAGAATTGAAAGTAAATGTCAACTTCAAGAGGATGAAATAGTGGATATTTCCATTTCACACATCAATGAACAACTTGCAATTCTGAGAAATTAGGTTTTTTGAAATAATTAATAATACCAATCAGTTTGCCACACATTTGGAAAAAAGTGACAGTGAGAGGCAGAGATTAAAGAGTGAAATCATTGCAAATGTAGAGAAAATTCATAAGAATTATGAACCACATATGCAAAGACATTCCACACCTTTGACTGAAGAGAAACATCCTGTCCAAGGAAGGTTGACCCCCTTTTTAGCAGAAAATACTATCTGTGCAAAAGATATTCCCAAAATGGAATAATGGCCAACATTATCTGGTGAAGGAGAATACAATCATATTGAGCTCATCAGAACACTTGATATGTTGCAAGAGGATTTTCACATACCTGATGAAATTATAGTGGGAAAGGTACACTCCTTGTTTACCAGAACTGAAAAGAAATGGTATTACAAAATGAGACAAGATCATGGTAAACATGATTGACCTTGGTGGAAATCTGAAATAATCACCAAATGGGCTAACAATTCTTGGAGATTAAAAAGGGAAAATGCTTTTTAAAGTGCCCTTTTTAACTCAGAAAAGGATAAACCACTTACTTGGCTTCTCAAAAAGTAAGACAGATTATCTGCCTTACACCCAGATATGTCTGACTCTATGATTAATATGAAAATAATAAGAAAATGTGGAGGAGAACTAGATCATGCTATCAAGTACAGATGTGTAGAGCCCTGTTCAACAGAAGACTACATCAGAGCCATGGAAGATATCATTACTAGGACAAGAAGTGATAAAACCTGGACTAGAATCCCTATGGAATCCAAAATGGTCTCAAAAACTTCCAGAGAAGATAAGAGGCCTGAAAGACCTGTCTTGAAGCTTCATAAATGTGGAAGCACCTCACATTTAGCCAACACTTGCACCAAGAAGATAAACATTTATGAAGCTCAATTAATTGAAGATGTTGAGTGTACTGAAGAGAAAGAGGTTTCTTACCTAGATTCTGCCGTCTCTGAGGATACACCAGTAGAAGACTATCCCATTGAAAAAATTAAAGCATTCTTTGAGGTCACAGAAGTCCATACTCACTTTCCACAGTACAGTGAGGATTGTCATAACCTGATCAATATCCAGTATGCCAAAATGTGTAAAACCAAACTGGCTAGAGGTAAAGGATACACTGCTGGAGAATCTTGTATCACATCAATCCTGATCAATGATATTGAAGCCAGAGTAGATTTGGATACAGGTGCATTTTGTACTTGTGTAGGCAACAATTATCTTCAAGCCATACTCCCTTGATGGAAGAACCATCTATTACCAATAGAGGGTGTACAATTTATTACTTCCAGTAATGATATGTACCCTTTGGGCATATTGGACACTAAGCTTGTATTTCCACATCCAGCAGGAAGTGTAAGGATCAGAAAGGGGAAAGTAGTAATGGACAATTGCATATGTAAGCACATCATTATTGGAAATGATTACTTGAATATTTATGGTATTGACATTAATAACCATAAAGACATATATTTCACAATTGGAGAAAATAAAAGACAAAAATTTGCTTTTTCCAATATGCCAAAACAAATATCTATTATATCTTCTGTTAAAGATGCTTATAAGGAAGAATTTGTTGCTAATAAACTTTTTGAAACACAGATTAATCCATTATTATCACCCAAAATGAGGCATGATTTCATTGATGTGTTATACACATATAAGAATGCCTTTGCTTCTGATAATGAACAACTAGGCGCTATCAAAGGGAATGAGGTTGATATTACTCTTAATATTGACAGACCATACCATCCAGTACTTAGAAGACCAGCTTATCCAGCCAATCCCAGAGCTAGAGAAGCCTTGGAAAAACATATCCAAGAGTTGATCCAACTTGGTGTACTAAGAAAAGTAGGCCATAATGAGGAAGTTAAAGTAAAAACACCCGTTATTATTGCTTGGCATAATTATAAATAAAGGATGGTTGGAGATTTTAGAGCATTGATTACCTTCACAGTTCCAGATAGGTATCCAATCCCTAGAATTTAAGAAACCTTGAATCAATTGTCTAAAGCCAAGTATATAACATCCATGGATGCATTGAAAGTCTTTCATCAAATTCTTTGATACCCAAAACTAGGAAATTACTTAGAATTATCACTCACTGTGGTATTTATGATTATCTTAGAATTCCATTTGGTATCAAAAATGCACCATCCCATTATCAAAGAATGATGAATACCATCTTCCCCACAGAATTATCTGAAGGATGGCTTATCATTTATATTGATTATATTATCATATGCTCTGACTCATGGTCTTTGCAACTTGAAAGAATTGCAAGAGTACTTGACAAAGCTACAGGAGTGACTATGAAGATTTCACTCAACAAATGTCGATTTGGCTTTGAAGAACTTAAAGTTTTAGGACATATTGTTTCTGGTTTAAGCTTGGGTATTGACAAGATAAATTGGCAGCAGTGTTACTTAAGCCAATAACCCATAATGAGAAAGAAATGATGTCTTTTCATGGATTTTCCAGCTATCACAGGCAACACCTGAAAGACTTTGCAATTCTAGCCAAATCACTCTATAGAATCTGTGATCAACAGACAGTATTTGAGATGACACAGGAAAGGATTGAATCTTATGAGAAGATAAGGAAAGCTCTTACAGAAGCACCTTTATTCCTCATGCCTGATTGGAATATACCTTTTGAATTGTACATTGATGCATGTGGAGATGAATTAGGGGCAGCCCTACATCAGGTCCAAATTATTGATGACAAACCTACAGAGGGACAAGTTTGTTACATCTCAAGACAAATCAAACCAACAGAAGCCAGATATGGTGCAATCCAGATGGAGTTCTTATGCTTGGTATGGGCACTTGAGAAATTACACTATTATCTTGATGGAAGTTTTTTTGAAGTGATAACTGACTGTAATGCCATGAAATCACTTCTTAATATGAAAACTCCTAACAGACATATGTTGAGATGGGAAATAGCCATTCAAGAATATAGAGGTAACATTACTATAGTTCATAATGCAGGAAACATTCACAAGAATGCAGATGTAATTACCAGGTGGGAATTAGCAAATACTCCTGATAATCCAGCTTATGTACCTTTGGAAGCAGAACCATACAATCTTATGTAATGAAATTGTGTAGCAGATTGCTTATCAATACCATTCTTCATGAATGCTATTATAGTATCTACTATGGACACCTGTAAGAAGACAGAACACTTGAAAAAGTGAAAAACTATGCATGGTGGCCATCTTGGAGAAAGAAAACCATTGAATATTGCCATATCTGTGAAAGATGCCAAAAGGCAAACAGGAGTACAGGCAAGAAATTTGGACTGATAATTCATATTCAAGAACCAAAGTCCCCTTGGGAAGTTGCTCATATGTATTAGGTCACAACACTCCTTCCAAGTGGTGAAAAAATGTATAATGCTTGTTTAGTCATTGTAGACAGATATAGCAAGACTCCCATATTCTTACCATGTCATAAAGAGGACACTGATATGGATACAGCTCTTCTTCTATGGAGTAGAGTTATTTCTCATACAGGATTATTTGAATTATCATGAGTGACAGAGATCTCAATTTCAAATCTGCACTTTGGACCAATCTTCACAGATTTTTTGGGACTAAGGTATCATTCTAAACAGCATATCACCCTCAAACATATGGACTAGCATAGAAAATGATTCAAGCTTTGGAAGACCACATCAGGAGATTCTGTGCCTATGGGTTAGAATTCAAAGACTCAGATGGCTTTACCCATTACTGATGCACTCTAAGACCTACATTGGAACTGGCATATTAGACATCAGTCCATTCTTCTACAGGCCAAACTCCTGCTATGTTAGAAAAAGGATGGAATACAAGACTCCCAGAAGGCACACTGAGGAAAGACTTGATTGACATTCATCCTACAGCTTCCAGCTTCAAAATAATGCTTGATAAAGGGAAAAATCATGAAAAACAGAGTATGAATGACGCTTTTGACTATGCAAAACAGAAGTGGGACAAGAGTCACAAAGTACCAGACTTCAAAGTAGGGGACCTAGTTCTAGTTTCAACCTTGAATTTTAATAATATCAAAGGCCCAAAGAAATTTAAATATTCTTATGTATGACCTTTTGTTATTGTTTCCTTACATGGAACCAATAAAGTTCAAGTGGAATTGAGTGGTGAATTGGAAAATAAACAACCCACTTTTCCAGTCAGCTTGATAAAACCTTATCAACCACCTGACAAAGAAATGTTTCCTTGAAGGAACCCGACTCCTTTGACTGTACCACCAGTGGAACAGAGTGAAGACAAAATGATAAAGAAAGTCATTAAATAAAGGAGACTTAGTGGTAAAAATCAAAGAGAATATCTGGTCATATATAGAAATACAGTACATGAAGATGAATGGTTGGCAGAATCAGATATACCTGACTCAGATAAGCTCTTAAGAAGATTTGGACATTAAAGAAGGCCACAAGCCTGAATATGTCTATAAATGTGCTTTAAATTAATTGCTCTGAGTAATGTAAAGAGGTTGAAAAGTGGACGTTAACCCCCTTTGGGGCCTTTTTCTTCTTCATATCATTAATAAAGCTGTAGTACAATTTTATTTCTTGGTGGGAGGGAATATGAGCCTTGAGGTATACTTTACATATCCAAATAGGCCACAGCTATCTTCAAAAATAAATTTGGAACTATGAATAACCCATAAGTCATGTATATATTCAAAATCCATCATTTTTTATTTCAGAAAAGATGAATCACCTTTTTGTGAGTAAGTAAATCCATGGATTTAAGACCAGATTTGGATTCTACACAAACATTCACGTAGGTTTACTAAATAGAGTTAATAAGCCTCAATTAACTCTAAGAGGTGGTAATGAGGCAAATACTTCAATACCACATCATTAATAACACATAAAAGATCTGTGAAATTTTTGTTTTTCTTGATTTCACACCAAAATAATGGGAATGTGAGAAATCCCATGTTACATATACACTAATAATAGTGTTATGCATGTTTGTGGCACTTAATATTATGGTATTCATACATACACATTTGGTACACCTATAGTGGATATCAGTCTTCAAGCCTGAATCTCTATTTTTGACATGAAAATAGTCAAGGGGGACAAAAGACATCAAAGAGAGCCAGGGTACCCAACTTCTGAGGCCTCTGAGGAGTTGACAGCTCTAAAGCTTGTATCCTTGGCTGATCCTGTCCCAATTAGTATACTAAAATCTTTTGGGAACTTGGTTACCAAGTTAAAATATCATTAAATCCTAAGAAAATAGCAAATAAGCTGCTATTTTGATGTGCCACGGAGGTAAAGAGAAACTTAGACTCCTGCAACCATGTCAATTCTTAATAATCCTCCATGGATAAACCCTAAAAGAGTAATTAAGAAACTTTTTGGACTAGTATCCATTGATTTAACTCATAGTAACCAGAAGCATAGTGCTATTTGCAGTTCTACCTAGAAATGAGGTAAAACCTTCAAAAATTCATTAAAATACAATTCTGAATGAATCTTGCTAAAACTTTCCAGACTAATGGAAAACAGTATTATCCATAAATAAACCAAAAATATTTACAGTTTAATAAGAAAAATTACAAGTTTTACATACAGTCCATTTTTGATAATTCTAGGTGAAATACTGAATCTTCAAAAATTCACAGAAAATACAATCTGTGATGAAATTTCCAATAAAATTGATAGCTTTGATGAATTAATGTTTTATTTGAAATAAAAGAAGATTTAAAGTTGTTACTCCTTTTATTCTTAACCATATTTGGGTTGGTAGTCATGTAAAAGCATCAATTAAGTAATTATGATAATCTTACATGACAACATATGATGCAATCATTAATCCAAAACGTTTTATTGTTTCCTCACTCACTGGTTTCCAGTTTGCTCCATGGCATGCCTATGTGAGCTTTCTTAGACTTAAAAGAGGCCTCCTCTTTCTGTTTTTCAAAATTATTATCACATTATTCAATTATACCATTATTACCAAAAGGTAAGTCTTAGTTAATCTCTTCTTAAGTGTTTTATTATTTCAGAATCAATCAGAAATCCATGAAATCATGGAAATAAGCTATATATTGTTGTAATTCTGTTATAAATCAATTTTGATCCTTTAAATCCACAATTACCCATCAAATTTCCCTACTATTATCATTCAATAAGCTCTTTGGAGTATTAGTGAGTGTTTTGTCTTAATTCTTAAAGTTTTTCTCTAGTAATTGTTTTCTTCAAGAATTGTATTTATAACTATTCTTGAAAAAGATAGTTATATATTAAAATAATTTTAGTATTTTAATAAATCAGTTTTATTATTAAATACTTCTTGTAATTGATTCTTGTAGACAATTAATACTTACTGTTATAATCACTAGTAGTGTATAAAAAGTCAAAGAGATAATTAATTAATTATTTAATTGGGTTTATAATAATTTTTATTATTATATTTTATAAGAACAGTCATAGCACTGTTGATTAATAGTAATAATATCAACAGTTTCATAGACAAATCTTACAATTATTATCTACTTTACTTGATAAAAAATCTTAATAAATTCGTAAATTTGTTTTACAAAGGCCTCTCTACCTCCTGGGAATGCATTAGAAGCTGGTATTATAGAAATGCATGGTAGAGTCTCTCAGTGTTGAGCTTAAATTTAGCTTCCTGACCCCGTATTTCTCTAAATGGCTAATTATATGAGGAAAAATAATTTATATATGTATAGAACATATTAAATAGATCCTATTTTGTCTTTTGTTAGAAATTTGGACCATTTCATGCTTCATTTAGCTTTTTGGAAAATTATTACTCTTTATTTTTGTCTATTTTGGCAGATACTACTTGTCAGGGTGACTCTATGATATAGCTTCAAAATGACAATAAAAGCTATAACTCTGAGTGCGAGACGAAAATAATGATAATTAATTAATGATGAGATGGTTAAAAAGGCTATACTCAGAGAGGTTAGTGATGGTTAGTTCTATTGATAGCCCTGGGTGCAGTGTTTACCTGTTGTTTTACAATAATAAATCCTACAAGAATTACAATTTTAATTCTACCTGTTTAGTTCTAAGGGTAACACTTCTCTAAGAAGCTATATCACATAAGAATACTAAGAAAAGGATGATTAATTGGCCTTCTGGGGAGGAAAGGCCTCCTTTGTCACAGGGGCTCTTCAAAGTGAAGAGGGCCTGGCACTCAGTAAACTGGGACTCACTTATGGAGGGCTCAAGGATAGGATAAGATGAGAAACACTTAAGAGTGTTAAAGATGAATTACTAAAAGAATGAATATAAGAAAAGCAGCAACAAAAGAAATAAGAATAAGAAATAGAAGAGCCAACCACAAACAAGTCCAAGTCCACTGTTTCAACCTGTCAGAATGGAAAGAGAAGGGATAATAAGGATATGGCCACCCAACTCTTACTGTACAGGCGAAGAAAGAAAAAGGCAAAGACTAACTTAAGATTAAATAAATATAATACCCAAAATATAAGGATAAGAATATTCAGATAATAATAAATCAACTAAATTAATTAACTGGGGAAAAGTCCCCAGGGGGGAGAAAGAGGGGCTGGTATATGTGAGAATCACCAGCCCTGATCCAGAGAAGAATTTTCATGAGAATAATTGATTACTGAATTGAGTCTGGCCAATACAGGTCCTGTACAAGAGGTGTGGTGTATTTGAGTGATCATACAGATTCACACTGGTGTATTGAAACTGTATTGGGTGAATCCATCCTGTACAAGTATTGACAGGCTGTATTGATGTACCAAACTGTATGCATGTTTCAGAATGAAGATTGCTGAAACTGACTGCTGATGCAGATACTGGATTTGCTGATTTGAGGTGTTTGAGTGGGTGTATGAATGAATACCCTTACCCCTGATGGATGGTTGTTACAGTATCCCCCTCTTGAAACTGGTGGGCTCCTGAACACCATAATACCCTGCCACTGTTGAGTGGCATCTCAATATCCCCACATTTTTTTTCAAAAATTTTCTTTTTTAAATTTCTTTCCCCTTGACCATTATCCTGAAAATCCTTCATTACTTCTTCCCTGCCAAATTCAATTGATTCCCCCCTTTCTTTTCAAGTTTGAGTGAGTATTCCTTCCAGAGTATGCAATTCTTTTCTTTTGATTCAATCAGCCATGTCTTGGGATGTGGCCTTGGGATATATCCCAGAATAAAGGCCATTGAGCACTTGTGCTCAAAAATTGGTGCCCAATGAGTATATGACTTGTACTCATTGGCCCAGACTTAATCCATTCAATGAACCTCCAAGGGGTCTTGTCCCCATGATCCAAGGAATTGGCCTCAGGCAGCCCTCCCAGTGGGTTTTGGACTGTGGCCTCCATCTTGAGTGATCTTGATGTATCTTGCTTTTTATGGCCTTTTTGACCTTGCTGGGTGTTTTGGTGATTAGGGCAATTTTTTGATTTTCTGGGTTTTTTGGCCATAATAGGCCTTTTTGATGTCTTGGGGTCCTACGGTCCGCGGGCCGTGGTCCGTGGGCCGTGGACCGTACGCCGCGGTCTGCGGTCCGTGGGGGCTATTGGAGGCCCCCAGGACCAAAATGGAGCCCCTGGGCCCAAATTTACTGGGGACCCAGGGTGACCAAGGGGCCCAAAAATGGCCCCATTCCAAATTTCACCATATATGGCCTGGATCCATTGAAGGGGTCCAGGACCATCAAGATCTTGGCCTCCCCCAAAGTTGCAGGGGAGGCCCTGGGTGATGAGTTCAGCCCCAAAGGGGTGTGAACCTTCACCTTAGAGGCTTTGAGGTGGGGCATAATTGAGTTATGGCCCCAGTTCCTTGAGTCAACTTTTTTTTTCTTGATGTGGAGTGGATTGATTCTGACGTCTTGAATCTTCTGCTTGCACTTTCTTCAGTTATGAGTTCCAAACTGACTGAACTCACTGAATCTTCCCCTTCTGCACCGCCACCGTCTGTTCTTCATGGTTCTGGCGTCTTCAGTCGATTGTCTTCTCCCTCCATGGCGTCTTCTGGCCATTTTGACCCCTCCCAAACATATGATGGATTCAGAGCAGTTGAAGTTCTTGATCCTGCCTGTACTGAGTGTTTGGCCAGGGGGAAGGATTGCTTTCAACATTACAATCCTCGATCGTCAAAATGCCATTTCTGCTTTATTGGGAAGAAGCCTTGCCGCCGTACCGGATCAACTTTGTCCCAGGTGAGGAGGCACTTATGGAGTAGGAAGGATGGGCCTTATGGGCAGGAATTCCCCATTCTTGAGGAACCTACCCCTGATGCCACTTCTGGCTTTTCTCAATGTGAGTGATTTGCATTTCTTGGTTGAATTGATGCTGATATTTTGATGTAGTGACTGGTTCTAGGCAGAGGGATGTGGCCAGATGGACTAATGTTGGAGGGCCCATCCACTACAGCTCAGAAATTCCCATTTCAAGGACCAATGCTGATGGAGTGGTGAAAGTAGTGAAGAAGCTAAGAAGAATTGTTGATTCCCCATCAGATCCAGATGCTGAAGGAAGTGATGAGTTGGATGGTGAAGAAGTTCAAGTTATCCCTGATTCAAGTGGCCATCCATCCAGCAATTCCTCTTCTCAACCTCTTGCCAACCACAGATTCCAAAGCCAAGTGATTCCCAGAACTCCAAGAACCTTCCAACCAATGCTTGCTTCAATTCCTACAACCCTTCCTCCTCCATCACCAACTACTTCCCACACCACCAGGCCTGCCTTGAATCCAGCAGTAAGACCATCTCCAGTTCAACAGCCCAGAAACTCACCCATAAACACCTCCCGTCAACTCCAACCTGTGGCCAGCTCCAGCAGAAGAAGAGATGGATTGTCCCCTTTGCCGTTTCCTGCCGCTCAAGTATTCCAAAGAAGAGAACGTTGGCCTATCCGGGTTACCAGAGAAGATCCCAACGCGGCTAGTGAAAATCAAGATGCTGTGGCCAGATTGTTCAGGAGAGTTGATAGAAATAGCAGAGAGGTGATTATGTATGCCAATGACAGGACGATTCCAGGTACTGCTTCTGAAGAAATGGCTGCAAAATTTGCCTGGTATGAAGATGAGTTGATAAATGATTTCCAGAGAACTTTTGATGACTTGGGTAGAGATAACTAGTTTCCTTTTCCTTGTTTGTGTCTGGCTTGCCTTCCATCCCCACGCTTATAAATACTAAAAAATGAAAAAATAATGGAACCTCCCAATGCATGATTTGGGGAGGGGATGCTGCTGCTTTAAAGAAATAAAAGAAAGAAAATTATACAAGTAAAGAAAGAAAGAAAAAATAAGAGAATAAGAGAAAATGAGAGTAAAGAAAGAGAATAAAGAAAAATCCTGATGGTTGGTCCTTCTTGTGGTGAGTTGCTTGATTTTGGCCAATAAGTCTGAAAAAATGAAAACCAAGCATTTTGATGCTCACAGAGTGGCCAAGGTAATGTTTTACAAGAAGTAGAACCCTCAGGGATGCATACCAGGAGATGGAACTTACTTTCATAACTTCCACTCCCCACCAAGCACCATAAACTTGAAATAACTTGCCATAAATGACTTCTGAGTTGAATTGCCATAAATGACTTATGAAAAGAATTGCCGTAATGACTTGAAGTAAATGAATGTCTTGAATTATGATGATTGGCGTAAAATGAAAAGATAATAAAGAAAGAAAATGAAACATAAAGAAAGAAAGAAACTATTTGGCCATATCTTGATAAGGTCCAAATCGGAGGGTATTGATGTTGTATGCTTCCTGAACCTGTCCAAAGAGTTGACAAGTGCTCACAAAGTGGCCAAGGTGATGCTTACAACAACATATGGGTAGAATACCCCCTTAAAGGTGCATGCCAGGAGAGGAACTTACTTTCATAACTTCTTCTCCCCACCAAGCACCATAAAATCAAACTCTTGAGGTATTTGGACCAGGCTTGTCTGGATACAATGAGTGGAAATCCTTGAAAAGGTCTGGTGAGTTGGTAAGGTTGGAAGCTGGTTCCCAAGTGGTTCTTTCTGGGTCTTCACTGAATCCTTTCCACTCTACAAGATACCATAAATTACCTCTTTTGAGTTTTGAGTCCAGAACCTGAGCCACTTCCCATTCTTCTTGCTCTTCCACTAAAACTGGTGGTGGCGGCAATTGATGAAGATTTGGGATAGTTGAATGCTTTACTGGTTCTAATAAGGACACATGGAATTCAGGGTGAACTGTCTTCCATTGCTGAGGCAACTTGAGGTAATATGCATGGCTGCCAATCTTCTTAAGAACTTCAAAGGGTCCCAACCATCTTTCTGATAATTTCTTGGTGGGTCTTGTTGTCTTGATGTTCTTGGAAGCTAGCCATACTTTGTCCCCAGGTTGGGAATCAGGTGGAATTGCCCTATTTCTATCTGCATACTTCTTGAATCTCCTTATTGCTGACTCTAATTCTTCTTTGACAACTTGCTGTACTGATTGGAGTTTTGTTGATAACTTTCCAGCAGGTGAGTCTTGAGAAATATGGATTGAGTCAAAGCTGGGATTTCTTCCATAAATAGTGAAAAAAGGTGATTGCTTGGTTGATGAATGTTCTGCATTATTATAGGCAAATTCAGCCAGAGGGAGCCAGGTGTACCAGTCATCTTGATGATAGCTGACATACATCCGAAGGTACTGTTCTAGTATCTGATTTACCCTCTCTGTCTGTCCATCTGTTTCAGGGTGAAAAGCAGTTGAAAGATCTCTTGATATCTTGAGCTGCTGACACAATTGAGTCCAGAATGATGAAACAAATAAGGATCCTCTATCACTGACAATACTGACTGGGAGTCCATGCTTGGAAAATACATGGCTAATGAATATTTGAGCTAAATCCAGAGCAGTGATTGTGCCATAAGTTGGAATGAAGATTGCCATTTTTGAGAATCTGTCCACAACTACTAAAATTAAATCAAAGTTGTTGGACAGTGGCAATTGAGTGATAAAGTCCATTGATAATGAATTCCAAGGACCAGACGGAATTGAAAGAGGCTTGAGTAATCCAAACTTCTTGTGGTGAATGTTCTTGTTTCTTGAACATTGCTGACATGAGGACACATAGTCCTTGATAAATTGATTCATGCCAGCCCAATAAAAATCCCTCTTGATGAGCTTGAGGGTCTTCTCCTGGCCAGGATGGCCAGCCAATGGTGAGTCATGACGCTTTTGAAGAATATTGAGTTGAAGTTCTTCATTGCTTGGGATTACCACTCTATCTTTGAATAATAATAACTTGGCTTGAGGTTCAAGAGAATAATCTGGAACTGATTCACCTCTTGCTAGTTGCTTGAGTATTTCTTTATAGTCTTTGTCTTGCCATACTTCTTTTTGAATCTTGTCAACTAAATCTGAGAAAATTTCCACCTTGATTGAGAAGAATCTTGACTCTTGAATTCCATCTTGCTTAAGAACTTGATGAAGATTTTGAGGATTCTTGATGATGAAGTCCACCCCCCTCTCTGGGTACACGTCGTCCCGACGTGACAAGGCATCTGGTAAAGTGGCCAGCCTGCCTGGGCGGTAAGTGATAGTGAAATGAAACTCAGAGAGAAACTCAGCCCAACGGGCCTGACGACGAGTAAGAACTTTGGAAGACATGAAATACTGCAAGGAAGAGTGGTCTGTCAAGACCTCAAAAGAATTGGAAAGAGAAAGAAGAAATGCTCTCCAGCGCTTGAGAGCCCAAACTATGCCAAGGAGTTCCTTGTCATGAATTTCATAGTTGAGTTCAGCTGGTAAGAGCTTGCGACTATCAAATGCAATGGGATGCTTTCCAGAGTCATTCACCTGACTCAGTACGGCGCCCAATGCATAATCAGAAGCATCAGTCTCTACTATAGTAGGTAGAGAAGGATTAAAATGAGATAAGATAGGAGCAGAGGTGAAAGCTTCTTTGAGTGCTTGAAACTGACTAAGAGCTTCCTCATTGAAGATAAAGGGAGAATCTTTTTTAAGGAGGGAAGTGAGAGAAGTGATTTTTTTCGAATAATTTTTAATGAAACGTCGATAAAAATTGGCAAAGCCAAGAAAAGATTGAAGAGCCTTGATGTTTCTGGGCTGAGGCCAATTGAGGATTTGCTGAACTTTTGAAGAATCCATCTTGAGGCCATCACTTGAAACAACATAGCCCAAGTATTCCACACTTGAGGCATGGAATACACACTTGGAGGCTTTGGCAAATAGATTATTGTCCCTCAGTCTTTGGAGGACAGAGGCCACATGTTTGACATGTTCCTCCTCAGAACTGGAAAAGACCATAATATCATCTAGATAAACCACAACAAACACATCCAAAAAATCTGCAAAGATATCATTTACTAGATTTTGGAAAGAAGCAGGAGCATTGGTCAAACCAAATGGCATGACCAAATACTCATAACTGCCATATTTGGTTCTAAAGGCAGTTAAGTGCTCATCCCCCTCTTTGATTCTCAGAAGGTTATATGCACCACGCAAATCTATCTTGGAGAAGATAGTGGAACCGTTGAATACGGTAAGAAGCTGATTTATAGGAGGAACAGGGTATCTGTTCTTCCTAGTGACAGCATTGAGTTTGCGGTAGTCAACACACAAACGAAGACCTCCATCCTTTTTCTTGACAAAAAGGACAGGTGCTCCTGTTGAAGAGGAGCTTGGTCTAATGAAACCTTTCTCTACATTCTCTGAAATGTAGGCCCGCAGTGTTTCTGACTCTTGATTTGATAATGAGTAGATAACACCAATTGGAGGTAGAAGACCCTCCAATTCGATATGGTGATCACAGGCGCGGTGTGGAGGAAGTTTCTCTGCTTTCACCTTGGAGAATACATCCAAATATTGGTGATAAGCAGGAGGAACAACCTTCAGCACAGTTTCAATTTCTTCTGGCTCTTCCTCCTCATCCCACTGCTCCTCCAGGGATGCATGAAAAGATAAGGGAGGAAGGTCCATATCCCCTTGGAAGAGATGAAGTGAAGATATGGCAACATCTTCTCCAACATCCTTTATCTCTTTGAAGACTTCATCTCTTGATGGAAGTAATGACTGAGAGGGAATTATGGAAGGGATATGGACAGAAGAAGGGATGGAAGGTGTCTTAAGTTCACCAGCCAGAGCAACACTGTTGACAGCAGTGGCTAAGTCATTACTAGTAGAAGGAATAATACCACTAGAATCCTTATGATTAGAATCATAGGTGATCAATCCATTTTTCCAATCAATAATGGGATTGAAATGGTAAAGGAAATCATAGCCCAATATCAGGTCTTCTCCTTTGGGTGAATCTATGATAAAGAAATCCCATTCAAAGCTTGGGAAGGAAGGCAAGTCAACTACCCACTTGGTATAATGGGTGATGAACAAGGCAGGGGATTCATTAGAATCCAAAATGAAAAGAGGAATCTTTTCAGGGAGCTCTGACAGAGTCAATGAGTACTTGAGAACAAAATTCTTTGCAATAAAAGAGTTTGTAGCACCAGAATCAATGAGAATACTATAAAAAATATCAGAGATTGAAGAAAAAATAAGAAATTTTAAAGATTTCTTGACACTAGTATTCAGAGTGCACAATTGTGCTCTTGAAGGAAATAAGTGAGAACCATTGAACACATCATGATTCCCACTCAGGCTTTTCCCTGCTTGCTAGGGAAGCCTCTTGATGATGACCCAGGCTTGTTCTGAGGTCTCTTGAAGCATTTTTCAATTGGGTGCTTGCCACCACAATAAGTACACAACCCTGCTTGAATCCTCCTCTCCTTTTCAGAACCGATTAATTTATTGTCCTTATTGAGGAGAGCAGCATGGGGTTTGTCCTTTGAAGATTGAAATTGCTTGCCCTTCTTATTCTTCTTCTGGTGAGGCCTCTTTGAAGATGAGTTTTGAGGAGGCCTAGACTGATTGGATCCAATGACTGGAGGCTTCTTTTCTTGATTGCCACCCTTTTCCTTTTGCCTCTCATGATATCTTGTGTCTAATTCTAAAGTGACATCCATAAGTTCTTGAAGAGTGTCAAAAGTTCCAGGGTGAGAAGCCAACTGATCCAACAATCTTGATGCCAATCCTCTTCTGTAAACATGGATATAAGCTCTTTCCCCCCAATCTCCAATTCTTGACATTAAGCTTCTGAAATCTGCTATGTACAAGGAAACATGACCACTTTCCTTCATCCTCAAATTGTCCAACTCTTGTTCAGCTTTCCTGACTTCATTGGGGTCACCAAACAGAGTGAATAATTGAGATTCAAACAATGGCCAATTATTGAGGAGGTAGGAAGGGTCTTCATTGGAAATATTTGAGAGGTAGGGTTCAATCCATTTGCCAGCTCTACCAGTAAGAAAAGAAGTTGAGTACAAAACCTTCTTCCTGTCAGAGAAGAAGTTTGCTGGATCATTATGGAAAATTAGTTGACAGGATTGGATAAATCCTCTCAACTTATGAGCTTGAGTACCATCAAAAGAATCAGGTGCCTTCATGGATGGAGTCTTGAAAGCAGGGGCTTTGGAATTGTCCCTGGGGGCAACTGCTTGAGTGAGTTGTCCCATGAATTGAGTCATCTGCTCCATCATCTTGAGGAGACTTGGATCAGTTTGAGAGACAAGAGGTTGACTAGAAAGGGCTAGATTAGAACCCTGAGGCACCTCTGGAGCATTTGCCAAGGCATCTGCCACTTCAGTCTCCCCAGAATCATCCTCTTCCACAGACTCTTCCCCCTCTTCATCTTCAACTTCCCCTTGTCTTGCTCTTGCACCTTCAGACATGCCAGGGTAGCCACCCAAAAGTCCAGAGAAAGATCTTGATCTTCTAGATTTCATTCCACCTCTTCTTGAGGGTGCTGCTCCTTCCATTGGTGGTCCTCTGTCCAAATTTGCACTCAGTTGATGAAATGATGGTGTGCGGTCAAGAGGAGCCCTTGCTGTAGGAGTGAGAACAGCTGGAATTTTCTGGGATCTAGTATTCTTGGCTGGGGGGCTATGCTGGACTGGCATTATGAAAAGAATTAAAATAACTTGATGGTATTAAGAAGAATAATCAGGCTTGGCCAAATCAATCACAATAAAATCTTGATGAATCTTGAGGAATCAATTCAAATCTTGAGGAATCAAATTCAATCAACAATCAAATCAATTCAATCAATCAACAATCAATTCAAATCAAATATCAATAATCTTGAGGAAATCAATAATCAATCAATATTCAATCAATAATCAATCAATAAGTGTCTTCACTATGAACTCAAGTCTTGAGGAATCAATCAATCAGTTCAAAATCTTCAGAAATCAATTCAATATCTTGATGAGTCAAATCAAATCAATAATCAAAATCAATTCTTGAGGATCAATCAATATCTTGAGGGTTCAAAAGTCAATCAATAATCCAAATGAAATCCTGAATCAATAACCCAATCAACCAATGAATCTCAATGAATAATCCAATCAAATAACCAATCAATCACTCCTGAATAAGACCTGAATAAAAACACAGAAAAATTTGATTGATAAAGATAAAATGAAGTGATGAAATGGTCAGCAATGAATAAGAAAGGAAAAGAATCAATTTTCATAAGAATGAAATGAATGAGATGAAAATTGATGAGAAAGAAAAATTCATAGAAAATCATAAAAAATCATAAAATCATGAAAAGGTCATAATTGATGAATGAGAGGAAATGAATATAATGAATGAAAAGAAAGAATCAAATATGAGTTAATTAATTTAATGTCACAGGGGCTCTTCGAAGTGAAGAGGGCCTGGCACTCAGTAAACTGGGACTCACTTATGGAGGGCTCAAGGATAGGATAAGATGAGAAACACTTAAGAGTGTTAAAGATGAATTACTAAAAGAATGAATATAAGAAAAGCAGCAACAAAAGAAATAAGAATAAGAAATAGAAGAGCCAACCACAAACAAGTCCAAGTCCACTGTTTCAACCTGTCAGAATGGAAAGAGAAGGGTTAATAAGGATATGGCCACCCAACTCTTACTGTACAGGCGAAGAAAGAAAAAGGCAAAGACTAACTTAAGATTAAATAAATATAATACCCAAAATATAAGGATAAGAATATTCAGATAATAATAAATCAACTAAATTAATTAACTGGGGAAAAGTCCCCAGGGGGGAGAAAGAGGGGCTGGTATATGTGAGAATCACCAGCCCTGATCCAGAGAAGAATTTTCATGAGAATAATTGATTACTGAATTGAGTCTGGCCAATACAGGTCCTGTACAAGAGGTGTGGTGTATTTGAGTGATCATACAGATTCACACTGGTGTATTGAAACTGTATTGGGTGAATCCATCCTGTACAAGTATTGACAGGCTGTATTGATGTACCAAACTGTATGCATGTTTCAGAATGAAGATTGCTGAAACTGACTGCTGATGCAGATACTGGATTTGCTGATTTGAGGTGTTTGAGTGGGTGTATGAATGAATACCCTTACCCCTGATGGATGGTTGTTACATCCTTTTATCTTGTTCTTGGGTAGTGGGAGGTTGTTTACCTCTGCACACCACTGCAGAGTGAAAATTTTCACCACTGTGGGCTGGTTTGTTGTTCTAAACACTCAATACAGACTTTTATTGGTTGGAAATGTGTTTTTAGAACCACAAGTTGTCATTTTTACCCTATACAAGGTGAACATTTTCACCAATGGAGTTTACAGGTGTGTTCTGGTGCTTCTGACGCGTCAGAAACTGTAAAGAACCTGTATGGACCCCTGTATTTCACTTAAAAATGGGGTATTTAAGTATAAACAAGCTTATTTGTCTATGTGACACCTCATAATTCTACCTATGGGATAGTATCCCACAGCAAAGCTGTATTGGTCTCAATGTGAAATTTTGACCTTAAAACTACTATAAGTTTGCCAGTTTTGAAGACATTGAGCTCAAAAGTGGGTTCATTGTGTATCCATAGATGAGATCTACACAATGGTACCTCATTTGACATGAATAAGCTTAGATATGGCAAAGTTATGCCATGTTCAATTTTAGTTAACCAGTTATATCATTATCTCAAAATCTGTATGGAACTTGTTTTCCCAATAGCTTTTGTTCTACATGAGATATGGATAAATGGATGGAACGATCAGATAGCCCTGATTTTTCCCTTTCCAAAGAGACCCCACTTTGGGTATCTCACACTAAAAATGTGGAAGTTGGATGAGATGTGAATTTTTTATTAACCCTTATTTGACCTTATTTTGGCCATACCTGTTATAGTTTTGGCACTAGCTTAATTTGGCTAGTACCATTGGATAGCCCTTATTAGAAGCTTCAATTTAAATACCCATTGGATGGGCTTCAGACTCTTTCTCTGGATTTCAGATGAGAGGTGAAAATTAAGGTTTATGCTCAGCAACTGCTTTGAGCTTGAATAACTTTGTTATTCTTTGTCCTATTATTATGGGACTTGCATATTTGGAAAGAGGTGAGCTTCTTTTTCTTTGGATACCTTTTGAGCTTGTTTGGCTCAGCTCCATGTTTTGGTGGTATTTTGCTCTACCATTGGTTTATGGTATTCTGGTAGTCATGCTTGTGCTCTGGTTTTGAGTCACAGGCTGACACTACTGAAATTTCTTTGGAAATGTTGGAAAAGGCAAATATTTCTCTTTTTTTGTCCCCGATTGTAAGATATATACCTGTATGGTTATTAATATCAAATTCATGAATTTTCAAGTGATAATATCTCAAGATAAAATTCTGAAAAGTACAATTTTTGACTATGAATATCCCATTTTTCCTTCTTGAAGCTTCTGGTGGATGTGGGAATACCATGCTAATGTAAAATACACCTAATGGGTATATATTACTACTGGAATTAAAGCTCCTGCATGTGTGGGATAAATGAGGAAGGACTATGAAGCCCAAATTATAATAATATTATTATGAATTTCTTTTTGAGACTTGCAGCCCTTTCACTTCTCATTCTCTTGAATAATATAGATTTCCCTTCATGGATTCTAAGCTATATTCTCTGATTTTCATAATTTTCTTTATTTATTGATAGTAGCTTTATCAATAAATGCTACTCAAGACTCTCTTTTCAGAATTTTTTCTACTTGAAGAAATGGCTATTTAAAGCCTTGACAAATACAAATTTGCAAGAATTACATAAGATGGAGTGTAATCCATCAAAAAGGTGTGAAAAAATATCAAAATCCATATAAAGAACTAATAAAGATAGAGGGAAAAACTCCTTGAGATACAGAAATTACAACAGAGCTTCTCTTTGTAATAGCTGTTCAGTAAATATAGCCAATGAAATGATAATAATCTTCAATAAAATAAGACGATAGTCTTGAAAATAAAGAATTTATATTCAAAAGCCTTTGTGGTGTTGTTAATAGGAATCTATTTTGATGATTAATACTAATGTTTCATATAGGGAATACAATGGTATTTGTAGACTTTTATTGCAATTATAAGATTTGAAATATGTACTGGGGTTTTTAATGATAGTACTACTAATCATATAATAACAATGAGATAATAATACAACATTAATCCTAAATCATGACATGTTTTGTTTTGTTTTTTTTCTTGATGATAGCCTATCATTTATTAACTAATGATGACAAATCCAATTTCATTTCAAAGTCAGGAAAATTTCCCTTTTTGAGGGTAGTAGACATAAGCAACTGGCTCAAAACATTTTCATAAATGGTCCAATTTTATTCTAAAATTACTAAGAGGACTTCTTTTTGTGCCAATTTATTTTTGAAACATGAAAATTTACTCTCTTTGAGGCATTTTGAAACATTAAATAGCTCAAAACTCTATGAAAATATGTAGGTTTTGTTTTGGAACCCAAAAGCTTACTTTTGGGAAATTTTTTCTTTTGAAACTTCTTAAACATTCCTCCTTAAATTTGAACAATAAAATTCAGAAAAACCTTGCTCATGAGTTTCAAGCTTGAGAATACTCATTAATTTAATAATATTACTAGTCCTCCTGCTAGTAATAGATGAGTTGAATTATTTTAAAAATATTTTTTCTATTGAGCTCCGTAAAAAATTAACCTCAGTTACTTCGCTAAATTTTTCTGTTTTAGGTGGTGATAGATGGCTTTGTAGAGACATTTCAAGCTAGCTTATAGATGAAGATGTACAATGGGTGTATATGGCTGTAAATGACTGTCTAAAGCCATTTTAGATGGTCAGTTCCCAAAAATACAATTCAAAAATTTTAATAAAATAAAATGAATATAAAAGCTCTCTGAAATTCTAAATATATAGTAGGCCATTTCGGATACAATGAGCCCAACGCCACATCTATTAGCTCTTTGAAGCTTAAATAGATGTGGCATCAGTAGCTAGGGAGGTTCCACTTTTCAGAATCTATAGATTAGCCTGCATAGGACACATGTTTCTGTCAAACAAGTTTGGTGTCATTTTTTCCATAAAGTTCCTCTAAAGGCTAAATAGAGGTCCGTCAGTAGCCCTCAACACAAAAATTGGATCAAAGTTGGAAATACAAGAGGGAAATCTCCTGAATTGTCATTTAAATTTTTCAAATTCAAAAAAAACGGAAATTGAAAAAATAAAAAAATAAAAAAGACTTAATAAGATGAAATAAAATAAAATTAATAAGAAAACTTAAACACAAAATTCTAGAATAAGCTTCATCTGTCCATTCTACATGAGTTTTTGGGTACCAAGGAGTGACCACAATAGCTTGAAATGAACCCTCTAGCCAATTTAAAATTTTAAGAGCCACGTACTCCTTCTCATATCTGACAAAAAGGTCTGTTAGAAAACTCTATCAATAAACTCAAAATTTAGTAGTGCGCTGAGGCCTTTAATATACCATTTACTCCGATTTCCTTCAAATAGACACCATAACACAAGCATTTGAGAACCTCATGGTTTATTTGTTTGGAGTGTATTTCTTGGATTTATACCCTAATTCATAGATCTTTTCACCTTATTTTGTTACAATTTTTCCCTTCAGTTTCAAAGCTTTTTTTCTACATATCTGCCTCACTAATTATTTCTCATTTCTCTATGAATAAGTATTTGGATAAGTTAAAAATCCAACTTCAAAGTTTTTTATTGAATTTGACCTTTTTTTTTATTATACTTGATTGTATTGTGTTCCTGTTAGAATTATTACAAATTGAGATATTTTGAGTTTATATTAATGTATATTTTTCCGTATTTTCTTAGTCAATCAGTTTCAGTTCCTATCAAAATTTAAGTAATCAATTTTTTATTTTTATGTGAGATTATTTTTTGAGAGTTCACTTCCTATTATCTATACTTTAGTATCTTCATCATGTTCATGAGGATTATAGAAATAATTATTCGAACTCAAATCGATAAATTTAGAAGCTTACCTCCCGATTCAGTGAAGAACCAAGAGCCTTTGAATCTGGTGATTTCCCTAATTTTCCATTATTTTCATTGTCTGGCGTTATTACTTGGCGAAGAAGCCCATTTTGGTGTTCATGTAACATTTTATATAATTAAAAAAAGACAAGTCGTAATCAAAATTAGTTTTCAGCATATATATTATCGATTGAGAACAATGCTCAATCAATTTTGTATATTATCAATTCCACAAAAATTTGAACCAAACGGCCAAATAGAATATTTGAAAAACATATTCATTTTGGAATTAAAGATGGTTTAATTCTTAAAATCATTAATTATTTTAAAATCGCATCTTTTGAGACTGGAAAATTATCTCTTCATTTTTTTAAGGTTCAATTCGTAAACTTAAATAAGTCTTAACTTTCAATAAGTGTATTCAAATATAGCTTGTAAGTTTTCTTAAAGCTATGGATTTATATTCTACCAAGTTTATTAATGGCATTTTTAATTCTTTTGATTCTGTTAATGAAAGACTTTTAGCCACTAAATATGCATAAAACAAGTAATTTTTTACTTGAATACCTCAATAATTGAGGAATTATTCCAGAAAAATTTAAAAATTTATTTAGAACTTTTTCTTATAAATCCCAACATCATCTGGGTATTTCTGGCCAAAATTCCTGAGCCGTTTGGGAATTATCTTCCTAAATCATAAAAGAATTTAGGGAGTTAATTTCCTCAACACTAAAGCAATTTAGTGAATTATATCTCCTGAATCCAGAAGAAATTGAGGGATTTTTGTTGAATACCTCAAAAAAATTTGGGACTTATAATGCCAATCGCTGAAGCTTCTATAAATTTTTCTCTCGCATCCCTATTTAGCTTTTTCAATATTCTTATCATGAACCTCCAAACCATCTAGGGAATTTTCTTTGAAATTCCTCAAGAATTTAGGGATTTTTCATCAAAATCCCTGTATAACTTAGCAATTTTTCTTGAATATATCCAAAGATTTTATGAATTTTTCTTCGGAGTTTCTAATTAATAGAGGGATCTTCCCTTGAAGCTCCTGGGAATTTCCTTTCCCTTTGAAGTCCCTAATAAATTTATGGATTTTCCTTTGAAGTTCCTAAATAATTTAGGGATTTTCCTTTGGAGTTCCTAAATAATTTAGGTATTTTCTTCAAAATGCCTAAATAATTTAGGGACTTCCTTCAAAATTCCGAAATAATTCAGGAATTTTTCTTCAAGATTCCTAATTCCCAAAATATTGTGGAATTTTTATTGGAAATTCTTAAAGAATTGATGGATTTTTCTTCAAAACTCCAAAATAATTTTTGGATTTTCTCTAGGGTTCCTGAGGAATTGAGGGATTTTACTTTAAAAATTCTTGAAGAATCTATGGATTTTTCTTAAAAATTCCTAAAGAATTGATTTATTTTCCTTCCAAATTCCTACAGCATTTATGTATTTATTTTTAAAAATCCTAAAGCATTGAGGGATTTCTTTTTGAAACTCCTAAAGCAGTTAGGGATTTCCTTTTAAAATTCCTGAAGAATTCGGTGATTTTTTTTAAATTCCTCAAGAATTCAGGGATTCATATTCAAATTCCTAAAGAATTTTGGGATTTTCTTCAAAATTACTAAATAATTTGGGATTTTTTGTTCAAATTCCTAAAGAATTTAGGTTTTTTTCAGAAATTCTCAAAGAATTTAGGTGTTTTCTAAATAAATTTCTATATAATTTAGGGGTGTTTTCCAAAATTCCTCAATAATTTGGGGTGTTTTCTCTAAAATTCCCAAAGAATTTGGGGATTTTGTTCATAATTCCAAAGCAATTTGGGGATTTTGTTCATAATTCCAAAAGACTTTGGGTATTTATTTTTGAAATTCCAAAATATTTAGTGATTTTTTTTTAATATTTTTAAAAGAAATTGATGTATTTTCCTGTCAAGTTCCTCAAGAATTTGTGGTTTTTTCTTCTCAATTCCTAAATGCTTAAGGGATTTTCTTCAAAAAATTCCCAAAGAATTTAGTGATTTTCTGTAACATCCCAAAAATATTTAGGGGTATTCTTCGAAATCTCAAAAAAATTCAATAATTTTCTCCAAATTCCAAGAGAATTGAGGGAGATTTCTTCAAAATTCTTAAAGAGTCAAGGGATTTTCCTTTGAAATTCCTGAAGGATTTTGGGATTTTTCTCTAAAATTACCAAAGGATTGAGAGACGTTTCTCCAAATTCCCAAAAAATTGAGGATTTTTTTTCTGAAATTCCCAAACAATTGAGGAATATTTTTGAAATTTCCAAAAACTTAAGGAATTTTTCTCTGAAATTCCCAAACAATTGAGGAATTTTTCTTTGAAATTCCCAAATAATTGAGGAATTTTTCTTGAAATGTTTTGGAGAATTGATGGATTTTCCTTTAAAATCCCTAAATACTTTGGGTATTTTTCATCAAAATTCCAAAAGAATTTAGGGATTTCCTTTGAGGTTATTGAACAATTGAGGCATTTTTATTGAAATTTGTAAGAGAATTCAAGGATTTTTCTTTGAAATTCATAAATAATTTAGGGATTTTTATTTCAAATTCCTTAAGAGGTTGGTTATTTTTCTTCAAAATTTCTAAATAATTTATGGATTTTTCTGTAAACTTCCCACAGAATTTAGGGATTCTTATTGAAAATTCCCAAACAATTTGGGGGTGTTTTTGAAAAAATTCCTAAAGAATTTAGGGGGGTTTTTTGAAAAATTCCTAAAGAATTTGAGGTTGATTTTCAAAATTCCTAAATAATTTAAGGATGTTTTTTAAAATCCCTAAAGAGTTGAGGGATTTGTTTGAAAATTCATTAAGAGTTTGGGGATTTTTTGGAAAATTTCTAAAGAACTTACGGATTTTTTTGAAAATTCACAAATAATTGAAGGATCTCTTCTAACATTTCCAGATAATTGACACATTTTTCTTTGAGATTTTCATATAATTGATGGATTTTCCTTGGAAATTCCTAAAGAATTTGGGTATTTTCCTTAAAAATTCCTGAGCCATTTAGAGATTTCTTTCAAAATTGCTGAATAATTTAATTATTCCTTTCAAAATTCCTAAATGATTTGCCTACTTCTTTCAAATTTACTAAAGAATTTGGGGGTTTCTTTTTTAAAATTCACAAAGAATTTAGGGATTTTGCTCTAAAATTTCTGAAGAATTTAGGGATTTTTCTTTAAAACTCTTGAAGAGCATAGGCATTATTCTTTGAAATTCCTCGATAATTTACAGATTTTTCTTTAAAATTCCTAAGGAATTGAGGTATTATACTTAAAACTCCTAAATATTTGAGAGTTCTTTCCCATAAATTTCTGAAGAACTTAGGGATTCTTCCTTAAAATTTCTAAAGAATATAGGAATTTTTCTTGAAAATACCTTAAGAATTTCATGGTTATCTAAAAAAATTCTAAGTAATTTATGAATTTTTCTTCAAAATTCTTAAATAATTTACATATTTTCTGCAAAATTCTTAAAGAACTTAGGTAATTGTCTTTAAAATCCCTAAAGAACTCAGTTATTTACTCTATAGGTTTCTCAAGATCTTAGGGTTTTCCTCCCAAATACCACATTCATTGAATAATCTACCTATGAATCCGTAAATCATAGAGCTATTTCTCCCCAAAATCAATGCATTATCCTCATATTTTTCTCATAAGTCCCTAAAGAATAATGAGCTTTCCCTTCCGAATCCCCAAATCATATAGGGATTTTTTCCTTATGACTATAAAAAATTGGGATATTTTTTCCCCACTTGCAGAAGAATTTAGGGCTTTGTATCCAGAGTAAACAAGACTTCAAGGATTCTCTGTACTTAATCCCTAACAAATGCAGGAATTTTTTTCACAATCCCCAAAAAATTGAGGGATTGTTCTTGTAAATTCCTAAAGAATTGAGGGATTTTTATCCCCAAGTCCTAAATAATTTAGGTACTCTTCTCAAAAATCTATGAACAACTTAGGAATTCTCATCCCCGATACTAAAAGAATTTACAAATTTCCACATGCCCCAACTACTATGTGTTTAGGAATTTTTCTGCCAAATACCTCCACAATTTAGTAATTTCTCTCACAGGTCTCTAAATCCTCAATGGAATCTTTCCACGAAGTCCTACAGACTTCAGGTATTTCTCTCATAAATTACTAGATGATCTCAGTAATTTCTTTAAAGTCCCTTGAGGATTGGTGGAATTTTTTCAACTCTCCAAAACATTTCATTACCAAATATCTCAGTAGCTCCAGAATTTTTCACCCAGATTTCATACATATTAGATAATTTTGACCCCAAATCCTTCAGTAATTTTGCTATGCCTTTCCTATAGCAACATGAGCTGTGGTACCCCAAGCACAAGATTGGATAGCCTCTTTTCTTCAAAATAAGTGTTTTTGAAATCATCTAAGAAAGAGGTAATTTATCATGAATTGGGAGTTGTGTTTGCTTGAAACCTGTATTCTCATTTGGAACTTGAACTACTCTTCTTTTTTATTTCAAATTTCATTTCTATCGTATGCGACATCATGGAACTTGAACTCAAAAGTACTTCAGGTCAAGCACTTTCTCTTTATTATCAATTCCTTCTGGTGTGTCTGAGTTTATTTTCTTTTTGAGGAAAAATTGATTCTATCTAAATTTATGATACATAAGATCATCCCTATATATTCTATAATGAAGGTATTTCAAATTCTAAATAATTAGAATTGATATTTTATATGCTCAAATATGCTCTTATATATAGTGAGGGGGTATCTTGAAGCCAGAAAATAATACACCTTACATAACATGTCTTTGCAAGATTGTATTGGATGGTTTTGAACATATTTTTTTCTTGTGCTAAAATTAGATTTTTCCCAAAATATTTCCTTTCTATGAGAAACTTTCAAATTCTCATGTTATATTTCATGTCAAACAAAATTTTCAGAAAGTAATGTGAGCCTTGAGGTATATTTTACATACCCAAATAGGCCACAATTATCTTAAAAAGAAATTTTTAATTATACATAACTCATAAATCATGCATATATTCAAAATTCATCATTTTTGATTTCAGAAAAGATGAATAACTTTTTATTGAGTAAGTAAATCCATGGATTTAAGGCCAGATTTGGATTCTAAACAAAAATTCACCTAGGGTAGCTCCATAGAGTGAATAAGCTCAAATTAACTCTTTGAGGTGGTAATATGGAAAATACTTCAACACCACATCATGAAAACCACATAAAAGATCTGTGAAAATTTTTGTTTTTCTTGATTTTACACCAAAATAATGGGAAAGTGAGAAATCCCATGTTACATATACACTAACAATAGTGTTATACATGTTTTGAGCACTTAATATTATGGTACTCTTACATGCACTTTTGGTACACCCATAGTGGATATCTCACTTTAAGCTTAAATTTCTATTTTGACATGAAAAATAAGCAGGGGGGACAAAAGACATCAAAGAGAGCCAGGGTACCCAACTTCTGAGGCCCCAGAGGCGTGGATAGCTCCAAAGCTTGGTTCCATGGCTGATCTTGACCCAATTGGTAAACTAAACCTCTTTGGGAACTTGGTTACCAAGTTACAACTACTGTAAAACACCAGAAAATAGCAAATAACCTGCTATTTTGACATGCCAAGGAGGTAAAGAGCTACTTACACTCCTGTAACCATGTCAATTACTAATTAATTTCAATGGATAAACCCCAAAAGAGTAATTAAAACCCTTTTTGGACTTGTATCCATTGATTTACCTCATAGCAACCAGTCAAACACTGATATTTGCAATTCTACGTAGAAATGAGGTAAAAACTTCAAAAATTGATTAAAAATACAATTCTTAATGAATCTTTCTGAAACGTTCAGGACCAATTGAGAACTGTATTATCTATGGTACAGCCAAAAAGAATTACAGATTTACTAGTAAAATCAAAAGTTTTACTTACAGTCCATTTTTGGTTATTCTACGTGAAACACTGAATCTTCAAAAATTCACAGTAAATACAACCTGTGATGAAATTGTCAATAACATTGATAACTTTGGGAAATCAATCATTACTTTGGAATAAAAGAAGATTTACAAATGTTACTCCTTTTATTCTTAACCATATTGGGGTTGGTAGTCACGTAAAAGCATCAATTAAGCAATTATGACAATTTTACGTGACAACAGATGATGTAAGTACTAATCCAAAAGGGTTTAATGCTTTCTCACTCACTGGTTTTTCAGTTTTCTCCATGGAACGCCTCTGTGATCTGTTGTTGACTTAAAAGAGGCCTTGTCTTGCTGTTTTTTTTTGTATCATCATCATCTTATTATCATTTTATATCATTGTTACCAACAAGTAAGTATTAGTTAAACTATTCTTAAGTGTTTTAAATCTTTCAGAATCAATCAGAAAGACGTGAAATCATAGAATCCAACTATATATTGTTGTAATTCTGCTATAAATCATTTTGATCTCTTAAATCCACAATTCTACGTCAAATTTCTCTACTTTTATCTATCAATAAGTTCTTTGGAGTATTAGTCAGTCATTTATCTTTAATTCTTAAAGTTTTTTTTCTAGTAATATTTTTCTTCAAGGATTAGCTTTATAATTATTCTTGCAAAAGATAATTATATATTAAAATAATTTATTATTTTAATAAAAGAAGTTTTTATTATTAAATTCTTCTTGTAATTGATTCTTGTAGACAATTACTTGCTCACTGTTAAAATCACTAGTAGTGCTTAACACATGAAATAAATAATTCTTTAATTATTTAATTGTGGTTATAATAATATTTTATTATTATATTTCATAAGAACAGACATAGTACTGTTGATTAATAGTAAGATTATCATCAGTTTCATAGTCACATCTTACAAGTAACTTGTAAAAGATAATATAAATGATGTATTTATCTGAAAAGATTCAAAGGACCTTTTTATTATCAATTTTCCTCAAGATATCATTTAAAGAGCTACCTTTTTAATTCTAAATATTAACCCAAATTATACCTCCCAGAATGTGTAGATAAAATCTAAGCTGGAATATATATTCCTTGGTAATTTATGCTAATAGCTTGACTATCTTGGTATTTCCTCAGGAAATTATCAACTTCAATATTTCAAAAAGAGAATACATGTTTGATATAAATATTCAATATGAATTATCTTTCAAGATTCAAGAGATATATCTTGATATATTTTTTCATCTTTGAATACAAGTACTTTTATATTACCAAAGGTTTGAAGCTTTTTCCCATACTTATTATTATTTAAATCCCTTTGAATCAGAATGTAATTTTTAACCCTCCTTAAAGCTATGTGATTTTTGTTTTCTAGCTTTTTCTACCTTTGGTAAGATATAACTCTTGTTATCAAAATGAATTTAATGAATGTAATATCATCAAATCGAATTTCAGTTTATTTAAGCCATTTTATTGATAAAGTTATCTCAAAGTCTTTAATTCTAGCTATTTATACAATTCAATTATGGGATGAGGCTTATTTTCAACCTGTAACTCTAAACAGAGCACCAGCATGACATCCAACATACCATAAGTAATGGTATGAAGGGTAATAGACAGATGTATCCAGTAGTAATGATATAAAGAGGAAAAATACTCAAATATTAACATACAAAACTTACCCAAATAGGATAAGAAAGGACAAGGATATGACCTGTCAAAGATAAGAACAAATACACAAAAACCGTTATTTTCACCTTTGATCTAGCTTATGCATATTTAATGTAAAAACTGTCAAAATGGAATTTTTCTTGAATCTTTGAAGGCCATCTATCAAATGAGACTATCCATCCCTATATAGCATTCCTACTTCAGGATATACCATTACACCACTCTTTTTCACTAAGAACCCCTCAAAAGTCCAAGAGGGCTTGTACAAAACTATACAAACGTACAGCCAAATTGATTATCTGAATGAGAGCTTTAATTTGAGATACTTGACACTGCTTCATGTCCAAAATTGGAAAATGTATCTTTCCTCAAAGTTTTGTTACTCAAAATACAGGATTTCTGAAAATAGCAATATAAAGAAACCCCTGTATCTTTGACATATATTCATACAGCTTTATTGTGAGGTATAGCAAGCTTTATATTTCATAAAGATCCATAATTATTTATCATTGGAATAAAGATATCTTCTAAATTGCAAAAGATATCTGGCTTGGAAGTTTTTGAAGCCACATACTGATGTGCAAAAATGACTCAAAACCTTAAAACAAAAATACATGAAAAAACTTAAAACCCCTTTAAATTTTGCTATTTCTTAAAAGAAAAAACATGAAGAATATAAAATAAAATATCTGGTTAAGCCCTTCAATTTTTTGCTCTTGGACTCTTGATATATAAAAAAATGACTGAGATATCTGGATTGGAAGGTTTTTGGCCAATACTGGTCTGTACCAACCAGTACTGGTTTAATACTTAATATAATAGTAGCTTAAAGCTTAAACCCTTCTATAATGACTAATAGTAGTAATTCAAACATCTGGGAGATATAATAACAGCTCTGATGTGGCCTTTGAAAGCGTGTTTCACCCTGTATTGATCCAGAATGATTATTTTCTGTCTCAAAACCACAATTCTGACTATACTGGCATCAGAATTGATGGTATAAACCCACAATTCAGCTTCCAGAGTAAATTGTTTCACTATTATAGCTTTTGAAGAGTTTAACAGCTCTTAAAAGTCCCCAGAAGAGATCAAAGCAGGCCTTTTCTCACTGCAAAAGACCCATCTTATTATCTTATTTGTATCCTTATGTGAAAAAACTGTTATTAACCAGTATTGTCCTTAGAATAAACCTGATATGATTGCAGTATTAATTATTGCAGTAATCTTTACAGTCAGACATATTATCTTACTGAAATAAAGGTTCTCAGTAGGCTCATAATCACTGTACCACAAACAGTAGGACTTTTTTATTTAAAATTGATTTATTTTGACATGTCAAATTCATAGTACCAGCTTTTATTTACTGTTTCTTAGCTGCTACGTAGACTGACCCTGACACCGTGGGGGCCTGGCCATGGGTTTAAACCTTATTGTATGTGTTTGGGACTCATTCAGGCTGATATTCACTATCAAAGTGGGTAAATTTGTTTTTCTGTTATTTATTATTATTATTATTATTTTCAATATATAATATATTATATATAACTTTATTTTCTTATCCAATATATATATATATGAAATTTTTGTTCTTTGTTGAGCAAGAGTACATATACTCATAATACTGTAGCATATTGCAATTTCCACCAAATTTGAAAATAATAGCATGGTATTCTTCATTTTTCTTACACATTTTGATATCCAAGTAGTATATATTAATATTTTTCACCAAAGTGTGTGAAATTTAATAAACTAACAAGATCTATTGATAATTTATTAATGAATATAAGTAATAAAATGGTTTTTTATTATTGCAAAAGAAATATTTTAGTTAAATATCCCTTTAAAACAAGAAATTACTCAAATTGATGTCAAAACTTGTATAAATTCAATAATTTTATGAATAATAAAATAGTAAAAATAAATATTATTGTCATAATATCTATAACACTTGGATGTTGCAATTTTACCTTTACATTATAAGTAAGAATCTCCAAAAGCTGTTATTTTTCAAAAAAAAAACCTCAAAAAGATATAAAAAACAAAGAACCCTGAAAGCCCACAAAATAACCAGCAGAAATAAATTGAAATATTTTGTTTAAAGCATAAGACTGATACACAAAATATTTTTTCTTTTTTAAAAAGTGCAAAATAAATATATTCCACTGGACACCCATTCGCAAGGAAACCCCTCAGTGACAGCCTCAGAAGACAGGGAGGTGCTGACAAAAGCCAAAGGTAAGCAGAAAAGACACAGTGAGTTTCTCATAATCTCAAAAGAGTGTACACCAATAGCTGTACCAAGGGCCAAGAAACCCAGAAAAGCACCAATCAAACCAGTTGGATCACTGAATGTAGTTGAGGAACAGAAAATCACTTTTATTAACCCAATTGTAAACTCCAAAGGCAAGTTTCCAAATAGTATAGAACATAAATTTCTCCAAGGGCCTTCCAAAGGTAAATAAACCTTTAATAATACATCATCTTTTGTTGTATGTAATCTCTTAACATTGTTAACATGACACCTCCATTTCTTAGAGATCTGTTATTCCCAAGAAATAAACCAGAACACTGGCCAAAAAGAAACAGAGTAGGAAGAAGACAACCAATTACTGGATCAAATGACCAGAAAGGGACTTCAAATCAGGGCACTCCTGCTCAAAGTCTCATTCCAGATCAAATTTAGCCCAGAATTCCAAAAAGGGGATTGGAAAGATGATGAACAGGTCATGAAAATCCAAAAACTCCTGAAAGACCTTTTCACATGGAGTATGGACAACAGAATTTTCAGTATGGAAGCATCATGGGTAGAAGTAGGAATAACAACCCAGAATATCTGTCTCAAGCAAATTCCTTGGATGGATCTCATGGATGAAATAAAAGGTTGGAATCCCAACAATAATTTGAAACTCTTAAAAGAAAGAGAAACCAGAATAAGAGAGAACCAGGAAGCTATAAAATTCATAGAGAACTCCTGGCACATGATAGAGCCCAATCAGATTCAGGTACCTCAAAACAGGGAAGAATGAGTCCCATATTCCCCATAACTATCCAGGAGTTCCAGGCCTTACAAGCCAAAGGAAACTTCATCAAAGGCTCCTCAATCACCCCTGGTAGTCTCAAGTAGAAGAAAAGGAGCCCAAGGGAAAAAAAACTTCTTTTAACCAGAGGAGGATAAAGCAGACTCCTTGAAGAGGAAAATGATGGACTTAGTCCATGAGGTACACAAAAGCAAAAAATATTTGTACCTAAAAATATTCTTAATAGTTCAGAATAAATTGATCCTGAACTAATTATTGAAACTGAAATTCATACCCATTAATTTGAAGATAATGAGGCTGTGAATGATAAATTCACATGGGAAAGATTGGCCCAATTCATGGAGTGGATACATGAAACCTCACAGAATATGAGGACAGAACTGAAAACACTAAAGGAGAAAAAATCCTTCCAAGAAACAGTCATTAAATACTTAAACACAAATCCGCCCAGATTTTGGACAGAATTTCAAAAACCCAACAGACAGTTGGGCTCAATATTGGAGGAAAAACAAACTTTAAGGAGGGATATGAGAAATGTCCAGCAGAAGAAGAAAAACCTTGGAAAACAGATTTATTACCTCTATGAGAAAGCGGAACAAGACAATCTCTTCCCCAAAAAACACAAGGTGATCAATCCATCATCAATTCCCCTTAAAAGGTAAAAGAATAGAACAAATCAAAAACCAGTAACCTTGATACCAGGACCCAAGGTTGAGATCAAAGTCAATTTACCAAGATGTTGAAGGCCTCAGATACTCAGAAAAACAGGCACTTGAAAAATTTCCAGAAGTGGTAAATTGGCCAGGATTCTCAGGTGTTGAAGAATATGATCACATGGAAATAATTGAATATATTTATGAACTCTTTGTTGATGTCCCAAAGATACCAGATCACTGGATCACAAAAAGATTCAACACTGTGCTCGGAGGCCATTGAAACATATGGTACACCAAAATGAAGGAAGAGCTGGTCATTGTGGAGGAACCAGATTATTAAGTATAGCAATGGTATATGTACTTTGCAAAATACCCATATGAACAATGTATTAAACAAACAAAAATACTCAAATCCATTGATCCCTATATGAAAATAAAAATGAGGAACGAAAAACCTTTAAATAACTACCAGAAGATTTTGGACATGCAGTGAAATGCAGATGCAAAAAACCAGCAGCATTAATGACATAGCAAATTTCATACAAAATGTAAGAAAAAAAGACACTTGTTGGAAGGTAAACCTCCTACAAAATGAACTTCAGAGAAAAAAATAATCCTGAAGTAAAAGAAACCCATAAATATAAGGGGAAAGAGTTCTTAAAAAAGAAATATGTGCCACAACTGTGGATCACCAGACCATTATGCAAACAATTTCAAAAAGTGAAAAAAGAAGATATATACAATTGATGAATAATCAGACGAAACAGTAGGTTGATAACTGATTCTGATAGCATGTGGAATGTTATTGTAAGGTGTGGATATGAAACTTTGATTAAAAATCAAGTACTTTTCCTGTCCTCAAAATTTGTATAAGGTAAAATTCAATTAAAAATAGTAAGAAATATTATTTTTAAGAGAAAACACGCCAAATTTATTGTTTATAAATTTATTAGTATAAAACAATAATATTATAAAAATTTATTGTTTTACCAACAATAAAAATTTATCCAAAAAATACTCTACAAGAGATATTTTAAGGCTACAAAAGAAATTTCTTCAAGAGCAATTTCAATTGGAATTAATTGAGCAAAGAACTGCAAGCAATTAATTAAAGAACAAAGTCTTTAAAAAGAATATTAAAGAGAAAACACGCCCAAAAGTGACCAGAGTGAATTTGGAAACAAAGTGACAAAGTTAACAGTGATGAAAGATGCTTTAATTCACTTTTGGGGTGGTTCAGGGGTAAAAATGATTATAAGAGTTACAAACATTGATTATAATGATTTTTTCACGTGTTTAAAAGGATTAGAATGATTTAAAAATGGTGGTTGGAATCTTTGATTGATTGGTTTAACAGTGTTTAAACTAATTAATAAAAGGAAAAGATTCTAACATGAAGAGAAAAGTGGGGCAAAGAAGACATTCTTTTATAGCCATCAATTTTCTTACTCCAAAAGTAAAATTTACTCTTGTCAGTCGTGAAAAACAGTCTGACAACAGAAAAGCCAATTATGGCATCATTGAACCCTGGTTTAGACCAAAAAAGGGCTGGTTTTAGCCATTTTTAGCCATTTTTAGCCATTTTAGACCCTTAAATCAGCCATTACTATAGCAATACCAGGCCTAGAGCCTTCAAAACACGTCAGAATGTGTGTCAGAGGCGTAGAAACCAGTTAAAACTGTTTTTATTATGATTGTTTTATCTTAAGGGTAGTTTTACCCTCTTGGAAACAGCTAAAACTACCCCAGTTGGTATCAAAACCTCATCATCAATTGAGTCCACAGACCCTGTAACTCAATTCCAGGCCAAAAGTGATGAACTTTTGCGTGAATTTTGACATCCCACGCCCGTCAGCAAGGATTTTGGGGGTCTAGCTCCCCCTTAGAGCTGGAGTTCCTTTTCCCCCCCAAATTTAATCTTTCCAATTTATTTTTCCTTTAATTCCTCATCATGTATTATACTTATAATTTACATATGTAATTCAATTCAATTGTACAGTACAATACAGTAATAATTGACACCTCATATGTAAATCAAAGTTCACTTATGTAATACACGCGCACATTTTGACATTTCAATTGAATTCAATTTGAAAATACTTCAATTCCTCATAACTTCTAAACTAAACACAACACCTCAATTTTAACACAAAAATTGATGGTTAACACCACATGTGGTGTGAATTAAATTAAGGTTTTGAGGATTTTCAACTTTTGTATTGAAAATACTAGAAACTTAATTTAAGCTTATTTAGAGTTGAGTTACAAGAATTTCACTCAGAGGTGACCCCACCTGATTTTTTATGAGGAATCCAATGGTGAAATAAATTTTATATGTTTATTTATTGGATAAAAAGTTATAATAAATTTTATTTAACTTTTTTCCAAATTTATTTATTTTTTCACAATTTTGTTAAAATTTCATTTTTACTTAATTTTTTCAAGTATAAATGTAATTTTATAATTTCAAAATTTGATGTAATTTTATTTTTAAATTGTAATTAATTTTTTATTTTTGAATATAATTTTATATTCATATTTTGATTTTTATTTTAATAATATAAATAAATTTATTTTATTTATATTAATATGTTAATTGTGTATTTGTGGTCTTTTGGGTATATGAAATTACCTCTAAGGCTCACAGTTATTATAGCAGATTCATAGATTTAATTTGAAAACATAGAATAACATATAGTGGAATATAATGAAGAAAACCCACTGGACATACACAATATCAAATTAGACTCAGAAATACCACAAGCTAAACAGACAAAGAGCTTTGTAAACAAACACAGGATGCACAAACATCCCTTGTAACACCAAATAAGGTGATGGGTTTTATTCATTTAACACCCACAAAATTGACAGTTCATATTTAAAACTGCAAACACCCTATGATAATTGAAAAAGGGTCTATTTTCTCCATAGTGGAAAAATAATATCTGAAGGACCACTTCCCCAAGTGGGAAGAGGAACTGATCCCAACAAAAGAAAGGAATTTCAAAAGTACCTCAGGAAATATGAATTCCCTGGGGAAATCTGTAAAAGAGATAATTCTCCCACATAAGAAAGGAAATATCAGACTGAAACTTAAATTTCAAGTCTTGCAGAATACACAAGTACAAGGATTCCTTCTGGGAACAGAATACCAAAGAATTTATGGTATTTAAGGAGAGATATCTTACTTTAGGGAAAAATTAAAGCTAAAACATTCTCCTTTGACATAAATCAGATGACAATTGACAACATCCTTAAGGACCTGCTGGAAGACTTAAAGAAAGCCCAATATGGAACACATCTTACTAGTATGATGAAACACAGCTTACTCAAAGTATTTAGAAAGCACAGAGAAGCTTTTGCAATTTGGGATGAGCCCCTAGGAAATATTTAGGACATGATATAGAGATATATCTGGATATGGAAAGACCCTGTCCACCTTATCCAGCTAGCCTGGAGACTAGGAAAGAAATTGAGAAGCACATCAATGAAATTTTAGAAAGGGGGTAATTAAAAATATAGGATGCAATGAGATAGTAGGAGTCACTACACCAGTCCTGATAACTTGGCATGATGGCAAATCAAGATTTTGTGGAGACTTCAAAGCTCTGAATAACTACACCAAAGCAGAGAGGTACCTCATTCCAAGGATTCCCCATGCACTGTACAAACTTGCAAAAGCCAATTTCATACCAAAGATGGATTTCATGAAAGTTTTCCACCAAAATGTAGTGAAACCAAACTCCATCAAATTACTGAGAGTTATATGTGATATGGGCATATATGAAGTTACTAGAATGCCATTTGGCATCACAAAGGCACCATTCCATTTCCAAAGAATGATGTACACAATATTTCAAGATTTAATAATGGAAGGGTTGATGGTAATCTACATTTATGACATCATTGTATACTCAGAAACATGGGAAGATCATATGAGACAAGCTGACAGGATATTAAGCAACTGCACACCAATAAATATGTAAAATTCTCTCAAAAAGTGTAAGCTTGGCCAACAGGAGCTATTGGCACTAGGAAATAAGGTTTCAGGCTTGAGCTTAGCCATAAACCTGAATAAATTAGTTGCATTACTGAAAAAACCATTACCCAAAAACATAAAGGAGATGCAATCTTTTTTGGGTTTTTCCAGGCACTAAAAAAATTTAAATCAAAAGATTTTCACATATCACCAGTAGCCTATATAGATTATGTTCAAAGCATGTAGTCTTTGAGATTACCAAAGAAAGTAGGTATGAATTTGAAGATATTAAATATGAACTGACTAATGCACCTGTCTTAATTATTCCTTACTTTGAGCTACCATTAAAACTGTACATAGATGCAGCATGCAGCCAATTACTAGAAGCAGAACTCCACCAAAGACAATTAGTGGATTGGATACCCATCAAAGGGGAAATATGCTACATATCCAGACAGATGAAATATTCAGAAGCTAGATATGTAACTACTCAAACAGAATGTCTCTTCCTGGTATGAAAATTAGAAAAACTTTACTAATACTTAGAAGAAGCAGTATTTGAATTTTTCACTGATTTCACAGCATTGAAGTCACTTTTGAATATGAAAGCAACAAACAGACACATTATCAGGTGGAAAATAGATATACAATATTATAGAGGAAATATGACCATTATCTACAAAGAAATTGAAAGTCATACAAATGAAGACGGCTTAAGCAGATTTCCATTGAAAAATTATCAAGAAAATCCAGTTTATAATCCAGAAAATGAGGCTAAAATACCCATACAATATATGAAAATATGCAGTAAAAGAAATTTCAAAATGCCAAATTGGGACTTACACAATGACCCAACAAATCCAGAACATAGCTTTGAAGAAGACAAAGAAATTCTCATATTAGGAATCAGCTCTTGAAATATGAATTGATAATTCTTCAAAGTAGTGCAGTCATCATGCAACACAAACAGGGTAGTATAGTGACACAATTCTTACAACAAAAGTACAGAATTCCAGAAATGGAGAGCCATCTGGAAGCTCCATGGCTTAAGAGCTTTAAAGATAACAATTTTTTCTTATAGATGAACTGCTGTACCACAGTGAGAAACACATAAGCTCCCTAGTAATATTAGACAGAGAAAATATTTCTCTGATACTACAGCAATTGCAAGAATGTCCTTATATGGGACACATGAGTTATAAAAGGACTAAATAAATAATCTTTAGCAAATAGTGGTGGAAAAAGTGGGAGCAATACTTGAGTGAATATATCAATACTTTTACCAGATGCCAGAAGGCCAACAAAATCTATGGGAAGAGATATGGGCTACTCCAAAACATTGAGGAACAAAAGCACCCTTGGGAAATTATAAACATGGACTGGGTTAAAGGAATTTTCCCTTGAGGAAAAGACAGTTTCAATGCATGCCTAGTAGTAGTAGAAAGCTAAAGCAAAAGTGTCAGATGCGTTCCCTTCCATAAAGAAGATACAAAAAATGGACACAGCCATTCTGTTCTGGAACAACATCATAGCCAATTGTGGTGTTGCAAGAATAATAATCAGTGATAGATATCCAAAATACACATCAAAATTTTGGAACAACCTATAATGAGATGTTAGGAACCAAACTAGCATTCTTAACAACCTACCATCCACAAACAGATGGCCTTGAAGATATGATGATCCATACATTGGAATATATCATCAGAAGATTCTGTGCCTATGGCATAGAATACAAAGACAATGAGGGATCAACCCATGACTGGTTAATCCTTCTACCAGCAGTGCAATTAGCATACAACGCAAGTGTGCACTCAGTAGCAGGAAAAACACCTTCTATATTAGATAAAGGATGGAATTTACTTTTACCAGTAGATTACCTGAAGGAAATCCTTCTCCCATTAAACCCCACAGCTAAATATTTTGAAACAATATGGACAACAAAATGTTATATTTCAGAGAAATGTATAGTAGAAGCCAAACTATACAATAAACAGAGATATTGCAAGATTTATCAAGAACATGAATTCAAGCAAGGAGAACAAGTCCTCATCTCAACATTAAGCTTCAACAAACTGAAAATACCTAAAAGATGAGAGACTCATTTGTATGATAATTCACCATAATCAGAATGTTGGGAAAGAATGCAGTTGAGGTCGGGCTAACTGAGGAGCTCTCCAGGAAACACCCAGTTTTTTCAGTCATCCTAGTGAAACCATATCATCAAACAGATGATAACAAATTTCCTAAAAGCAAGAAAATCCCCATCCATGAGAAACTGGTGGAAGAAGATGATTCACCTTGACCAGAAAAGAAAATCATCAAATTCAGGAAAATGAGAATAAATGGGAAAGATAACAGACAATACCTGGTTATATTTAAGAATCAACAAGCATATAAGGATACATGGCTATCTGAGAAAGACATCCCAGATGGACAAATTCACCTCAGAATATTTAGAGCCTCAAGGAGGACAGAATAGTATCATCAATCATGAGCCTTCTTTTGAGGGAGGATATGTCAGCCTTTGACTTTTAACAGAGCACCAGCAGGACATCAAACATACCATCAATAATCTTATGAAGAGTATTGAGAGAATATAGCCAATACAGGTATGATATATAGAGGGAAAATCCTCAAATATAAAAATACCAACCTTACCCAAATAGGATAAGAAAGGAAAAAGATATGCCCTGTCAAAGATGAGACCAAATAAACAAAAACCCTTATTTTCACCTTTCATCTATCTTATGCATATGTAATGCAAAAACCACCAGAATGATATTTTCCTCAAATCTCTCAAGCAGAGCTATCCAACAGTATTATCTATCCTTCTTTAGCATTCCTACTTCAGGGGATACCATGACACCACCTTTTTCATTAAGAACCCCCCAAAAGTCCAAGAGGGCTTGTACCAAACTGTAAAAACGTACAACCAAATTGAATATCTCAGTGAGAGATTTGATTTTACTTATGTTGGACCTCTTTATCTATAAAACTAACAGGGGTATATTTGCTTCAAGGTTGGTTACTCAAAATACAGGATTTCTGAAAATAGCAATATAAAGAAACTCCTGTATCTTTGACATATCTTCATACAGATGTACTGTTAGGTATACAAAACTTTATATCTCATCAAGACCTAAAATTATGTATCATTGGACTACAGATATCTTCTAAATTGGAAAAGATATCTGGCCTGGAAGTTTTTGAAGCCACATACTGATGTACAAAAATACATGAAAAAACTTAAAACCCCTTTAAATTTTGCTATTTCTTACAAGAAAAAACATGAAGAATATAAAATAAAATATCTCGTTAAGCCCTTCAATTTTTTGCTCTTGGATTCTTGATATATCAAAAAATGACTGAGATATCTGGATTGTAGGGTTTTTGGCCAATACTGGTCTGTACCAAACCTGTACCAACCAGTACTGGTTTAATACTCAAATTACTAGTAGTTTAAAGCTTAAACCCTTCCATATTTACTAATATTAGTCATTAAAGCACCTGGTAGACGTCATAACAATGCTGACGTAGCCTGTTAAGTGTTTTTCCCCCTGTATTGATCCAGAATGATCATTTGTGGTCTCAAAACCACAATTCTGACTATACTGACATCAGAATTGATGGTATAGACACACAATTCAGCGTCCAGAGTGAAACCCTTCACTCTGAAGATGTGTGAAGATCTTACCAGCCCTTCACAGTCCCTAGAAGAGATACAAGAAGGCCTTTCCTCACTGGAAAAGACCCATCCTGTTATCTCATTAGTATTCTTACGTGAAAAAACTCTTATTAACCAGTATTGTCCTTAGAATTCACCTGGTATAACTAAATTATTAGTTATTGTAGTAAGATCTACAGTAAGAGATATTAGCTTACTGAAGCCAAGGTTTCAAGTAGACTCATCACCATTGTTACCATGAAGAGTAGGACCTTTTTCATTCAAAATTAATTAATTTTGATGTGTCACAGTCATAATACCAGCTTTTATTTACTGTTTGTTAGCTGCTACATAGACTCACCCTGACACTTATGTTTATATTGGGCCAAAAAAGAAATCCAGTAGGTAAAGAAGAGCAAAGATTTTAATTTTGATACCAGGAATTCAATATTATCGCTCATAAAAATTTAATTAGTATTGAATTTAGCCTCAAAACATTGCTAAAACCTTTATTTCAAAAAAATACTTTGAGAATGCTTCTCCAAGTGATTCAAATTTTATGAGCTTGGGGACTTCTGAAATTTAATATTTTTAAGAGGGAAAACTGGAAAAATTGAATCCCTTCATATAAATATTCATCCTGAAATTTGTTTGATAAATGCAGCTATAATGTTCAATAGTTCATAATTTTGAAGCTAAGTCTCTAAAAAATATTTCTCATGTGAAACAAAACACTTGATTTTAGCCGCATAATATTCAATCAAATAATATAGCTTCTTGAGCCTACATTAATTCTCTGTAAGAACTTCCTATAATAAATTTCCTAATCTGAAACATAGACTTAAAAATATCAGTCCTCTTCAAGCCCATGAATTCAACCCACTTTTTATCCTATCTCTAATAATAAATGAAATCTTTCATGGCTCAATTCACTCTTGCAAACTAATTGAGCCTGAAAGTAAGCTTATCAAATTGTAGCTTTGTGGTATCAAAACTATTATTTCTGAATAATATAATATTACGTATTCAAGGATGATGAATCTTGAATATGTGAGTTTGGGAAATGTTTTTCTTTTAAATTTCAATTAAGATAATAGCTCAACTTTTTTTTGAGAGTTAATTTCTGAATGAATTGTATTTCTCCCAAAGGTAATTCATTATTTTTCTTAATTTTGTCTTTCATTTAGGTATTTAAAGATAATCCCTAAACTCATGTAATTCAGGAAGATTTGGCCTATTGATTATTAAAAAATTCAAAGCTTTTTCCCTAAAGGATTTCTCAAGTATTAAATAGATGACTCTATTGTACTTGTTTGGTATTTTTTAATCAATATTCATGACCAAAATTCTTGAAGTAGTATCTCCCCTTCATATAATTTAATTTAATATTAATATATTGCAATGGTAACAAACATCAATCATATATAGTGATAATATAATGAATAAAAGAAAGGAATTTTTATTCCAATTTTCGGGTTTTTATTAATTCAAAAAGATTTTCTTTAAATAATATTTTCTCATTATTTATTTCTTCCCCCTAGAGAACAGCGAAATGAGAGGTGTTCGGAAACAAACACCAATAGCTTCATATTATTTAATTTGAGGGCTTATGTTATAATTATTGAAGCTTTTAACACTTCTTTCAGTGAAATCAAGAGATCTTCTGACAAAATTCAAAATATTTGGATGTATAAAATAGATTTTTTTTCTGAGATACTCAATATAATTGGATAAAAATCTAAAGCCCTTTAAGGAAGGTTAATTAATAATAGTTGTGTTATTAAGGTAGCAATTTTGGAATATTTCTCCTTATTCAAACTTTCATTTTCATATCAAATCTTATGAAAATTAAGTCGAAATATGGGGTAATCAGTTTTAATTTTTGTTTCATAAATTTTGAATAATATTTGAAAATTTTAAACAAAAGAATGCATTTTCTTTTCATTATTGAGAGGAATCACGAGCCAAAGAAGAAAGAGTTCCTATGAAAATTGAGATAAAATTTCATTTTTTCCTCATAGGTTTCTGCTTCAAGCATAAAAATAAAAGTCCTATAAAGCTTTTTTTCAGGCAATTTTTCTCTTATTTTGAAGAAATAATTTTTTAGCTATAATTGGGTTAATAATTTTAATTTTTTCAAATTAAGTATGATCCTTTTTTCATAAACCAAACCTCTTATAGTAAGGGGAATTGTATTTTTTCAGAATATCCTCTTAATATTCTAATCTTGTGGATTTACTAGCATGGGAGGAGATTGTATTCAAAAATTAAATCAAATAAAGCTTTTCTATTATGTAAGAGGATGAGAAATATTTCTTTCTGTTTTTGATATTATATTCAAAAAACAGTTTCATCCTACTCTGGTTCGATGCAGTTATAGTCCCTGGTTCTAATCAGAATGCAACCAAAGTTGAAATATAGGTTGAGACCATGCACCCAACCCCAGTTTCTTCCTGTTTTCTCATGTTTACTCTTCAGCTATAGTATATAAGTCATATTTCCACAAGAAAAAAATATTCGTATTCTTGTTTTGACGTGAAATAATATAATCAAGACTTCATCAATGCATTCGGCTAACCTCCAATACATAAATTTCAAAGAAAACTCAATATTATTTTACCCCCTTTTATTTTAATTAGCATGGGGTATACTATTTCGTATATTCAAGCCCGATCCCCTGTACTTGAAATATAAAAATAAGTATAAATTCCTACTTCATGAATATATATCTCCACAGGAACTATATGATAAATTCATTCAGCTTTGGAATTCCATATACATTTAGAATTCTTTTCTTTGTTAATAATCCTGATTTATTAGAATACTTAAGATATTATGAATAAATTAGAATTCAACGGGATAAGATGAAAGGAAAAACAAATCATCCCGATTCCATTTAAAATTCATAAGACACACCTAATACTCAGATGCCCCTATCAGTTCCCACATCTTTCTATTACTATACCGCAAATATCATAGCTTCCAAAACTATCTTTAACATATAAATGAAATAACTTCATATTTCACATTTTGAAGCTTTTATTACTCTAATTTTCCCTTTAAATCCCTGTTTTGAGAATCCATAAATAAAAAATTACATTGAGATGTTCTTAGCTTTGAAAACTAACCACTTCCAATTTGTTCCTTCATTCGAAGTACATCAAATCATGAATCCCAAATATCCTTTCAAAATCACCCGAAAGGGATGTCCCCCATTAAAGGATTTGATCACAAATCAATCAAATACCAATAAATAACTTGAATTGACGATTTTATTATCAACCTAATGATTCAATTATTTTACTAGGTCTGTTCTTATTTGGAAGAAAAACTACTCTAAAAATATCAAGAAATTAATATTAAGTCTATATATATATATATTAGCAAAAAATAAATATATACAAATTCAAGAATGATATAATTACCAGTGGTTATTATTATTTATGATGATTTTTTTTATTGCCAATATAAAAATAATGATAGTAAAATTATTCTACCAGGAGTAGTTTCACCTTTGAATAATTTATTTATAATGAGATAGCTCTAGTATTATAAAACTACTATAGAATTATATAATATAGAATAAATAAGAATATAAAAACACCTTCTGGTTAATGAGAAAATTTCATTATTATAAAAATATATCAAAAATAGTATTTTGAATACAATTGATTAGTGAAACCTTTGTAAATATAAATGATAGTGGATTAAAATTGAGTTAAACACAGATTTCTCAATTTATAATGAAATATTGTTCTTAAAAATTACAATTTAAAATTCCTTTTTTATTTAATTGAAATGAACAAATCTATTACAAAGATCATTATAAATATTAATTCAATTCAGTATACTATCTTTAAACTGGGTTAAATTCTGATGATTTTTTATGGTATTGGAAGGTCTTTCTAAACCAAATGAATTCGTCTAAGCTTATCAAGAGTACCAATATTTCTTCACACGTCCATAATACTCTTCTTAGCTTCAGCTTAGAGTTTCACATTTGAATAACAGCAAATTTAATATTATACAAAGGTTTAGTGACTATTTTAAAAGTTTATTAATCCAAGACAAGCTTTTTTGATAAAATGGGTTGGTAAATAATGTTTATAATAAATTTTTATATCATTTTTAGACTCAAATTAGGTCTTCAAACTGATTTTGTTTGTAGCTATAGCACTATTCTTCAAGCTTTAGTTCTATTCCAAAAATCTACACAAATTTCCAAAATGAGAAAACACTTTATGGTTCAATCTCAAACAGCACAAATATTATTCTTAGTATGTATTTACACCTATACTAATATTGGTTAAAACTTGGGATATTTTCATAAGTAAGCCAAAATGTTTGACTTATGAGGGAATTTAAATCTTAATTTAAATATACGAAGACTTCTTTACTATACATGAAGCTTCTTCAATTTCCTGTATTTAAATTAATAATTGAGTTGAAGAGGATTTAGCAGGTAAACCTTAATTTTGTCAAATTTCAGGAAAATTCAAAAATTAAACAAAATGGTTTACTTATGAGGAAAATTTGAGTTTTTACTCAAAATTTTCACTTTGGTGGGTTTCTTAAGCTTAAAACCTTTATGTTTAGCTTTCCCATGAGGTATTAGCTTTAAATCAAAGCTTAAGCCTCATATGCAATTTGTTTTGGCTGCAGAATCTCAATTAAGATTGGCCAAATTTAAAACCACTCTATGCAGATCCAAGAATTTGGGTACCCTGGCACCTTTTGCCAGAATCCCTTTGTCCCACCTTTTTTGTGGGTTTTTCCCTTTTTATTTATTGAAATAAATAATATGGCACTTCTAACTTAGTGTGGACAAAGGACCCACAAGATTTACCACCTGTATGGCAAATCCAAGGCCAAGTTTAAAGCTACACCCCACACCTTAAGTGTACAGCTTTTTGGTAAGTTAAGTTATACACGGTGTAGCTTTATTTTGATTTAACTTTTATAAAGTTAAATAAATATAAAAATTGCTGAAAACTCTTGATTTTACACTTAAATACTATTCTGGCCTTTGTATGCCAAAATACTGAGTTTATGGTAAAACACCCTAAGGTATAACACTACCTAAAATTGGATGGAGAATCCCGTGGTTCAATGAATTTATTCTATTAATCCTCTATTTAATAATAAAAAAAAATATTTTCATTTTTGAGGAAGATTTCAACTTGATTTTTTTTCGTTTTATGTGAAAGTAACTACTTGTGAGGAATTTTTGTGAGTTCTTTGGGAATTTGAAAGATTCCTCAGGGCTCACATTCAAAGAAAGTTACCAAAATCAAATTCTTATCATTCCAGGTATTTCAAACAAAATATTACAGCCACAAATAGATATTATTTTGAATATGAAGGTAATCATTCTTATATTTTCGGATTCTTCCTGATATCTCTTCTTTTGTTTGTTTTTCATATTTTTCTATTTTTATCAAAAAATGTTACAGAAGTAAGTATCTAAATGTTGTTTTAGGAGTAAAATTTCAATAAAATGAAGTTTTCACCTCATTGGTGGGAAATTTTGTCAAAAACTTTTGCTAAACTGACTTGAATTTTTCAATATTCTCAAATTATTCAAATATAAATAATCTTAGGTCACCGTCATATGTCCTTTCTGGGAAAAATACTTAAAGAATGAGGATACATAAAGTTCTTTCAAGCTCAAATTAAGCCATAGGTTTCAAAGAAATAATCTAACCTTCCTCACATATTTCTGGTTCCATGATCCCCTTTTCCTTTTCTCACCTCATCAATATCAACTCCCTTCTCTGAATAATTTTCCCTTACTCTTAAACCTCATTTTTTCCTTCCATTTCTTATTACAAATCAGATAAATATAGCCAAGAGCATTGCAAATATGGGCTCAAAAAGCAACAATAAAGGAATTCCCCACATACCGGGAGCCATTTCTCAAATTTTTTGATTCCATCTATTTGTGCTTTCAAGTTTACCGAAGGAAATATTAATTAACTGAATAATTTTAGGCCTTTTTTAATAAAGACTTAGGTTTTTTTTTCATAATTTTCAAAATATTTTTTTATATCCAATTCTCCCCAGATTCCTTGAGCAGAGGAACTTCAAAAACATATTTGAGGTATAAATCTATATTTTTTTAGATTCAAGCAAATTTTACTTGGACATGCATAATTCTTTCTCACCTTTATATTCTCATAAATAGAATACCAGAAAAGGATTAAGTTGTATTACTATTATATCATTCTAAAAGTAGAAATTGTGTTCCAAGTATTATTAAGCTTCTCATCAAATGAAAATACACGTTCTTCGCATTCAGAAATTCAACCACTACTCCTTTTTTGGTACTTCTGTACTTCAAGTACAAAACCTTCAATTTGACCTGGTTTTTTGATACTAGGTCTCACATTTCTCCCATTTCTTTCTTCATTTTTGAAATTACCCCCCATTAAATTACTCATTTCTAATTGGAAGGGTAATTTTTAATCTTTCACTCTAGTTTTAGCGAAAACATTCCAGAATAATTTGTTTATATATCATTCATAAACCCCTAAGCCCTTTTTTAGGGGTTTTGAAAATCAAGATGAATCAAGGTATTCCAATTTGAATAATCTTCAGTAGATGGGAGCTTTTCCTAAATAAATCAACTACAAAGATTCTTTACAGATTTTGAAACAGAAATCGAAGGTGTTTTATACTATGAGCAATCTCTCAAAAACTATTTTTAAACATAATTACACATAAAACCTACTAATTAGTCTCTGAAAACCGCCATTATTCCAAAGTTGATTATCTTCCCAATTTTTAATAAAATAACTATTATGAAAAAACTATGGCTTATTTTATTGTTCTAAAATATTATTTTGAGTATCATCATGATTTTATCAGTTCAATAATAACTTGTTCTCAAAATATTCATTACTCTTTTATATTCCTTGAAAGTACAATAAATCTATTGATTGTATTTCATTCCCAAATCTTCCATAATGATCACAAAGCTATAGCCAAAAATTTGAGCTTATTCTAAGCTCCACACTACATAGATATACGGACATATTGAATAAATATATATTTTTGTATCTCCAGTAATACTCGTTCATCATTTGATATCTTTAAGATGCCTTTGGTAGGATATTTTCATAAAATCTTTTCTTTTGTATTTATAATTTTTTGGGTTTCTTTTTTTCTGTTAGGAAATAATATATTCAAGAAATAGGAGAAATATATCATCATTAATTTCTTATCACTTCAAAGTTTTTTCTATTGCAATATCTTACAGAGAGAAATATTGGGCATAAATTGAGAAATTTAATTCTTTTGAAGAGCTCTTTTTGGAGATTCTTTCAGTTAATATGTAATTTCTACCATAGAAGCTGAAATATTACGATAGTGAGGAATATTCATATATTTGAGCTTGATCAATTCTTTTCTCATGCAATCTCCCAAATTCTCTACTTAAAATGAAATTCTTCCAATAAATTTATTATACTTATCAAGGATTATAAATCTAATATATCCTTACACAGAAAGAGCTCTAATATTTTTAAATAGCTTAACTTCCTAGAGAATTGTTTACAACTGTCTCTATTTTATTTTTTTTAGTTTCCTTATTTATAGAGTTTAGCTTAACAATCAATGTAAGAAACCTAACTTGAGTCCTTATTATTGAGTAAATCATTCAATTTATACAAAATGAATATCTTGATTATCATGCTTACTCCTTAATTAAATCTGAGAGCTCCTTGAGAGCTCAAATAAGTTCCTTTATGAATTAATAAATCAATAAATACATATTATTTGACAAATAAAGAAGAAAACTCAATAATCCTAAGACTCAATGGAGATATCCAAAAAACCATAAGTTTTTACAAATGGAGGTTCCATGGGTTAATTCACAAAAGTATGCAAATAAATAGTTTCCTTATTGCTTTTAAATATCTATTCCATATTAAAATGGCTTTTTTATTTCCGTTAAATTAAACCTTGGAATAATTTCAAATATCAAATCTTTGTATTTCTCAACAGATCTATATGTGAGTTAAATTTATAGGTCCTTCATTTCTATGATCTATTCACATTTCTAAAAATTGAATCTAATTTTCTGAGAGAAGCTTTATTATCTCTATTTTAATTTAGCTATAGTAAGGGATATGTAATTTTACTCTCCAACTATGATAATTCACAAATTTCACACTTTATCTTTTGTTAAAATCAAAATGATGCTTCTTGGAAATTTCCCTATTGCTATGGAAAGACATTTCACCCATGTTTTTTTATAAGATTTCCCTGTCATATAAAATTATAATAAGGCTATTAATTGGTATTATATTAGAGATCTATATACGATATCATCATTTTCAAAATCAGAATACTAGAGTGTTACTTTCTGACAGTCTCATTTTTTGCTCTCAATTTTTTGTTACTAATTGTTATTTTCTATTATATCAAATATAGTTCTTGATTTTGGAGTTTTAATTACGTATTAAACTTAAAATACTTTTTTCATATTTTTTCCAAAAAAAAAAATAATTTTCTTTATAATCAAAGAAGCTTAATCATATTAATAATTAGCTTCAAATTTTTTATTTTGGATTCCATTGAGATTTCATGACCTTTGAATATATCGCAAACTATTCTTCACTAACGGATGATTTTATTCAATGATCTTCTGGGATCTTATATTATAGGAGTACAACAAGAAATCAGTCAATTATTACATAAAAAACCTCTTAGTTGATGATATATTATACTATTTCAGCTTTTTATACAATAAATTGTTTTAACTAGAAGATACTATATTAGGAATGCTAAATAACGGTAATTTAATCCTTTATATGTAGATCTTTATAACAAAAAATCTCTTTTCTGGAAAAAACGGGAGAATATATATTCTCTCCACATTATGTTTTTAAACAAGAAAATTCAATTTGAATATCTTTCTTTTTATTAGAAAACCTTTCTTTTCCTTTTACCTATTTTTTTGCAGAAAAAAACTAATATAAATCTTTCTTGGCTCTCCTTTATTCAGCTTTTGTACTTCTTTTAAATCGTTTCAACCCCGAATTATGGCCAGTGAATAGTTTCTGTGGTAAAATAATTTTTCATTTTTCATCACTACACCATTGTATTGTTGAATAAAAGATATGTATTTCTCATTTGGGGCTTATCCCATAGAATGGGGCAAAGATACTCACTTTCCTACTACTAGGAGCTTATCAAGTCTTCAATCACCCTTTCTCTGAATATTTATCTACTTTTCAAGATTATCTAAAGCTTTTTTCAGAAAATACAATTAAGGCTTGTGTAGTTTGAAGTATCTGTGATATAAAAGATAATTTCAGTAATAATTTCAAAAGACTATCATTTTGAATTCCTCATCCTCCTGTCAGTTACAATAATTTTATCAAATCACCTCAGGTAACTTTCTTATATTATATATATCTGTAAATTTTTGGAATTTAAGCTATCCGGAAGAACTTTCAAGAAGCAACTTCATTTAAATGAATTGTAACAGCTATCTCAGATGAATAACTTAAAATTACTTTCAATTGTGAATAATTCAACAATTAGTAATTGTAGAAGTAATTTAGAAATATTATTTATAGATCTCAATAGTATTGACAAATATTCCATTAAAAAGGCTTCAAATAGGACTTCTGTAAATATATATACATATATCTATAAAATGATATAAACAGTATTCAGGAAAGTAGAATAAATATCTTTTTGAAAGAAATTTAATTAGAAAACTATAAAATGAGGTGAAAGCTCTAAATATGTGAGCCTTTGACATATGAACACATATCCAAAAAGGTCACAGAAAATCTTTACAATAATTATTTTAATAATGAGAATTGAAATTATTATATTCAAATAAGTAAAAATGCAATAAGAAGACATAAAATCTTTATTACATCAAAATCCAATGAATAAAAATTTAAAATAAATTACACCATTAGTTTCCCAATGAAAAAATACAAATATAACATTTTTATTTCATATCTTTAAAGGCAATACTTACTGAGATAACCTGAATATATGCACTTTTATGATCAGTGCATATATTCATGGCTTTTAGCTCATATCTCTTGGAATATGAATGATAAATAGTTGGGCCAAAAATTAATTTACCACTTAATAACTGTTATAATACATATATAAACCTTTTTTGAGAAGCTATACATAATTTTATAACTTAAAAGGGTTTTTTGATCAAAATAGCAATAGCTGTTGACCACTTTGTTGTGAAAGTAGTCCAAACTTAGAAGAAAGTAGATATTTAGATCTTAATAGCTCATAAATGAATGATTATGTAATTTTCATCATTATATTCAAGCTATAAGCCCTTGAAATCAGGGTTTGAAGTTTAAAATAGTTAATTTTGATAGAAAAGATGAGTTACAGCAAAAATCATCAAAAATAGATTTTTGATGATTTAATAAAGCTCCCTCAGAATCTTGGTAAGGAAGTTCTAAGATATCAGAATTCAATATCTGAATGGCTGTAGCATTAATAACTCAAAAGTAATTAATGGTCAAAGTTAAATCTTAAAAATGATCATTTATGATCACATACTGTAATCTTATTCTAGTTTTAACAGCTATATGAGTGATACAGCTGGTGGATACTAGTATATTATGATTAATAATAATAAAATAAAATAATTTTACCCTTTTTCAAAGCCTATGATGTCAGGAAATGTGGAGTTGCAGTGATAACTCTAAATAATGGCATAATATTGAGATAAGAAGGTTTAATTATGATGTAATCATTACTAACTCTTATAATACTGATCAATTCCAGTGAATACCATAGGTAAAGGTCTACTAGAAGTCTTATGGACTCTAGGAGGTAGGGTTTTACTATAAAGAGAGCTCTTTTTCCTCTATTTCCCCTCAGATGCATCAAAAACACTAAAAATATTAAATCAAAAGGTAAAGAATTTATTTTTTTAGATAATTCTATTATATCATTAAACAACAAAGCTCATATTTTGATAATCACCACTTGTGACATGATTAAATCAATATTTAATTTTTTTGTTAATTTCTCTCTAACATCTTTAATTCCATGTAGAATCAATAATATTTGTAATTTATTTTATTTTTAATTGTGAATACAATTTAAATAAGTTGTATTCATGTTACTAGGAATAAAGTTATTCAAAATTATTTTATCAAGTGTTTGAAGTAGTTTATCTCTCTTTTTATAATAATTTTCTCTTTATAATTATTTTTCATAATTCTTTTATTAACATAAATAGTATTTATATTAATTAATAACTCTAATATTACAAATATTATTGTTATAAATTGTTTTTTTATTATTAAATAACAATTGCTTAACCATTTATTATTTGTTGGTAACAACAATAAATTGGCATAAATATATTAAGTTTTTTATCTTCATTATATTATCTTATTAATTTTAATAATGTAGATATTTTTATGCCATAGTTATGATATTTCTTTCTCATTATAATTATTTTGAAGTTTATTCATTATTTTAGTAAGGACATTCAAAATACAATAAGTAAAATATTAGTAATATTTACCCATTGATTCATATTCAAACCTTAAATTTGGGGGCCTGGCCATTTTTCTTACTTAAAAGACCTTCAAAAAGTTCCAAATTAGATTTATCCAATAATACATTATTTTTATAATCATAAAATTATAAAATACCTTTATATTTATTGATTTTAAAAGCTATTGATGAATTTGGAAAGTAATTTTACTGTCTTACACATGGTTTTTCACATCTTTAGACTTGCAAGAAGCTGCTTTGAGTTACTCTATTGATCAAAAAACATCCTTATAAATTAAAAATGAATTTATATTATTATTTAATTTTCATTTTCATCTTTAAAAATAAAAAATAAAAAATACAATAAAAAATCATTTTATTCTTTTTATGCATTTCTTTTTACTCATTTTTTATTTCAAAAAAGATATGAAAGCAACTTTTACATGGAAATTGCCATATTTTCCAAAACACAACACTTTTAATCAAAATGACTTATATTTATTTGTCTTTTTTAGTGTTTTCAGAAAGCCCAACAGAGGATAATCAGACCAATGTTGAAATGTTGGTGGAATAAACTTGTCCAAGTTCTCCAACACCTGTTGTCAATAAGAAAAGAAAATATAAGAAGTTTGTTTTTCCAGGACCCACTTTTCAAGACTCTGAAGGTGAGTACCTCTCTTAAAATTGCAATAAAAAGGCTTTTTATCTCTTCTTTTTTCTAATATGACTACTAGAAGAGGATCCCAATACTCCATCCAAAAAGATGAAGGTGGACTCATAAGTAGAAATAATCCCACAAAAGTGAAAAGAAAGGGCAAAATTTTCATTGGAACAGAATCTACACAAGGAAATGCCATATCCCAAAGGCAAGTCCAATAAATGCCTATAATCTCTGGACCAGAGTTGGAACTAAGTATGAGGAGCTCCAACAGATACAAATCACATTCAGAGATCTGAGATAGACATTTACATGAGCCAGTACAGGCAGTATTACATGGTGTACAAGGACAAAGATTGAGAAATTTTGCTGCAAATCCACCAAGGAGTGATGAACTCCTGGCATATTGTGAAAAAGGTCCTCAAAGAAGAGGAAATAGTGAGATACTCCAATTTATTGAATGCACTATAATCCAAACCTCAATTTTCAAAAAAAGGACCAGCACAAAAAAATAGAGAGGAAAGCAAGGAGGAAGCCTTAGTAGCTTCTACCAGCAAGCCACAAGTCAGCCAACCTCCCCAAGAAGGGAAGAAGAACAAGAAAAATAACTGGTGGAAACCATATTCCCCAAGTTACAGGATTTCAAGAATCTAAAAGGATGAAATGGAGAATGTCCTAAACAGGGCCAGAACCTTGATTGAATTCAAGTAAAAGGAGGAACAAAGAATTAGAGAAACCAATTTTCAAATAAATAAATTTTTCTGCTGATTTGTGAAATAATTCAACAGAACTTAAAAATAGTATATTACCTCTTAAATACATTAAAATTATTTTATTATCTTTAGAAGATATAAATAGTAGCTTATTATCTTTAGAAGATACAAATAGTGGTTTATTATCTTTAATAAAAATTTTTGTACAAGATAATAAATAAATAGACAGCATTGAATTTATGGCTGAAAATAATAAACCAAACTTCTTAATTGACAATACTCAGAAATTAATACAAGGACAGCAACAATTGTATAAATACATAAGAGATATCAAAGAAAAAACTTTGACAATGAATTATGACATGATTATTGAAAATCTGACAGAAAAATTGAATGAATTAAGTATTTCTGTTGAAAAATTTGAAGAAAAGACTTCATCACACCAAAAAGTACTTCTAGACCATGTAGAAAAAGGTGATGAAGCAAGAATGAATCTTAAAGATGAAATTCAAAGTGAAATAAGACTTATTACTGATAAAATGGATAAAGTAAATGAGGCTAACTACAATATGCCAAATTTATCAACCCCATTTTGTTACATAAGTTCTGTTAAGCCAAAAAAGGAAATAAAAAATCCCCTCATATCAGACTTAAGCCAAGACAGCAATCAAGTCTTAATGAAAGAAACACCTCAACTTAAAGAATGGCCAACATTCACAGGTGAAGGTTGATATGACCATATGTCATTTATTAAGACAATTGATATTTTTCAAGTGGATTATGCCATACCAGATGAATTAATCACTGCTAAATTAACTTCATTATTTGAAAAATCTTCAAACAGATGGTATTATGGCATAAGACAAACAAATGGCAAGGGTACCTGGTCTTACTGGAAGAATTAAATAATCACCAAGTGGGAAATGATGTTTGGAGGTAAAAAATATAAAATTCATGTAAAAATTCCTTCTTTGACCCAGGTAAGGATAAACCTTTAGCTTGGTTCTTAAAACCAGTTGACAGGCTAAAATTACTGTATCCATAAATGTCATAAAAAGTGGCACACATGAAGATACTTAAAAAATGTGGAGGAGACCTGTAAGATTCCCTGAGAAGAAGGGGCGTAGAGCCATGTTCCACAGATGATTATATTGATGCACTGGAATATATAATGACAAGACCCATAATTGGCAGAACATGGTAAAAATTGGATATTAAAAGTCCAAATAAACGATTTATTAAGAAAGAAAAACCAAGATAGCCTTTCTAACCCAATACATCAAACACTAATGAGCAAATTAAATGCCATAAATGTGGTGCAATAATTGTCTCAAAAAGGAAAAAATTGATCAAATTGTGGAAATAGAAAGCCATAATGATAAATAAAATTAATATGATTCTAAAAAAGACACTAAAGAATCAGAAACTTCTAAAAATGATGAAATCAATATAATTAATGCACAAACCAACAATATTTACTTAATATATGAAGTACTATATTTCAACACAAATTTACTGCAATTTGGAGCATCTGATACAAGCCTCACAAATATACAAGATGCAAAATTGCATAGAGCCAAACATGCAAAATTAATGGGGTATACAGCTGGAAAATCAAGTATAAGTATTTTCATTGTATAGAAACAAGAGGAAAAGGTAAATTTGGACACAGGAGCATACTGCACCTGTGTTGGTAACATTTATTTGCAAACAATTATATCAGATTGGGAAGAAAACTTATACCAATACAAAGGGTTAAATTTAGTAGTGCAAGTGAAATAATGCAGCCCCTTGGAATAATTGACTTAAAATTAATTTTTACTCATCCTTCCCAATTCATAAGAGTGAAAGTAGAGTTTTTAGTAATGGATAACTGTACTAGTAACCATTTTATACTTGAAAATGATTACTTATCAATCTATGGTATAGATATCTCTAACCAGAAAGGCCAATATTTTACAATAGGAGACAATAAAATACAAAAAAAAATTTAAGCAATTAAAAACAGATTACTGTTATAAAAAAATCATTAGACAAGCCCAGAAAAACATTTATTCATAAGTGAACAGCTTACAGAAGAATAATTCAATAAAGAAGAAACAAAAGTTGATTGATCTCTTATTCAAATACAAAAGTGCCTTTGCAACTGACAAAGAACCACTAGGTGCTATCATGGGACATGAAGTAGACAATATTCTTAATGTGGAAACACCTTATCCACCTGTGTTAAGAATACCTGTAGGGTGTGGATATGAAAATTTGATTAAAAATCAAGTACTTTTCCTGTCCTCAAAATTTGTATAAGGTAAAATATAATTAAAAGAATGGTATGAAATAGTATTTTTAAGAGAAAATGCACCAATTCAATTGTTTTTAAATCTATAAGTATAAAACAATAATATTATAAAGATTTATTGTTTTACCAACAATAAAAATTTATCCAAAAATACTCTACAAAATAAATTCCTTAAAGAGCAATTTCAATTGGAATTAATTGAGCAAAGAACTGCAAGCCATTAATCTAAGAAAAACATTTTCAAAAAGATATTTAAAGAGAAAACACACCCAAAAGTGACCAGAGTGAATTTGGAAACAAAGTGACAAAGCCAACAGTGATGAAAGGTGCTTTAATTCACTTATGCGGTGGTTCAAGGGGTAACAATGATTATAAGAGTTACAAACAATGATTATAATTATTTTTTCACGTGTTTAAAAGTTTTAAAATGATATTAAATGGGTGGTTGGAATCTTTTATTGATTGGTTTAACAGTGTTTGAACTAATTATAAAAGGAAAAGATTTTGACACAAAGAGAAAAGTGAGGCAAAGAAGACATTCTTTTGTAGCCATCAAGTTTATTACTCAAAAAGTAAAATTTACTCTTGTCAGTTGTGGAAAACACTCTGACAGCAGAAAAGCCAATTATGGCATCATTGAACCCTAGTTTTAGCCGTTTTAGACCCTTAAATCAGCCATTAATGTAGTAATACCTGGTCTAGAGCCTTCAAAACATGTCAGAATGTGTGTAAGAGATGTAGAAACCAGTTGTAACTGTTTTCACTAAGATTGTTTCAACTTAAGGATAGTTTCACCCTCTTGGCAACAGTTGAAACTGCCCTGGTTGGTATGAAAACCTCATCATCAATTGAGTCACAGACCCTGTGACTCAATTCCAGGCCAAAAGTGATGAACATTTGCGTGGATTATGACATCCCATGCCTTTCAGCAAGGATTTTGGGGTTCTGGCTCCCCCTTGGAGCTAGAGTACCTTTTCCCCCCAGAATGAATCTTTCCAATTTATTTTTTCTTTAATTCCTCATCATGTAATACACTTGTACTTTACACATACAATTCAATTGAGTTTCACAGTACACAACTGTAATAATTGATACCTCATATGTAAATTACAGTTCACTTATGTAATACACGCGCACATTTTGAGATCTCAATTGAAAATACTTCAATTCTTCATAACTTCTAAACTACTCACAACACCTCAATTTTCACACAAAAATTGATGGTTAACACCACATGTGGTGTGAATCAAATTAAGGTTTTAAGGATTTTCAACTTTTGTACAGAAAGTATCAAAACTTAATTTAAGCTTATTTAGAGTTGAGTTACAGAAATTTTACCCAGAGGTGACCCCACCTTATTTTTTATGAGGAATCCAATGGTGAAGTAATTCTCTTAAGTTTATTTATTGGATAAAAAGTTATAACATATTTCATGTAACCTTTTACCAAAAATATTTTAATTTCATTAATTTTATCAAAAATTTATTTTTACTTAATTTTTTCAAGTAAAAATGCATTTTCACAATTTTAAAATTTAATGTGATTTTTATTTTAAATTATAATTAAATTTCTATCTTTTTATATAAATTTGTATTTATATTTTGATTTTTATTTTGATAATATAAATAAATTTATTTTATTTATATTTATATCTTATTTTGTTATTTGTGGTCTTTTGGGTATATGAAATACCTCTGAGGCACAATACCTGCTTACCCAGATAGCCCAAGAGCTAGAGAAGCCTTAGAGGTACACATTAAAGAATCAATGGATCTTGGGGTGTTGATGAAAGTATGAAATAATGAACAGGTAGAGGTAACTACACCTGTCATTATAGCTTGGAATAATGGGAAATCAAGGCTGGTAGGGGACTTTAGAGCTCTAGATACCTATACTATCCCTGAAAGATACCCAATACCCAGAATCTATGAGACATTAACACAATTGTCATAGGCTAATTTTATTACAGCCATTGATTTTCTAAAGGGTTTTCATCAAGTTTTCTTAGCAGACAATGCCACAAAACTACTAAGGGTAATAGACCATTGTGGCATATATGAATACCTAAGAATGCCTTTTGTTATAAAAAATGCACCTTCCCATTATCAAAAAATGATGAGTACTATATTTCCTGGAAAATTATTAGAAGGGTGGTTAATTATCCAAATTGATAATTCTATAGCTTTCTCAGAAACTTGAGAAAATCACTTAACAATACTAGAAAGAGTATTTCAAAAGATAATACAAGTAAACATGAAATTTTCCTTGAAAAAATGTCATTTTGCATATAGTAAAATAAAATCACGGGGATATGTTGTATCTGGACTAAGCTTGGGCATAGATAAAACCAAAGTAGCAAAAGTACTACTAAAACCAATGCCCCAAGCCAAAAAAGAAATGCAATAATTTTTAGGATTTTCTGGTTATTACATAAAGCATATAAAGGACTTTTAAAGAAGTGCCAAATCCTTGTATAAGCTCTTTTACCAACAGACATTCTATTGAATGACTGAAGTATGAGCTAAAGCATATGAGGGACTAAAGACATCCCTCACAAATTCCCCATTTCTTCTCATACAATATTAGAAGCTACCTTCAAAACTATACATTGATGCTTGTGTAGAAGGACTAGGTGCTGCACTATTCCAAACACAAATCATCAATGATAAACCTATTTCAGGGCCAAATTAAGCCAATAGAAGCAAGATATGGAGAAATCCAAACCAAATTTCTTTTCCTAGTATGTGCTTTTGAAAAACTACACTATTATTTGGATGGAACAGTTTTTGATGTCATAACATACTGTAATGCTGTAAAATCTTTATCAAACATGAAGACACCAAACAGAAAGATTCTAAGATGGCAGATTTTTATCCAAGAATATAGAGGAAATATGATTATAGCTCATATGTCTGGAAGCATTCATAAAAATGCTGATGGTATTATAAAATGGGCTCTAGCGAATACACCTGAAAACCCAGCATGGGTACCACAGGAAGAACATAATATAGAGGGGATATGTGTCACAGAAATTGACACATAATTTTGAATCAATTTTAAGAAAGCTATAAGATAGAAAAAAATTTCATATCTTATGCCAACTTGGAATGAAAGAGTGCAACAGCCCATCATTATCTTCCAGACTAGATGAAGTATGGCAAAAAGCATATGATGAAGGAATATTCCACCTCCTTGATTATATTATTTATCATAGTACTAGACACACATGTGTTATTACCTTAACAGACGCTTATAGGTACTATAATACATGAGCTCCATGATAGTGTTTTATCTGGACATCTCTCAGAAGATAGGACACTAGAGGGGGTGAAAACCTGCTCTTGGCAGCCAAATTGGAGAAAGGATGTTGCAGAGTACTTCTAAACCTGTTACAGATATCAAAAAGCAAACAGAGCCACAGGAAAGAATTTTGAAATTATGATAAAAATCCAAGAACCAAAATCCCTATGAGAAATAGTTCACATGGATTGGGTAACAGCCGTACCTCCAGGAGGAGACAGGAGTTTTAATGCATGCCTAGTATTAGTTGAACGGTTCAGAAAAACCCCAATGTTCTTACCAGTCATAAAGATGACACAGCTATGGATACAGCCATAATTATATGTAATAGAGTCATTAGCCATACATGCTTATTCCAAAGTATCATAAGTGATAGATATCCTAAATTCACTTCAGAATTATACACAAATCTCCATAACTTTTTTGGAAAAAAATTATCATTCTCAACAGCTTGCCACCCTCAAACTGGTGATTTAGAAGAAAGAATGATACAAACTTTAGGGGACATGATCAGAAGATTCTATGATTATGGCCTAGAATTCAAAGACTCTGATGGCTTTATCCATTATTTCTTTGCTCTTATACCAGCTCTTGAGCTGGCATACAAGACATCAATACATTCTTAAACTGGAAAAACACCAGCAATGTGAGAGAAAGGTTGGAATCCAAGACTTCCTCATGACACTTTCAAAAAGTACTTAGTGGATATACATACAAAAGCAAGCAGTTTCAAAATAATTCTTTACAAATCAAGATATCAGGCAAACAGATGTATGCAACATTCTTTCAAATATTCAAAATAAAGATGGGACAAAAGTCATAAGACACCTAATTTTAAAGTAGGAGACTTGGTTTTATTACAAACTCTAAGCTATAATAACATCAAAGGCCCCAATCAAATTAAATATTCCTCTGAAGGACCCTTCATGATAAGAGCACTACATGGCCCTAATGCTGTTCAACTAGATCATACAATTGAATTGATAAACAACACCCAGCTTTCCCTGTAAGACTGATAAATCTTTACAGATCAAGTTATAAGGAGTTATTTCCCCTAATAAATAAACCACAACTTGAAATTCCCCCTCTAGAAGAAGGAACAAAATAAAATTGTGAAAGTCCTTAAAGAAAGGAGGACAAGAAGCAAAAAAGAAAGGGATTCCTTGTAAGGTATAGAAACCCAAATTCATGAAATTAATGGCTAATTGAGAAAAATATAATCAGTTCTATCAAGTTATTAAGAAGGTTTAGACATGAAAGAAGACCTTAAGAATAGAAAATTTAAGTATTGCTAAGCTTCAAAACTTATAAAGTCTATTGAAGAGGGGGGACAGTGGATGATACCCTAATTAACTATATCAGATTGTGGTACAATATTTCTTGGTAGTAGATAATGTGAGCCCTTATGATATGACCACATATCCAAAAATATCACAAAACAACTTTTAAATACTTATGTCAATAATAAAAATTGAAATTATCCATTCACAATAAGTAAAAATTCCACAAAAAGGCATAAAATTCTGATTATCGTAGAAAAAAATCAGTAAGAATGTGGAATAAACTACACCATTTGACTCCCCATGAACAAATACACATATAACATTCTTATGTTGTATCTGTAAAGTCAATAATTACTTACATAACCTGAATAGATGCACTTTTATGATCAGCACATATATTCGTGGTTCTTAGCTCATATCTCTTGAAATATGAATGATACATAATTTAGCCAAAAATGAAGATGCCACTTAATAGCTTTGAAAATACATATATAAACTTTGTTTGACAATCTATAAATAAGGCTATAACTTACAAGGGTTTATTGAGAAAAATAGCAATAGCTGTTGACCACTTTGTTGTGAAAGTGTTCCAAGCTTATAAAGGTGGATATTAAGATTGTACTAGTTAATACGTTAATGACTATGTGATTTTAACCATTATATTTGAGGTATAAACCCTTGAAATAATGTTTTGAAGTTTGAAATAGTAAATTTCAACAGGAAATATCAATTACAAGAAGAATCATTAAGAATAGAGTTTTTATAATGTAATAAAATACTTTTGGAAGCCTAGTAAGGACATGCCAAGATATCATTATTCACTCTCTGAATGGCTGTAGTTTGAATAACACAAAAGTTATTAATGATAAGATTTAAAGCTTAAAAATTTTATTTATGATTACATTTCTTAATCTTATTTTAAGTTTAACAGCTATATAAATGATAAAACTTGCGGATAATAGTATATCATTATTGATAGTAATAAAATTGACACAGTTTAGCATTTTTCCAAGCCTATGATGTCAGCAAATTTAGAGTTACAGTTATAGCTCTAAATAATGGAGTAAGATTGAGATAAGAAGGTTTAATCATGATGTAATTATTACTAAACCTTAAAATACTTGTCCATTCCAGTGGATACCATCAGTAAATTCCTATTGGAAGTATTCTTGACTCTAGGAGGGAGGATTTTACTATAAATGGAGCTCCTTTTCCTCTTTCTCCCCCTCAGATGCATCAAAAAAACTAAAAGTATTAAATGAAAAGGTAAAACCTTTATTCTTTTTATATAATTCTATTATATCATTAAAGAAAATAGTTCACATATGTAATAATCACCACTTGTGATGTGGTTAAATTGATATTTAATTGTTTTTGTTAATTTCTCTCTAACATCTTCAATTCCAAGTAAAATTAAGAGTATTTGTAATTTCTTTTATTTTTAATTTTAAATACAATTTGAATAACTTGTATTCACATTGTTAGGCATAAAATTATTCAAATTTATTATATTAAGTGTTCAAAGTAGGTTATTTCTCTTTTGATAATAATTTTCTATTTATTATTATTTTTAATAATTCTTTCATTAATATAAATAGTATTTATATGAATATATAACCTTAATATTACAAGTATTATTGTTATAAATTGTTTTTTTTCTTATTAAATGAAAATTTCTTAAAAATTTATTATCTTTTGGTAAAAATAATAAATTGCCACAAATGTATTAATTATCAAATATGAATATTTTCATTTTTATGATATCAATATTTTTACACCATAATTATAATATTTCTTCATTATTATCATTATTTTTAATCCTATTAATTATTTTGACAAGGACATTCAGAGTACAATAAGTGAAATATTAGTAGTATTTACTTATTGTTTCATAGTCAAACCCTACAAAAGTACTTCTAGCTGGGAGTACACCATATAGCCTTTCTACAGGATATTTACAGAGCTTGATAGTATTTATTACTGTGAAAATAAGAAAGGAGTAGAAAGCCCTGTTTAAGCTTAAATAACAGCACAGTGGTCATCATGAGGAAAGTCTCATAGCTAAAACATATTCTCTTTGTCATATATATGGAACTAGGATGTAAGCTTAAATAAATATTCATGTAGAAAGCTATTAATTTATTATAATTCTTTATTCATTTTTATGTTTCTTATAAGAACTCAATATCTAAAAGCTGTTCTGATTGATAAGACTGTTGGAGCATATCTGTATTTGTAAATTATTATTATATATTTTTTCAGAACTCGTTTTTTCTCAATTGAATCCATTTATCCATATCAGCTCACTATAGTATAATCCTAAATCTGTTCTTTCTCTTCCGCTATTTTCAGGCTTCCAGTCCTTTGATATGACAATTACCTCTATAATATTTTCTTTGTTATTATTTTTGTACTTATTTTATGGATTAATGAATTATGAAAAGACAGTGTCTGAGCCTGAAGAAACAATAATTAGTTTCTTATCAGACAGACCTTAACAGTAAATCCTTGGACCTAAGGCATTAGGAGTACAATGTCTAGAAACAACTTGTTGCAATATACTTTATAGTCTACCAAAATAAGCATTAAAGATTTCTAAAGTATATCTAAGACATTAATTACTTAATAGTTATGAGTATGGTGTCCATCCCATCTTATTATTTTCAATTAGTGGATATTTTAGGAATATTTTACCATACCCAGAAACTCATTTTAAATTTTCTTCATCATTAATTCTTGTTCCTATACACTATTTAAGTAATTTCCTAAAATTTCTATCATCTATTACTAGGAAGTTGACCTCAATAATAACCACAGAGGCTTTTGGTCAGTATTTTGGATTGCTTAAGCTTCTTCCTTTTGACAAAAACAATTTCTGTTTAGATTGTTGCAGCAGGAAGTAAGCTTCTGTGTGCACCTTTTCAACAAAAAAACTTGGGCCATTAATTACCCCTTTCAACAACATTCACCCTGAAGCTAATTCAAACTTCACTTTAATCTACAATCTAGGTCTAAGCTTCAATTATTCAATTTTAAAAAACTCATACTAATCCTTCAATCACCTCAAGATTAAAATTGAGATTTTTTCTCAATTTCATCATTGATTTTTCATCAAACTCAAACATAGAATGCTTTATTTAGTGCTGAATTTTAGATAATTTAAGATTATTTGAGTTCATAGTGATTAATATACCTAAACCCATCAAAAAACGTTTCCATGTTTCAGGAATATACCAATTGAAACAAGCAGAGAAAAAGGAAACGAAATTCTTTATATAATAAAAAGAAAAGTAAACTTCAAGAAATTGATCCCATATTACTTCAAACAAATCAAATTTTAATCATTTCAGAAACAAATGTTTGATATATAAATCCACTTCCTTTGAATTGCGTGAGACCTGCAAAACTTGAGAGATTGATATTTTTAAAAAAAAAAATTGAAAAATCTCATGCACTCATTTTTTACGGTGAAGAAAATTCCCTTTTTTCAATAATGGAAATATTTGATTAGTTATTCCAGAGCTTTATTAGAAGCCGTTATTAGTTTTGAAAAGATAAAAAAATGAAACAACAGTGAAATAAAAGAAGTGAAATCAAAATATCAGGCTTTTGGATAGAAATTCTGTCTTCACATCATTTGCTGTTCATTATTATCACAAACCTTAAAATACAAAAAGGGGGGATAAACATTAATAGTGAGTTTTTTCCAATATTAAATTGAGGATATATTCTGAAATGATGAAAAACCAAAATTTCTACAGATTTTGGTTTGTGACGGCTTCAATGAATTAACAAACCAGAACTACTTATGAAGAAAAATCTACTTTTAAATCCTTTAAGGGCTACGAGATACTTTGACAGAAATTAATCCATTCATCACTCAAATGAAAATTATTGCCATTTTTCAGAACCTTAATTGGAAATCAATTTTCATATTGAGTGGAGACTTTCATATAGATCAAAGAGTCTGCACAAAGCCTGTTTCAGACCAGTTTTCAGAAATATGTATTGGAGGTATTTCACTCCATATCTACTTGTGTCCAAATTATTTATCTATACATCTATACACTTCTATCCTTTTTACCTAGGGAATGAAAAAAAACTTTGAGGCAAAATGCAGGAAAATTATACTCAATCAAAAAACAGGAGAACTGGAAAGAATTCTTGAGTGTCATTAGGTATATTCTTCTCTTCATTATGTACTCTTACATTTCAATTGTGAAATATTCTGGTCAATTGGTGAGAAGAAAAAAAATTCTCAAGTGTTTTTCAGAAAATGATTATTCCTACCAATCAGATTCTATAAAGCTAGACTATTTTTATCTAAACTGGGATTGGCTTTTATTTCAGATATACATTTCGTACCAAAATATCAAAATTTAATCTGAATGGCTTTCATAAATGATACTACATAAGAAATAAATTGATATACATAACCTCCAAGGCATTAAAGGGGAAATTGATTATGGGTTGACTTAAGGTTATCATATTTGTGAGAAGATATATTTTCCTGAATAATTTATTGGATCCCCAGGTCAAATTAAGCTTAAATATCAAGATTAATTTATTTTAGGTCAGTTTTATGGGAAACTAACACTATTTATTACAAAAACATGCAATACTTAATTGCCTGAAAGAAAAGAAAGTTTTCTTTTGAGGAACAATGAAATAGATTTCTCTGATATTATTTCAATAATGATCAACTGAAATATGAAGAATCTATTTGATGATATTTTCAAAAAGGAAATTTTTGGAAAGCCCATTGTCTCAGCGCATCTGCAGATTTAAAAATGAAATTTTCCTCATTCACATATAGTATTAATTTTGGAACCAAGTAATTTTTCAGCTTTCATTAAGTCTCAATTACCTGAGAAAGTCAAAGAGCCATATCTTTCTTTAATTTTAACCAATCAAATTTTTCATGGACCCTATGGATCCTTCAAGCCAAATTAAACCTAAATTTTGAATGGAAAATGTTCAAAAAAAGAATTCAAAAGAGCTCTCAGATGAGAAATTGATTTCAGATAATTCTTCCCCAATATATCAAAGATGAAAGAATGAATTAAAATTCAAAAGAGAAAGGTATACAGCTTTCAACTCTGGATTGTTCCATATAATCCCTTTTCTTTTTTCAAATTATAATTTAAATGCTAATGTAGAAATTTTTGAAGGGGTTTTCTCATTTGATTAGCCCTGTAGCCCTATATACAAAGTACATTATGGCTTAAGTATTTAAGATTAATAATTCTATGATGAGATAAACAATTGAAGGGATTAAATATGGGTAGTAGCTTCTGAAGACACATGTAGGATATTTTTTTCCAGTTTGAGTGGAATGTATTCATTAGTATTAAATCTTTATATGCACCTTCCAAGAATATAAATTATAATATTTTATCAAGATTAAAGCTTTCCTTCAGATGTTACTTCCAGTTTGGATCATTTGCTGAAGCAGGTCAGCTTCAAAGAGCATAGTGAATTAAGTTGAAAGCTATGGTTTCTTCTTTCAGGGTCAATGGTATTTTCTCAGCTTTGGTAATGTCATTTTCATATTCTTTATTCACCTTTTATTGATCTTGGCTTTCATTTTGAATCATTTTATTTGATAAATTAAAAGCCAACTGTTCATCAGATGGAATTGGTAGAATAAAATCTTGATAATCTTGCTCTGTGATTGGATTAAGTAAGTTTTAAATACTCATCTGAGCCAAGGGCCATGATTCAAGGAGGCCCTTTCAGTGAGTTAAATTTTTGAGCTTAGCTTGAACATTTTTAATTGCATTCCTAAGACCGGTTATATTGTTCAAAAGTGGTTCAGAATCAATTAAATTGGTTTAATTGGTTAGTTCACTGTAAATTTTTGTATTTTTCCAGAAGTGGGCAATGGCTTCTTGGCTGACTGATTCCCAAGCTTCTCACATCATTAGCATAGCCTCCAGTTGATTAATAATATAAAGTTCCTGAGCAGAGTTTGAGTTTGATTCATTGTATTTACTGAGAACCAACTGAAGAAAGGAGGATCAATAGTGAGCTTTGCATGTCTTGATAATTCCAGAATCACAAAGCTGAAGAATTCTGGTGATATTTGGGGGAAAGAAATGGATTTTGATATTTTTTAGATCAGTCAGCTCTGCTGTATTCACATGACCACTGAAGCTTTCAAGTAAAAAGAGAATCTTGAAGTTTTTCCTTTTAAAGTAGAAATTGATTTTATTGAGCCACTAAGTAAAAATTAATGTTGTCATCCATGCAGTCTGATTAAAATAATAATTGAATCCCCAGTTTGAAGCATTGTTTTTGGCCAAATTCTCATGGTCTTTTGGAATTTCCAATATTAATGGATAAATCTTGTGAGCTCCAGTATCATTACAAGCTAGCAGGTAGGTAATTTGTTTCTAATTTCCTTTAAGACCTGAGACTGCCATTGTTTCTAATGATTGATTTCGAGGCATTCTTCATAGACAGAAAATTAGAGTAATAAAAGAAAAAAACAAAAAAACTCACCAGTATATTAAGCCTGTTTCATCAGCATTACAAACATCATCTAAGGAATAATAACCTATTGTTTTTTTAAGCTCCTCACGAGCAGTCTCCACCCCTTTTGAATTTACAGAACCAGCATCACCATGGAGTTGTATACTCTTTATATGGTGTCACTTTTTGAATTTGTACAACCAGCCATCTGAGACTGCAAAATTAATTTTATGAATATTTGAAAACATTGCTCCATAATCAATTATTATTTGATCACTGATAATTAGCTTCCTTCTTTGAGCTTCCAAAAACATTGATAGAGGGCCTTTTCTACTTCATGGTAAGCACACTGTCAATTGTGCTTTAGATCACCTTGATTGAGGTTTTTTTAAAAAAAATCACTGTAGTGGCCTGTAGCCATTCAGAGAGCTGTCACTGGTTCATTCCAAATTTTAGTGCGGTTTCAGCTTGAGCTAAACCTGGGTTGTTGGTATGGTCTTCAATCACTTTTTTGCGGAACTTAAAGTCATGAACAACTTGGACTCCAGCTGTTGAGGCATGTTCTGAGTTGTTTTTCTTTTGTTTTTTTTCTTTTAGGTTCAGTTGGCAATATTATTGAGCTCTCTTGTACATTGGATGTTTCATATACTTGTAACAGATCTGCTTTGTTGAATTAAAAAATAGGCTACTGAATTGAACCAAAAAAAAGCAACTTACTTTGAAATAAATCACATAGATGATTTAACTTCAGATAAAGTAATTCATCCATGTCCCATGTAGGGTGTTTTCATGCCCTTTGAAGATAACTGACCACCAATTCAATCCCAAATTTTCCACACCTAAGGTATTGAGAACCACAGTCCACTCCAAAAAAAAAGCAAGGGCTTTATTGACCACATACCACATCCCCTCATCTTGATCCATCAAAGAAAGGATTGGTGGTTCAGAAAAGACCTCAAAAATTTGAACTTGTTTGGTACCAACAAGAATTGAAAGGCATTTGGTGGAGTAAATCAGTAGGTTGGAAAATAAGGATTTGACTGTAACTTTTGAGGAATCCATTACAGTAAAAATGTAATGTTTGAGATTGAGAAATAAAGATTGAAAATAGTTTAGATAAAAAAAGAAGAGGAACAAAAAAAATATGGGAGAAGTTATGAAAAAAAAACTGGGGAACCAAAAAAATATTGCTTGAATAAGCATATTCTCCAATTTTTCAAGAATGTTCTATGCTAATATAGAAATATGCATTTTGGATTTCCTAGTAGGAAATCTGCATGTACCAAAAATGGTTGACAATTTTCTTATGCTTATCGCGAATTATGCTAATAAGGTGAATGCTTATTGCAGGGGTCCACTGTAATCCATAAATAGTGGTATAATAAAGAAATTAGCCAATTGGAGGTTTTGCTTGACTCAAGTCAGTGATACCAAGGTTTGCGAGACAAATTCTGAGAATAATTAGCATCTATCTCCAGCCCTTCTAGGAAGGGAGCTGTAGAGTTTGTCACTTGACGTATTAAAAGATAAGCCTCTATTTGTCCTACTTCTTGGGCCCAAGTAGTCTTCATCTCCACTTCTTTTTGACCTTGTCCTGGCTGGAGTGACGCGCGTAACGCTAGCAGAGGTGGCAAAAGATGGTTTTCGAAGAGGCCCCAAATGATTTTGGGTCGGGAAGTTTCTCTGTTTCTCATTGTCATGATCGTCAGCTATGCCTTCGGCTACCTTCGATGGGAATTTCGCACAACTAACTGATATAGAGTAGTCCATCTCTAAATTATGACGCTTTCGTGGAATCCATTCATAATCATTGATTGTTTCTGAGCTAAAACTCTGAAATCTCCTCTCATGTGATGCTATAAAGCTTGAGCCATCGGATGATTCCTGGAAGTTTGATTTTTTTTTGGAACATCGAGCCCTTGGTTTAACAAATAACCGACGAATTCCTATAGTCACCATTACTAAAAAAGTAATGGCACCCACTATAACCAGACCTCTTATGCCTGCATCTTCTGTCAAGGATTGTATCAGGGTAGGTGAAGTAGAAATTAGAGGAGAGGTACTATTGAAATTGGGTAACGGGTCTTGCGCTGGAAGCGGGGACCGACGCGAAAGAGCCTGAACTGGGTGGCTACCAAAGTAGTATAAGACATCTTTGAAATATTTATGTTGGTGAATTGAAGTCGAAGCTTTCGTGACGGAATGTTTCCCAGCTTTAGGGTGAAAAGATAACATGATTTTTGAGAGCCAAGGATGTTTTTGGCATTAATTGATAGCTTAGCTCGGAGGTTTGTGAGAGACTTGGAAAATTTAAACAGGTTGCCTACCAATATCTTTTTCCTCTTTTCTCAGGGGAAAATCTAAAAAAAAAAAGAACGGAATCTTAGTTAAATTTTCTTGGACAGTTAGTTATGTTTCTGTAGATATTTTCCGGGGAAGCCTACCGACTGTTTCAACTTTTGAAAAAAACGTTTTTGGGCTTTCTAGTTTGGAAACTATTGAGTAAGCTACAATGATGAATTCTTAAGATTAAAAGGATTAAGGGATTACTTAGGTGTGGATTTTTTGGCACACTGGACAGAAAAGATAGCGCATCAGGCGGCGGAGAGGAACTGTGGTATATTTGTGGAGTCCAGTGAAAAACTTCTGGCTCGAAGATAACTAGTGCAACCACATGGGAAGTTTTCAACGAACTTTCAAAAAACGATGGTAGAAATACGAGAATAATAAAAAGGCGAATGGGCATGACGCGAGAGGGAATCAGCAAAAAGCTTTGAGGTTTTCGACCAAAGCCAAAAATAACAGAAACAAGCACGTCTCTCTTAATGGGAAGATTCCAGAAAGTTTTGACAAGATGCTAATATTTTTATGAAATCATAAAATTCAGCAAGATTCCAAATTGAAGAAAAAAGGCGGACAAACCTTGCACCAGTCGAGCGAAAGGGACAACGCCCCTGTGAGGGTGAGCTTTGTGGCAAGAAATTGATAATACTCTGATCAAAGAAACTGAGAGTGAGCTAAGTTGTTCCAGAGCTGGCAGGTTGGTAATTTGAAAGCCCCAAACTACTTGAGACTTTGGTGAGCTCTTTGTTTCAGGCGTTATCTGGGCTAAAATGATTCATCTTTTGATTTGTTTTTTCCAAAAGCAGGCAATTTGAAAGAAACTCCCGGAGTAAGCCTACGGGCCCTTCCACGGACTCGATGCTACCCAAGAGCAGTGCTCCTTGGCTACTAAATGCTTGGTGCAAAACTCATTAGTTGAGAGGCAAACCGTAGCCAAATTTCGCCAACAGTGCCCCTTCGGACGACTGAGAACTGAGAACAAACCAAGGCTCCCCGCTCTAGCTGGGGTTGCTATCATCGCAATCTTAGTAACCGGTGTCGCTGGATAGTCTCAACTTGCGATGACTTCCAGCCAACTTGCGATGGAATGAATGAGCTGTCCGGATTCTTTGTGCAAGGTGAATTGGTGCTTGTGGCAGGCCTCTCGTTTTTCCATTTCAGCCGTCTTGTCTACCCCACCTCGGTTCTGCCAACAGGAGGCAGTAACCAATGCTGTCTTTTGTACATAGCAAAGAAGCAATTGTTTGACTTGTGCGTATACAAATAAATTATATTCTGAGGCAGTCAAACTCACCGCTTAGCTTCAGCATAAAATCGTCAACATCTATGACTTCATCGTGATGTGAAATAATTATCGCTTCATTCCTGAGCGGAATAGGTACTTGCAGATTGTATTGGCACAAGCTTTCTTCGTTGCGACACAAATAGACAAACATTGTTGCACTGTCTTTCGTCATCTAGTCCACGGTCTATATTTTGAATAGATTCGCTGCCGCTCACGTTTTCCTTACTGCTTATTGGTTTTTGAAGAAATGTTCCTTTAGATTGAGAGCAGCTTCGTACCTTTTTTCTGGAAGAAACTTTGATAAAACTGGCCAAAGGCTTAATCCTGAACTATCAGACAATTTCAACTTGAAAGGAGCCAATACATTAATTGGAAGCAACGCATGCGTTAGCCCAAAGAAAAAGCTGCTGAAGAAATTAAACTGGATCCTAACAGAAAACATATTTCCTATGCCATCGTCAATGTGTTTTGTGATGTAAAAGTGACCTCTCACTTCAACCAAGAATGGAATTAAAGCACTGAATTACTACACAAATTTATCAAAGATATTACCCCCCAAAGGCAGTCCAGAATCAAGTCATGGAGAGACAAAAAACCCCTATGGTCTGAGGTATTGCTTTTTATAAATTGCATGCAAAACCCATATATCGTCTTCAAGCTCTTCATCAGATTCAAACTCAGTGACCTGTGCTGATTGTGCTGCTAAAATATTGCATCTGAGGAGAGATCTTGAGGAACTCTTTGGCATCGTTTCCTTTTCAAGCTTGAAGCACTTGTTTTAGTTGTTGTTGAGCATACATGAATGAGGTGCAAAAAAGGCATAGAATTAAACAGTATGTAAAATTTAGGTTTCGGATAATTTGATGGTAAAATGAATGGATCTTGAACAACAGGTCTGGTTGTAGCAGCTTTTATAAATACTTGGGATTTTAGACAAATAATTGGGTATTTTGAAAAAGACAAAAATTAAATTCAACATTATTGTGACAAAAAAATTCAGTCTTACGCCCAATTAGTATATTTATTTTGAGTTTCAATCAAGTTCAGTTGAACTCTTTTAATAAATTCCTCAATTGGAAAATTGATGAAAATTACGGATTATATTATTAGAAAAGAAATCCACAAATCAGATTGATGTGTTGGTTCCCTCTGAAGAAACATTTGAGAAAAAATGTTTGTTCTTATCATTGTTTTTTCTATTTGTGTTTGAGACTAAAAATGGATTTTTTTCTAAGGCCTATAAATCAGAAAATACTTTTGAATCTTGACTTATAATTTATTCTTTTATAAAATAATTCAGTATTACTTTAAAATTATCTTAGTTTTTTTGTGCGACTTTTGTAAGAATAAGCCGATTTGCTGTCTTTAATTGGGTTTCCAATGAGGATATTAATAAATACTTGATTAATTTTTAACCTTTTGAGATGTGATATCAGACTCTCTTTATCTATATATATCCTTTTATAAGCTTCCCATTTTTGATCCATATAGCTTAATACTAGCTCCAATTTATATATCTATTTAGCTTTATGTTTATTGGAAATAACTCAAACTCCAATCTTCTTGTATAAAGAGGATATCCAGCTTAATTTTCCCAATAAGAGCCCAAAAATTTTTAAAAAAAAATATTCAAATAGTCAGTACTGTTAATATGTCAAAAAAGCTCTATATATTGATTTTATTGTCTACTTTAAAAGAGTAATACCTGATTAGGTGTTATCTTTTATTCAAATAAAATAAAATGATGATAATCACTATATCTTACTTGATGAAGAATGAGAAGAGTGTTTATGGGTTGAAATGTTGTGAAAATGGGATATAAGTAGCCATTTTTACTCAAACCCCAATCTAGTTATTCTTAAAAGTATAAAGAATAATATATTCAAAAATAAATTCATTGAAACTTTGAATATTACTGTTATCCTAGCCGAAAAACCAAATAATTTTCAATATGTTTTTTTCATAAAATTCATTTTTCATTAATTATTTTCACAAAGGCATAATAATTCATTACACATTTATTTATTTTGTTATTTAGGCATTCAAAATTTCAAGGGAATAATGCATAATAATCATTAATTATCCTGATTTTGCTATATATTTATACTTCTCCATAAAGGTATTATCATTTCAATTAATTATTTATGAATGATAAAAAGATAAAATGACAAGAATTTAGCCTATAAAATACTCAGATAATTTATAATTAAGCATATAGAAATAGAAAATAATTACCCATTAACTTACTCTTTCTGAATATAGTAACAAAAAAGTTATGAAAAATCTTACTTATTTTGAATAAAGACTCATATAGTGTAGTATATTAATAGTTGAATTTGATTGACTTCATCTTTAAAAACTATTCAATTTAATGAAATATTCTATCAGAAAAATATGATTTCAATCCACATGTTTTACAGTCAATTCACATAATTTTACCTAATGACTTACAAATAGCAGATATTAAAAAGATATTCTTAATGTTTTCAAAAAAAGAATTGTGAAAATGGTGGATGCAAATTTTCAATGTTTGATAAACTCCATAAGTTTCTAAAGAAGGAGTTACAAAGCTTAATTTCAGAAGGATAAAGATAAATTAAATCAAAGTTTTGAAATATCTCTTTATTGAAACAAAAAAATAGTTTGAAAAAGATGCAGTCATATTTAAAGAGGTTTTTCTTAAAATCATTTATCTTTCAAAACACAAAAAACTCCCTTGTAGTATTCACAAAAATAAGTTCAAAGTATGGAAGGCTGCTTTTTTTAAGAGCAGCATGTTACAGAAGGATTTAAATTGAAGAAATTTTTATGAAACACTTTTTAATATCTGCATAGTACCTGCAATATAGGATTTAAGAAAAATTTTGTGAGCTTCAAGAAATTGATAATTAAGTCTATACTTTCATCTTTCAAAGTATCTTCAAGATACTCATTCCAGGGTTTTATTCTTCACTTTGTATGACATGAGGGCTCTCTGGTATTTTATGCACTGTATTACTGGGTTCTGAGACAAACCAAGTAAAACTCATTTTATTTCAAGATTTAAATTTCAAAATATTATTAAAATATTATCATAAGCGGTTTTCCTGAGTTTCAAAAAGAGTTTTTAGGCTTTTACCAAGCTTAAGGTTTGATTTCTCCATGTGTTCCCCAAAAGAGATATTTCTTTTGTGTATTAAGAAATAAATTTTTAGTTCCAACTATATGTTTCTTTATATGATTATGATTAAAGCAAATATTTTTTCAAAAAAATTCCTGTGTTAAACTTTTGATAGTTTGATCTTAATGTTTTGAGTATATCCAAAAGGATAGTTGTAGTGAACAACCCCTTATTCGAATAGATCATTTTGAAAGTAAATTTTAGCTTATCATTTCAAAGATTTATTGAAAGAAATCAGATTCATACCAGCGCTTGACTAGTTTCAAATTTACCCTTCCAGTGCCTTCAGTAGGAGTAACAAGTTTTCCTTTCTTTACATTAAGCTTTTGAATGATTTATTCAGCCAATTTTTCTACACAAAAAACAACAAATAAGCCTGAATCAAAGGGTGTCTCAAGGTGAGTGCTGTTTTCTCCAAGCAAAACATAATTGTGGTTTCTGATTGAGGAGGACGTTATACTGCTTTCAGACTGGTTGAGAGCCCTAATACCAGTCTTGCGTAATACAATGTCCAAGCATGATGCGTGCGTAAGATTTAAAGCAGCCAAGGTTCGCTCCAGGGGTCGCTGCCCAATTTTTTTGAATTTGTCGCCAACTTCGTTCCACTAGATTTCTGATAATCTTAGCCCATCATGGCGAATAATATTCCGACGCAAGGTGTTGGAAGTTTTCTCACCCTCATCAAAAGGTATCTATAATCCCTTCTAGTCTAACCGTCTTGGATTTCATGTCTCATTCTTTGATTTTCAACTGACACTCTCTTCACAGACTTGAAGCAGCCACCTCACGATTAGAGGACATTGCTATCGCACAAACTTCGTCAGCACAAGTTAACGTGACTAATGAGTCTGTTGATGGTGGAATACCGGCACTTAATGAGCCCAGCGAAAATCTCTCACCCTCTGTGAAGGCGTACGATGAGATGGTTATGGCACCCTTGCAAAGCTATTTATCCCTTTCCAAGGAAATCGGGGGCTGCGCTGCAGACCAAGCACAATATGTCGATAACGCCTTCGGAGCTCAGCGTAACTTTCTTTTGATCACGAGCTCCTGTCAAAAACCTAACTCGAGCAACATTCTTATGGAACTTTTACAACCCATCTCGGAACCGCTCAACAAGGCTGTCGAAATCAAGGATGCCAACCGCGGGGATAAGCGTCTTTTCAATGGTTTAACAGTCGTTGCTGAAGGAATTGCTGGGCTTGGTTGGGTCGTTGCAGAGAGCAAACCAGGCCCCATGGTGGCAGAGGCAAAAGATAGTGCTCAATTTTGGGTCAATAGAGTTGTCAAAGATTTCAAACAAAGGCAGGAATTTTGTCTGATTTTAATTTTAGAAACCTCCTGCCAGAAGCTCATCTCAGATTCTTCATTCTCATGGTTTTTCCTAGCGACCCGAAACTTGTTGATTGGGTAAAAAGCTTTGTAAATGTACTGGAAGAGCTTCGAAAGTATATTATGCAATTCCATACAACCTGTTTGACGTGGAACCCAAAGGTCAGTGAGAGGCATAGCAAGGAATCTGGCTTGAATTCTCAACTATACATGTGATCATCAACAGGGAAAAGAGCCGTCTGTTTTTGCTAAGCGGCTTTCCAATTCGGCTGCTTCGGACCGTGGTCACTTAGCCTCACAAGCACCACCACCACCGCCGCCACCACCACCCGGTCCGCCACCACCCGGCCCTCCCCCACCTTTGCCTCAAGCGGCGAGCCATGGTGGTATGGACGCAGTTTTTTCTGCTTTGAATCAAGGGGAGCAGATCACTCAAGGGCTGAAAAAGGTCGATCCCAGTCAAATGACACACAAGAACCCAAATTTACGACTTTCAAGTAATGTAGCCTCACAAATCAGCCAGGAGGGCGTCAAAAGACCAACCAAGCCTCCAAAGCCATCTAGCTTTCAGAAAAAGCCAGCTAAAACTGAACTTGTTGGGAATAAATGGAGTGTTGTCAGTGAACTGGGGTCTTGACGCATCTGTGCCGAATGCTACGAGCTGACAAATCTTATATTGCCTTTTTTTTCAGGAATATCACGAGGGACAATCGGCTATTATCTTGGAGGATACCGAGCTCAGCCATATTGTCAACATTTTTGGATGCAAAAATTCGACTATTCAAATTAAGGGTAAAGTTAACGCAATCACCTTAGTCTCATGCACGAAAACTTCTGTTCTGTTCGATTCGGTTGTTTCTTCACTCTCGGTTACCTCTTCACATTCATTTACGGTTCAAGTGCTTGGAAAATGCCCAACGATTATGGTTGATGCGACTGATGGGGGACAGATTTATTTGAGCAAGGAAAGCTTGGATGTCGAAATCATCACAGCCAAGACTAGTGCTATTAACGTCAGCCTTCCAAAGGGCGACGAAGAAGGTGTATTTGTGGAGAAAGCTATGCCTGAACAGATGAAAAGCATTGTTCAAGATGGGAAGTTGATCACCACTATTTTGGAGCACAATGGATAAGATAACTTGCATTAGACTTGCATGTTTCTTCACGTGGCTTGGAATTTATCTTTGAGTCATGTGGATTGTATAAAAATGGACATGTGAACCAGACAGACTCGACTACTTGCGCTTATAAATAAGAATAATTCGAATAGCCTGTGCCTGACATTGGGTCTACCCCCCTTAGTCTCTTTATTAAGCTAAAAGGAGCCTCTTAGTACTGACGCTATGAATAGGTACTTATGCTTAAGCTAGATGCGTTTTGGGACGGATTCAAGTGTTCTGGGAGATTTCATTCTTTATTATTAAATTTGCAATCAAAATTCAACCCTTCTTAAGCATACAATCTGGGCTGCAACTAACTTTGAACAAATACATTTTACTTGTCATTCTTACAATTGAAAAAGTCAAGATCAAGGCGCATGCTGTTCCAATCTACGTCGACAAAGGAGGTCTTTTCCGTCATTTGAATAAGCATCCTTGCTGGCCATCCAAATCGATGTGCCGCCCCCAAATCGGTTGGTCTTGAGTCTCAAAATTTCAATCGAGTGAGTGATGATCAGCTTATCAACTCAAGTTTTGGAAATTTCCCTTGACGACAATAAAAAGATCTTTGAGCAGCCTCAGAGCTGCTCTTGTCATAAGCCTTAAGATCAGAAAGCCTGTTATGAAAAATAATTGACCAGATGTTGCCCTCTTGATTAACCCAATCGATTATACATGTTGTCATTTGATTACTCACCAAGATGTATGCGTCATTTTTACTGCTGCCAGAATTTTCAAAGTCTCCTCTTGACCATCGTCAAATCAAACCCAGGAGGGTTTTTGGTCAATACTTCCAACGATAAAAGTCATAAAGCATTTTCATTTCGTACTTCCTTCTCAATTGCTACCACACCGTCGGTACAAGTTTTCGTTCTCTGCTCTACTAGTCGGATTGGTCTACTACAGTCAACAGGTCCTTGATTTCCATCCAAGCTATCGCAAGTTCTCCATCAGCTTGGACCTTTTTGGCAAAGCTTTCCTGCCTTTCCAGGCCATATCTACGATGGATCGGCAAGTGATTGGGCCTGCTTTACAATCCCCAATTTTTGAGTCATCAGAGCTTTCATGGACTTCGGACGAAGCTCCAAGCTTATCGCGGCAATCAATATCCCTAAAGCCTCATTCACCGGTCGAGCTGCGAAGGAATGATTCATTTACGGCTTTAGATGAAGACGAGCTCTCATTGCACAAATACGATTTCCCACTAGAACTTGAAGAAAGCAATTCCTCTCCAGCTTCGACTTGCAGTTATACGCTTGTGAAAAGCGACAGCCATGACAGCCACGAGCTCTTGGAGTTTGATGAAAATAATAGCTGTCATGACATTGATGATGGATTAAAAAAAAAATCAGATCAATGTTTGTACTATCCTTAAGTACCACGTCTGCGTTGAGACGTGGTGATAACATTCAAAAGTTATCAGGCCCAAAGTGTTAATATTAGAAATGTGCTGAAACCTTTCTTGTTCCCTCTATCATTCAAAGCCTCACTATCTGTTTTAGCTAAGCTTGAGGGATTTGTACTTGAAATCATCAAGCAAATTTCTGGTGCAGCTGACCCCCAAAACCATCAAGCTGGGCTTAAAACTCCGATTTCAGTCTTCTTAAAAAAGTGGGACTCATCTATGTAAGTGTAAATATCCTCAACAGCCTCTTTCCCCTAGGCTACCCAACAATCACACATAAAACAATTACGCCCTTGGCGTATAATCTATTTTCACGGAAATAGATCAAGAAATTGTAGAAAACTCAGATTTCCGAGGGATTCCCGCCATCCCAACAGTGGCTCTGGTGCTCGACAGCTAGGTCTTTTGACTGTAAAAATTATATTGACTTATTTTATTTAAAGCCTTACCTGTTTTTCTTTTTTGATTAATAGCTATGGTTCTTAGGGTTGTTGAAATTGCGCATGAAGCCATTCTCCGAAATGTTGTAGTCACAAAGAGGTTGGTATAACTGCTTTTTAGTATTCGTCTCGTCGATTTCCTTTAGCTTGCTTGAATCAACAATGGCAGCGTACAGCCGCTGAAAATTTTAATTGAGCAGAGACATCTTTTACAACGATGTGAACTTGTTTTTACATCAAGCATCTGTTGATCAGGTAAGAGATAATATCTCGTTGGTTGCATTCTAAAACGATTGAAATGTTATTTAGCCACGAATTCGCCCCAAAATTTAGCTTGTCGACGATTTAGCGGCTACTTTTGAGCTGACTCGAAGTGATCTACACATTGTAGGTATTATTTTGAGTAAGCAAAGACAAAAGTTGGCGTCATTCTTAAAGTAACTTTTGTGTCTACGCCAGAGCGCATCTCCAAAGGGCTTGTTTCAAGGGGACCTTCAGCTTATAACCTTTAATAAAGACGTTCTCTCAGGCTTGGGGCCGCCTGTGTTGATTCCTTCTTCAGATATTATCAGCGAAGTGAACCCTGGGGAAAAGGTTAAGTTCATTTTGATTGTCGAAAAAGAAGTAAGTTTGACCAAGCTGTTATGTTCCCATATTTCTTTATACCCACCCAGTTTTCTCTTCTTATATAGGCAGTGTTTAATTCCCTGGTCAGCGTCAATTTTACAAAAGATGATCGCTTGGGAAACTCCATCTTGATTTGCGTGAGTTTCAAATAGGCTTGCTTGAGACAAAGCTGCGGTTTCTAGCGACATCAAAGTGCTCTTCGCAAGAAGCATTGAGAAATTTTTGAGCTTGGCGTTTGGGGCCTACAGCAAATCTCAACTGCTTTTCCATAGGCAATATCAGTTTTGGTGCTTATGGGAAACTACTTTCCCGCAAGGAATATCAGTTTCAGTACTGGCCGAAAAGCAGTTTATATCTGCAGTGTACGTTACCTGAAAAAACTCGGCTTGCGCCCATGAGCCAAAGGAGGCTGTAGGCGTAGGCTACTCCAACCGATAGCAAAGCTGGGGACGGGCAGGCGGAGTGGGAGAAGGTTTCTGAGAAAAAAAACGTTTCCAAAACAATTTCAGCAGACAAGCTCTGAATTGTTTCTCACGTCACGGTTTGTTTGTTTTTTCAAACAGGGAATCGGATACCCCAGCCTTTCCACTCGCCAACTGACAGCCCGACTCTCAAAAGATCCCATATTACTTGAGCGCCAAGTGCCGATTTTTGTTCTCGTTGACTACGATCCTCATGGTATTGATATTATGAAAGTTTACAAACTTGGAAGCCAAACATTGGCAGCATATCCTGATCTTTGTGCTCCACATGCTGAGTGGCTCGGTCTCAAAGCATCAGATCTAGACGAGTTGAGTCACTCGCAATTTCTCACAAAAAAAGCAAGATGATATTCTTTTTCCACTGAAAGGATTTCAATTTACCTGGCATTCATATGATTGCTGTAGCTTTGCAATCGATCGTAGGTTATTGTGCAAAATGAGTGCCCGCGACCATGCTAAAGCGAAAAAAATGATCAGCAGGGAAGATATTCCTGAAACCTGGAAGTGAGCGAAATTTGCTTTTTTTCTTGTCTTTAGCATACAAATTTTACATTTCAAGTTGACAATCGGTGCAGGGATGAACTAGATTTTATGTGCCGGAGTGGCTGCAAAGCTGAAATTCAAATACTTAGCTCTTCCAGCATTTCACTTGAACCAGATTCTAATCAAGTTCACCGCCCTTTTCAGTCAGATGGCGGTCTTGTTTTATATCTTCTAAAAAAAATAAAAGAAGCAATAGTTACCAATCGTGAATGCGCTGGTGACTTGGAAGGACAAAACAGAACAAAGCAATAATACTAACACGCCCACTTTATTCCCATATTTGAGGCTACCTGCAAGCCTTTTGTAGAATAAATTACATTAACTATTTGTGGATGTATTTGTTATATGAAGACTAGAGCTTAAGTTGATCTCCAAAGTAAATTCTATATTGTTTTATTGAGTTTTCCTGGGTCAAAGGGAGTTTTTAGTTCGCCTAGCTGACGATATACAACTTCTTCTAAAACAGAAAATTGACAAAGGCTCTAATGCTGTTAACACTACCAAACTCATACTGAGAATAATAAGTTTAATTGTGTTCATATAATTTCTCAACAAATCTAATTCAATTCAAAACATTTCCTTTAAATTCTCAGTGAGACTTGGTAAGAAAAGAAAAAGCAAATTCTATGAATTGTGAATAAATCAGCAATAGTACTTCACTGAACATCACATTTCCTTTGAAATAAGGTGAAAGATAGGACTAGAAAAGATAAATTAAACATAAATATGAAGATGGAAACCAATGTAAAAAAACTATAGTTTTAATAACTTTGAAAAATGTAATCTGATCCTATTTTATGATTTTGCTTGTCAGTCAGCCTGTGACTCAAAACCAGAGCAAAAGGCTGAAATCCAAAAATACCATAAATCATGATATCAAATTTGAAGGGAAAAATACATCCTTTTCCCCCTGACCAAACCAAGTAAACATATCCATCCAGTGGGAATAATTTGGTATTAGTAGAAGAACTTGAAAATATTGAATCATGTATAAATAATTTGAAACAGTTCTGTAAGTATTGAGTCTTGAAAAATCGCTAAAGACACAAAAATCTGATCTCCTGATATACTGATATGGCTTCTATCAGCTTTTTAAAAATTATATCTCCCGTAAATTTTCTTTGTTTAATGACAATATCCAATAATTCCTTCCAAGAAGAGAATTAATTAACTTGTGAGATTTTTTGACTTTCTAGAAAATGACGTAAATAATTTATGATTTAATATTCCAATAAGTCTTGAAATTGTAGAACTTGATGAAATTTTGACACAAACAAGATTTTCATGTATTATATCTCTTATAAGGGTATTTTTAACAAAGATGTGTTAAATTATTCCAATTTACTGATAAAAGGTACTACCTCTATGGAAGAAATATTTTTAAAAAGAGAAAAGTAAAGTTCTAAAAATAATGAAAGAATAAAGCTTACCTATATACTAGCTCAAAAAGAGTGTTTTAATTAAGTGAACAAGTGTATGATATGTAATCCATTTTGTCATTATTAAAAAAGAAAATTAAAAACATTATATTCTATTTGTAATCCTATATTAAATAAAACATAAAGAATTTACTATAATTGTATCTTGAAATCTCAAGGGGACTGCAGCTTTGGACACAAAACTGAGATTTTTTCACTGTCAAGGAGGAAGGGCAGAGAATCTTTCCTTTTCAGAAGTAATCTCAGGGAAAAAGTGTTTGCCACTCAAGAGCCACTGTACTATAAATACGGCCCATAATACAGTTGTATAACAAATCACAGTATTTGTCAAATACTTGCCTGGAATAATACAGGTGGTAATTACTGTATTTAATCAAAATAAAGAATGATCCTTTATGGGAAACAACCACCCTGGAATTAGTTCATTAAAATTTCACCAATTAAGGCCCAAACAAAAGATAAATTTTATTCAGGAATTATATTTTGTACAAGCCCTGGCTTCCACTCTCAAACTCCTGGCTGGTGTTTCTCCAATATAACATCCACTATTCATCCATCTGGGGTTTTCCCCCAGTCAATTAATATACTTAATTTTTATCATCAATAATTATTTTTACATTTTAGAGCATAATATTAAGTATAACTCAAATTCAGTCTTTGCATTCCTTCACCTGTTCAGTAGAGGTTTGGTGGAAATATCCTAATTATGCCTTTTCTTATTTGTCAAAGGGTTGAATAAGTTATGTGGGTACTATTTCCAGCTTGGTTTTACTATTTATTTTATATTTAATTCTCTTACCTGCAATATTATTTTCAATAAGGAATTTAACCTTTGACCATATCTCATATCCTTTTGAGTATTATTTCCCTTTATGTTTAGGTCTTCCAAAGTAAATTATTATTTCTGAGTGCCAGGACATCCTACACTTTGAAGGAAACCTGTGACATTGAATTAATTTACTTGTAATCAATACTTCTCTCTTCATTTATTCTCTAAGATATTTATTTACCCCATTCAGCTCAATTTTGAATTTTTTATGAGATTAATTATTCTAAACATCTTTTTAAATTTTTCCTCATTCATTAACCCCTCTAAAAATTGAATTTCTCTCCTCATTTGAAAACTTACTTTGTTTAATTAATGATTAATTTTTGTTTTTTCATTGAATTTTGAAAAAAACTTCTTTTCTTAAGATTTTTAATTTTATTTTAATTTTCAATATTTGTATTTAATGAAATTTTTTAAGATTTTTGATTTGATTTGATTTTTAAACATTTTCTTTTATTATAATTTTTGAAAATTTCTGAGCTTAACTTATTTTTAAATTTTTTCAATTTGGTTTGATTTTTAAAGATTTGAATTCAATTTAATTTTTGAGGATTTTGATTTGATTTTATTTGAATTTTAATTCTTTTTTATTTGATTCCTCAAGATATTGACTTAATTGAATTTTAAATATTTTAAAACTTGATTTGAATTGAGAAAAGCTTTTCAATTTACTTTGATTCCTCAAGAAATCAAATTTGATTCACATCAAGATTTAATAAATTATTATTTCTCTTGAGCACAGCCCTCTAGAAAGAATCATCAGATATCAAAGACCTCACAATTTTCTCAATCCTGCTACCAGGGATCCCTTGCATCAAGAATAAACATTTAATAAAGTGGTTGGAAGCCTGGGAAGAGGACTCATGAAGAAAGGACTATAACCCTTTAAGACAAGAGGTAACAATACCAGAAGATTGAGGTTCTTGACATAATTATTCAGTACCTTTCAAACCTCATCTCAAGGTTCTCTTTGTAGAGAGTATTACACTGAGAACAAGAGGGAATCTCAAGGAATGTAAGTAGAAGCTTAATTTGATATCCTTAAAAATGTTCCTGAAGGCCCAAATCCAGGCCAATTTAATCAAAATTCATTTTAATAAACAGAACCATCTGTGATGGCAATTATACCACAAATGACCTAATTTTCAAGTAAAGAATCCCAAGAAGTAGCTTCAAGAAGCTTTGAAGTCCCAAGCCTTCAAGAATAAGCTTATGAAGGTAGTTGATTTTCTTAATTTAAAAAACAACATAACATGAGGGGGGTTGACCAGTCCTTTGATGGAATTCTCCATAATGATCCAGAAAATGTTCACGCTGATAGGAAGAAAGTCCTTTACTAAACCTCTTTTCTCACTGGTAGAGATTGAGAATGAATGAATATTACTGTTATAATCTCACCAATGAATAACCTTCCTATCTTCCAAATTCTTGAAATATGTTTGAAATCTAGCTTCTTACCTTTTATAGTGATCAAGTAGAGTCAAAAGGGCTGTAAAGAATCCAGAAAATATTAATCTGAGAGAAAGGGGTCGTGTATATTTTTATATTAATTATTTCAGAAGACTCATCAAAAAAACTGGATAGTGATGGGAAATGGTTGAGAGGAATTTTTACAGAAGAGGGTTGGACTCAAGATGATTTGATCAGTGATATTCTCACTCAAGTGAAAATGAATCCCTTCAAGAACTTGTAGATTCTATCCTTAAATTAAATACCAGGTACTATGGATGGAAGAAGGAAAAAGGGAATCACCAGGAGAAGAAGCCTCAAAGACTTGTTAAGAATAACAAAAGCCCCAGATAATTCCTCCTCCATTTAAACAAATCAAAAGAGAAAGAAAGGAAATAACTTTTAAGGACCCAAGAAGGATAAGCCTCACCCAGACACCATCAACAAGGAGAAAAAAATAATTGGTTCTGATAAGAAAAGAAATTTTAAGGGGTAATTATTCCCTTAATGTGATGGGAAGAAATCTGTTGGAAAATTTCAGAAGAGAACACATAATAATCTCTCTCAAACGTCTGGTTCATAAATAAGGGTACCCCAAACAAGGAATTGCCTTAAGGGAAACCATTTTGTTCTCAATTGTTTTCAAGAACACAATTTTTCATTCTGAACACTGGTGTCAATTTATATTTAGAATTTGATAATTTTTTATCTCACTCTTCTAAGACTTAATTTATTCTCATGGATTCAGGTGCAAAAAACCCCTTCATAGAAAAGCATTTTTGTCTCAAGTTCTAATTGAATATTTTAGAGCTCCCTAAATTTATCAATATTTTAATTTTGGACTTCTAAGAGTACATTTATTTATTAATCACACATTAAATAAAATGTGTTTTTGATATTCATTTATTCACAAGCTTTGTATGGGATAGTTGTATTTTATATTTCACAAATGTAAAATATCTCATAATTCTCTATGATATTATTTCAAATATTAATCCCATTATTCATTGAAAAAATGGGGTTTTCATTTATGATTATGGAAATAAGGATTAACATGTTACTTCTACACTATAAAATAATGAAGTTAATTCTGTATTAAAAAGTGTAGCTCCAGTTTTTGAAGGTGGGAAAATTTCCATTCCTTCTTCTGCTCATAACTTTTCTTATTTTTTCTCCCTTATTTTCTAATTTTGAGTATAAAAATAGATATATAATTTTAGGTAAGATGTTTCTTTATGCTTAATTCATCTCTTCAATTAATGAATTCCTCCTTCTACTCTATACCCTTATAGATCACTTGAGGAGAAGTGTGATGAAAAAGAAGGAACAGAATATATTTTCACCATTATTATGGTTTGAAATCCTGCTCGTAACCAATATTTATAAGTATTCTCCAAGGTGAAAGCAGAGAAACCTCTTCCTTACCATTTCCATGATAATTAAATTGATATGGATGGGACTGTTATAGTCATATTTAACCGAAGGGGTCTCTACCCCTAGAATATGAATCAGATTTTAGCTGTTTTAAATGGCACTTATTTTTTCTCCAAGATATATCCATATTGTAGCCATAATCTACCAAGATTTAAGGAGGGGTTTGAGAGTTTAGCTTCCATCAGAACTAGATTTGGAAGCTATAAGTTTTGGAAAATGAAATTTGGGCCTAACAACCATCTAGCTTCCTTTTAGAATATGGTTAGTGCAATTCTCATGATATTCTGTACTTTTATATAGTCATATCTTCAGATTATATATTATTTCTTCCAAGTCTGATAAGGAGTATATAAATAATTTCATCTATATTACTCAATGAATGAAGAAGAATGTGCTCCACTATCACAATTCAAAGTGTATTATTCATGCATAAAATGTAAAATATTCTGACTAAATTTCTTCAAGTGATAGTCTAAAGATAGATATTTTAAAATTCCAGAAATATCTTTATTTCAAACCACACAGGAACATAAAAGCCCTTTGTAATTCTTTATCTTTTTAAATGTTGGCTTCTATTTCATCAAGAATTATTCAAAGAAACTTCTTTGACTCACAAAAATCCTCTACAAAGACACTAATTTTAGATCTAATAAAGAAACTGGAGTTCATTTTAAAAAACTGAAAAAAATATTCAAAAAAGCCTTAGATCTACCTCAATTCACTCCTTCTTTCCCAACAAATGTTTAGACCAATTCCTCCTATTAGGCCTTGGGATATTTACTCAATAAGCTCAAAGAATCAGGAAAGACTCAAATTTTAATTAAACTTAACCAGGAAATTTATGACAAGATAGTACTTTTTATAGCATGGGAATGCAAGAAATGAATAGATTTTCTTTTGTTTATTTCTCAACTGCTTGAGGTGTTCACCAATATCTCCTCTTTTAGCTCAATGGAATGAATTCCTTTGAGAATTCCACTTCTACACCTAGCTTTCTGGAAAATTAGACACTCTCCTAAGGCACTATCAAATCAGGATGAAATCTCTCCAGAGAAGGTGAGTATAATTAGAGAGAACCCAATGAGGCTTTGAAAAATACTTACAAAAGGTGAAATTAAAGAGTAAAGATATTAATATTTAGTGGATAAGATCCGAAGTACAGGAAAATGCTTCAGACATTAGGAAAAGGTGACTTAGTCACAGATTATTTTCTGAAGCCACCCTCAAAGTTGTTAAAGCTGAATTATCAGATGGTTATATGAAATAAAGCCACAATTATTCTCAAATTTTCTAAAGAACACAATGATTATTTCTTAAATGATGATACTGGTCAAGAAAAGACACTCAGCTCTTTCAAAGAGTATTTACATTTGTATTAAATGAATCAATTAATCCAGGAATATCTATTCTCAAGGAAGAAATTAGTAAGAAATAAGAAAATTAATTTCAAGAGGCTTGGCCTCCTAAAGCCTCTGAATATTGCATGCGGCACTTGGAATTCATTTTCTATAGAGCTCATAGATAAATTTGAACTGTGAAGAACTTTAATTCAATCATATTTTTAGTGGAAAGCTTATAAAAAATATAAATATTTTTTACAAATGATTAAGATATCAATAGAATAGATTTGAATCATTTATTAACGCCAGACAAGATTTTGAATCACTTTAAGGAAAGTGACACAAAGTAACATTATGGTCAAATTTATGAGGAGTAACTCCAAAGTCACTTGACTGCTTTAGGGTGTTAACCTCAGTGGAATCTGAAGCCTTGGATATAATGGCATGGATCATATTCCTTTGGTATGACTATATGCAGCTGCTCTCTAAGAAAATTCAATATTTACCACTAAAAAATATTTAAATGCTCATAATGAAAGAGTTCATTTATCAAAAGATTCTGATAATTAATATTGATGAGAGTGATACTAGGAGAAGTTGGAAAGTATTAATATTGAGAAAAAGAGTATGGAAATACTGAAAAGGAACAAAATCTTCAGGAAAATAAGGATACAAAAATCCAGGGCAACCTCACATACAGATACAACACATAATGAAACAAAATAATGCTTCAATTTCCTTAAAATAAATTAATATATTATAAATTTCATGCAAAGGGCTTAAAAACTCAATATGATAATAAGAAACTATGAGAAAAGATAGGTTCTGCCCTTATAATCTTTGATATTCATTTGAGTTTCTGTATCAAATTCAAAACTATAATAATTTGAAATAATCATATAGTATGAAAGATGAGGATATATCAGGATTTATTTGACAAAAGATATATTAATTTTTATAAAGATTTCTTTGCTCTTGTTTAAAAAATATATGAATTTATTTCACTCAAGTAAAATATAAATAAGTATATTTCACAATTTATTTGGGTCAAACAAAAGAATAAGTAGGGTTTCTGGTGAATCAAATTTGAATTTCAGCTTACTGAGCTACTAAGTTACTAGAAATAATACTGCAACCAACAATGATAATTGGTAGAAGAAGTGGCTTCATAGTAGAAAATATCTAAAGAGTCAATTCACAAAAAACATGAACAAGAAGAAGTGATTGCAAAGATAATTATGAGAAGGCAAATATTTTAGGGAAAGATTTCATTTCTGTGGAATATAATCCATTAGGTTTGGAATTCATAATAATGAGAAAATTTAAAATTAATTTACCCCAAAACTCAATGCAGTTATTCAACTTTAAATTTTGAGAAATAATAGAATTTTTTTTGAGTGTCCTACAACATTGTATTATTCTTTCATGAAGGTGATTATGCTTCCTTGAAAAAGTAATAAGCTCAAATAACAATCTCTGTGTAATTTTCCTAGAAATATTTCCCAATGCCACCATAAAAATTCATTTAATTTTATGCATTTGTAAATCAATTATCCATTTTTTTTGAAGTATATTTAAATTCCCCGACAAAACAATTTGATGAATAAATCAAATATTAAAATTTTTGAAGTATTATATCTATAGATTTTTGAAAGAAGTTTCACATTGTTCTTCCATATACATTGATTTAATTGGTGGACAACCAGGGAATTTGGTGAATTCATTGGCTGTTTTCCATCCCATGGAGACAGGTAGATCGGCACGGAAACATTTTTTATCCCTTAATAAAACTGAAAAGAATATTAAGCTTTATATCTCAACAAATTTCAAAGAGATTTCCTCCTGCACCACCACATAAATTGTTTTTATTGCTGAAAAACCAGGGAATTTTCCAATTTAACTGGCTAATTTTCAGTTCCCCGAGTAAATTTACATTCAAATGGAAATAGTAATCAAAATTTAATGCCAGAATCACAATTCTTAAGGCTTATATCTTGACATTTATCCAAGTGGTTTCCCCCTGTACCACAATTTACATTGATTTTTGTTGGTGAACAACCATGGAATTTGGAAAATGAATTGGAAGTTTGTTTATCTCAATTGAAAAGTGTTTATCATAATTTTACTATCCATTTTAATTCAAATAAATTGAAAGAGATTTAAAGACTTATATCTGCAAATATTTGCAAGAGATTTGCACCTGTGCCACCACATATGTGAGCCTTTGAGATATGACCACATACCCAATAAGGTCACAAAAAAGACTCAGAATAATTATACCTTTAATATAATTATATTAAAATTACTTAGAATAACTATACATTAAGAATAATTACTTAAACATACAAAAAGTACCATAAATTGGTACAAAAATTGGTTTAACTTAAAAACCAATGAATCAACATTTAAAATAAATTATACCATTGGATTCCCCATGGAAAAATACACATATACCATTTTTATGGCATATCTGTAAAGTCAATATTTAAGGAATTATAAGGTATAATACCTTATAAAAACCATAAAACCCTATTTATCTCAAGAACTAATGAAACAACATGTAGAATAAATTGTACCAGTGGATTCCCCATGAAAATCCACACATAAAACAATCAATAAGCTAAATTCCAATGTTAATACTTAAGGAATTAACCTGAATATATGCACTTTTTTGGTCAACGCATATATTCAAGGATCATAGCTAATATCTTCTAAGCTATACATGATAGAATGATGAACCAATAATAAAGTTACCACGTAATTACTGTAAAAACACAGATATGAACTTTATTTCACAAATTATAAACAAGGTTAAAACCTATGATGAAATATTGATAAAAATCAACTGAGCTGTTGACCACTTTGTTGTGAAAGTGCTCCAAACTTAAAAGAAAGTATACAGTTGGATTCTACTAGTTTATTCGTGAAGAATGATGTAATTTTTATTATTAAATTCAGGGTATAACCCCCTGAAATCAAGGTTTGAAGTTTAAAATATTGAATTTCGACAGAAAAGATGAGTTACAAGAAAAATCATCAAAATTAGAGTTTTGATGATGTAATGAAAAGCTCTTGGAAGAATAATAAGGTTATGCAAGGCTGTCAGAATTCACTCTCTGAATTGCTGTAGCGTGTAAATCTTAAAAGTTATTGAGGATCAAAGTTTGAGCTTAATTTGAGCAGTTATGATCACACACTGTAACCTTAATTTAAGTTTAACAGTCTTAAGAGTGATAAAATTGGTGAATACTATTAGTTTATGATTAAAACTAATAAAATCCACGAAATTTGGGGTTCTGCCAAGCCTCTGATGTCATCAACTTTAGAGTTATAGTGATAACTCTAAATAATGGTGTAATAATGATGTAATATGGTTTGATAATGATGTAATCATCTCCAAACCTTAAAATATTGATCAATTCCAGTGGATATGATCAGTACACGTCTACTAGAAGCCTGTTGGACTCTAGGAGGGAGGTATTTACTATAAATAGAGCTCTTTTTACTCTATTTTCCCCTCAGACGCATCAAAAACATTAAATCAATTAAATAAAAGGTAATTTCTTTATTCTTTATATATAAAACTTTTATATTATTAAAGACCAAAGACCATTTTAATATTAATCACTATTTTTACGTGATTAAATCAATTCTTTAATTGTTTTTGTCATAAATCTCTCTATAAACTCATTTCCACGTAAAATCAAGAAATTTAGTAATTTTCTTTATTCTTTATTGTAAATACAATTTGGAAAAGTTGTATTTTATTCTTTTGGCGTAAAATATCTCAAAATTATTATTCTAAGTGTTAAAAGTAGGTTATTTCATCTTATTATAATAATTTCTCTCTTATTATTACTCTTAATAATTCTTAATTGATATAAATAGTATTTATATTAATATATAACTTTAATATTGGTAATATTATTGTTATGAATTGTTTTTTATTTATAAAAAACAGTTTTTTACGCCTTTATTATTTGTTAGTAACAATAATAAAGAGCTTTATAATATATTAATTATTTTATATTAATATATTATTTATAATATTAATTATATTATTATATTTATTTAATAATATAATATTTTTACGCCATAATAATAATATTTCCTTATTATTATTATTATTTTAATCTTATTTATTTCAATTATAAGGACATTCAGAGTACAATAAGTAATAAATTAGTAATTTTTACTTATTGTTTCATAGTCAAACCTTACATTTGGGGGCCTGGCCGTGATATTTACTTAAAAGACCTTTAAAAAGATTCTATTTGGGTTTATCCAATAATAAATTATATTTATAATAATAAAATTATATAATAATTTTATATTTTATTGATTTTAAAAGCTATTGAGGCATTTGGAAAGCAATTGTACTGTCTTACACGTGGTTTTTCACATCCTTAGACTTGCAAGAACTTTCTTGGAGTGACTCTAGTGATTAAAAGAGATATTTCATAAATTAAAAATAAGTTTTATTATAATTTAATTTTATAAGAATCATATTCATTTTTTATCTTATTCTTTAAAAATAAAAAAATATATAAAAAATATTAAAAAATATTAAAAACCAATAAAAAAGTTATTTTTATTCATTTTTATTCATTTCTTTATTTATTTCAATTTTTCAAAGATATAAAAGCAATTTCTACATGGAAAATTGCCATATCTTGCCAAAAATAACACTTCTTATAAAAAGACTTATATTTATTTGTCTTTTTTAGTGTTTGAAGATAACCCAACAGAAGACAACCAAGCTACTGTTGAGAGATTGGTGGAAGAAACTTGTCAAAGTTCTCCAACACCAGTTATCACCAAAAGAAAGAAAGCTAAGAAATTAGACTTTGCAGGGCCCACCATTCAAGACTCTGAAGGTGAGCACCTCTTTTCAAATTGCCATAAAAGAATTTTATTCTAAAATACTTTTATTTTTTCTTATTCTTTAAATTATGACTACCAGAAGAGGTTCCCAATACTCCATCCAATCAGATGGAGCTGGACTCAGAGGTAGAATTGATCCCTCAAAAGGGAAAAGAAAGGGCAATATCCCCAGTGGAACAGAATCCACACAAGGAAGTGCCTTATCCCAAAGGCAAGTCCCAGAAATGCCCATGATATCTGAGCCTGAATTGGAACTAAGTATGAGTAACTCAAACAGGTACAAATCACATTCAGAGGGCTCAAATAGACATCTACATGAGCCAGTACAAGCAGTAGTGCACAGTGTACAAGGACAAAGATTGGGAAATGTTGCCTCAAATACACCAAGGAGTGATGAACTCCTGGCACATCCTGAAAAAGTTCCTCAAAGAGGAGGAGATAGTGAAATACTCCAATGGATGGAATCCACTGTCATCCAAACCTCAAATCAAAAAAATCAAGGATTATCATGCCAAAAAGAGGGAGGCAACCAAGGAAGAAGCCCCAGTAGCTTCTACCAGCAAGCCCCAAGCCAACCCACTTCCCCAAGAAGGGAAGAAGAACAAGAAAAAGCATTGGAAGAAACCATATTTCCCAAGCTACAGAATCCCAAGAATCCAAAAGGATGCCATGGACAATGTTTTCAACATGGTCAGAACCTTGATGGAATTCAAGGACAAGGAAGAGCAAAGAATGAGACAACCTCATTTCCCAAAGAAATAACCTTGTCCAAAGATGTTGTAAGGACTTTAACAGAAATTAAAAATAGTATATTACCTCTAAAAGAAATTAAAGATAGTTTATTATCACTACAAGAAATAAATAACAATTTATCTTCTTTAACAAAAATTGTTGTGCAAAACAAGAAAGAAATTGACAACATTAAGTTTATTGTTGAAAATAATAAACCAAAGAATTTAATTGACAATACTCAAAAATTAATACAAGGACAACAAGAATCGTATAAATACATAAAAGATATCAAAGACAAGACTTTGACAATCAATTATGATGTGAGTATTGACAATCTTACAGAAAAATTAAATAAATTAAGTATTTCTGTAGAAAAATTTGAAGAAAAGACTTCATCACACCAAAAATTACTTTTGGACCATGTAGAAAAAAGTGATGAAGCAAGAATGCATCTGAAAGATGATATTCAAAGTGAAATAAGGCTTATTACAGAAAAAATGGATAAAATTAATGAGGCTAATTTAAATATGCCAAAGTTATCAACACCATTTTCTCATATAAGAAGCCCTGTTAAAACAAAAGAGGAATTGTCAAATCCTTTCATAACAGACTTGAGTCACCAAGACAATAACCAAGTCTTAATGAAGGAAGCACCTCAATTGAAGGAATGGCCAACATTCACAGGAGAAGGTGAATATGACCACATGTCATTTATTAAAACAATTGACATGTTACAAGAAGACTATGCCATACCAGATGAATTAATCACTGCAAGATTACATTCATTGTTTGAGAAATCTGCAAAAAGATGGTATTATGGCATAAGACAAACAAATGGTAAAGATACCTGGTCTTGGTGGAAACAAGAAATAATCACCAAGTGGGCAAATGATGCCTGGAAGTATAAAATAGAAAATGCATTTGAAAATTCTTTCTTTGACCCAGAGAAAGATAAACCTTTAACTTGGTTCTTAAAACAAGTTGAAAGGCTTAATGCACTGTACCCAGAAATGTCACAGAAGATGGTGCATATGAAAATACTTAAAAAATGTGGAGGGGAACTAGAACATGCCCTAAGAAGCAGGTGTATAGAACCATGCTCCACAGAAGAGTATATAAATGCACTAGAAGATATAGTGACAAGAACAAAAATTGGCAGGACTTGGAAAAAATTGGACATTAAAAGCCCAAATAAACCATTTATCAAAAAAGATAAATCAAAAGAATCCTTTAAGCCCAATACATCCAACAATAATGAGCAAAGAAAATGCCATAAATGTGGAGGTATTGGACACTTAGCCAATAATTGCCTTAAAAAAGCAAAGATTAATGAAATTGTGGAAACATACAACCACAATGACAAAGAAGAGGAATCTGACTCTGAAAAAGAGACAGAAGAGTCAGAAAGCTCTGAAAGTGATGAAATCAATATAATTAATGCACAAATTAATAATATTGATATAATTTATGAAGTACTGGATGTTAATTCAAACTTGCCACAAGTTGGAACATCTGACACAAATCTGACAAACATACAAGATGCCAAAATGTATAGAACCAAACCTGCAAGAGGAATGGGATATACAGCTGGAAAATCAAGTATAAGTATTGTTATGGTTAATAACCAAGAAGGAAAAGTTAACTTGGATACAGGAGCATATTGCACTTGTGTTGGCAAAAGTTATTTAAAAACCATTGTCCCAGACTGGCAAGAAAAAATTATGCCAATACAAGGTGTCAAATTTAGTAGTGCAAGTGAGAGCATGAAGCCCCTTGGAATAATTGATTTAACACTAATTTTTCCTCACCCCTCACAATGTGTCAGAATTAAAATAGAGTTTGTAGTAATGGACAACTGTACTAGTAATCATTTCATACTTGGGAATGACTACTTATCAATTTATGGTATAGATATCTCCAACCAAAAGGATAGATATTTTACCATAGGAGATAACAAAAGACAAAAGTTTGGATTCTTAAATAACAAAAAACAAATCACAGTTATTAAGAATGAAGAAAAAATTCCAGAAAAGGAACTTTTTATATCTGAACAACTCAAAGAGGAAGAATTCAATCAAGAATTAACAGAAAAAATGAAAGAAAAATTGATTGACCTTCTATTTAAGTATAAAAATGCCTTTGCAACTGACAAAGAGCCACTAGGTGCCATAATTGGACATGAAGTGGATATAATTATTAATGTAGAAAAACCTTACCCACCTTTATTAAGAAGACCTGCTTATCCAGCCAGTCCAAGAGCTAGAGAAGCCTTAGAGGTGCACATTAAAGAATTAATGGACCTTGGAGTATTAAGAAAGGTTGGACATAATGAACAAGTAGAAGTTACTACACCTGTCATTATAACTTGGCATAATGGAAAATCAAGGATGGTAGGAGACTTCAGAGCCCTGAACACCTATACCATTCCAGACAGATATCCAATACCTAGAATCCATGAGACATTGACCCAATTGTCACAAGCTAAGTTCATCACAGCTATGGATGCTCTTAAGGGTTTTCATCAAAATGTCTTAACAGACAATGCCAAGAAACTACTAAGAATAATAGTCCATTGTGGAATTTTTGAATACTTAAGAATGCCATTTGGGATAAAAAATGCATCTTCCCATTATCAAAGAATGATGAATACCATATTCCCTGAAGAATTATCAGAAGGATGGTTGATTATCTATATTGATGATATCATAGTTTGCTCAGAAACTTGGGAAAATCACCTTACAAGACTAGAAAGGGTACTACAAAAAATAGTCCAAGTAAATATGAAAATTTCCTTGAAAAAGTGTCATTTTGCATATAGTGAATTAAAAGCAGTAGGACATGTTGTATCTGGCCTTAGTCTAGGCATAGACAAAAATAAAGTAGCAGAAGTACTACTTAAACCAATGCCTCAAACCAAAAAAGAAATGCAATCATTTCTAGGATTTGCTGGTTACTATAGACGGCATATAAAGGACTTTGCAAAGATTGCTAAATCCTTGTATAAGCTATGTGACCAACAAACAGTCTATGAGATGACAGAAGAAAGAGTCAAGGCATATGAAGAATTGAAAAATTCCTTAACAAATGCCCCATTTCTTCTGATGCCAGATTGGAAACTACCCTTCAAACTGTACATTGATGCTTGTGGAGAAGGACTAGGTGCTGCACTTCACCAAACACAAATTATCAATGATAAACCAGTGGAAGGACCAATTTGTTTCATTTCAAGGCAGATAAAGCCAACAGAAGCAAGGTATGGAGAAAGCCAAATGGAATGCTTACGCCTAGTGTGGGCTTTAGAAAAACTGCATTATTATTTGGATGGCACAGTATTTGATGTAATCACAGACTGTAATGCTGTGAAATCACTATTAAATATGAAGACTCCAAATAGACATATGCTGAGATGGCAAATTGCTATCCAAGAATATAGAGGAAATATGACTATTGTTCATAAATCTGGAAATATTCATAAAAATGCAGATGGTCTTAGCAGATGGGCTCTAGCAAATACCCCTGACAATCCAGCATGGGTACCACAAGAAGAACACCATATAGAAGGAATATGTGTTACAGACATTGGCACAGAATTCTTTAACCAAGTTAAAGAAAGCTATAAGACAGACAAAAATTGCCATATCTTAAGCCAACTTCTAATGAAAGACTGCAAAGATCCATCACTTTCATCAAAACTAGATGAAATATGGAAAAAGGCATATGATGAAGGAAGATTTCACCTCCTTTATGGAATCCTTTACCATAGAACAAAACACACATGTGTTATGGCCTTAGCAGACAGAACACTAATAAACACTATTTTACACGAGTGTCATGATAGTGTTGCATCTGGACATCTCTTAGAAGATAGGACACTAGAGAGGGTGAAAACCTGCTCCTGGTGGCCAAATTGGAAGAAAGATGTTGCAGAGTACTGCCAAACCTGTGACAGATGTCAAAAAGCCAACAGAGCCACAGGAAAGAAATTTGGAATGATGATCCAAATCCAAGAACCAAAATCCCCATGGGAAATAGTTCATATGGATTGGGTAACAGCCTTACCTCCAGGAGGAGACAGGAGTTATAATGCATGCCTAGTGTTAGTTGACAGGTACAGTAAAACTCCCATGTTCTTACCATGTCATAAAGATGACACAGCTATGGATACATCCATAATGATATGGAATAAAGTAATTAGTCACACAGGCTTATTCCAAAATATTATAAGTGACAGAGACCCAAAGTTCACTTCAGCATTATGGACAAATCTCCATAGCTTGTTTGGGACAAAGTTATCATTCTCAACAGCTTATCATCCTCAAACTGATGGTCTAGCAGAAAGAATGATACAGACCCTAGAGGATATGATCAGAAGATTCTGTGCTTATGGGCTAGAATTCAAAGATTCTGATGGTTTTACCCATGATTGGTGTACACTAATACCAGCACTTGAACTGGCATATAAGACATCAATCCATTCTTCTACTGGCAAAACACCAGCAATGCTAGAGAAAGGTTGGAATCCAAGACTTCCTTATGATACCCTCAAAAAGGACTTAGTGGATATACATCCAACAGCAAGCAGTTTCAAAATAATGCTTGACAAAGCAAGACACCATGCAAACAGATGCATGCAAGATTCTTTTGAATATGCAAAAGAAAGATGGGATAAAAGTCATAAGCCACCTGATTTCAAAATAGGAGACTTGGTCCTAGTATCAACCCTTAATTTCAATAACATAAAAGGCCCAAAGAAATTGAAAGATTCCTTTGTAGGACCATTTATGATAAAAGCACTCCATGGACCCAATGCTGTGCAATTAGAACTCACAGGTGAACTAATGAACAAACACCCAACTTTCCCTGTAAGTCTGATAAAACCTTACAGTTCAAGTGACAAGGAGTTATTTCCACTAAGAAATAAACCCCCACTTGAGATTCCCCCCTTGGAGGAAGGAGAGGAAAAGAAAATAGTAAAAGTCCTTAAAGAAAGAAGGACAAGAAACAAAAAAGAAAGGGATTACCTTGTAAGGTATAGAAATTCAACTCAAGAAGATGAATGGCTACTTGAGAAAGATATAACAAATGCTGACAAACTACTAAGAAGGTTCAGACATGAAAGAAAGCCTGAAAAATAGAAAAGTTAAGCATTATTGAGCTTCAAGACTAACAAAGTCTAATGAAGAGGTAGGACAGTGGATGATACCCTAATCACACATATGAGATTGTGGTACAATCTTTTTTGGTGGTAGGGAATGTGAGCCTTTGAGATATGACCACATACCCAATAAGGTCACAAAAAAGACTCAGAATAATTATACCTTTAATATAATTATATTAAAATTACTTAGAATAATTATACATTAAGAATAATTACTTAAACATACAAAAAATACCATAAATTGGTACAAAAATTGGTTTAACTTAAAAACCAATGAATCAACATGTAAAATAAATTATACCATTGGATTCCCCATGGAAAAATACACATATACCATTTTTATGGCATATCTGTAAAGTCAATATTTAAGGAATTATAAGGTATAATACCCTATAAAAACCATAAAACCCTATTTATCTCAAGAACTAATGAAACAACATGTAGAATAAATTGTACCAGTGGATTCCCCATGAAAATCCACACATAAAACAATTAATAAGCTAAATTCCAATGTTAATACTTAAGGAATTAACCTGAATATATGCACTTTTTTGGTCAACGCATATATTCAAGGATCATAGCTAATATCTTCTAAACTATACATGATAGAATAATGAACCAAAAATAAAGTTACCACTTAATTACTGTAAGAACACAGATATGAACTTTATTTTACAAATTATAAACAAGGTTAAAACCTATGATGAAATATTGATAAAAATCAACTGAGCTGTTGACCACTTTGTTGTGAAAGTGCTCCAAACTTAAAAAAAAGTATACAGTTGGATTCTACTAGTTCATTCGTGAAGAATGATGTAATTTTTATTATTAAATTCAGGGTATAACCCCCTGAAATCAAGGTTTGAAGTTTAAAATATTGAATTTCAACAGAAAAGATGAGTTACAAGAAAAATCATCAAAATTAGAGTTTTGATGATGTAATGAAAAGCTCTTGGCAGAATAATAAGGTTATGCCAGGCTGTCAGAATTAACTCTCTGAATTGCTGTAGCGTGTAAATCTTAAAAGTTATTGAGGATCAAAGTTTGAGCTTAATTTGAGCAGTTATGATCACACACTGTAACCTTAATTTAAGTTTAACAGTCTTAAGAGTGATAAAATTGGTGAATACTATTAGTTTATGATTAAAACTAATAAAATCCACGAAATTTGGGGTTCTGCCAAGCCTCTGATGTCATCAACTTTAGAGTTATAGTGATAACTCTAAATAATGGTGTAATAATGATGTAATATGGTTTGATAATGATGTAATCATCTCCAAACCTTAAAATATTGATCAATTCCAGTGGATATGATCAGTACACGTCTACTAGAAGCCTGTTGGACTCTAGGAGGGAGGTATTTACTATAAATAGAGCTCTTTTTACTCTATTTTCCCCTCAGACGCATCAAAAACATTAAATCAATTAAATAAAAGGTAATTTCTTTATTCTTTATATATAAAACTTTTATATTATTAAAGACAAAAGACCATCTTAATATTAATCACTATTTTTATGTGATTAAATCAATTCTTTAATTGTTTTTGTCATAAATCTCTCTATAAACTCATTTCCACGTAAAATCAAGAAATTTAGTAATTTTCTTTATTCTTTATTGTAAATACAATTTGGAAAAGTTGTATTTTATTCTTTTGGCGTAAAATATCTCAAAATTATTATTCTAAGTGTTAAAAGTAGGTTATTTCATCTTATTATAATAACTTCTCTCTTATTATTACTCTTAATAATTCTTAATTAATATAAATAGTATTTATATTAATATATAACTTTAATATTGGTAATATTATTGTTATTAATTGTTTTTTAATTTATAAAAAACAGTTTTTTACGCCTTTATTATTTGTTAGTAACAATAATAAAGAGCTTTATAATATATTAATATATTATTTATAATATTATAATTTCATATAATATTAATTATATTATTATATTTATTTAATAATATAATATTTTTACGCCATAATAATAATATTTCCTCATTATTATTATTATTATTTTAATCTTATTTATTTCAAATATAAGGACATTCAGAGTACAATAAGTAATAAATTAGTAATTTTTACTTATTGTTTCATAGTCAAACCTTACAACATAAATTGATCATTATTGATAAATAGCCATGGAATTTGGCCAATAAATTGGATTATTTCAGGTTCCCTGAGTTCATTTGAATTCCCAGGGAAATATAATCTGTGATTTAATGCAAGTGTAAAATCTTTGGAGCCTTATATATCAAAGGTTTTCCAAGAGGTTTCCCCCTGTGCCACCATATACATTAAATCTTCTTGGTGGACAGCCACGGAATTTGGAAAATTAAATGGCTTCTTTTTCCCTCCATAAAAAAGATGTGTGTGCTAATCAAAAGACATTTCATTCTTTCGTACAATATTGAGAGTTTCAAAGTCTTATACCTTAACATTTTTTAAAGAAGTTTCAGCCTGCACTGCCATATACAGTGATTTTTCTTGATAAAAAAACATGTAATTTGGATAGTTGATTGGGTGCCTTGTAGCTGCCTGGGTAAATTCAAATAACCAGAACAAGACCTGTTACTGTTTAATAAAAGAATAATAATTTTAAAACCTCATATATCAGCATCTTTGAACATAATTCCCCCTTTTACACAGAATAAATCAGTTTCTACTACTGTAAAATTATGGCATTTGGACAGATATTTGACTGTTATTGAATTCCTTTAAAATATCTGTGGCACTACTTAGAAATCTCCATGGCACTCTCATCAGGATTATTTATTCAATGTTCAAAAATGGATGAATCTCATTAAAAACACATGAAACAGGATGATGTCCCAACAGCTGACGCTCCACATATACCTTTAGCCGTTTTCTGTTAACTGTGTCCCAATGCCACCATATATAAGGATATAAATGTTTTTAAATGGCCCTTTTGGGTCAATTATTGGGTAGATCTTCATTAATTATGGGCCTTTTAGATAAACTGGGTCTTTTTCATCACATTGGAATGCCTAAATACTGTACTTGAATATAGCTTTATTATATTCTATCCCATTATTATTTCCCAAATGTATGATTAGCCAGATTTATATTAATGCATTACCCCCATTATATAGTCAGTATTCAGAAGCTTTGAGGTATTTTGTGAAATTTATATTGATGACACTAAATGGAATTAGAATAATGATCAATGCAATTTGGTTGAGCTAAATGAGGTCCTTTTTTATTCATGTGACTTGATATATATTGTTCCCGGGCCAAATATTTAGTCCTAAGTCAATATAACAAGTAAAAACATTAATGAAGAATAAACCAATCAAAATGGAGCCTAAAGTAATGGGGAGATTGGTTGGTTGTGTATCAAGAAATTTCTATATATTCTGGCTCAAATTTATATGTTAAAAGAATTAAAAAAAATTTCTAAATCGAAATCATTGCAATTGGAAAAGGATTTAAACAAATAATTCAGCTAAATGCAATAGGAATTTCTATTCAAGGAGAATATAATAGCACCTATTGAGATTTCATTTATATATGCTCAAATCAAGATACATAAGCTGGCAATTTGAACAGGTGGAATGAATTTGCTAATTGGATATTCACAATATTTATGAATATTTTATTAGAGGAGAAATAGTATTGCAAGAGCTATCCAAAATAAATAGGAAAATTTCAAAAAACACATTGTTTTATAAAATATTATGGCTTATTAGGAGATTTAATCTCATATCTGAAATTCAAGTTCATAGTACACCCTCTGAGGGTTGAAAAATCTAGTATACTACTGCAATTTAAATAAAAGACTTTTTATCCAGAAAATATAAATACAGTCCATATTATATAAGGTTTCATTTGTCTTAATAAAAAGGATATTTTACCCAAACAGGCAATACAATTACCAAATATTTAGGAAATAAACCTCAAGATCCTTAATCTGAGTCATTTTGCCAATTTGAAAAGATTCATAGGAACATGAAAGCGCTATTATCTGTGGTGCAAATATCAATCAGGATATTTATAGATTAATTCAAATATTGAGTCTCAAGTTGACTTAAGAAATTTTTTGCACTTATTTATGTCAATCATTTGGAGACTGGAGCCAATCTTAAGTTGGTAATTTATAAATAAAAATGAATTTAAGGTTGACCAAATCTTGTAGTAAAAGTAAGTATATAAGCTTTAATACTCAAATATTTTGATCTATCAATTAAATTATTCATTGTTAAAATATAAATATCCTTATAAGGAGTGAATCTGAATATGCAATAAAAGACCAGCTGATTGAACTTTTACAATGACCAAAATAATGAAATTATGAATTCTATGTAGGCTAACAGTGCCACATGTATGACTCAAATCTCCTTCATACTGATTTAGAAGTTACTGAAAAGTGACACATATATGAAAAATTGATGACTTACAATCACTTTCAGGGAAGTGACAGGAAATAATTCCTCAGTTTAATAAACTGAGATTTCTAAAGCCTAGAGCCCCAGTAAACATAATGAGTGATGGAGGTTCTCTCTTTTTTATAGGTTTTGAACAAAATTAAGTAAGAAGATCAATATCCTAATAGATCTTTCAAAGTGTTAAGTTTTGACACAGATGGTCAGAAAGAGAGGGCTAATCAGATTATACAAAAGTATCTTTGGATTTATGTCAGCTACAATAGATATTACTGAAAGAACTGTCCCTCTGGATGAGATTTCCTAGAATACTGAAAAAAAGTTCATCAAAAAATATCTTTTTGTCACCATATATGGAAAGAGCTTAAAATTTAATTCAATCCATATCACGAAAAAACTTCTGAAACCTATCAGAAAGACTAAAACATACTTAGAAAGCTATGCAAGAGGAATTAGAGTAAGAAAGTGGGGATTTTGAAAAGTATTCAGAAAAAGGTAGACAAATTACATAATATTTCTAACTTGGTAAAAAGCTTTGGCTATCATGCGAGAAAATCCAGGAAACAAGACTTAACAAAAAATGTAGAAAGATGGATGCGCTTTTCAAAATGCTTATAAAGGTTTGGAGTCATTCTTACCACCTGAAAGCTAACAAGAAATATAGGATTCAAAACTGTCTTCAGTTTGCACCCCATAAGTACTATAATATAAACAGGAAGAGTGAGATGTTTCACAGACTCTGGATTGAAAGATAAAGAAGGAGAAATTATGAGATCCTTTATAATGAAACGCTCTTACTGAAGATACACAAAGAAAAAATAAAGTAAATTCTGAGAGACTCAAGAATTCCTGCGGGTGTGTCAAAGAATTTCATTAATTATATCCTAAATTTCCTGGACCATATACCTTAGATTATTGATAATTGTGATTGGTGCAGAAGAAAAGTTAAGAAAATTAAGTTCCTCTAGCAATGTGAAAATCTAGAAAGTAATATTGATTTTAGTTTTGATTTTAGAAAGAAAATTTGGCTATTTTGTGAGCACTCCAAAAGTGCCTGAACACATAAATTATGGAAATTTCAGCCTCTCAGTACCATTAAATAGGACACCACTTATAAGGAAAACACACTTAATTGTTTCAACATCTCATTTTCAGTCTATTATCATTGAGAGTAACCAATTGTATGAAAGTGGGCTCTTCTCCTGGTATGAAATTCTCAGAGGTCATATGAATAGTTAAAAAATACATTTCAGTAGATGTGAGAATCAAATTATTTTACTACTCCTCAGGGGACTTGAAAAGCAGAACTCAAAACTAAATATTTAAAGATCATTGAAATTATTTTCTTGATTTTAACTCCTTTTCAATTTAATTTCGTGATTCTCAATTTATCTTAGCCATTTTCAGTTTTCTTTTATTTATTTAAGCTTACTCATGTAAAGCCAACACCTAATTCTTCTCTCCATATATTTTATGATGATCTTAAGTTCATTCAAAAGATAATAAAAAAAATTAATGTTAAGATAGCCCAAATACTATTTCATCATAAACTCTTCAAATTAAATTCCTGCTGGGGACCAATTATCTAGTGGGCTCACCAGAATACACTTTTTCCAGGGCTCTCTCCCAAAAGAACCTGCTTTAAGACCATTAATCAAAAGAAGAGCTCAGGAATTACACCAATAATACCCTAAGCTATGATATCTAATTAAAAGAGTGGAACACAAATATTTTGACTCTATTAAAAAAAATTAAGGAGAAATGAGGTCACAGCCACCAAAAACAGGTATGTAAAATTACATCCTGCTAATGTGACCTCCTGATAGAAGAAAAATTCCTTTTAAATAGAATAATATTCTTGTCAACCAAAAATCAGAAATAAAAGTTTTAGTAAGGCTGTGGACTATTAGTGAGCATGAGCTTCAATTTCCAACTCCCATCTGAAATTCTTAGTTTGGATCAAAGCCTCATCATGTGATTTATTTTATTTAAGAATTGAAAGAGGGAATTGAAACTGTAGCACTTTCTAGGTTTTTGCATCACTAGAAAATATCTAAAATACTATGTTAACTCATAATAATAAGAAACGAATCATGATATTGTCACCCCTCATGCAGTGTATAAAGCTATTATGATAGATCAAAAAAGGAAAATATTTCCTGAAAGGGCTAAAGAAGGGCTATCCAATGCTACCCCCAACATCCATTTATCACAAAAAATTCAATTTTCTTCATAATTCTCTTTGAAAAAAGAAACTGCCCATTTTTAAAATAAGTAAAACATACTTTGAGCACGTATAGCTTTGAGCTAATTAAAGTGAAGTGGCTGAAAATTATAAAAAATGCATCAAGAACAGTTGGGGAACCATCATAAGCTAAAACCAGGGAGTTTTTGATTTCACTGGATTGAAAGTGATGGAACATCACTGAGATTAACACTGTATGAACGAAGGAATACTGTTAGCTTTATGATGATATTAATAGATATCCTCATGAAATAGCCAAATTAACCTAACAATATCTCTGAAAAGAAAATGAGATCACTAATATATTCTTGTGATTTCACAGGTATCTCATTACAATATCAAGATTCTATAATAATTAAATATTAATAATAAAAATTTGGAATGAAGTGTGGAACTTTTGACATTTCTGAAAGAGCATCAAATTATGTTTTTAATGAATAATGTTTTCCTATAAAGGAAAATATGGGATTATCCTACTTTTTTAGAAAATGTATCAATATATGATGGATACATTTGTTATCATAGATATCACCCATTTGCAATATTAGTAACAACATATTGAATTTTGTTTGAATTGTTTTGAATAATAACTCAAACATTTTACTTATGAAAGTATAATTATTTTTGGTTTTTATATGAACTATACAGCTCTTAATCTGTCCTGGAAGTTTCAGAAAGATTCATTAAGAATTGTATTTCTAATGAATTTTTGAAGTTTTTACCTCATTTCTACAAAGAATTGCAAATAGCAGTATATGGCTGGTTGCTATGAGGTAAATCAATGTATAATAGTCCAAAAAGTGTTTTGATTACTACTTCAAGCTTTATGCATTGAAAATCATTAATAATTGACATGGCTGCAGGAGTCTAAGTTGCTCTTTGCCTCCTTGTCAACTAAAAATAGAAGCTTATTTGCAATTTTCTTATGATTTAATGAGAGTTTAACTTGGTAACCAGGTTCCCAAAAGGTTTTAGTATACTAATTGGGCCACAATCAGCCATGGACCCAAGCTTTAGAGCTATACATGCCTCAGAAGCCTCAGAAGTTGGGTAGCCTGGCTCTCTTTGATGTCTTTTGTCCCCCTTAGCTATTTTCATGTCAAAAATAATAATTCAGGCTTAAATACTGATATCCACTATGGGTGTGTCAAAATTGTATGTAAGAAGAACATAATAATAAGTGCCACAAAGATGCATAATAACATTATTACTGTATATGGAACATGGGATTTCTCACATCCCTATTACTTTGGTGTGAAATTGAGAAAAACAAATATTTTAACAATTATTTTATGTGGTATTGAAGTATTTTCCATATTATCACCTCATAGAGTAAATTTAAGCTTATTAACTCTATTGAGAAAACCTAGGTGAGGTTTTGTGTAGAATCCAAATCTGGCCTTAAATCAATGGATTTACTTACTCACAAAAGATTTATCCATCTTTTCTGAAATCAAAAATGATGAATTTTGAATATATGCATGACTTATGGGTTATGCATAGTTCAGAAATTATTTTAAAGATAATTGTGGCCTGTTTGGGTATGTAAAATATACCTCAAGGCTCACATTCCCTCCCATCAAAAATCAAAGTTGTACTACAGTTTTTTAATGATATCAAGAAGAAAAAGGCCCCAAAGGGGGTTAATTTCCACTATCCAACCACTTTACATTACTCATATCAAGTAATTTAAGGCACATTCATGGACATATTTATGCTTGTGGCCTTCTTTCAGGTCTGAATCTTCTCAAGAGCTTATCCAATGCAGGTATTTCTGATTCTGCCAGCCATTCATCTTCATGTACTGGATTTCTATATCTGACAAGATATTCTCTTTGATTTTTACCCCTAAGTATCCTTTCTTTAATGAATTTCTTTATCCTTTTGTCTTCAATCTGCTCCACTGGTGGTACAGTTAAAGGAGCTGGATTCCTTAAAGGAAAAAATTGTTTGTCAACTGGTTGATAAGGCTTTATCAAGATGACTGGAAAACTGGGGTGTTTATTTTCTAAATCACCACTCAGTTCCACTCAAACTTCATTGGTTACATGTAAGGAAAAAATAAATAAAAGGTCCTACATAAGAATCTTTGAGTTTATTTGGGACTTTGATATTATTAGAATTCAAGGTTGAAACTAGAACTAAGTCCCCTACTTTGAAGTCTTGTACTTTATGACTATTGTCCCACTTCTGTTTTGCATAGTCAAGCGCATCATGCATTCTTTGTTTTTCATGTTTTTCACTTCATCAAGCATTATGTTGAAGCTGGAATATGCAGGATGGATTTCAATTAAGTATTTCCCCAGTGTGTCTGTTGGGAGTCTTGGATTCCATCCTCTTTCTAACATAGCAGGAGTCTGACCTGTGGAAGAATATATTGATGTCTTATATGCTAGCTCCAATGCGGGTATTGAAGTGCACCAGTCATGGGTAAAGCCATCTGAGTCTTTGAGCTCTGATTCATTCGCACAGAATCTCCTGATTATTTCCCTAAAGTTTGAATCATTCTCTCTGCTAGCCCATCAGTTTGAGGGTGATATACTGTAGAAAATGATAAGTTGGTCCCAAAGAAACTATGCGGATTGATCCAAAGTGCAGATGCGAATTTGGGATCTCTGTCACTTATGATATTCTTACATAACCCTTTATGAGAAATAGCTCTATTCCATAGAAGAAGATCTGTATCCATAGCAGTGTCATCTCTATGACACAGTAAGAATATGTGAGTTTTGCTATATCTGTCTAAAATTACTAAACAAGAATTATAAATTCTTTAACCACTTGGAGGAAGTGCTGTGACCAAATCCATGTGAGCAACTTCCCAAGGGGATTTTGGCTCTTTAATATGAATCATAAGTCCAAATTTCTTGCCTTTACTCCTATTTGCTTTTTGGAATCTGTCACAGGTATGGCAATATTCAATGGTCTCTTTTCTCCAAGATGGCCACTATGCACAATTTTTCACTTTCTCGAGTGTTCTGTCTTCTGAAAGGTATCCATAATGGATGCTATCATGAAATTGATGAATAATTGTATCAATAAGTAATCTACTGCATAATGTCATTAAAAAGGAATGTTTGGTTTTGTGGTAGATTATGCTGTCAAAAAAGTGAAAGTTTCCTTCAGAATAGGAATTTTTTCATGCTTCATCCAATGAACTAACCAAAACTGCATATTTTCAGTCTTTATCTAGCAAGGATGTCATAATATGGCAATTACTGTCCTGATTATAAGATTTTCTGAATTCCTCAAAGAATTAAGTCACAATATCAGTTATGTTAATGCCTTCAATTGGAATTTGTGGTTCATCTTCTAACAGCACATAAGCTGGGCTATCAGGAGTATTGGCTAAAGCCCATCTACTAATTCCATCAGAATTCTTATGAATATTTCATTCTTTATGGAATATAGTCATCTTTACTCTATATTATTGAATGGCTATCTGCCATCTCAAAATATGTCTGTTGGGTGTCTTCATGTTAAAAAGTGATTTCACTGCATTGCAGTCAGTTATTGCTTAAAAAGCACTTCCATAAAGATAATAATGTAATTTCTCAAGTGCCCATACCAAACCTAAGCACTCCATTTGGCTTCTATTAGTTTAATTTTCCTTGAGATATAACAAATTGGTCCTTCTGTAGGTTTTTCATCAATAATTTGGACTTGATTTAGGGCTTCTCCAAATCCGTCTCCACATGCATCAATGTCTAATTTGATAGGTATATTCTAATCTGGCATGAGGAGTAAAGTTGCTTCTGTAAGAGCTTACGTTATCTTCTAATAAGCTTTAGTTCTTTTGTCATCTCAAATACTTTATGTTGATTACAGATTGTATAAAGTGACTTTGCTAGAACTGCCAAATACTTCACATTTTCCCTATAATAGCTGGAAAATCCAAGAAAAGACATCATTCATTTCTTATTCTGGGGTATTGGATTAAATACTACTGCTTCTACTTTATTTTTGTCAATATACAAACTTAAACCAGAAACAATATATCCTAGAGCTTCAAGTTCTTCAAAGCCAAAGCTGCACTTCTTGAGTGAAATCTTCATATTCACTCCTGCAGCTTTGTCAAGTACTCTTGCAAGTCTTTCAAGGTGAAAAGACTGTGAATCTGAACATATTATTATATTATCAATATAAATAATGAGCCATCCTTCAGATAATTGTGTGGGGAAGATGGTATTCATCATTATTTGGAAATGAGATGGGGAATTTTTAATACCAAATGGAATTCTAAGATACTCATAGATACCACAGTGAGTGATAAATCTAAGTAATTTATTGGCTTTGGGCATTGAAAAGGTTTTATGAAAGCCTTTTAATGCATCCATGGATGTTATATACTTAGCTTTGGACAATTGGGTTGAGGTTTCTTGGATTCTGGGAATTGAATACCTATCTGGAATTGTGTAGGTATTTAATGCTCTAAACCCTCCAGCCATCCTTCATTTATCCTTATGCCAAGCAATAATAAAAGGAGTTGTCACTTAAACTTCCTCATTATGTCCTACTTTTCTCACTACACCAAGTTGTTTCAACTATTGGATATGTTTTTCCAAGGCTTCTCTAGCTCTGGGACTTTCTGGATAAGCTGGTCTTCTAAGTATTGGAGGGTATGGTCTGTCAACATCAAGAGTAATATTAACTTAATGTCCTTTAATATTGCCTAATGGTTCATTATCTGAAGAAATTTCCCTTTTAAATGTGTACAACACATCAACAAGCTCATACCTCATTTTGGGTGATAATTATGGATTAATCTGTGCTTCAATAAGTTGATCATTAAAGAATTCCTCCTTATAAGTATCTTTATTTGAAGATACTATTGATATTTGTTTGGGAATTTTGGAAAAAGCAAATTTTTGTCTTCTATTTTCTCCAATTATAAAATATCTGTTCTTATGGTCATTGATGTTGATACCATGAATATTCAAATAATCATTTCCAATGATATGTTGAGATGTACAATTTTCCATTACTCATATCTCTGTCTTCCTTCTTACACTTCCTGCAGGGTGTGGAAGTACAAGGTTAGTGTCCAATATTCCCAACGGGTACATATTACTACTTGAACTACTAAATTGCACACCTTTTATTGGTAATAGATGGTTTCTCCATTCAGAGAGTATTATTCGAAGGTAGTCTTTGCCTATAAGAGTGCAAAATGCCCCTGTGTCTAAACTGACTTTGGCTTCAACATCATTAATCAGAATTGATGTGATACAAGATTCTCCAGCAGTGTATCCTTTGCCTCTAGCAGGTTTAGTCTTACACATTCTAGCATCCTGAATATTGATCAGGCTATAGCAATATTAACCATACTGTGGCAAGTGAATATGGACTTCAGTGATTTCAAAGAAAGTTGTAATGTTTCACCAAAGCCAATCAAGCTTACAATGGTCTTGTCTGATCTTCTAATACCATTTGTTTCAGTTATGGTAAAAAAGGAGTGTAATTTTACCACTATCATTTCACTAGGTATATGAAAATATTCCTGTAACATATCAATTATTCTAATAAACTGAATATGGCTATATTCTCCTTCACCAGAGAATGTTTGCCATTCTTGTAGTTTGGGAATATCTTTTGCAGATATTGTATTTTCTCCTAGAAAAGGGGTCAAAATTCCTTTCACAGAAAGTTTCTCTTCAGTCAAAGGTGTGGAATATCTGGGCATATGTGAATTTGGTAAATAATTATTATGAATTTGTTCCACATGTGAAATTATTTCATCCTTCAATTTCTTCCCTTCACTGGCACTTCTTGCTAAGTGTGTGGCAAAAATATTGGTATTATCAACTATTTATAAAACATGATTTTTGAGAATTTTAAGCTGGTCATTAATGTCTGTAATGGAAAGAGCTTCCATTTCATCATATTGGACTTGATAGTTACTCTCAATTCTGTCACATGTATTGGAAATTGACTCAATTATGGCAGTTGTTCATTTATTCCAATAAGCATAAACTCTGTCATTATTGTTTAAGTCATTAATATCTGATGTTATTTTATTAAATATACATCAAATTTACCAAGCTCTACATCAATAATATATTTGTCTAATTGGATTCAATCTATTACTTGTATGGAAAATTCCTCTTCATCCTTTCATGCTCTTTGGCTGTGAATTCCATAGGAATTCTGGCCATATTGAAAACACTGTCCATGGCTGAAGGTAGAAATTTGGGGATCCTGTACCCCTGTGGGTAAGGTCTGTGCCAATTGGCTTTGGCTTTTCCCTTTCCCTGATGGTTCTTGGGACCTTTCTGCTTCTTCCAAGGTCCTTTGGGCTGGTCTTTGAAGATTTATGGAGCTGGTAGATGCCACTGGGCCTTCTTTCTCCAAAGCTGGGGTCATTTACAATGCCTTTTTCTGGTCTATGGTTAAAAGACTTTTGCTCTTCAACCAATTATTTATGTTTTTGACCTTGTCTTTGCAAGACAATGTTGTCACAGCCATGGAGATGGGGCAGGGGATTACCAATAATTATCAATTGAAAATGTTCCAACACCTAATCAAAAAGGGGGTTTCATGGAAGATCAACCAAATACAGTTTCAAACCACAATATAGGTGCAAATACCTGTATTGGATACACCAATACAGTTTTACATCTCAAAAACAGATTACTCAATCATAAAGTCATGGGTTCTTAACACTCAAAATCCAAGCTGGCACTTTTTCACATATACCAGCCCCCTTTCACCTACCTGCGGGTTTTTCCACCAGTTAATTAAAATATTTGATTTATTTGTTAATATTATTTCATTTCTTACTCAGAACTATTATTTTATTAATTATTAAGTTAGTCTTAGCCTTCCCTCACCTGTTCAGTAGAGTCCTGGTGGTCATATCCTTATTAATCCTTTTCTCTTTTCTGAACAGGCTGAAACAGTGATTCAGGGTTATTTGTGGTTGGATCTTTGTTATTGCTCTTGTTTTTGCTTTATGTCTTTTAATGCTCATTCTTTATCAGTAGGAATTTTACACTTTATCTTATTTCTCTTATCATTTGAGTACTCCCATTGAGTCCTTCATAAGTAAGTCTGGTCACTGAGTGCCAGGCCCTCTTCATTTTGAAAAGCCCCTGTGACAAATGGGCTCCATCCTCCTAAGAGTCCTATGGTCTTCTCCTGACCCAGAAATTTCTTGATGTGTAAGTAGGAGTTCATGGCCCCCTGCCAAAGGCTTGGGCATATTTCCCACTCCTCTTCCTTGGCTGCTCTGTACCAGTTTTTGTACTGCAACTGATATATTTCTATGGCTGCCACTTGGAAATGGTTCAGCCCTTAAAATATTACCTTGAATCAGTTCAGGCTCAGATTCCACATCACAGTTTGTAGGGACAGAACTTGAGAAATGGGAGGCAAATCTGGCATCCTCCAGACATGTCTTTCTTGAGGAAGACTTTCCAGATCTGGCCCTGTTTTTGCCTCTTCCTTTTCCAGATCCATCTGGTTTGACTGAATAGTTGCTTCCATTTATGTTATGCACCATTTCACTTCAATTTAAGAGAAAATTAAACATGAAGACAGAAAGCACACACCTTTTGGTGGTTGTTTAGCTATTTCTGCTTTGTATAAAGTTCCTCTTTTAGAAATTTGAACTTCAATACTTTCTTCAGATTCTGGACTAGGAATATATCTCTTACTGTGCTTATTACCAGCTGCAATGTACTTTATTAAAGACACTAGAGAGAAAAATAATTTTTTTTTAAGTTTTTTTTAATGAAAAAAATATGATTTTTTCTAAAGAAGAAAAATCAAAATTTAAGATTTTGATTTAAAATTAACTCAGAGTAACTCAAAGAATAATTTCATAAGTTTTTGGATGTGCAAAAGCCATGTATGAAAAAAGCATAATATTAAACCAAATTCCTCAATGAGAAATGTATTAAAGACAATTTCAAAAAGAAAAAATAATTTTAACTTTAGATTGAAAAAAAATCATTAAATTAATATATTTCAGAGCTTAAAAATATATTAATTAGAGATTCAAGGTTCAAAAAACATGGCCAGGCCCCCAAATGTAAGATGTGTCTATGAAATTGTTGAAAATATTACTATTGATAAACAGTACTTCAAACTTTCTTATGAAAAATAATGATAAAATCATTATAACCAAAATTAATTAATTATTTCTTTTACTTGTTATACACTACTAGTGATTATATCAGTAACAAGTAATTGTCTGCAAGAATCAACTACAAGAAGTATTAAATAAGAAAACTTTATTAAAATCATGAAATTATTTTAATGTATAATTATCTTTTACAAGGATGATTAGAAATATAATTCTTGAAAAAAACAAATACTAGAGAAAAAATATAAGAATTAATTATGAACCACTCACTAGTATTCAATGAACCTTGGAAAGAATTTGGTAGAGAGATTTTACAGATATATTGTGGATTTAAGGGATCAAAATTGATTTATAAAAATATTACAACAATATGTGGTTGATTTCTATGATTTCAAGTATTTCTGATTGATTCTGAATTAATAGAACACTTAAGAAAAGATCTAACTAATACTTACTTTTTGGCAAGAAAGATATAATTAGATAATAAGATTATTTGGAAAAAACAGCAAGAGGAATGCTCTTTTAAGTCAACAACAGCTTACAGAGGTGTGCCATGGAGCAAACTGAGTAAAAATTGAGCAAGAAAACAATGATCCCTCTTGTATTATTGATTGCATCATTAGTTGTCATATAAGATTATCACAATTACTTAATTAATGCTTTCACATGACTACCAACCCATTTATGGTTAAGAATAAAAGGTGTAACAACTTTAAATATTCATTGCTTTAGAAATAAAAATTAATTTCTCAAAGTTATCAATGTTATTGGGAATTTCATCACAGATTGTATTTTCTGTGAATTTTTGAAGTTTCAGTGTTTCACATGAAATCATCAAAAATGGACTGTAAGTAAAGCTTTGAATTTTACTTGTTAAACCATGATTATTTTTGGTTTATTTATTAGTAATATAATTCTTCATTGGTACTGAAAGGTTCAGAAAGATTAATTAAGAATTCTATTTTTAATCAATTTTCGAAATTCTCACCTCATTTCTATGTAGAATTGCAAATACCATAGTATGGTAGGTTGCTATGAGGTAAATCAATTGATAATAGTCCAAAAAGGGTTTTAATCAAAATTTCAAGGTTTTTCCATGGAAAATAATTAAGAATTGTCATGTTTAAAGGACTCTAAGTTTCTCTTTACCTCCTTGTCAAGTCAAAATAGCAGCTTATTTGCAATTTTCTTATGATTTAATGAGAGTTTAACTTGGTAACTAGATTCAAAAAAGGTTTTGGTATACTGATTGGGCCATTATCAGCCATGGATCCAAGCTTCAGAGATATCCATGCCTCAGAAGCCTCAAAAGCTGGGTATCCTGGCTTGCTTTGATGTCTTTTGTCCCCCTTAGCTATTTTCATGTCAAAAATAGAATTTCAGGCATCAAGACTGATATCCACTATGGGTGTATCCAAATTGTATGTACGAATACCATAATATTAAGTGCCACAAAAATGCATAATACTATTATTAGTGCATATACAACATGGGATTTCTCACATTCCCATTTTTTTGGTGTGAAATTGAGAAAAACAAAATTTTTCACAATTTGTTTATGTGGTATTCAAATATTTTCCATATTACCACCTCATAGAGTTAATTTAAGCTTATTCACTCTATGGAGCTACCCTAGGTGAATTTCTATGTAAAATACAAATGTGGCCTTCAATCCATTGATTTATTTACTCACAAAAAAGGTATTCATCTTTTCTCATATCAAAAATGATGAATTTTGAATATATGCATGGCTTATGGGTTATGCATAGTTCAGATGCTATTTCAAAGATAATTGTGGCCTATTTTGGTATGTAAAATATGCCTCAAGGCTCACATCAGCTGTTATTGATCACAATTGTTGTTATATTTAATATCCTTCAAATTAAATCTTCAATTAGTCATTCAAAAGACTCAATGGGCTTCTTCTGGCTTGATATGTATTTAAAAAGGAGTGGATTTGAAAATAAACAGTCAACATTCTCATTGGTAGAAATATCTTCAAATAATGTAATAAAGGACCTTTCATCTACCCCAAAACTATTGCATATAGAAAAAAAGAATTTATTTCAACTCTTTGAGGGCTTTTTAAAAGAGATTATGTATGAGTATTTATAAATACAGAAATTAAACTTAAAAAATCTATGTGAATATAATGTAACCTAAAAGAATATTAATTTCAATATTTTTTTTGTTTTGAAAACTTCCTGGCTCAAATTTCATTCAATAACTGAATGTGGTAATTTTGGAGGGAGCCTTTCTTAATATCTCAATGGTTCTTACAGTTTTATGAGGTGCATTTTTCACCAGAGAACTTAAAGCAAAAGCATCCAAAAGTTACAAAAATTGGCTGAAAATATAATATGAAGAATCAGCAGAATTTGGCTATCTTTCCATTCCATTGAATGTAACTTTGAGAGTGACCATTTCAAAAATTATTTTCCATTTGACAAAAATCATAGTTGAGGCATTATTTTTGAAAATTAATTCAATATTCACCTTTTTTTGTGATGATTAATCAATTAACTGTATTTTTATTAAAGTATTTGGATATTATGTTTCAGAAAAATTTCGGAAGAAATGACAATAAATCACCATTCCTAAATTAACTCCAATAAAACCTAAAAAATACCCAGAAATGGGATTTTACAATCAAGAGGTTCTCCCAATATCAGTTCAAAGTTCCTGATTTGAGAACTTTCTAAAAGTACCTAGTAGAAAAATATAGAAGAAATCTATGAGAGTTTTGTGAAAATCTTTTGTAAAGCACCTTTGAAAAAACCCTCGAAAAATGGGATTTCAAATTGAAAAAGGTCATAAATAGCACTTCATAATTTCCTGGCGAAATTTGAAAACAAATCATCCAGAAAATATGCAATATTAAGAAGAATCTATTTTGAAGAAAATAAGGACCCTGGAAAGTTAATTGGGGAGCTGAAGCCCATATTCCTTTTCAAATATATCATGAGGAAGTACAGAAACACCCTCTTAGGACTTCAGCATTCCATACTTGAAAAGAAATCAAAAATAAACAAAGATGGCCCTGGAGGTCAATTTGAAAGTTCAGATTCCCCAGTTTCTTCTCCAAGTTCCATTTTGTTTGCCAGATACTGCACTAGCAAGCCAAAGAATCCTGCAGTAGGACTTCTAAATCCCCTTAACTATAGGCTATCTGAATTATTCCTAGAAGAAGTGACCAAAACTATGTTTTTTCAGAAAATAAGGCTCCCAGAGGGTAATTATTAATTTGAAATGACAGTTTGTTTTCCATTTTTTGGAAGAAAATCCAGGAAGCTAATTTTAAGATCTCAAAATCATATTTAAGAAATTTATGAAAGACGGCCAGAATCTCTCTTTTGTGGGAAATAAGGCCCCAGAGAATCATTTTGAAGGCTGATGGACAATTTATTGGCCAAATGTTTTTTCAAAAAAAATCCTCAGGTGAACCATGTGAGGACTTTGAAGTACCATTAACTTCATCTCTGAGAAATTCCTCAACAAATGGCCAAAAATGGCCCCTTCAGGGTCATCTCAATGGAAAAATATAATCCTTTTTGCCAAGGCTCAGAGAAAAGGTCAATGCATCCCCCTTGAGGACTTGTATAGCTCATTCACAACACATTTTTCAAGAAACCTTTGAAAATGGCCTTTTTGAAGCAAATGAGGGCTGCGGAGGGTCATTTGGAACACTAAAGGCTATTATTTTGACTAATATTTATTTGAAATAGTATAGAGAACCTTCTTGAGTAATTTTGAACTGTGCGTTTACACCATGTATGAGGATTTCCCAAAAACAGTAAAAATCGACTTTTTTTTGACACCAATAAGGCATCTTAAGAGTCATTTTGAAAGACAAAGACCATTCTTTTTGCCATATTTTTGAATATAAACTTCAGGAAGCCCCCTTTAGTACTTATAAAGCCCATTCACCAAGCAACCAGGGAGACATGTGTAAAATTGGCCAAAAATTGCCTTTTTCAAACCAATACCCTACCATACGGGTACTTGCAAAGGCAAGGAGCCATGTTGTTTGGAAATTTTTGTGCAAATGGGTACAGAATGACCCTTTGAGACTTGTAAAATGCATTCACTAGACCCTATGTAAGGAATTTGTAAAGAATGACCAAATAATAGCCTTCTTGATACCAATCAGCCCCTTGGAGGGTCATGTGGAAACACCAAGGATATTTTTTGCCATATTTTATTGTAAAAGCTCCTTAGAAGACCCTTAAGGATTGTCAAACTCCACTCACTACACCTTTCATGAGACATTCCTAAGAATAATGGTAGAAGAAACAATAAACTATGACTTTTGGCAATAGACATCCCCTTGAAGGTGGAATCAGCTATCAATGATGAAGTTGTTTTCAATTTTTTTTCAAAGAGCTCTAGAAACACATCACAAGACCATTGAAGTCAGAAATCATTGGATTAGACAAGAAAATAATGCAAATAATCACCAAAAATAATTTTTTTGCTTAAAGACAAGCCCTTCCAATCCATATGTTGAAACCTTTTGATTCAGCTATATATTATTAAATCAAATGGTTCATTTGGATATATATTGTGTGAGCCTTAAGGTATATTTTAAATACCTAAATAGGCCACAATAGAGATAAAATTAGCTTTTAAACAATGCATAACCCATAGGTCATGCATATACTGAAAATTCATCATTTCTTTTTGTGAGTAAGTGAATCTATGTGTTCAAGGACAGGATTGAATTCTACACAAAGATTCAGCTAGGGTTGCGCCATAGAGTGAATAAGCTTAAATTAACTCTATGTGGTGGTAATATGTAAAATACTTCAATACCACATAAAAGAATTGTGAAAAGCTTTGTTTTTCTCAATTTCATGCCAAAATAATGGTAATGTGAGAAATCCCATATTACTTATACACTAAGATTAGTGTTATGCATGTTTGTGGCATCCAAAAATATAGAATTACTACATACAGTTTTGGTACAGCCATAGTGGATATCAGTATATGCCTGAATTATTATTTTTGACTTGAAAATAGGTAAGGGGGACAAAACACATCAAAGAGAGCCAGGGTACCCAACTTCTGAGGCCTCTGAGGCATGGACAGCTCTAAGGCTTGGATCCATGGCTGATAATGGCCCAATCAGTACACTCAAGCCTTTGGGGAACTTAGTTACCAAGCTAAAGTCCCATTAAATCATAAGAAAATAGCAAATAAGCTGCTATTTTGACACAACAAGGAGGCAAAGAGCAACTCTGACTCCTTTAACCATGTCAATTATTAATAATTTTCAATGAGTGAACTCCAAAATTATGAATTGAAAAACCCTTTTGGAGTAGTATCCAATTGTTTAACTCATGGAAACAAGCCATTAATGTGCTATTTGAAATTCTACATAGAAATAAGGTAAAAACTTCAAAACTTCATTAAAAAAACAATTCTTGATAAATATTTCTGAAGCTTTTGCGACCTATGAGGAAAGCTATTGTATTTGTAATAAGAAAATGAATTATGAATTTCTAATTAAAATTAAAAGTCTTACTTACAGTCCATTTTTGATAATTTCACATGAAACACTGAATCTTCAAAAAGTCACAGAAAATACAACCTGTGGTAAATTTTTCAATAATGTTGATAAATTTGAGAAATTAATGTTGTTTTTGAAATGAAAGAAGATTTATGGTTGTTATGCCTTTTATTCTTAACCATAAATGGCTGGTAGGCATGTAAAAGGACTTAATTAAGTAATTATGATAATCTTATGTGAAAACAGATGATGCAATAAATAATCCAACAAGGATAATAAGTTTATAGCTAAATGGTTTTGCAGATTTCTCCATGGCACGCCTCTGTGAGCTTTTATTGAATTAAAAGGGGCCTCCTCTTGCTGCTTTTCCAAATAATCTTATTATCCAATTATATATTTAGTACCAACAAGTAAGTATTACATAAATATTTTCTTGTGTGTTTCAATTCATGAATAATCAATCAGAAATACGTTAAATCATAGAAATATACTATTTGCAATGTTATTTAGCTATAATATTGCTGTATTACTGTTATAATTACATTTTGATCCGTTAAAGCCACAACTAATCTGTCAAAAGCACTATTCCAATTCTTTACAAGGTATTATTGGAGTATTAGTGAGTGTTTTTATTTAATTCTTAAACTTTTCTCTGGTAATAGTCTTTTTCAAGGATTATAATTATAATTACTTTTTGCAAAAGATAATTATATATCAACATAATTTTATTATTTCAATCAGGAAGTTGTATTATTAAATACTTCTTTTAGAAAATTACTGCTTACTGCTATAATCACTAGTAGTTTACAGCAAGCAAAAGAAATAATTAAGTAATTCATTATCTAAGTGTTGTTATAATAAATATATTTATTATATTTCAGAAGAAAAGTCATAGTACTTTTGATTAATAGTGATATTATCAACAGTTTTATAGACACATCTTGTATTTGGTGGCCTGGCAGTGTTTTTTGAGCCTTGTACCCTCAATTAATATATTTTTAGACTCTAAAATATATTAATTTTAATAAATTTTTCCTTTGAATTAAAATTTGAAATTATTTCTATCTTTGTAATTGTATTATAAATCTTTTCTATTGAGGAATTAGGATTAATTTTATATTTTTTTACAACTGGCTTTTCACATCCAAAAGCTTATAAAATTATTCTTTGAGCTACTATGAATTGAGTTTTTATTCAAATTCTTAAATTATAGTTTTTTTTGTTTCAAAGGATATTTCTTTGATATATCAAAAAATAATAAAATTTTCAAAATTCTTAACAATCTTAAAAGTAGAAAAAAGAATTGTTCTTTTATCAATTTTTCTCTAGTGTCTTTAATCAAGGTCCATTCAACTGGTAATTAGCTCAGTAAGAGATATGTTGGCAGTCCAGAATCTACAGAAGAAGAATATTGAGAAGGCATTGAAGTGCAAATTGCTCAAAGAGGCACTTTATTTAAAGCAGAGTTATCGAAGAAACCAAAAATGGGTGTGTGTTCTGTGTCTTTATTCTTGATTTTCTCTCATAATGACATGAAAATGGTTCATTCCAAAAATGTAAGAAACTATTCAGTCCAACCAGATGGATCTGGACAAGGAAGAGGCAAGACCAGGACCAGATATGGCAAGCCTTTGTAAAGGAAGGCACATTTGGAGTATGCCAGAGTCGCCCCCCATTCCCCAAGGTCTGTACCAAAAACCTTTGACATTAAATCTGCTCCTGAATGTATTCAAGGTAATGTTTCAAGGGTTGAACCACTTAAAAGTGGCAGGAATAGAAATATATCAGTTCCAAGGAAAAAGCTGGTACAGAGAATCCAAGTAAGAGGAATGGGAAATTTTTCAAGCCTTTGAAAGGGGCCATGAACTCCTACCTAAACATCAAGACCTTTCTGGGTCAAGAGGAGACCACATAGCTCTCAGGAAGATGGACTCCCTTGTATTGCAAAGAAAAGGTCAAAATGATAAATAATTTGTTGGAAAGCCAAAGTATTTTATTCATAGACCAGAAGGAAGAGTTGGAAATGGCCCCAGCTTTGGAGAATGAAGGACCAGTAGCATCAAAAAGATCCAAAAAAGTTCCAGAACAGTCCAAAGACAAGCTCAAAGGACCCAAGAAGAAACATAGAGGTCTCAAGAACAATCAAGGAAAGGGAAAAAGCAAAGCCAATTGGCACAGACCTTACCCGCAGGTGTACAGGATCCCCAAATTGGAAACTTCAGCCATGGAAAGTGTGTTCAATATGGCCAGAGCCCTTATGGAGTTCACAACCAAGAAACAGGAAAGGAGAACAGGACCTTTCCATGCAAATAATAGATGAAGCTATATATATACAGTCTATTATGAATGTAAAATTTAATAAATTTGATACAGAATTAAAAAAATTAACATTGGATATCAATGACTTATAAAACAACAACTGAACTTTCACTGAATGATGAAAAGTGATAAATGCCAGCCTTGAGTCAATTTCAAACACATGTGACAGGATTGAGAGAAAATTTCAAGTACAGAATAATTACTTAGATAATCACTTTTATTGCCAACTTGAAACTTTGAAAGGAATTGTCTTATAGATAGTTGATATTCCAATCCTTTTGCCACACATTTTGAAAGAAGTGAGAGTGAAAGAAAGAAATTGAAGAATGACATGATTGCACATGTGGATTAAATACTGAAGAATTCTGAGAGAAATTCACATATTCCCAGACATTGAACACCTTTATTTGAAAAAAAACACTCTTTGAAAGAAAGTTTGACACCTTTTTTTGGAGAAAATGTAATCTCTGCAAGAGATGGGCCCAAACTAGAAGAATGGCCAACATTCTATGGTGAAGGTGAATATAACCATATTGAGTTCATTAGAACAATTGATATGTTGGGAGAAGATTTTCATACATCTGATGAAATGGTAGTGGCAAAATTAAACTCCTTGTTGAACAGAACTGCAAAGAAATGGTATTACTAGATTAGACAAGAACATGGAAAACATGATTGGCTTTGGTTGAAATCTGAGATTATCACCAAGTGGACCAGCGATTCCTGGATATTTAAAATGGAAAATGATTTTTAAAGTGATATTCTAAACTCAGACAAGGATAAACCACTTACTTGGTTCCTCAAATAAAAAAGACAGCTTATCTGCGTTAAACCCATATATGTCTAACTCAATGAAAATCATGAAAATATTCGGAGAATGTGGAGGAGAAATGGAACAGGCTATCAAGTGCAGATTTGTAAAGACCTGTTCAACAGAGAACTATATCAAGGAAATGGAAGATATCATTGCTAGGACAAGAATTGGTAAAAACTGGAATACAAACCCTATAGAGTCTAAAAAACCCAAATAATTTCAAATAGGATAGAAGACCTGAAATACCTGTCTTGAAGTATAATATGTGTGGGAGAACCTACCATTTAGCCAACAGTTTTATCAAAAAGACACAAATCAATGAATTTAAAGTCATTGAGCAGGTTCAGTGTGCTGAAGAGAAAGAAGAATCTGACAAAGATTCTGAAATCTATGATGACACACCAGCAAAGGACTTTCCCATTGAAAAAAATACATCTTTCTTTGAAGTAACTGAAGTACATACTAACTTGCCACAATATAGTGAGGACTGCTACAGCCTGATCAATATCCTGGAGGCCAGAATTTGTAAGACTAAAACTGCTAGAGGCAAAAGTTACACTTCTGGAGAATCTTGTATTACATCCATTATGATGAATTATGTTGAATCAAAAATCAATTTAGACACATCAGCATTTTGCACTTGTGTAGGCAAAGACTACCTTCAAATCATATATCCTCAATGAAAAAACCATCTATCAACTATAGAAGGTGTGAAACTTAGTAGTGCCAGTAATGATATGAACCCTTTCGGAATATTGGACACCAATCTTGTATTGCCGCAACCTGCAGGGAGTGTGAGGATAAAAACAAAAATAGTAGTAATGGAAAGTTTTACATATCAACATATCATTCTTAGAAATGATTAATTTAATATTTAAGGTATTGACATAAATAACCATAAAGACAGATATTTTACAATTGGAGGAAACTAAAGACAAACATTTGCTTTTCCCAATATGCCCAAACAAATATCAGTAGTATCTTCAGACAAAGATATATATAAGGAGCAATTTGTAGCAAATCAACTTTGTGAAGCACAAATTAATCCGACATTATCATCCAAAATGAGACAAGACCTTATTGGTGTGTTATAAATGTATAAGAATGCATTGTATTCATAAAATGAACCATTGGGAGCTATTAGAGGGAATGAAGTTGATACTAATCCTAATATTGACAAACCATACCCTCTGGTACTTAGAAGACCAGCTTACCTGGAAAGCCCCAGCAAAAAGAAGCCTTGCAAAAACATATCCAAAAGTTAACAAAACTTGGTGAATAAGGAAAGTATGCCATAATAAGAAAGCTGAAGTAAAAGCTCCTTTCATTATTGCTTGCAATAATTATAAATCAAGGATTGCTGAAGATTTTAGAGCTCTGAATACTTACACAGTTCTGGATAGGTATCCAACCTCTAGAATCCAACAAACCTTGACCCAATTATCCAAAGCCAAGTACATTACTTTAATGGATGCATTTAAAGGTTCTCATCAGAATGTTTTTATGCCCAAAGCCAAGAAATTACTTAGAATGATCACTCAATGTGGTGGTTTATGAGTATATTAGAGTGCCATTTGAGATTAAAAATTCTCCATCTAATTATCAAAGAATGATGAATACCATATTCCCCAAAGAAGTATCTGAAGGGTGGCTCATTACTTATATTTATGATATAATTATGTTTTCAGACTCATGGTATTTTCCCCTTGAAAGAGTAACAAGAGTATTTTACAAAGTCTCAGGAGTGAACATGAAGATTTCACTCAAAAAGTGCAACTTTGGCTTTGAAGAACTTAAAGCTCTAGGAAATATTGTTTCCGGGTTAAGTTTGGGTATTTACAAAAATGAAATAGCAGAAGTATTATTTAGGCCAATACCCCAGAATAAGGATGGAATGATGTACTTTCTTGGATTTTCCAGCTATTATAAGCAACACGTGAAGGATTTTAGAATTCTAGCCCAGTCACTCTGTAGAATCTGTAAACAACAGACAGTATTTTAGATGACACAAGAAAGGATTCAAGCTTATGAGAAGATAGGGAAAGATCTTACAGAAGTACCTTTACTACTTATTCTAGACTGGTATCTATCCTTTAGGTTGTAGATTAATGCATGTGGAGATATATTAGGGGAAGCCCTAAATTGACTCCAAATTATTGATGACAAACCCACAGAAGGACAAGTCTGTTATATCTCAAGAAAAATAAACCAAAATAAGACAAGGTTGGTTTAATAAAAATGGAATGCTTATGTTTGGTATGGGAACTTGAGAAATTACACTACTATCTTTGTGGAAGTTTGTTTGAGGCTATAACTTACTGTAATGCGGTAAAATCACTTCTTAACATGAAAGCACCCAACAGAAATAAGCTGAGATGGAAAATAGCCATTAAAGAATATAGAGGAAACATGAATATAGTTCATGAAGCAGAAAATATACATAAAGTTGCTGATTGACTTAGCAGGTGGGAATTAGCCAATACCCCTGAGAACTCAGCTTATGTGCATTTAGAAGCAGAACCACAGATTCCAACTGAATTCATTAAAATAACTGATATAAGGACTTAATTATTCAAAAAAGTCAGAGAGTAATATAAAAAAGAAGGAATTTACCTATCTTGACATATTTTCCAGATAAAGAGTGCAAAGAAGAAGCTCTGTTCAGTTCACTAGATAAAATTTGGAAAAATTCCTATTCTGAAGGAAGATTTCACTTGTTTTATGGAATAATCTACTACAGAACCAAACATTCGTGTGTAATGAAATTATGAAGTAGATTTCTTATTAATAACATTATTCATGAATTTCATGATAGAACCTATTCTGGAAAACTTTCAGAGGAAAGAACACTTGAAAAAGTCAAAAATCATGCATGGTGACCACATTAGAGAAAAGAGACCATTGAATATTGCCATACTTGTGACAGATGCCAAAAAGGAAACAGAAGTACAGGCAATAAATTTGGCCTTCTGATTCATATGCAGGAAAAAAATTGCCTTGGGAAGTTGTTCATATGTCTTTGGTCACAGCACTCCCTACAAGTGGTGACAAAAGCTATAATGCTTTTTAGGTAATTGTAGAAAGATGCAGCAAAGCTCCTGTATTCTTACCATTTAATAAATATGACACTGCTATAGATACAGCTCTTATTCTATGGAGTAGAGTTATTTATCATACAGGGTTTTCTCAGAATATCATAAGTGATGGAGGCCCCAATTTCACGTCTGCACTTTGGACCAATCTTCATAGATTTTTTGGGACTAAGCTATCATTTTCTACAGCATAACATACTTAAATTAATGGGCTGGAAGAGAAAAAATGATTCAAAATTTAGAAGACTGGATAAGGAGATTATGTGCTTATGGATTAGAGCTCAAAGACTAAGATGGCTTTACCCATGACTGGTGCACTCTAACACCAGAATTAGAACCGGAATATAGGAAATCAGTCCATTCTTCTACAGGTCAGACTCCTGCTATGTTAGAAAAAGGATTGAATCCAAGAGTCACATCAGACATACTGAGGAGAGACTTAATTGAAATCCATCTCACAGCTTCCAGCTCCAAGATTATCCTTGATAAAGTGAAACATCATGCAAAAAATAGCATGAATGATGTTTTTGACTATGAAAATCAGAAGTGGGACTAGATTCCCAAAGTACCACACTTCAAGGTAGTAGACTTAGTTGTAGCTTCAACCTTAAATCTTAATAATATCAAAGGCCAATAGAAACATACATATCATCATGCAGAAACCTTGTTCATTGTTTCTTTACATGAAAAAAATGAAGTTCAAGTGTAATCAAGTGGTGAATTGGAAACAAAACATCCCACCTTCCCAGTCAGCCTGATTAAACCTTATCAACCAGATGATAAGGAATTTTTCCCTTTAAGGAACACAGCTCCTTTAACTGTACCACCACTCAAACAGAATTAAGACAAAAAGATAATGAAACTCAATAAATAAAGGAGAAGTAAGGCTAAAAATAAAAGAGAATATCTTGTCAGATATAGAAAACCAGTACATGAAGGTGAATGGCTGGCAGAATAAGACATACCTGACTCAGATAGGCTTTTGAGAAGATTTGGGTATGAAAGAAGTCCACAAGCCTGAATATGCCTAGATATATGCTTTTAATCACTTTATCTTAGTAATTTAAAGAGGTTGGAAAGTGGACATTAACCCCCTTTGGTGCCTTTTTTTCTCAAATATCATTGATAAAATTGTAGTAAGATTTTGTTTTTTGTGGGAGGAAAGGTGAGCCTTGAGGTATATTTTACATACCCAAATAGGCCACAATAAAGATAAAAATAACTTTTAAACTATTAATAGCCTGAAATTCATGCATATATTAAAAATTAAACATTTTTCATATAAGAAAAGATGAAATGGCTTTTTGTGAACACGTAAATCCATGGATTTAAGGCCAGATTTGGATTCTACACAAATATTCACCTAGGCTAGCTCCATGAAGTGAATAAGCTTAAAGTAACTCTATGTGGTGGTAATATGGAAAATACTCCAACATCACATCATCAATAACACACAGAAAATTGTGAAATGTTTTGTTTTTCTCAATTTCATGCCAAAATGATGGGAATGTGAGAAATCTCATTTTATATATAAGCTAAGATTAATGTTATTCATTTTTGTGGCACTTAAAGATATATTATTCTGACATACAGTTTTAGTACACTAATAGTGGATATCAGCCTTGAAGCCTGAATTAATATTCTTGATGTGGAAATAGCTAAGGGGGACATAAGACATCAAAGAGAGCCAGGGTAACCAACTTCTGAGGCCTCTGAGGCATGTAAAGCTCTAATGTTTTGCTAAATTGCTGATAACTACCCAATTTGTATGCTAAAGCCTTTTGGAAACTTGTTTACCAAGTTGAAGTCCCATTAAATCATTAGAAAAGAGCAAATAAGCTGCTATTTACATGTGACAAGGAGGTAAAGAGCAACTCTGACTTCTGTAACCATGTCAATTATTCATAATTTTCCATTGGTAAACAGGGAAATAGTAATTGAATCCATTTCTGGATGAGTACCAATTCATTTAACTTGTGGAAACCAGCCATTACTGCGCTATTGCAATTCTACATAGAGATAAGGTAAAAACTTAAAAAATTCATTCAAAATAAAATACTCAATTAATCTTTCTGAAGCTCTCAGGATCAATGGAGAAAGGGAATATAAATATGAAAAGAACAAGTAATTATGACCTAATCATGAAAATTAAGATTTTTCCTTACAGTCCATTTTTGATGATTCCATGTGAAACACTGACTCTTTGGAAATTCACAGAAAATACACTTTGGGATTAAATTTCAAATAAAATTAATCAAATTGAGAAATTAATGTTTATTTAAAAATAAAAGAAGATTTACAGTTGTTACACCTTTTATTAATAACCATACATGGGTTGGTAGTCATGTAAAACGACTTAATTAAGTAATTTTCATAATCTTATGTGACAACAGAGGATGAAATCAATAATACAATGAATATAGTTGGTTTCTCGCTCAATTTAATGCCTCTATGGGCTGTTATTTACTTAAAAGAGGCCTCCTCTTGCTGGTTTTTCCAAATCTTCTTATTATCCCATTATATCTTTGGTACCAACAGGTAAGTGTTAGTTAACTCTTTTCTTAAGTGTTTTAATTATTTCAGAATCAATCAGAAAGATGTCAAGCTATATAGATATACTATTTGAAGTGTTATTCATCTAAAATATTGTTTTATTATTGCTACAGTACCATTTTGATGATTTAATTCAACAATTAATATGTTAAAATCACTCTGCCAATCCTGTGAAGGTATTATTGGATTATTAGTTAGTGTTTTTATTTAATTCCTAAAGATTTTACCTAGTAAAAGTTTTATACAAGAATTATCACTATATTATTCTTGAAAAAGATGATTAGATATTAAAATAATTTTATTATTTCAATAAAGAAGTTTTATTATTAAATAATTCTTGTAATCTATTCTTGTAGACAACTACTTCTTGCTGTTATAATCACTAGTAGTGTACAAAAGGTAAAAGAAATAAGTAAGTAATTAATTATTTAATTGTGGTTATAATGAATTTATTAATTATATTCCATAATAAATTTAATGGTATGGTTGATTAAAAATGATATTATCAACAGTCTCATAGGCACATCTTACATATTGAAATGATTCAAAGGATCATAATCCCAATGGGAATTTTCCATAAGAAAATTCCCACATCAATTTTTAGACCTGATAAACTCATTGAGAATACAATAGGGGTTGTGAGTGGAATTTTGGGACTCATTGGTGAGTGTGTTTGAGCATATTCTATGCTATATTCACCATCTGAGTCATGAAAAGAACATGAACGGGATTTACAAGGGTCAGAAGATGTCAGCCTGTGACTCAAAACCAGAGCACAAGCATGACAGCCAAATACCATAAACCATTGGTAAAGCCAAGATACCACCAAAACATGGATCTGAGCCAAAAAGCTCAAGATGTATCAAAAGGAAGAGGAAACCCACCAATTTCCAAATACACAAGTCCCACCATAATAGGACAAGGGATGCCAAAGTTATTCCTACTCAAATTTGCTGCTGAGAATAAACCTTATTTTTCACCTCTCATCTGATATCCAAAGGAAGAGACTTAAACCCATCAAATGAGTACTCAGATTGAAGCTCTAGGTCATGGCTATCAACTGGTACTAGCCAAACTTAGCTAGCATCAAAATTACAGGATTTATGGCCAAAATAAGATCAAATAAGGCTGAATAAAATATTCACCTCTCATCTGAAATCCAAAAGAAGGGCATTAAACCCATCAAATTAGTACTCAGATTGAAGCTCTAGGTCATGGCTATCCAATGGTACTAGCCAAACGTAGCTAGCATCAAAATTACAGGAGTTATGGCCAAACTAAGGTCAAATAAGGTTGAATAAAATATTCACCTCTCATCTACCTTCTACAGATTTAGTGTGAGATACCTAAAGTGGGTTCTTTTTGAAAAGAGCACAATCAGGGATATCTGATGGTGCCTTTCATTTCTCCATATCTCATCTAGAACAAAAGTTATGGGGCAAATAAGCTCCATTCAGATATTGAAAAAATCATATCTATGAATAAAAAAATTTGTATATGGCATAACTTTGCCATAGTTAATGTTACCCATACCAGATGAGGTACCATTGTATAGATATCATTTGGGGCTACACAATAAGCCAACATTGAGATCAATATCTCAAAAAACAACAAAGTTATAGCAGTTTTAAGGTTAAAACCCACAATTGGGCCAATACACCTTTACTGTGGGATAATATCCCATAACCATGATTATGAGGTGTCCAATAGACAAATAAGAATGTATATACTTCAATAACTTATAGTTCATTCTATACTGGGGTCCCATACAGGTTTTGTACAGCATTCTATGCATCATACACATCAGAAGAGGGCTGTGTGGTCCCAAGATGAAATTTTCAGCCTGTATTGGTGAAAACTTCCAAGATGTGGTTTCAAAACCACATCTGAGCCCAATGCAGGATATACAGGTATTTTGAAAACCACAAGCAAGTCCTTGGAAGTAAAAAATCTTCACTTAATCTACATGGAAAGGTCTAGAAGACTTTTTCACCCAAGTTTAGGATAAAAAGAGGCCTTTTATGCACCAGAAAAGGTTTCCTCATCCTGCTCTTGACTTTGTACGTAGTACAGCTGTCAAAAATGGTTATACTCTTGATTAACAATCAGGTTATAACTATAATATTAATTATTGTAGTAGTTATTATAGTAAACCAACAGATGATTATTACACCCAGGGCTTTCAACAGCACTCACCACCACTATTCCTCAAAAGTAAATCCCTGTATACCTCATTGTCAACCCTTATTATCATCAAAAAAAACTTTTAAAATTATTTTCACCATTTCACAGTCATAGTTAAAGCTTTCAATTAGTCTTTATTAGATTCATCGTAGACTCAGCCTAACATTTTGGGGGCCTGCCCATGGTTTTTGACCTTTTTTGGACCTTATAAGTGAGTTTTTTCTCTTATTATCTTACTTCTGGAATTATAGTTTTTTATGCATAATTTTATTAAAAAAACTGTAACACATATTGTATATTTATTTTTTGAGTGGTATATGTTATATACCACTGTGTTTTTTTTATTTTTGATTGCCTTGTTGCATGGTTGATTATAATTTGATCACCACAAAACCTCATCTTTTGGTGTGTTTTGCATACTAAAACACTTACAGCCATTGGTATTGTTATTTTTTAATTAAAAAAAACACCTATTCTACTGTAAACCAACAGTATTAGAGGTGGTGTTGGGCATATTGATAGCTTCAAGTTCCCATTACATACCCACTTCTGTGATTACAGCTGTTATTTACAAGTTAATCTGTGGGATACTGGCGCACAAACAGTGAACCAGAAATCCACAAGCTGTATTTTTGACATGTGATTGATAATTTCAATGACAACATCATAATACAAGGGTATAATATAGAAATATATTTCCCAGAGGCCATTCTTAGATGTGCAAACAGCATTATAAGAAGTCTTAACTGACACAAGCCCTCTTTTACTTTGATTCAGTGGAAGAAAACTTCATACCACTTGAGACCCAGTCACAGGCCAACACACCAGTGACACCCTCAGAACCAGAGGGAAGCAAGGGCAAAGGAAAGAGGCACAGTGAAGGCCTCATCACAGAAAGGAAGTGGACACCAATTGCCACCCAGAGGAGTAGAAAATCACAAAACTCTGCATCAATACAAGGTAAACCAGCCTTAATCACTTGTACAGGGAAAATTACAATAATTAACCCAGTTGTAACCTCCAAAGGCAAATTGCCCAAAGAATTAGAAATTAAATCTTTAAAAGGCACAGTCAAAGTTAAATACCCTGAGAAAATTCATTTGTTGACTTCTTGAAAATACTGATATGTCACCTGTAAACCTCAGGAACCTTGGAGTCACAAGGAACCAGCCAGAGGACAGAGAAGGCTTGTCTAGAGCCAGAAGACCTGGAAGAGGACATCTTGGAAACAGTGGTGGATGGCAAGAAATTGAGGGAAATAATCCCCACTCTGCCATTCACTTTACAATTAAACAGACACCTCAAACCAGAGGACTGGAAGGATATGGATCAAGTTATTCAGCTCCACTAACTCCTCAATGATCTTTTCCAATGGGGAATGGACAACAGGAGGTTCAAACTGGCATCCCACTGGGCAGAACCTGGAGACATTTTCCATAAAATATGTCTCAAAGAGATAAACTTCAAAGACCTTATGGAAATCACCAAAGGTTGGAATCCCACCAGGAAGTTCAGACTCCTGGAGGCTGGGGCAAACAGGATAAGGGAGAATCAAGCCACTATCCAAGCTATAGAAGAACAACTGAACCAAACAGGGCATACTCAGATTCCTTCAGGCTCACAAGGAGTAGACCAAACCAGATCTCCAGTGGCTTCACACCATTCAGGCACCAACAGATCAGTGACCAAGAGTCACCATTCTTCAAAATACCAGCTAGTTTCCAGGAGAAGACAAGGATACCAGGGAAAAAACAAGACCTCTTTCAACCAAAGGCAGAGAGAGTCAGACCCAATGATCCAGAAGCTGTTGGACTTGGTGAACAAAGTGCACAAAAGCCAGAAATAGTCGTGAATACTTCTAGAACTAGTAGCCCCACTAATAGCAATATTACCCCCACTTAGACAGAACATAATGTTGTTACACATAAAAGTAACTTAAACAGTGATAAACTGTGGTTACAAACGTCCCAATTTGCAATGAAAAATCAGAAATAACTTGATTATTTTGAGAGGTTGAATGTAAGATTGCAGAGAAATGCAATCTTACAAGAGGCTACAATCAAAGCCATCCAACAAGCTGTTCTCAATTGAACAAAGACTCTGAAGAAACCAACAAAATACTGAATCAAGTCTTTGAAGAGAAACACCACTGCAAAAGGGACAGGGATTGTCTGGATCAAGACATAAATTTTTTTTTCAATGTCTACCAAAAAATGAAGCCCCAACCAGAAGGCCATGCTTTGGGGAATTCATACCACCAAGAAGACATAAAATCAGATGCCATATTGGTGAATAAGGAAAGATATCCATCTCAATACCACGATGGAGATAATATGTCTTATTCTGAGAAGGAATCCTTGAAACAGCTTCCAGGGGCCTCAAGCTGGCCCAAATTCCTGGTACAGGAGAATATGATCATATGGAACTAATTGATTATATTGATGGACTCTTCTTTGATGTAACAAGCATACAAGATTACTCAATTACTTCCAGATTGAATACAGAATTTAAAGGACATTCTAGTATTTGGTGCACATAGAGGAAACTGGCTATGGTAGAAGAGTAAAATCATCGAAAGATACAGAAATGGTACTTGGATATGGCAAACAACCATGTCATTTTAAAATTACAAATACTCTGTTGAAAAACATCCTTATGAGTGGTGTCTTAGACAGTCTAAAAGACTTAAAGCCATTGATCCTCAAATGAATATTCAGATAAGGAATCAGACACTCCTGACACAAATGCCAGGAGAACTAGAGCATGCAGTAAAATGCAGATGCAACCAAAATTGCACTCTAGATGACATTGCAAATACCTTACAAGATTTAAGGAAGAAAACAAATAAAGGGAAAAATTCTCCATAGAAAAGCAGTGTTTTCAGAGAGAAACAACCTTTCAGGGTTAAGCTCAAAGACAAACCCAGAGAAAGAGTGGCAGAGGTGACTAAGATGGAGAATTCTTGTCACAATTGTGGTTCAAAAGACTATTACTCCAATAACTGTCCAAAGGCAAAGAAGAAAGTCTATGCCATTGTGAAAGTCCTAGAGGAGGATTCCCCCACAGAGGATTCTGAATCAGACTCTATGGGTGATGCCATCAGAGAACAATCTGATGAAGACCAAGACCCAAGAGAGGATTTTCTAGTGGAGTACCAAGAGGAAACACCACTAGAAATTCAGGCCATACAGCTACAAGCAGGCATGCCACAAGACACTGCAAAAAAACCTGTGTAAACACACACAAGATGCACAGACATTCCTAGCTACACCAACTAAAGGCATGGAATATATGCATGGGACAGCCACAAAGATGACTGTTTGTATTGACAATGCTCAACACCCATTGATCATTGACAGTGGAGCACACTGCTCAATAGTGGCCAGAAACGTTCTGGATAACCACTTCCAAGATTGGGAAAAACAGCTCTTGCCAGCCAAAGCAAATAACTTCAAAAGCGCATTAGGGAAGATGAAATCCATTGGGACAATTATCAAAGAGATAATTATACCCCACAGGAAAGGTAATATCAGACTCAAACCAGCGTTTGTTGTGCTTGAAGATGCCCACACCCAAGGGTTTTTACTGGGGACAGACTACCAGAGGATGTACGGCACTGATATTTACAATAATAAAAACAGGCATATTACCATTGGTACAAACAAGGAAAACAAATTTTAACTTGATATATACCAAATATCTACCCATGAACCTCTGGAAGAACTACTGAATGAATTCAGGGAGGGTCAATTCAGCACTACCCTCACCAGCAAACAGAAACTTAGTTTACTGAAAATTCTGAGAATAAATAGACCAGAATTTGCCATTTTTGAAGAACCCTTAAGAAAAATCAGAGGCCATGATATAGAACTATATCTAGATGTAGAAAGACCCTATCCACCCATGCTTGGAAGACCTCCATACCCAGAAAGTTTGGAAACTAGTAAGGAAATTGAGAAAAACATAAATGAACTCCTAGACATGGATCTCATCAGGAAGATAGGACACAATGAAATAGTTGAAATCACCACTCCTGTCCTTATCACTTGGAATGATGGCAAATATAGGTTGTGTGGGGATCTCAGAGCTCTGAATAACTACACAAAAGCTGACAGGTACCCTATACCAAGGATACCTCATGCCCTATACAAAATGGAAAAAGCTAAATACATAACCAAGATGGATTGTATGAAAGGATTTAACCAGAATGGAGTTAAACCAAACTCCATGAAACTAATCAGAATCATATGCCATATGGGCATATATGAGTACACCAGGATGCCATTTGGCATAAAAAATGCACCAGTCCACTTCCAAAGGATGATGGACACAATATTTCAGGAAGAAATATTGGAAGTCTGGATGGTAGTATATATTGATGACATCATTATATACTAAGAGATGTGGGAAGACCATGTGCAGTATATAGACAGAGTTGAAAGTAAATGCAAACCCATCAATCTGAACATTTCACTTAGGAAGTGCAATTTTGGCCAACAAGCATTACTGGCACTGGGACACAAAGTCTAAGATCTTAATCTGGCAATAGACAAGAATAAAGTAGCATCAGTACTTCTAAAACCAGTAAAAAAGAACATCAAAGAGATGAAATCTTTTGTTGGGATTTCTAGCTACTACAGAAAAAACATCAAACATTTTTCACACAGAACGAGTAGCTTATACAAGTTATGCTCAAAGGATTTAGTTTTTGAAATTACCAAGGAAAGAAGGGATGAATATGAGAGGATCAAACATGAACTCACAAATGCACCTGTGCTCATCTCACCTGACTTTGAACCACCATTCAAGTTATATATAGATGAAGCATGTAGCCAAGGCTTAGGAGCAGCCCTTCACCAGAGACAAATCATAGATGGTGAACCAAGGGAGGGAGTAATATGATACATCTCTAGGCAACTGAAAGATTCAGAAGCCAGGTATGGGGCCACCCAGAATGAATGCATATTCTTAGTCTGGGCTCTGGAGAAACTCCACTATTATTTGGAGGGTGCAGTCTTTGAAGTCTACACTGACTGCATAGCATTGAAGTCTGCATTGAATATGAAGACTACCAACAGACACATGCTGAGGTGGCAAATAGCCATTCAAGAGTATAAAGGCAATATGACAATCATATACAAGCAGGGAAAAAGCCACACCAATGCAGATGGCCACTAGATAATTTCAAAAGCAACCCAGCCTATGACCCTGAAGTAGAAGCCAATATTCCTATCCATTTCATGGAAATAGATAGGAGGAAAAACTTCAGATTTTCTGAATGGGCCCAAGAAGTGGTACCGCAGACAGTGGAAACACTGAATCAGAAGGGACAGAAACTCCCATATTGGGAATACGTTCCTCTGAACTGAATAATGGGGTTTTCAGTGTAGTAATAAAGGAATAAGCCAAACACAAACAGTGTAAGGTTTGTCTATGAAACTCTTGATAATAGTAACAATATCAAGAGTACTATGACTGTCCTCAGTAGAAAAATATAATATAATAAAATATTATAACCACAAATTTAAATATAATTATTAGAAATAATTATATATAAAAAAAATAAATTTAATTACTATTATAATAATATAATAATAAAAAAAAAAATAATAATTATAATAAATTATAATTATTCTATTATTGTTATAGTCACTGACAGTTATAACAATAAGAAGTGTAAAGCTCTTAATGAGACAATTACACGTGGACAATATAAATATTTAACCACTTATAAATAATATAAATATTATTTATAAAAGAATTAAAACACACACTGTGCAGAAATAATTCTTATAGAGAAAATTCTATATATAAAAAAACTAATACTAGACAAAAAAAATATAGAATCTTTAGAGAAAACTTACTTATAAGATTTATTTAATATAATAAGTCAAACAATAAAGGTTATAATATTAAATAATAATTATAAGTTAAAAACACGTCAAAAATCAATCAATTTAAAGATAAAACAACTTTTTATAATATATATTATGATTAAAGAGTTTTTGAGAGGAATTTGTGGATTTTAAAAGATATTTAAGAAGATAATTTTATATAATAAAATATATTATTGGTGATTACAACAATAATCTAAATTCTATGACTTCAATTCTTTAATTTCAATAAATAAAGAATAAAAATAACTTAAGAATTACTTTTAATAATAAGATTTTACATTTAATAAAACTTTACCTGTTTAAATTTCTAATATGATTGGATTGATGATGAATGATGGACAAAAACAGTGATGAAAAGACTCTTTTTATGTCTTCAGAGCAGCTATCATGATTCATAATGAATATAGAGGGCGTGCTCAGGTCAAAACTGAAAAACCATGCTTAAAAATAAAGTTCTTAACTTAAGGCAACTTATTTTTAATTCCAATTTAAAGTTACCAGTGTTATTCTTAACTCCATGTAACTTTAATCCTCATTTAAACTAATTATTTTAAGTTTTTAATATAAATAAACTTATTTATATTAAAGTTCATCACATGAACAACTTAAAAATAGAGTTTTAAGTAGAAATCTCTTAAACTCAATTTTTAATTAATTTTTAAAGAAATCATAAATTTCTTTGAGTTTAATTAAAAGAGTAAATTTCCAGGCTAATTACCCAGGAAATTTATTTATAAAAGATACTTAAAATTTAATTTATATATTGATAATATTAAATTCTAAGTTGTGTGAAACTTTCAAGCAAATCCATTAAGAATTGGAGTTTTAATGAATTTTTGAAGTTATTGCTATTTTTCCACGTAAAATAGCAAAACACACCAAACCTTAAGCTCTGATAAGGTTTTAATGATTGGAACTTTAAAGTTTTAAGCTTATTTAAGGTTTTTAAGCTTAATTAAGCTTTGACAGTTCTTAAAACCTTGATTTCAAGCCTGCATATTGGGATTTACCCTTTGGCAGCTTGAAATTCCTGTCCAATTTGGGATAAACCAGTTTAAACCTTAAGGTTGGATCACAGTCTAATCTTAAAGTTTAAATAAGGTTTAAAATCCTCCAATACAGGTGGACAACCTTAATTGAATCCTTGCAGATCCAAAAAGTTGGGTACCCCAGCTCTATTTGGGCTTTTTCCTTTGTCCCACCTTTCTGTGTGGATTTTGCCCTTTTATTTATTTAAAGCCATACTATGGTCTTAAACCCTTTTAAATTGAGCTCACGGAGGATTTACATTCTGTATTGCAAATCCTTAGCCAATTCAGTAAATATACACCACACCTCAATTTTAACTAAAATTTTGGTAAGTTTGCATAAACCTTATGCAACTTTAAATTTAAGCTTAATTAAGCTTAAATTTAACAATTTTAAAAAAATGTTAAAAAAGTTACATTGGTACTGTGAGATTCTTAAATCTTCCAATAACATAGAAAATAAGTGGTTTTGGGTATAACACCCTATGGGTGTACCCTAGGTTATTTTTGGTGTAGAATCCAAAAATGACATAATATTTATAACTTTGTTTATCCAAAAAAAAGTTATAATTATTTTTTATTATTTTTTATTATTTTTTATTATTTTTTATTATTTTTTATTATTTTTTATTATTTTTTATTATTTTTTATTATTTTTTATTATTTTTTATTTTAAATTCAACTAAAAAGTCTGTTTAAGACAAAATTAACTGTTTATAAAATCATTTGTGGCCTTATGGGTATGTCATACATACATCACAGGCTCACATTCCCTACCACCAAAAAAAAATTGTACCACAATTTTTCTTTTGTAGTGTACCCCCAAGTTATTTGGGGGGGGGTATAATCCACTGTCCAACCTCTCTACTTATACTTTCAAGTATGTAAAGCACACAATTCAAACCTCTTATTGAGCAATTGGTCTCCTCTCATGTCTGAATCTTCTGAGAAACTTTTGGGAATCAGGTATTTTGTTTTCTACAATCCACTCATGTTCATGTTGTGGATTTTTATACCTGACCAAGTATTCTATTTCATTTTTTCCCCTAAGTCTTCTTTCTTTCAAGACTTTCAGTACCTTTTTCTCCTCACTTAGGTCCAGTGGGGGTACTTCTAAGGGTGTTTCATTTCTTAAAGGAAATGTTTCCTTGTCACTTGAAGTGTAATGCTTTACTAGACTGACAGGGAATGTTGGATGTTTATTTTCCAGTTCTCCTGACAGTTCTACTTGTACTGCATTTGTCCCATGAAGGGCTTTAATAATAAATGGTCCTGCAAAGGAATCTTTCAATTTCTTTGGACCTTTAATATTATTAAAGTTCAAGGTTGAAACTAGTATTAAGTCCCCTACTTTGAATTCTGGGGTCTTATGACTTTTATCCCATTTCTGCTTAGCATATTCAAAGGCATCATTCATGCTTTGATTTGCATTGTGCCTCACTTTATCAAGCAACAATTTAAAGCTTGAAGCAGTTGGATGAATGTCAACTAGATCTTTCTTCAAAGTATCAACTGGAAGCTTGGGGTTCCATCCTTTTTCCAACATTGCAGGAGTCTTGCCTGTGGAAGCATGGATGGAGGTCTTATAGGCTAATTCCAATGCTGGTATAAGAGTACACCAATCATGGGTAAAGCCGTCAGAATCTTTAAACTCCAGGCCATAAGCACAAAATCTTCTGATCATGTCCTCAAGGGTTTGAATCATTCTTTCTGCTAACCCATCTGTTTGTGGATGGTATGCTGTTGAGAATGATAATTTTGTACCCAAAAGCTTATGTAAATTAGTCCATAAGGCTGATGTAAATTTTGGGTCTCTGTCACTAATGATGTTTTTAAAGAGACCAGTATGGGATATTACTCTATTCCAGATCAAAAGAGCTGTATCCATAGCTGTGTCATCTTTGTGACATGTTAAAAAGATTGGTATTTTGCTATATCTGTCTACAATAACAAGACATGCATTGTAACTCTTATCACCTCCAGGTGGTAATGCAGTTACCCAATCCATGTGAACCACTTCCCATGGGGTACTTGGTTCTTGGATATGGATCATCAGACCAAATCTTTTACCAGTAGCTTTATTGGCTTTCTGGCATCTATCACAACTATGACAGTACTCAATGACATCTTTTCTCCAAGATGGCCACCAGGCACATGTCTTAATTCTTTCCATTGTTCTGTCTTCAGACAGATGTCCAGAATAAATTTTATCATGGCATTCTAGTAGTATTGTGTTAATCAACATTCTACTACATAGGACCATGACACATGTGTGTTTAGATCTATGATATAGTATACCATCAAACAAATGGAATCTTCCATTATCATAAGATGTTTTCAAAATATCATCCAGAGAATTAGCCAATGCTGCATCTTTACAATCTTTGTCAAGTAGAGCAGTAAGAATATGACAATTCTTATCTTGCTTGTAGCTTTCCCTAACTTCTTCAAAGAATTCTGTTCCAACATCTGTGATATTAATTCCTTCAATTGGAATTTGAGGTTCTGCACTTGTAGGAACATAGGCAGGATTATCAGGTGTATTTGGTAATGCCCATATACTCAAGCCATCGGCATTCTTATGAATATTTCCGGCTTTATGTACTATGGTCATATTGCCTCTATACTCCTGTATAGCAATCTGCCATCTTAACATGTGTCTGTTTGGAGTTTTCATGTTAAGAAGTGATTTAACTGCATTACAATCAGTAATTAATTCAAAAACACTACCATCAAGATAGTAATGAAGTTTTTCCAGAGCCCAAAAAAGGCAAAGGCACTCCATTTGGCTAGCTCCATATCTGGCCTCAGTAGGTTTAATTTGTCTTGAAATGAAACAAATTGGACCTTCATAAGGCTTGTCATTGACAATTTGAACTTGATGAAGAGCAGCTCCTAAACCATCACCACATGCATCAATATACAGCTTGAAAGGAAGTTTCCAATCTGGCATCAATAATAATGGTGCATTGGTCAAGGCATACTTGATTTTATCATATGCTTGAATTCTCTCCTGTGTCATTTCAAAAACAGTTTGTTGATCACAAATTCTGTATAATGATCTGGCATGGATTTCAAAATCTTTAAGGTGTTGCCTGTAATAACTGGCAAACCCTAAGAAAGACATCATTTCTTTTTTGTTCTGGGGCATTTGTTTCAGTAAAACTGCAGCCAATTTGTTTTTATCAACACCAAGGCTCAGTCCAGAGACTACATGTCCTAGAGCTTTTAACTCATGAAACCCAAAATTACCTTTTTTAAGAGAAATTTTCATGTTCACTTGTAGAATTTTCTTAAGTACTAATGAGAGTCTCTCTAAATGTAATTGCCAGGTTTCTGAACAAATGATAATGTCATCAATATAAATGATTAACCATCCCTCTGATAATTCATGTGGGAAGATAGTATTCATCATTCTTTGGTAATGAGAGGGTGCATTTTCAATACCAAACGGCATCCTCAAATATTCATAAAAACCACAATGAGCAATTATTCTCAATAATTTCCTAGCATGAGGTGTCAAAACATTCTGGTGAAAGCCTTTTAGATCATCCATAGAAGTGATGAATCTTGCTTTGGATAATTGAGTCAAAGTCTCATGAATTCTAGGGATTGGATACCTGTCTGGAATAGTATAGGTATTCAGTGCTCTAAAATCACCAACCATCCTTGACTTATCATTATGCCAAGTAATGATTACTGGAGTTGTGACTTCAACTTCCTCATTGTGCCCAACTTTTCTAAGAACTCCCAGTTTCATTAGTTCATTAATATGATTTTCTAATGCTTCTCTAGCCCTAGGGCTAGCTGGGTAAGCTGGTCTCCTTAATAGTGGCGGATAAGGCCTTTCCACATTAAGCATAATTTCCACCTCATGGCCTTTTATAGCCCCAAGTGGTTCATTATCAGAAGCAAAGGCTTCTCTATATTGAAATAAAACTTCAATAAGTTCTTCCTTCATTTCTGGTGTTAATTCAGGACTAATTTGTGCTTCACTTAGCTGATCTGACACAAATTTTTCTTTTTTAACATTCTTTACTTGTTGAATGACAGTAATTTCTTTTCTTTCTAGAGAAAAAGCAAATTTTTGCCTTTTATTTTCCCCTATAGTGAAATACCTGTCCTTATGATTGTTAATATCAATACCATAGATATTGAGATAATCATTTCCAAGTATAAAGTGTTGTGAAGTACAATTGTTCATAACAACAAATTCAGCTTTCAATCTTATACTCCCTGCTGGATGAGGAAATATTATTGCTGCTTCAAATATACCCAAAGGGTGCATGTTCTGGCTAGCACTGCTGAATTTTACACCTTCAATTGGCATCAACTTGTCTTTCCAATTGGTATAAATTTTGTCAAGATATTATTTTCCAACACAAGTGCAAAAAGCACCTGAGTCAAGATGTATCTTGGCTTCTGTGTTATTTATCACAATATTAGTGATGCAAGATGACCCAGCTGTATAACCTTTACCTCTAGCAGGTTTGGTTTTTTGCATTTTGGCATCTTGCACATGTATGAGATCCATACATTCATCACTGTACTGTGGTAAGTGAGTATGTACCTCAGTGACCTCAAAAGAAACATTAATATTTTCTATACCAAGTTGTTCTGATGCTTCTTCTTCTTCTGAAGGCTCAGAATCACTTTCATGTAAAGATACATCAGTTTCTTTTGTTTCTTCCACTTTTTCAACATTCATCTCATTAACTCTTGTCTTTTTTGGACAAGTGTTTGCTAAATGAGATGTACTTCCACATTTATGACATTTCAAAGGAGGTCTGTCATGTGGTTTATTTGGTTTTAAAATTGGTTTCCCACTAGTCTTGTTGTCTATTGGGGGTTTATACCAATTTCTTCCAATTTTTGTTCTAGTAGTGATATCCTCCATAGCATTGATATAATCTTCTGTAGAGCAAGGCGCAATACATCTGCTTCTTATAGCATGCTCAAGGTCACCACCACACTTTCTTAATATCCTTTTATGTACCATTGGTTCAGACATATCAGGATGAAGGGCAGTTAATCTGTCCTTCTGTTTAAGAAACCAGGTCATGGGCCTGTCCCTCTCAATATTAAAAATGGCTTCTTCAAAAGAATTTTCCATTCTAAATCTCCAGGAATCATTTGCCCATTTGGAAATAACTTGTTCTTTCCACCAAGGCCAAGAATGTTTACCATGTTATTGTCTCATTTTATAATACCATTTCTTTGCTGATTTGGTAAATAATGAGTGTAATCTGGCACTTATGTATTCATCTGGTATGTTAAAGTCTTCTTTAAACATATCAATTGTTTTCATAAATTCCATATGATTATATTCTCCTTCACCACTGAAGGTTGGCCATTCCTCTAATCTTGGAATGTCTTTATAATTGCAAGCAGTTTCCACATCATGACTTGAAATTGTATGATGTAAATCATTATTCAAGTTAAGGACATTTCTGTCAAGAATTGGTGTGGATTGCCTTGGCAATTCATTTTTTAGTGATATATTATTAATACTTGACTGAATGTCTTCTTTCAATTCAAGTCTTTCTTTAACACTTTTTTCCAATTGTTCTTGAAAAAGAGCTGCATTGTGACCAGTTGAATTTTCCAAGTTTTGTACTTGTATTTTCAATTCTTTTAACTGTCCAGTTATAAAAGAAATTGAATGTTCATCTGGTTGATTGAGTAAGGTAACTTTAAACTCAAGTCTTTCACAAATTTGCGTCAAAGACAAAATATTTGCCTTATTAACATTTTCAAGGCCAATTATGGTCTTTTGTTGGTCTTTTACTTGTAGTATCTCATTACCCAACTTTTGTTGGACATGATCAAATGCTTTAAATTTTGCCATAATTTCTTTATTACAAGATTCAAAGTAAGTTACAAGTTTTACAAGATCTACTTCTTTGGAAAGGATTGGTTCAATCTTTCCTCCTCCTTGTTTTTGAATTCCATCAAAGTTCTTGCCATATTGAACACATTGTCCATGGCTGTCTTTTCCTTCTTTGGGATTCTGTAATTCTGAGGGTAAGGTTTGTTCCACTTGGGCTTTGCCTTTTGCTTGCCCTTCTGATTGGTCTTTGGGGCTTGCTTGGGCTTGTTTGGCACTTGTTGAGGCGGATTTTTGCTGGTGGATGCTTGAGGAGCTTCCACTGGGCTGTTGTCCTTGCCTTGAGCCAATTTCTTCTTCTGATCCTCTGACAACATGCTTTGGTTTTTCAACCAAGCTTTGATCTGTTGAACTTGTCCTTTGACAGACATTGGTGTCCAACCCAGCAGAAGATCTTCTGTCTTTTCTGGCCCCATGAACTTCTTCACCTGAAGATAAGAGTTCATGGTGCCTATCCAAAGACTTGGAAGGAGTTCCCACTCTTGTTGTTTTGACGCCAGGAACCAGTTTTTCCATTGGGATTGATAAATTTCCACAGCTGCCTGTTGGAAATGGTTCAGGTCTAACAACAATAGCAGTTATGTCAGCTTCTGGACTCTCAATAAGAGGTTCAAAGGTGCTGGCTAACCTTTGGGAACTGGTGGAAGTTCTGGCATCCTCCATTTGTGCCTCTCCTCTGGGAGGACATTCTTGCCTTTTGGATTTGTGGCTGGAATGTCCTGGTCCAGATCCATTTGATTGGATGGAGTAGTTACTTCCACTTCTAGTAGGAGTCATTTCACGTCAATTTTAATAAAAAATAGAGTAAAATTGAATTGAATTCACCTGCAGGACCTTTGAAGGGCTCTTTGGTTATTAAACCCCTTGGTGCTGGACTGGTTTGAATTTCAATACTGGACTCTGAGGCTTCAGAGTCTGAAGAATTTTCTCTGATGGAAGACACTAGAGAAAATTAAAAATATAAGTTATTTTATCAAATAATGAAAATAACCTATAAACTCAACTGATTAAATAAAGTTGTTTTAATGTAATTTTATGGCAAATTACGTCAAAAATAAAGAAAAATGTCTAAGATAAAAGAAAAAATGTTTTTAGTAAAGATTTTTATTTTTAAAATTTTTTTTATTTGATTTATTATTTTCTTTAAAGAAATAATAATTATGCAATTAACAAGTTAATTAATCAAAATTGTATTATTATTCACTTTATACTAGAATAACTCAAAGAATAAATTTCAAGTCTGTGATGTGAAAAAGCCACTAGTTAGACAAAAGGAATTTATTCCAAGTCACTCAATAGTATATTGTTTCAAACAATATTCTTAAGAAAAAAATAACTTTATTAATAGGGTATTGGTACAAACACATAAGAGCTTACATGTTTTTACTAAAGACTTACGTGTTTTGGCCATAATTTGGTAAAAACACGTAAGTTTTTAGTAAAAACACGTAAGGGGTGCCCTGGGCCCATTTTTAATTAAAAATGAAACACAACAATGCCTGTATTGGGCCAAAACATGCCCAAAAGAGGTTTTTTTCCCACAAACCCTCTCTAACTCCAAACTGTTTCAGATTTTTTTTCCCAGCCCCCCCAAAAAAAAAGCCCAAACACCCCAACAATCCACATTATCCCCACCCCAAACCATTGTTTTTTTTTTGGAAAAACAGCATTACCAAAGCCATTTTGCAAAGCTTTTCACACTTTTTTTTCTTTTTTTCACCCAAAGACTGCATTTTCCACCACAACAACCTGCTTTCAAGCCTCCAAATTTTCAATTTTTTACCTTCCCTCATCCATTAATCCCATATTTGAACCACTTTCTTTCACTCTTAACCCCTTCTGTTCATTTTTCACACCTTTTTTCACCTCTTTTTCACACTTCGAAAGGTTCTTACCCCATTCCAAATCCCCAAATCCCCCCTTTTTTCACTTTTACACATATTTTTCATTCAAAAATGCTCCAACCCCCCACTGAAGGTGAATTTCAGACCCTTGAGCTTCTTTTGCAACATGTGCATAATGTTGCCAGGGCTCAGGGGTATGCTGTGTCCACCTTGAGGTCCAATATGACCCACAACCAAATTGAAATATGTTGTGATAGGTCTGGCACCCCAAATCCCAACAAAAGCCCCTCCAAAACAGTCACCTCAAGAAAGCTTGACTGTCCTTTTAGACTTTATTCCAGGAAATATGCCAAGAGCACCACTTGGACTCTTAAAGTCAAAAATCCTGAACATAGCCATGATTCCACTGAAAATTTAATGGCACATCCTGCTTTCAGGAAATTCAATGAGCAAGAAACATCCCAAATTGCTCAAATGTCTGAATCACTCCTCATGCCAAGGCAAATTCAGGCCCAATTATGCAGCCAGAGGGAGTCTGACAGGCCTGTAATCCTTCAAGACATTTATAACCAAGTCAAGAAAATAAAGAAAGACAAACTGCAAGGCAGAAGGCCCATTGATGCTCTTATTGACACTCTCAAAGAAGAAAATTTTGTTTGGTCCTCTGCAAGGGATTCTGAGGGACACATTACCTCCTTGTTTTTTACTCACCCCCTGGCCATAAAACTTCTTCATGGCTTTCCTCATGTCATTCTTATGGATTGTACTTATAAAACCAATAAGTACAAAATGCCTCTTTTTCATATTGTTGGATTCAGCTCAACAAATAAGACCTTTTATGGGGCTTTTTGTTTGATGAAGAATGAAAATGAAACTTCATATACTTGGGCACTAAATCAATACATTGAAAAGGTCCTCAACAACACCAATCTTGTTCCCCCCCAGTTATTGTTATTGACAGGGATCTGGCCTTGAAAAACTCTATGAAGAAGCTCTTCCCAGACTCCAAAGTCATGCTATGCATTTGGCACATCAACAAGGATGTATCTGCTCATTGCATGAAGAAAATTGGTCATGGAACTGATTTTGAAAATTTTATGGGCCTTTGGAATCAAGTAATATACTTCTTCATTTTATTTCATGTTATTTCACTTTTTTTCTTATTATTGTCTTTATTAATGACTTTGGGATTCTTTTCTCAGCTTATGTATTCACCCACTGAAAAGTCTTTCAAAGACAACTGGAAGAAGCTTCAAAAGCAAGTTAAAAATGCTGAGGTCTTGCAGTATTTGGAAAATACTTGGCTTCCTCTAAAGGAGTATTATGTGCCAGCCTGGACAAACCACCATTGCCACCTGGGTGTGGGCTCCACCTCCAGAGTTGAAGGTGCCCATGCCATGGTTAAACTTTGGCTACAAAAGTCCACTGGTACTCTCCTGGAGGTAGTTAGGGCACTCCACATGGCATTCAGAAAACAATTTATTGAAATTATCAACAGAATCTCCAAAGAAATGGTTGTCCATGTCAAGAATTTTCCTCCACACATCTGTGCCCTCAATGGCAAGGTGTCTCATTATGCTCTTCAGATTGCCTTTGAAAATTTCAAAACAAAATTTCCTCCAAATGAAAAATGCACCAACAAATACAACAATTATAAAGGCATTCCTTGCAAGCATAAGACCCAAAAGGCATTTGCCAAGCGCCAAAGGCTTGAATTATCAGACTTCCATCCTCAGTGGCATTTGAATTTGCCTGTGAGGGTTTTTTAATTTCTTCTTATTATTTTTTTCTTATTAACTGATTTTACTTGTCATATTCTTCTCAGACTGGTTTTCAAGGTGATGATCAAAGTGTTGAAAAAGAAAGAAATAATGCAGCCAAGAAAATATTTGAAGACATTGGGGAAGACCTGTTTCAAAGACCAATGGCAGAGATCACCCCAATACTCCAACATTTTTAAGATGTTTGGACTGGAAAAGTCCCATTTGATCAAATTCCCAAGAGTCAAGAGGATGATCAATATTATGAAGACCCTCTAGAATGCAAGAATATCCATGGAAGACCCCAAGGAGCCAAGAATAAAAACAAAAGAGAACCTTCAAGATTTGAAATAATTGAGAGTAAAACCAAGAGAAGAGGAAGACCCCCATCAAAAGTGACCAGCACAACAACTTCCAGATCCCAGTCAAATGTCCCCTCTCCAATTATGGAAGTGGACTCATCTGAAGATTCTGAAGATTCTGAGGACTCATTATCTAAATCCATCAGTTCATCAGATTCACTACCCTCAGCAACTGAACTAAATAAATCAGAAGTAACCCTTAGAAGGTCCTGAAGATTGGCAATTGGAAGCAAAACATCACAAAGAAAATCACACAAGCCTGCCACCAGTTTGAATATCTATGATGCAATTGACCTGACCTGTGAGCATTGTCAAAGAAACTATCACACAAGTGATGAATGCTCCAAGCTGTTTGTGAGTTTCTGATTCTTTTTAATGTAATTTTATGTTGTTTATTTTAATATTTATTCATTTTTTGAACTTATGTTATCAGATAACTGGCTCAGAAGACTTGCCCAAGTTTATATTGAAATACACCTTCAAGGCCATCAATGTCCAGGGTGATGGAAACTGTGGCTACAGAACAGTATCCCACTTCATTTACAAGAATCAAGATCAATGGGCTGATGTCAGAGGTGACTTCGCTGAAGAAATTCACCAAAATCAAGACCTTTATGAAGCCATGAACACCTTAATTCCCTCAGTATCCTCTTATTTGGAAAGAATTGAATGGTATGAAGATGTTGGCCAGGCTCCAAAAAGCAAGTGGATTTCCATGCCTGACATGGGGGATCCAATTGCAAATAAGTATAAAAGACCAGTTTTCTTTTATTCCACAGCCCAATCTTTTTCCTTTTTCCCTTATTTCTGTCCTCCAAATGATAATCCCCCCATTTTCATCTGCTTCTTGAATAGTTGTGCTCATTTTGTTCCATTGGACATCATCATTTCTAAAGTTTATCCAGTCCCCCCCATTACTGTGAACTAGGAGATTCATGCCCAAAAACAAGCCCTGGGGTGGGCTGATAAATTTAAGAAACACAGAATGTTGTATTTGTCCAATCTTCCTCCCCCTCTCAGAAAAAACCCACTATTTTGGAGGTTGATTCTGATTGAATGATTTTTGTATATACAATTTATGCCAATTATCCCCCTCCTCAGTCATTTTTATTGCTTAAATCCCACCTAAGTCTCCTTTTTTATCAAACATGTGGAACTTTTGTACTTGAAAATAGTCATATTACACACAAGAAAAACAACAGTTAAAAGAAAACACCCATTGCGCCTTCATTTGTGGTCCCACCCAAAAAATTTTCCCAATTCATGAGCTTCTGGTTCTTTATTGTCCAGATTGAACCCTTTAATTTAAAAAAAAATGAAGGAAATTAATAAGTGGGAAGTTATTAAATTCACTTTTCAAAATAGGCATATTACAATGACGGGAAAAAACATTTGAAAAAAAACTCTTTTTGCGCCTTCACTTGTCCCACCCAAAAAAATTCCCAAAATTATGGGATTCTGGTTCTTTATTCTTCACATTGAACCCTTTATTTTTGAAAAAAAAATGAAGGAAATTCATAAGTGGGAAGATTTTAAATGAATTTTTGAAAAAAATATGCCATTTTGGCATATTGGCCAAATTTGTGAAATTTGGCAAAAAAAAAATTTTGAAAACATTTGTGCTTATTGACATGCCAAGTCGGGAAAAATATGGCAAAAAAAAATTAAAAAAAACCTCAAAACTGAGCCTGAGGAAGTTTTTTGAAAATTAAGGTCACTTACGTGTTTTTACCAGAAACTTACGTGTTTTTACTAAAAGCTTACGTGTGTTTACCAACACCCTATTAATATTATAAAGATTATTTATAAGGGATAAGTCCCAAAAAAGCCAATATTTAGACAAATATGGCAATTTTACGTCGAAAATAGTAAAATAAGGTCTAGAATATGATTTATATCCCAAAAATTGGTTTAAAATCACGGCCAGGCCCCCAAATGTAAGGTTTGTCTATGAAACTCTTGATAATAGTAACAATATCAAGAGTACTATGACTGTCCTCAGTAGAAAAATATAATATAATAAAATATTATAACCACAAATTTAAATATAATTATTAGAAATAATTATATATAAAAAAAATAAATTTAATTATTATTATAATAATATAATAATAAAAAAAAATAATAATTATAATAAATTATAATTATTCTATTATTGTTATAGTCACTGCCAGTTATAACAATAAGAAGTGTAAAGCTCTTAATGAGACAATTACACGTGGAAAATATAAATATTTAACCACTTATAAATAATATAAATATTATTTATAAAAGAATTAAAACACACACTGTGCAGAAATAATTCTTATAGAGAAAATTCTATATATAAAAAAACTAATACTAGACAAAAAAAATATAGAATTTTTAGAGAAAACTTACTTATAAGATCTATTTAATATAATAAGTCAAACAATAACAGTTATAATATTAAATAATAATTATAAGTTAAAAACACGTCAAAAATCAATAAATTTAAAGATAAAACAACTCTTTATAATATAAATTATGATTAAAGAGTTTTTGAGAGGAAGTTGTGGATTTTAAAAGATATTTAAGAAGATAATTTTATATAATAAAATATATTATTGGTGATTACAACAATGATCTGAATTCTATGACTTCAATTCTTTAATTTCAATAAATAAAGAATAAAAATAACTTAAGAATTACTTTTAATAATAAGATTTTTTATTTAATAAAACTTTACCTGTTTAAATTTCTAATATGATTGGATTGATGATGAATGATGGACAAAAACAGTGATGAAAAGACTCTTTTTATGTCTGCAGAGCCCCTCTCATGATTCATAATGAATATAGAGGGCGTGCTCAGGTCAAAACTGAAAGACCATGCTTAAAAATAAAGTTCTTAACTTAAGGCAACTTATTTTTAATTCCAATTTAAAGTTACCAGTGTTATTCTTAACTCCATGTAGCTTTAATCCTCATTTAAACTAATTATTTTAAGTTTTTAATATAAATAAACTTATTTATATTGAAGTTCATCACATGAAAAACTTAAAAATAGAGTTTCAAGTAGGAATCTCTTAAACTCAATTTTTCATTAATTTTTAAAGAAATCATAAATTTCTTTGAGTTTAATTAAAAGAGTAAATTTCCAGGCTAATTACCCAGGAAATTTATTTATAAAAGATACTTAAAATTTAATTTATATATTGATAATATTAAATTCTAAGTTGTGTGACATTTTCAAGCAAATCCATTAAGAATTGGATTTTTAATGAATTTTTGAAGTTATTGCTATTTTTCCACGTAAAATAGCAAAACACACCAAACCTTAAGCTCTGATAAGGTTTTAATGCTTGGAACTTTAAATTTTTAAGCTTATTTAAGGTTTTTAAGCTTAATTAAGCTCTGACAGCTCTTAAAACCTTGATTTCAAGCCTGCATATTGGGATTTACCCTTTGGCAGCTTGAAATTCTTGTCCAATTTGGGATAAAACCAGTTTAAACCTTAAGGTTGGATCAAAGTCTAATCTTAAAGTTTAAATAAGGTTTAAAATCCTCCAATACAGGTGGACAACCTTAATTGAATCCTTGCAGATCCAAAAAGTTGGGTACCCCAGCTCTATTTGGTCTTTTTCCTTTGTCCCACCTTTCTGCGTGGATTTTGCCCTTTTATTTATTTAAAGCCATACTATGGCCTTAAACCCTTTTAAATTGAGCTCACACAGGATTTACATTCTGTATGGCAAATCCTTAGCCAATTCAGTAAATATACACCACACCTCAATTTTAACTAAAATTTTGGTAAGATTGCATAAACCTTATGCAACTTTAAATTTAAGCTTAATTAAGCTTAAATTTAACAATTTTAAAAAAATGTTAAAAAAGTTACATTGGTACTGTGAGATTCTTAAATCTTCTAATAACATAAAAAATAAGTGGTTTTGGGTATAACACCCTATGGGTGTACCCTAGGTTATTTTTGGTGTAGAATCCAAAAATGACATAATATTTATAGCTTTGTTTATCCAAAAGAAAGTTAGACTTATTTTTTATTATTTTTTATTTTAAATTCAACTGAAAATTCTGTTTAAGACAAAATTAACTGTTTATAAAATCATTTGTGGCCTTATGGGTATGTCATAAATACCTCACAGGCTCACAAACAGTGTGTCATATTGTTGCAACTCCTTCAACAGAAGTACAGGAGCCCAGAACTGGAACCCCAGCTAGAGGAGCCCTCATTGAGGGACTATAAGGACAACATGTCTTACCTTATAGATGGCCTACTCTACCATAGAGAGGAGCACACAAGTGCACTCACAGTAGTAGACAGGGACCATATATCCCTGATCCTGCAGGAATGCCACGACTGCCCCTATATGGGACACATGAATGAAGACAGGACCCAGGAGAGGGTATCAAGAACAGCTTAGTGGCCCAAATGGGAACAACAGTTGAGTGAATACAACAACACTTGTCAAAGTTGCCAAAAGGAAAACAGAAAGCATGGGAAGAAATATGGGCTACTTCAGCACATAGAAGAACCCAAAAACCCATGGGGAACCATCAACATGGACTGGGTCACAGGACTTGTCCCAGGAGGCAAAGGAAAATTCAATGCCTGCCTAGTCATAGTTGATAGTAATAGCAAAATTGTGAGGTGCCTACCATGTCATAAGGAAGAAAAAGCAATGGATACAGCCTTGTTATTTTGGAATAACATCATATCCACATGTGGAGTCCCAAAAATCATCATTAGTGACAGGTACCCAAAATTCACATCCGCATTTTGGACCTCTATGACATGCTAGGTACAAATATTGCATTTTCTACAGCTTACCATCCACAGACAGGTGGCCTAGCTGAAAGGATGATCCAAACAATGGAGGATATCCTTAGAAGGTTCTGTAAATATGGCATGGAATATAAGGATCATGAAGGATATACCCATTACTGGGTTACACTTATACCAGAAGCTCAACTGGCTTACAACACAAGTCAGCATTATACCACAGGGAAATCACCCTCACTTGCAGAAAAAGGGTGGAACACCCTATTGCCTGAGGATAACCTGAAGAAAAATCCTCTGACCATCCACCCAACAGCCAAACACTTCCATGATATGTGGAAGAGGGCCTGTAACACAGCTGCCAGATGCATAGATGAGGCAAATGAATATAACAAGCAGAGGTAGGACAAATCAAACATGGAACCTGATCTTAAAGAAGGGGACCAGGTGCTAGTTTCTTGTCAGCCTGTGACTCAAAACCAGAGCACAAGCATGACAGCCAAATACCATAAACCAATGGTAAAGCTAAGATACCACCAAAACATGGAGCTGAGCCAAATTAACTTAAAAGGTATCAAAAGAAAGAGGAAGCTGGCGAATTTTTAAATAAGGAAGTATCATCATCATAGGAAAAGGAATAACAAAGTTATTCATGCTCATTGATATTGCTGAGCATAAACCTTATTTTTCACCTCTCATCCGAAATCCAGAGCAAGAGGCTTAACCCCATCAAATGGGTATTACAATGGAAGCCCGGAATCAGAACTATCCAATGGTACTAGCCAAATTGAGCTAGAATCAAAATCACAGGAGTTATGGCCAAAATAAGGTCAAATAAGGGTGAATAAAATATTCACCTCTCATCTAGCTTCTACAGTTTTAGTGGGAGATACCCAAAGTGGGGTCATTTTGTAAAGATCACAATCAGGGCTATCTGATGGTAACATTCGTTTCTCCATATCCAATCTAGAACTAAAGCTATGGGGAAAGCAAGTTCCATACAGATTTTGAGATAATCATATATCTGGATAACTAAAATTGAACATGGCATAACTTTGCCATATTTGATGTTAGCCATGTCAAATGAAATACTATTGTTTAGATCTCATCCAGGGCTACACATTGAACCAACATTGAGCTCAATATATTAAAAACTGTCAAAGCTATAGCAGCTTTAAGGTTAAAGTCCTACATTTGGAGCAATAAAGCTTTACTGTGGGATAATATCCCATAGGTATGATTATGAGGTGTCAAATAGACAATTAAGTGTGTTTATACTTCAATACCTCATAGTTCAGTCAAATACAGGGGCCCATACAGCTTCTGTACAGCTTCTGACGCATCAGAAGCACCAGAATACACCTGTAAACTCCATTGGTGAAACATTTCACCCTGTATAGGGTAAAAATGACAGCTTGTGATTCTAAAGCCACACTTCCACCCAATACCAATCTGTATTTAGTGTCTAGAACCAAAAACAAGCCCACAGTAGTGAAAGTTCTCACTCTGTGGATGTGTGCAGAGGTAAACAACCTCCCACTACCCCAGAACAAGATAAAAGGAGGCCTTTCCTCACCAGAAGGCTAATCCAGCATCCTGTTCTTAGTATTCTGACGTTGTATACCTTCTTAAAAGAAGAGGTACCCTTAGAATTTAACAGGTATAATTATAAATTCTAACTATTGTAGGGTTTATTATTGTAAACCAAAAGATAAACACTGCACCCAGGGCTATCAACAGTACTCACCATCACTGAATTCATTTAGTATAGCCCTTTTAACCATCTATTATCTGAATTATCATCTTTATTTCTTTGTCACACTAATAGTCATAGCTTTTATTTGTCATCGTACATCTATATCATAAAGTCACCCTGACATTTCTACACTCAACATCAATAACGTTAAAGGACCAAGGAAGATGAGAGACTAATTTGTGGGGCCCTTAAATATGATTAAACTGATAGGAAAAAATTCAGTGGAGGTAAAAATCACAGAGGAATGTTCTAGGAAACACCCAGGCTTCACAGTGAGTTTGGTTAAACCATACATCCAGACAGAGGAAGATAAATTCCACTCCACCAGAAATAGTGGAAGTGGAAGACTCCCCTGTCCCTGTGAAGAAAATCATCAAGGCCAGGAAATGTAGACTGAATGGTAAATACCAGAGACAGTACTTGGTCAGATTTAAAAACCAGACAGCAGATCCAGAAAAATGGTTTTCAGAAGATGCCATACCAGATGGGAACCTTCATCTAAGGAGATTAAGGACCTCTAGGAGGACTGAAAAGCCTCATCAATGATGAGGCTTTTTTTAGAAGGAGGGTATGTCAGCCTGTGACTCAAAGCCAGAGCACAAGCATGACAGCCAAATACCATAAATCAATGGTAAACCCAAGATACCACCAAAACATGGAGCTAATCCAAATCGGCTCACAAGCTATCAAAAGAAGGAGGAAACCAACCACTTCCCAAAGATACCAGTCTGACTATCAGAGGACAAGGAATGACAAAGTTATTCCTTCTCAAAGTTGCTTCTGAGCATAAACCTTACTTTTCACCTCTAATCTGGAATCCAGAGGAAGAGACTTAACCCCATCAAATGGGTATTCAAATTAAATCTCTAGCTCAGGGTTATCCAATGGTACTAGCAAAATGAGCTAGCCTCAAAATTAGAGGAGTTATGGCCAAAATAAGGTCAAATAAGGTTGAATAAAATATTTACCTCTCATCTACCTTCTACAGTTTTAGTATGAGATACCTAAAGTGGGGTACTGTTGAAAAGAGAAAAATCAAGGATATCTGATGGTGCCTTTAGATTCTCCATATCTCATCTAGAACAAAAGTTATGGGGCAAACAAGCTCCATACAGATATTGAAAAAATCATATGTATGAATAACAGAATTTGTACATGGCATAGCTTTGCCATACTTAATGTTACACATACCAGATGAGGTACCATTGTGAAGATCTAATTCAAAGCTACATAATAAGCCAAAGTTGAGCTCATTATCTCAAAATCCGACAAAGTTATAGCAGTTTTAAGGTTAAAATCCCACAATTGGGCCAATACACCTTTACGGTGGGACAATATCCCATGACCATGATTATGAGGTGTAAAATAGAGAAAAGAGAATGTTTATACTTCAATAACCCATAGTTCATTCAATACTGGGGTCCCATACAGCCTCTGTATAGCATTCTATGCATCATACATTTCAGAAGAGGGCTGTGTGGTCCCCAGATGCAACTTCCACCCTGTATTGGTGAAAACTTCCCAGATGTGGTTTCAAAGCCACATCTGAGCTCAATACAGGCTATACAGGCATTTTAAAACCACAAGCCAGTCCTTGGAAGTGAAAAATTTTCACTTCCCCTACATGGGAAGGTCTAGAAGACTTTTTCACCCAAGTTTAGGATAAAAAGGGGCCTTTTCTCCACCAGAAAAGGTTTCCTCATCCTGCTCTTGAATTAATATGTAGTAAAACTGTCAAAAACAGCTATACTATTGGAAAATAATCAGGTTACAATTATAATATTAATTATTGTAGTAGTTATGATAGAAAACCAACTGATAATTTTTGCACCCACGGCTTTCAACAGTGCTCACCCCCACTATTCCTCAATAGTAAAGCCCTGTATACCTCATTTTCAGCCCTTATTATAATAAAAAAAGACTTTTTAAATAATTTTCACCATGTCATGATAATAGTGAAAGCTTGTAATTAGTCTTTATTATCTTCATCATAGACTCAGCCTGACAAAAATTAAGAAATTCTTGATTAGCTCAGAACCTAATGAGTAAACATGGGAAATGAACTACACTATTGAATTACTCATCAAAAACCACATATATGAATATCCTATTTCATATTTGTAAATCCAATACTTACTAAGATAACCTGGATATATGCACTTTTATTATCAATGCATAAATTCATGGATTTCAGCTCATATATTTTGCATTTGAAATTATAGAAAGTTGATTCAAAGGAGCATTTACCACAAAGTAACTGTATGAATGAAGATAGAAAATTTATTTGTAAAGTTATAAACAAGGTAAAATCTATAAGAGGATATTGGGAAAAATAAAATTGCTGTTGGCCACTCAAAATGAAAAGTGGTTCAAACTCAAAAAAAATTGATCTTCCCATTTTAACAGCTCATATGTGAATAATTGAGTCATTTTTATTGTGATATTCAAGGTATAACCCCACAAAACCATGGCTTTAAGTCCAAAAATAGTTAGCTTTGACAGAAAAGTGGAGTTACAAGAAAAATAATCAAAAATTGAGTTTTTATTATGTAATACAATAACCTTGAAGCCTCATTAAGGACATTTCACTCTATCAGAATTAACTCTCCTAATCTCTGTAGCATGAAAACATTAAAGGTATCAAGGATTGAAGTCAAAGCTCAAAAATGATCATTTCTGATCAACAACTCTAATCTTATTTTGAGTTTAATTCTTAAATCCAAGATAAAAATAGTTGATATTAGTATTTCATGATTAAAGCCACCATAATCAACAAAACATTTGCCAAGCCTATGATGTAATCAAATTATATCTATAGTAATAACTCTAAAAAATGGTGTAATTCTGAGATAAAAGGTTTAATAATGACTTAATAATCACCAAACCTTGAAGTATTGATAAATTCAAGTGGATGAAATCAGTACATGTCTACTAGGTGCCTTGTTACTATAAGGAAGGAGTCTTAATATAAAAGGACCTCTTCTCTGTTTCCCCCTCAGATGCATCAACTAAAATAGTACATTCAATAAAATGGTAATTTATTTATTCTTTAAATATAAAACTCTAATATTATTAGATACCAAATAGCCTTCTTTTAGTAATAAATAGTTTCAATGTGATTACTCCAATATTTTATTGTTTTTGTTGAATTACCTTAAAAATATCTAAGAACATGTAAAAATAGTCAAATTTGTAATTCTCTCAGCTTTTTATTGTAAATACAATTTTAATAAGTTGTATTCACATTCTTAGGAATAAACAAATTCAAAATTATCATATTAGATGTTTGGAGTTGGTTATTTTCCTCTATTATTGATATAAATAGTATTTAAATTAATCAATAACTTTGATATTATATATATTATTGTTATAAATTGTTTTGTAATGATAAAAAACAATAATTCATGCATTTATAGATTTTTTGTAACATTGATAATTTGCCATAAATATATTGATTAATTATTTGATAGTATAATCATTTTTTCACAATAATTGTAAGAAATCTTTATTATTTTAATTATTTTGAATCTTATGGTTCATCAAAATTGGGACATCCAGAGTACAATAAGTAAAATATTAGTATTTTTACTTATTGTTTCATTGCCAAACCTTACATTTAGGGGCCTGGCCCTGATATTTACTCAAAAGAACTCATAAAAACATTCAAATTAGGTGTATCCCAAAATAAATGATATCCATAATAATCAAATATATGATAAATTCTATCTATTGATTTTAAAAGCTACTGAGGAATTTGGAAAGTAATGGTATTTTCTTACACATTGTTTTTCACATACTCAGACTTGAAAAGCCTTTCTTTGAGTGACTGTAGTGTTAAAAAAGATATTAACAAATAAAAATATATAAATTTATACTATAATTTAATTAGAGAGTAATAGTATTTTTATTATTATTCATAAATGAAAGAATAAAAAGACATAATTTTTTTTATTTTCTTTACTTATTTCTCCCATACGAAAAGATATAAAAGCAATTTTAATGTGGAACTTGCCATATTGTTTTAAAAATACACTTTTACATAAAGACTCATATTCAGTTGTCTTTCTTAGTGCTGGAAGATAACCCAAAAGAGGATACTAAACCACTGTTGAAGAAGTGGTGTCAGAAACTTTCCAAATTTCTCCACAACCAGTTCTTATTTAGGAAAGAAAAGCCAAAAGATTGATTTCTACAGGAATCTGAAGGTGAAAACCTCTCTTAAAATATCCATAAATACATTTTATTTATAATTTCTTTTTTATTAGCTCTTTTTTCTTCAACACAGCTACTAGAAGGGGTTCTGAATACTCCATCCAATAATATGGTGGTGGAATGAGAAGTAGGAATGATCCCACATCCCACACAAGTGAAAATGAAGGGCATAATACCCAGTGAAAAAAGACTCCACACAAGGAAGTGCCATATTCCAATGGCAAGTCCCTGAAATGCCCATTATCTTGGAACCCAAGTTAGAACTAAGCATGAGCCATTCAAAAAAAACAAATAATATTCAGAGGTTGCAGATAGACATCTACATGTGCCAGTAAAAGCAGTATTACACAGTATACAAAGAAAAAGATTGGGAAATGCTTCCACAAATCCACTAAGGGGTGATGAACTCCTGGCACATCCTCAAAAAATTCCCAAAGTAGGAGGAAATAGTGAGATACTCCAATTTATTAAATTCACTATCATTCAAAACCCAAATAAAAAAGATAAAGGATTGCCACAAAAAAAGAGGGAGGAAAGCAAGGAAGAAGCCCCAGTAGCTTCCACCAGGAAGTCACAAGCCAACCAATCTCCCCAAGCAGGGAAGAAGAATAAGAAAAAGAACTGCAAGAGACCATATTCCCCCAGCTACAGGATCCCAAGAATCCAGAAAGAGTACATGCACAATGTCTTCAACATTTCCAGAAACTTGATGGAATTCAAGGACAAAGAGCAGCAAAGAGTGAGACAATCATATTTCCCAAAGAAATAACTTTGTATCCTAATTTTTTACATGCTATATTAAAAATTAAAGTTAGTATCTTACCCTTAAAAGACATTAAAGAAATTCTATCATTACTAAAACAAATAAACACTTGTATATTATATTTAACTCAAATCATTGTACACAATAAAAAAGAGATAGAAAATATTGAGTTTGGGGTTGAAATAATCAACCAAAATATTTACATGAAGATACTCAAAACATTGATACAAATACATCAAGAGTTGTGTAAATACATTGTAGACATCAAAGAAAAAACTTTGACAATCAATCATGACCAAAGATTTGATACCTTACTGGAAAAAGTAAACAAATTGTCCATTTCTTCTGAAGAAATTGAACAAAATAGTTGATCACACCAGAAACTAGTTTTGGACCATGTAGAAAAGAGTGATTGCGAAAGAATTAAGCTTAAATATGATACTAAAAGCTAAATAAGACTTATTACTGAGAAAATGCATTAAATAAATGAGGCTAACTCAAATATGCCAAAGTTATCAACCACATTTTCCCCTATAAGAAGTCCTAATAAGCCAAAAGAGGAAATAACAAATCATTTCATAACAGACTTGAGATCTCAAGACAAAAACCAAGTTTTTATGAAAGAAGCACCTCAAGTTGAATAATGGTCAACATTCACAGGTGAAGGAGAATATTACCACATGTCACTCATTAAAGCAATGGACATTTTGCTACAAAATCATTCCATACAAGATGAAATAATAGCTGCAGGATTGAATTATTTTTTTTAAAAATATGCAAAAAGATGGTACTATGGAATAAGACAAGAAAATGGAAAAAATACCTGGCCTTGGCAGAAAAACTGGAATAATCACCAAGTGGGAATATGATGCCTGGAGGTATAAAATAGAAAATGCATTTGAAAACTCATCCTTTGACCAAGACGAAGATAAGCCTTCAGCTTGGCTCTTAAAGCAAGTTGAAATATTAGATGCAGTATATCCAGAGATGTCACAAAAGATTGTGCATATGAAAATACTCAAAGTTTATGGAGGGGAACTAGAAAATTGCTCAAGAATCAGATTCACAGAACCATGCTCCATATAACGGTATATTAATTCACTGAAAGACATCGTGAAAGGTCCAAAATTAGAATAAAATGGAAAAAGATGAACATAAAAAGCCCAAAAAACACATTCATCAAGAAATAAAAACAAAAAGAACCTCTTAAATCTAAAAAAACTAATGAGAAAAAATGCCATAAATTTGGTGATATTGGACACTTGGCCAATAATTAACTTAAAAAGGCAAACATCAATGAAAGTGTTGAAAAGAATACCACAATAAAAAAGAAGAAGAGTCTGATTCTGAAAGCAACATTGAAGAATCAGAAACCTCTGAAAGTGATGAAATAAACATAAACAAGGCTCAAGTTAATGATATTAATTTAATTTATAAATTAATGGATTTAAACTCAAATTTGCCACAACATCTGATACATGCCTTACAAGTATACAAGATAAAAAACTGCATAGAATCAAACCTACAAAAGGAATGGGCTATACATCTGGAAAATGAAGTGTAAGTATTGTTATATTAAACAATCAGGAGGCAAAGATCAATCTGACTCTGAACACAGGGGCATACTAAGCCTTTGTTGGAAAGAATTATCTACAAGAACTTATAAAATATTGGGAGGAAAACCTTATTCCAATACAAGGGGTCAAATTTAGTAGTGCAAGTGAAAGCATGAAAACCCTTGGATTAATTGACTTAACAACAATCTTCTCACATCCATCTCAAAGTATAAGAAATAAATTGGAGTTTTTATTAATGGATAGCTTTAACAGAAACCACTTCATACATGGAAATGATTGATTATCACTTTATGGCACAGATATCTCTAACCAAAAATATAGATATTCTACCATAGGAGACAATAAAAGACAAAAATCTGACATTTGGCATAATAATAAACCAATTACCATTATAAAAAATGAAGAGACAAGCACAAAAAAGAACTTATTCATAATTTGACAGCTAAAAGAGGCAGAATTATATCAAGAATTAAAAGAAAAGACCAAAGAAAAATCGATTGATTTCTTATATAAGTATAAAAGTGCCTTTGCAACTGACATAAAAACACGAGGTGCTATTATTTGGCATGAGGTAGAAATTATTTTCAATTTAGATGAATTTTATCCACCCCTTTTAAGAAGACCATCTTATCCAGTCACCCAAGAGCTAGAGAAGCCCTGGAGGTAAAAATTGAAGAAATAATGGACCTAGGTGTTTTAAGGAAAGTATGAAATAATTAAAAAGGAGATGTTACTAAACCTGTTGTTAAGACTTGGCACAATTATAAATAAATCATGGTAGAGGATTTTAGAGCTTTTAATACCTATACTATCCCTAAAATAGATCAAATACCTACAATCCATGAGACATTAACACAATTGTTAAAAGCTAAGTTCATTACAGCAATGGATTAATCAAAGGGATTTAATCAAAATGTCTTAGCAGACAATTCAAGAAACTTACAAAGGATAAGAGTCCACTGTGGCATATCTGAATACCTATTAATGCCTTTTGGAATGAAGAATGTCCCTTCCAATCATAAAAGAATGATGAATATCATATTCCCTAAATAGCTATAAGAAGGATTGCTAATCACCTACATTGATGATATAATAGTTTTCTCATGAAATTGGGAAAATCACCTGATAAGACTTGGAAGAGTCTTTAAAAAATAGTGCAGGTAAGTATGAAGCTTTCCTTAAAAAATGGTCATTTTGCATATAGTGAACTAAAGGAACTGGGACATGTTGTATCTGGACTAAGTTTGGGCATAGATAAAGATTAATTAGCAGTAGTAATACTGAAACCAATGTCCCAAAATAAGAAAGAAATGCAATCATTCCTAGGATTTGCTTGATATTACATGAAAAATATAAAAGAACTTGCAAAAATTACAAAATATTTGTATAAAATCTGTGATCAACAAAAAGTCTATGAAATGAATGAAGAAAGGGCTGAAGCATAGAAGGAATTGAAAAAAGCTCTCACAAATGCCCCTATTTTTTAATGCAAGATTGCAAAATAACTTTCAAGCTATATATAGATGCTTGTGGAGAAGGATTAGGTGCTTGACTACACAAAACAAATCAGCAAAGACAAACCTGTTGAAGGACTAATTTGCTTCATTTCAGGAAAAACCAAGCCAAAATAATCAATGTATCAAGCAAGACAAATTGAACTTCTGTTCCTAGTGTGGGATTTAGAAAGATTACACTATTACTTATATGGAACATTATTTGATGTGATTACAGACTTTAATTATGTAAAATCGTTATTAAAAATAAAGAATCCAAATAGACATATCTTGGTATAGAAGCTTACTATCCAAGAATATAAAGGAAATATAGCTATACTCCATAAATCTGGAAATATTCACAAAAATGTAGATGATCATTAGGAAATAAACATGAAAGCTCAGCATGGGTACCACAGGATGAGAATAATATAGAAGGAAGTTGTGTCACAGAAATAGTCACAAAATGCTTCAAAAAATACAAATAAAGGTATAAGATGGATATTAATTTCCATATTTTATGCCAACTCTTGATGAAATACTGTAAGCACCCATCATTATATTCAGAATAGATGAATGAATGAAAAAGGCCTATTATGAGGGAAGATTCTAACTCCTTAATGAAATTATACATGATAGAGCCAAAAAATAAATGTGTTATTACCCTAAATGATGCATTTTTAATAAACAATATACTACATGAATTCCATGATAGTGCTGTTTCTGGACATCTCTCAGAAGATAGTACACTAGAAAGGGTAAAAACATGCTCTTGGTGGCCAAATTGGAGAAAGGATATTTCAGGATATCTCCAAACTTACGACAGATGCCAAAAAAAACAGAGACACAGGAAACAATTTTTGGATGATTATCCAAATGCAGGTACCAAAACCCCATGGGAAATAGTCCATATGGATTGGGTAAAGGCTCTACCCCCAGGAAGAGATAAAAGCTTCAATGCAGTCCTACTTTTGGCTGATAGGTATAGACACACCTCAATTTTCTTACAATTTCATAAGGATGACACAGCTATGGAAACAGCTATAAAAATATGGAATAGAGCTATTAGCCATACAGGCTTATTCCAAAATATCATAGAAAATAAATACCCCAAATTCATTTCTGCATTATGAAAAAATCTGAATAACCTGTTTGGCACAAAACTGTCACCCTCATACTGATGGACTGGAAGAAAGAATGATAAAACTCTAGAATACAGGATCAGAAACGTTTGTGCTTATTTCCTAGAGATCAAAGAATCTGATGGTTTTACCCATGATTGGTGTACTCTAATAACAGCTCTTGAACTAGCATATAAGAAATAAAGTCATTAATAAACTGGTTAAACACATGCAAAGTTGGAGAAAGGTTGGAATCAAAGACAACCTGATTACACCCTCAAAAAAGACTTAGTTGATATACATCCAATAGAAAGAAGTATTAAGATAATGCTTGATAAAGAAAAACATCATGCAAAATATATGTATTCAGGGTTCTTTCAAATATGCAAAAAAACAATGGCACAAAAGTCACAATCCAACTGTCTTTAGAATAGGAGACTTAGTCTCAGTATAAAAATTATAATTTAATAAAATTAAAGGAACAAAGAAATCAAAAGATTCCTTTTAAGGACCTTTTATGATAAAAGCCCTACATGACCCTAATCTTGTGCAAGTAGAACTAACAGGTGAATTGATTAACAGACACCCAGCCCTCCCTGTAAGTCTAATAAATCCTTCCAGTTCAAGTGATAAGGAATTATTCCCCTAATAGATATACAACCACTTGAAGTTCCCCATATAAAAGAAAGAGAAGACAAGAAAAGAAAATTGTCAAAGTACTTAAAGAAAGGAGGATAAATAACAAGAAAGAAAGGGAATAACTTGGGAGCTACAGATACCAAGCTCAAGAAGATGTATGGATACTTGACAAGGACATGAATAATTCTGATAAATTACTAAGAAGGTTAAGATATTAAGGAAGACCTAAGGAATAAGAAAGTTAAGAATTATTGAGAGATGAAAAATGTCTATTGAAGAGATAGGAAAGTGAATGATACCCCAGTTAGCTATATCAGATTGTGGTACAATATGTTTTTGGTAGGAGAGAATGTGAACCTTTGAGATATGAACAAATATCCAAAAAGGTGAAAGAAAATTTACAAAACTTATTTTAATAATAAGAATTGAAATCAGAATCTCAAAATAAGTAAAAATGGAATGAAAATGGAAAATTATTTATTATCATGGAAATCAATGAATAAAAAGGTAAAATAAATTACACAATTGGAATTGAAATCAACTGCTACATATATGAATCTCTTATTTAATATCTTTAAAAGCAATACTTGCTAAGATAACCTGCATATACACACATTTATGATCAATGCATTTATTCATGGTTTTTGGCTCATATATTCTGAATTAAAAATTATTAATAGTTGATTAAAGAAAGATGAAGAAAATTAAATTTAAGAATAAAGATATAAGCTTTATTTTGAAATCCATAAAGAAGGACTAAAATTTATAAGAGGATATTGGGAAAAATAGCAATAGCTGTTGACCACTCTAAAAGAAAAGTGGTCCAAACTGAAAGAAAAATAGATATTCAGACTCTACTAGCTCATGTGTAAAGAATGATGTATTTTTAATTATGATGTTAAAGGAAAAAGCCTATTAAATAATGGTTCAAAGTCCTAAATACTAAATTTTTACAGAAAAGTGGAGTTACAAGGAAAATCATCAAAAATAGAGTTTATATGATCTAATGGAATACCCTTTCAGCCTTAGTAAAGAAATTCCAAGATATCATAATAAAATACCTGAATTGCTCTAGCATGAAAGCCTAAAGACCAATAAGGATTTAAGTTGAAGCTTAAAAATGATCATTTCTGGTCAATAACTCTCATCTTATTCTACATTTAACACTTAAATAAGAGATAAAACTGGTGGATACTAGTATTTTATAGTTAAAGCTACTATAATACATGAAAATTAATTATTTTCTAAGCTCATGATGTCATTAAATTAGAATTAAAGTGATAACTCTAAAAATAGCCTAATTATGAGATAAAAAATTTAATAATAATATGATAATAATCAAAACTTAAAATATAAACTGGTTTCAGTGTATAAAATAAGTAAAAGTCTACTAGGGGGTGTCCAGTCACTAGAAGGAAAGGTCCTTACTAGAAAAGGACCACTTCTTCCTCTGTTTCCCCCTCAGACACATTCAATAAAAAGGTAATTTCTTTATTCTATAAATATAAAGCTCTTATATTATTAAAGAAAAGATATGAGTATTCTAGCAATTACTAGTTTTGAGATAATTGCACTAATTTTTTATTGCTTGTGTTAAGTTCTCTTAAAAGTCTTTAAAAACACATAAAAATGGTGAAATTTGTAATTATCTACGTGTCTTTATCGTAAATAAAATTTAAATAAGTTGTATTTACATTCTTAGGCAGACAAAATCCAAAATTGGTATATTAAGTGTAAAAATTAGGCAAATTTTCTCTGTTATTATTTAAAATAATTCTAAGGTGTTGGTAAAAACACATAGGCGTTTAGTAAAAACACAAGCCCTTATGTGTTTTTACCAATTTATGGCCAAAACATGTAAGTTTATGATGAAAACACATAAGTGACCTCATTTTTTTTTAAAAAATCCTCAGGCTCAGTTTTGAGGTTTTTTTTCAATTTTTCTGCCATATTTTTTCCAACATGGGATGTCAAAATCCCCATATTTTTTCAATTTTTTTTTTGAATTTCTCAAATTTGGCCAATTTGACAAAAACAGCATATTTTTCTAAGAAATTCATATAAAATATTTCCAATTATGAATTTCATTAAATTTTTTGTGAAATGAAGGGTTTGATCTTGACAATGAAGAACTAGAATCCCAAAATTTTGGCAATTTTTTTTTTGGTGGGACATGTGAAGGCGGAAAAAGGTTTTTTTTCAAATGTTTTTTTCCGGTGTTTGTAATGTGACCATTTTCAAAAAATTGATTGAAAATCTTCCCACTTATTAATTTCCTTCATTTTCTTCAAACATGGAGGGTTCAATTTGGACAATAAAGAACCAGAAGCCCATAGTTTTGGGGAATTGTTTTGGTGGGACAACAAGTGAAGGTGCAAAAAGTGTTTTTTTTTTCTGTATTTTCTTATTTTTTGTAATATGACTATTTTTAAATACAAAAGGGCCTTATTTTTGATAGAAAAAGAGAATAGGCTGGGATTTAAGCAATGAATTAGACTGAGGAGGGGGATAATTGGAACAAATTGTATATAAAAAAATCAATCAATCTGAATCAACCTCCAAAAATGGCTGGTTTTTTCTGAGGGGGGGGGGGAGGAAGATTGGAAAAATATAACATCCTGTGTTTCTTAAATTTATCAGCCCACCCCAGGGCTTGTGCTTGGGCATGAAAATCCCAATTCACAGTAATTGGGGGACTGGATAAGCTTTAGAAATGATTATGTCCAAAGGAACAAAATGAGAACAGCTATCCAACAAGCATATGAAAATGGGAGAATTGTCATTTGGAGGACAGAAATAAGGGGGAAAAAAGAGAAAGATTGGACTGTGGAATAAAATAAAACTGGTATTTGATACTTATTTGCAATTGGATCCCCCATGTCAGGCATGGACATCCACTTGCTTTTTGAAGCCTGGCCAACATTTTCATACCACTAAATTTTGTCCAAATGAGAGGATACTGAGGTAATTAAAGTGTTCATGGCTTCATAAAAGTCTTGATTTATTTGAATTTATTCAGCCAAGTCACCACTTACATCAGCCTATTGATCTTGAGTCTTGTAAATGTAGTTGGATACTGTTCTGTAGCCACAGTTTCCATCCCCCTGGACATTGATGGGCTTGAAGGTGTATTTTAATATAAACTTGGGAAATTCTTCTGAGATGGGTACCTGATAGAATAAGGTCAAAAATTGAATAAATATCAAAATAAACAAGAGAAATATACAATCAAAAGAAGCATAAAATCACAAAGAGCTTGGAGAATTCATCACCTGTGTGATAATTGCCTTGACAATACTCACAAGTTAGGTCAAATGCATCATATATCTTAAAACTGGTGGCAGGCTTGTGGGACTTTCTTTTTGAAGTTCTTCTTCCAATTTCCATAATTGGAGAGGGGAAATTTCACTGTGATCTTGATGTTGTTGTGCTGGTCATGTTTCATGGGGGTCTTTCTCTTCTGTTGGATTGACTTTAAATGATTTCAAATCTTGAGGGTTCTCTTGTGTTTTTGTTCTTGGCTCCCTGAGGTCTTCTACAGCTATTCTTTCATTCTAGTGGGTATTCATAATATTGATCATCCTCCTGACTCTTGGGAATTCAATCAAATGGGGCTTTTCCAGTCAAATAAGATTGAAAATGTTGAATAATTGAGCAGATTTCTGCCATTGGTCTTAGAAAAAGGTCTTCCCCAATATCTTCATATATATTTTTTGCTTCATTATTTCTCTCTTTTTCAACACTTTGATCATCACCTTGATAACCAGTATGAGAAGAAGATGACAAAGAAAATCATTTAATAAAAAAAAAGTAAGCATTTGAAGTTAAAAACCCCTCACAGGTAAATTGAAATACCACTGAGGATTAAAGTCTGATACCTCAAGCCTTTGGCACTTAGAAAATGCCTTTTGGGTCTTATTATTGCAAGGAATGCCTTGATAGTTGCTGTATTTGTTGGTTCATTTTGAATTGGGGGGAAATTTTGTTTTGAAATTTTCAAAGTTCATCTGAAAGGGATAACAAGACACCTTGACATCAAGAGCACAGATGTGAGGAGGAAAATTCTTGCCATGGAAAATAATTTTGTTGGATATTCTGTTGATTATTTAAATAAATTGTTTTCTGAATGCCATGTGGAAAGCCCTGACTACCTCCAGGATAGTATCAGTGGACTTTTGGAGCCAAAGTGTAACCATGGCATGGTCCCCTTAACTTTAGAGGTGGAGCCCACACCCAGGTGGCAATGGTGGTTGGTCCAGGCTAGAGCATAATACTCCTTTAGAGAAATCTAGGTATTTTCCAAATATTGCAAGACTACAAGATTTTTGACTTGCTTTGGAAGATTCTTCCAGTTGTAAGATGTGTCTATGAAACTGTTGATAATATTACTCTTAATCAACAGTACTATGACTGTTCTTATGGAATATAATAATAAATAATTATTATAACCACAATTAAATAATTAAAGGATTACTTCCTTTCCATTTTATACACTACTAGTAATTATAACAGTGAGAAGTAATCGTCTACAAGAATCAATTACAGGAAGAATTTAATAATAAAAACTTCTTTCATTGAAATAATTTTATTATTTTAATATATAATTATCTTTTGCAAGAATAATTATAAAGATAACTCTTGAAGAAAACTAATTTTAGAAAAAAAACTTTAATAATTAAAGATAAATCACTCACTAATACTCCAAAGAACTTATTAAAGATAAGAGTAGAGAGATTTAATGACAAATTGTGGATTTGATGGATCAAAATGATTTTATAGAAATATTACAACAATATATAGTTGATTTCTATGATTTCACGTCTTTCTGATTGATTATTAAAGAATAAAACACTTAAGAAAAGTCTAAACTAATACTTACTTGTTGGTAACAATGATATAAATGAATAATGTGATGATTTGGAAAAAACAGCAAGAGGAGGCCTCTTTTAAGTCTAAGACAGCTTACAGAGGCGTTCCATGGAGCAAGCTTCGGAACCAGTGAGTGAGAAAACAATAAACCTTTCTGGATTATTGATTGCATCATCTGTTGTCATGCAAGATTGTCATGATTACTTAATTGAGGTTTCTACGTGACTACCAACCCATTTATGGTTAAGAATAAAAGGAGTAAAATCTGTAAATCTTCTTTTTTTATCCCAAAACAATAATTGATTTCTCAAAGTTATCAATGTTATTGGGAATTTCATCACAGAATGTATTTTCTGTAAATTTTAAAAGATTCTGTGTTTCAGGTGGAATCCTCAAAAATGGACTGTAAGTAAAACTTTGAATTTTACATATAAAAGTATTATTATTTTTGGTTTCTATATGAATTACACAGTTCTTAATTGGTCCTGAAAGTTTCAGAAAGATTCATTACAAATTGTATTTTGAATGAATTTTTGAAGTTTTTACCTCATTTCTATGTAGAATTGCAAATATCAATCTATGACTGGTTGCTATGAGGTAAAGCAATGGATAATAGTCCAAAAAGGGTTTTAATTACTCTTTTGGGGTTTATCCATGGAAATTCATTAAGAATTGACATGGTTACAGGAGTCTAAGTAGCTTTTTACCTCCTTGGCACGTCAAAATAGCAGGTTATTTGCTATTTTCTTATGATTTACTGTAATTGTAACATGATAACCAAGTTCCCAAAAGGTTTTAGTTTACTAATTAGGCCAAGATAAGCCATGGATCCAAGCTTTGGAGCTGTCCACGTCTCAGAGGCCTCAGAATTTGGGTACCCTGGCTCCCCTTGATGCCTTTTGTCCCCCTTGCTTATTTTTCATGTCAAAAATAGAAATTTAAGCTTACAGTAAGATATCCACTATGGGTGTACCAAAGGTGCATTTAGGAATACCATAATATTAAGTATCCAAAACATGCATAAAACTATTCTTAGTGTATATGTAACATGAATTTCTCACATTCACATTATTTTGACAAGAAATGGAGAAAATCTTTTTTCACAGATCTTTTATGTGGTATTGAAGTATTTTCCATATTACCACCTCAAAGAGTTAATTTGAGCTTATTAACTCTATGGAGCTACCCTAGGTGAACGTTTGTGTAGAATCCAAATCCAGCCTTAAATCCATGGATTTACTTACTCAATAAAAGGTTATTCATTTTTTCTGAAATCAAAACTGATGAATTTTGAATATACTCATGACTTATGGGTTATTGATAGTTCAGAATTTGTCTTTAAGATAATTGTGGCCTATTTGGGTATGTAAAATACACCTCAAGGCTCACACCAGTTGTCTTTGAATAAACTTTCAGTGGATGAATACATAACCTGAGAAACAAATCTGAAAGTCATTAATACAAACAATAATAAAAATAAAAGTGAAACCAAGTGAAATAAAGTAAAAAATAAAAGTATATTACTTGATTCCAAAGGCCCTTAAATTATCAAAATAAGCGCCATGACCATTTTGCTTCATTCAATGAGCAGATACATCTTTATAGATGTGCCAAATGCATAACATGACTTTTGAGTCTGGGAAGAGCTTCTTAAGAGAGATTTTCAAGGCCAAATCTCTTTCAACAACAATGAATGGAGGGGGAACAAGATTGGCGTTGTTGAGGACTTTTTCTATGTATTGATTTAATGCCCAAGTATATGAGGGTTCAATTTAATTCTTCATAAAGCAAAAAGACCCAGAAAAGGTCTTATTGGTTGAGCTGAATCAAACAATATGATAAAGGGGAATTTTGTACTTATTGGTTATGTAAGTATAATCCATAAAACTGAAATGAGGAAAGCCATGAAGGAGTTTGACGGCAAGGGGGTGGGTGAAAAACAAGGAGGTAATGTGTCCCTCAGCATCCCTTGCAGAGGAACAAACAAAATTTTCTTCTTTCATAGTGTCAATAAGAGCATAAATGGGCCTTCTGGATTGAAGTTTGTCTTTCTTGATTTTCTTGACTTGGCTGTAAATATCTTTAAGGATTACAGGCCTGTCAGACTCCCTCTGGCTGCGTAATTGGGCCTGAAATTTTCTTTTCAGAAGCAGTGATTCACAGATTTGAGCAATTTGGGATGTCTCTTGCTAATTGAGTCTCCTGAAAGCAGGATGTGCCATGAAACTTTCAGTGGCATCATGGCTATGTTAAGGATTTTTGACTTTAAGAGTCTAAGTGCTCTTCTTGGCATATTTTCTGGAATAAAGTCTAAATGGACAGTCAAGCTTTCTTCAAGTGACTGTTTTTGAGGAGGATTTGTTGGGATTTGGGGTCCCAGACCTATCACAACCTATTTCAATTTGGTTGTGCGTCATATTGGACCTCTAGGTGGACAAAGAATACCCCTGAGCCCTGGAAACATTATGCACATGCTTCCAAAGAAGCTCAAGGGTCTGAAATTCACCTTCAGTGGGGGGTTCACAGTATTTTTGAGTGAAAAAGATGTATAAATTCAAAAAAAGGGGAGTTTGGGGATTTTTAATGAGGAAACAAGCTTTTGAAACATGAAAAGAAGTGAGAAAAGGTGTGAAAAATTGAAAGAAGCGGTTAAGAGTGAAAAAAAGTGGCTTAAATATGGGATTGATGGAAGAGGGAAGGCAAAAAAATGGAATTTTAAACCCTTGGAAGCGGGTTGTTATGGTGGAAAATGTAGTATGTGGGGGAAAAAAGGAACAAAAGTGTGAAAATCTTTGAAAAATTGCTTTGGTAATGCTGTTTTGCAAAAAAAATTGTTTGGGGTGGTGATAATGTGGATTCTTTGTGTCTTTGGTCTTTTCTTGGGGGGCTGTGGAAAAAAATCTGAAAAAATTGGGAGTTGGAGGGGTTTTTTGAGGAAAAAACATTTTAGGCATGTTTTGACCCAATAAAGGAATTGTTGTGTTTCATTTTTAATTAAAAATGTTCCCAGGGCACCCCTTATGTGCTTTTACCAATTTGCTTATGTGTTTTTACCAATACCCTAATTCTATTATCAATATAAACAGTATTTATATAAACTAATAACTTTAAAATTAGTGACATATTTTTTATGCATTATTTTTTATTTTTAAATATTTTTTCTTAGAAATTTATTGATTTCTGGCAACATTAATAAATTTCCATAAACATATTAATCATGATATATTAATATATATATTCTATTATATTATTTTTATGATATAATAGATTATATTATCATTTTTTAATAATATAACCATTGGTATTCCATAATTATAATAATTATTTATTTTTGTAATCATTTTGAATCTTATTATTCATCAAAAGTAGGAAATTCAGAGTACAAGAACTAAAATATTGGTAATTTTTACATATTTTCTTATAGTAAGACCTTACAATTATTGTGTAGGAAGAATTTGATGAAAATTTGGCTTAAATAGGACTTATGGCTATAAAATATTTTTGAATTTCTTCTAAGATCATCTTGTGGAATCTATGTCTAGGTGAATAATAGTACAAGTATCCCAAATATTCATTTATTTTCAAGTATTTGCATATTTTGCTAAAAACAATTGTATTAAAAATGATTTGATTGAAAGCTTTTCAAGAAAAAGCCTTCCATATGTGAAATATTACTTTATCAAATAAGATATTTCAAATAGGATACTCACACTACTTTGAATGAATTAATTTCGAAAAATTAATTAAAGAGAAACTCATTTGTGTAAAAGATAATTAACCTTATTGTTCTAATTGTAGCCACAAAATTCTTTGAGTAAATATATTGAAAATTGTTTGGTTAAATTATCCAATTTGAAACCATCGAGTTGAGCTTATTTCAACTTAAATATCATCATTTGAAATAGGTAAAAGGTCCAAAACCAAGCTTATAGCTAGGAACCATTGATTGAATTACTTTTCAAACTATTCCCTACAGTTTATGAGGAAAATATCTCTGAAAGAGAATAATTTATCTGACATCAAATCCTAATTTTCATTCATTTTTTATTAGACTCTGCCGAGACTAAAGGCATGCAAGTAGGGATCGAAATGAAGCTTAGGAAGAATATAAATAAATATTTTTGAATAGAATAGCTTGATATTCTCATAAATTTTCAGATAGAATGAAAGATATTGCTATAAAATTCTGATTATAAACAAAGTAATCTTTATTTCCTCAAAATTATATAATTTGAAAATTAATCAAAAATGGTACTCTTGGAATTTTTGAAAGGGAAAAATGGCATAGATACTTTTTTAACATATCTTAGTATAAAATACTTCGTAAGATGTTGCTTTTCTATCAACAAGAAAGAATTATTGAAAGTGCTATAATAGAGATATGAAAGGTCAAGAAAGGATTCCCTTACAAAACATTCTACTGTATCAATTGAGAAAACTACTTCAAGGGATTTATGAAAAAATTTAATCCCTAAAAGGGGCCTTTTAAGATGAAAAAAAACCAAAAATAATGGGAGTGAATATACCAACTGAGTGAAAGCCTACATAAGGATGAAGAGAATTTTTTTTGAATTTTTTATTTTTCAAGGGTTGAAATGATTTTATGAGGCAAAAAAACTAGTGATAGTTTCTTTTCCATGTGGTCACAAGCATTAAAGTTCTTCAAAAAGGGAAGTTGAGATTATTTATTGACTTGTTCCGTGGCAATCAAGCTTCATGAAGGAGTAAGGAGATTCTAGCAAGAAACAAAATGATGGGTAAAAAGATTCGTCATCCCATTGTCTCCAAGCTCATTTTCAACATTTTCAATCTGGACGAAACGTTAATTTAAGCGCTGTTTTACAAAAGGAGCCGTGTTTTATGTATTTAATGGGTGTTAGAGCTTTTAACCAGCTTTCTCTATAATTAAATAATTTTTTACGCCTCAAAAAAGGTTATAATGAGAGAAAAGGCAGTACAAGATTCTTGTAAATGCCTTTGTGGTTTTGAATTCAATTTAGGGGTTTTTAACAACTTGGAAAATTGAATGATGCTGTGGTTGGTAATGAAAGGAAATAGTAAGCTGAGTTACAGATAGTTTGACTAAAATCTATGCCAATATTAGTGAGATTTATTGATATTAGACATTCCATGCCTAATATAAACAATCTTGCTTGGGTGCGGTACACTTTGAGCTAAAATTCCTTTTCCCACTCAAATTGAGCTTTCCAAATATACTATTATTTTGATTTATCCCTTTTTTACAAAAATGATGAGAAAACGTGACTCAAATACAGCTGTGTAATGATACATATTTACAATTAATACCCAATATTTCAAGGAAAGCTTATTTTTGCAACACATCCATAATCCAATTGAATATACTTCAGCTTTCCATAGTTTGTAAATGAAAAAAAAACCATTATTAATAAAGAAAATTATTATTTACACCATGTGTAGTGTGAATTAATTTAAGACTTAGAGCATTTGTAGATTTAAATACTTGAAATATTCAAAGCCAGAGTAAACCTTATTTAAAGCTGGGGTCAACAGATTTCATCCAGAAGCAATCCAGGGTGAAACTCCATATGATATCCAATTAAGAGATACAGTACCCATATCAATTAATTAGAAAGCATTTTGTATTATCCCTTTTATGCTTTTTTTCAAAAACATTCAAATTTTATATCTTTAATGGAATGTTGATTTATAATTTTTTTCTGGAAACAATTATTCTAGTACATATATATTCGTTTTCCTAAAGAAATAATGAATATTCTTTTGATATCTGAATTTTGGGTGTGTCGGGCCTCTGAGAACAGCTTTAATGCTCTGATAGTTTCATTCAAAATAATCTTCAAAGGTTAGTTTCATGAAATATATTTTTTGTAAGAAAATGTCAGGATGAGTCTATGTTGAAGTGGTAATAAAGCTATTTACAACTAAAACTATGACTGTGAAACGTGAAAAATAGTTTAAAAATGACTTATAAGGGTTAAAGATGGATTTAATTCAAAATAAAAAGGGCTTTACTATAATGAATATAGTGGTGGTGAGCACTGTTGAAAGCCCTGGGTGCATCTTTACCTGTTGGGTTACAATAATAAAGACTACAATACTTTAATTTAAGAGTATACCTGATTATTAACCAAGAGTAAAACTGTTTTTGACAGTTTACTACATAGGTTATTCAAGAGCAGGATGAGGAGACAATTCTGGCTGTGAAAAGCCTCCTTTTTATCCTGAAATGAGGTGGAAAGGGTGCTAGACCTTTCCACGTAGAGGAAGTGAATATTTTTCACTCTCTAGGACTGACTTGTGGTTTGCAAACAGCCTGTATGCCCTGTATTGGGCTCAGATGTGGCTTTGAAGCCACATCTGGGCAGTTTTCACCAATACAGGGTGAAAAGTTGCATCTGGGGACCTCACAGCCTGATTCTGACGTGTATGACACGTAGAATGCTGTACAGGAACTGTATAGGACCCCAGTATTGACTGACTTATGAGGTATTGAAGTATTAACATGCTTATTCGTCTATTTGACACCTCATAATCAGAGTACAACTATATCCTGTCATAATACAGTTGTATTGGTCATATTGTGGGATTATAACCTTCAAATGGCCATAATTCTGTCGGTTTTTGAGATATCATGCTGCTAGTTGGTTCATTGAATAGCCCTGTATGGGCTCTACACAATGATACCCAATTTGGTAGGGCTATCATTAAATATGACAAAGTTATCCCATGTACAACGTTTTTGTACATAGGCGTGGTTTGGGCAAAAAGCTGTATTGAGCTTGTTTGCCTCATAACTTCTGTTATAGGTGAGATATGAAGAAGTGTATGGCACCATCAGATAGCCCTGATTTTTCTCTTTCCAAAAAGACCCCACTTCAAGTATCCCACACTAAGACTGTAGAAGTTAGATGAGAGGTGAATGTTTTGTTCACCCTTATTTGGCCTGAATTTGACCATAACTCAAGTAATACTGGTGCTAGCTCAGCTTGGCTGGTACCATTAGATAGCCCTGACTTAGAGCTTCATTTTGAATACCCATTTGATGGGGTTAAGCCTCTCATTCTAGATTTTAGATGAGAGGTGAAAATTAAGGTTTATGCTCAGCAATAACTTTGAGCAGGAATAACTTTGTTATTTCTTGTCCTATGGTGATGGGACTTATGTTTTCAGAAAGAAGTGAGTTTCCTCTTTCTTTTGATACCTTATGAGCTGATTTGGCTCAGATCCATGTTTTGGTGGTATCTTGGCTATACCATTGGTTTATGGTATTTTGGCTGTCATGCTTGTGCTCTGGTTTTGAGTCACAGGCTGACAGAAAATCACTTGGAGAATATGATGAGTTTACGCTCAAAAGGAAGAATTGAGATAATATGAGAAAATACCTTATAAATAATAGAACATCAAAAATGTTAAAACTGATCAAGTAATTTTTGTGATTAATTGTCATCTACAATGAAAAGGAATAGTTTCATCTCAATAATGATGAGAACAGTGGCTACACCTAAAAGAAGGTGTTTCATTTGGAACTTAGCTTTGAACCAGATTAATCTTAGCTTGAACTTGTACTCTGAACTAAAGAAAGTGAGAATCTCAATTTCTCAGTGAGATTCCAAGCCAATCTAAGCCACTGGAAGATTACAAAAATTTAAAAATCCTTCTTTCTTCTTTTTTGATTATTTCAAATATGTTGTATTTGATTCTCATTCTACCTACGCTTTGTGATTTATAGCACATTATTGCAGATGTTTTGGTAATAATCATCAAAATCTCAACCTTAATTGATCTTCAATATTAAATTTATATTTCACTTTTGGAAAGTAATGTATATCTTGATACTATCTATACAAAAAACCCATTTTCTTATATAATCCAAAAAATCCTCTCCCTTCTGATGATTTATGACCAAGCAATTTTTTTTTCAGATTTTTCAAATTGAAAAAAAAGTCCTACAGATATGGAATTATTTTGTGTGGGCCTGTAAGCTTTGGTCATTTTTCACGAGAGCTCTCTTAGGTTTTTACTTTTGGCTTCTTATATTCAAAAAAAGAATATAAATTACAAAATTTTATTTTTGCCAAATATTAATATATACAATAAAGACTAAAACAGATTTATAGAATTTCTTATAAAGTTGGAAGAATCTTCTTTTTTTTATTTTTATCAGTTTTATTTCTAAGTGGTATTATCATTGCACCTTAAGGGATACAGAATGAGCCAATTTTGAGATCCCCATATTAAAAGCTGAAAAAGCTATATATAGTGGATTCAAGGTTAGAATTGCACCATACTAAAAGACACCAAATAGTATGGGATAACTTCCCATACTCATGAACTAAAGGTGTCAAAGCCATAGCAAAGCCTGTTTTTACTTCAAAAACTCATATTGTGACAAAGAAGAGGTCCCCAGACACTTTCTGTACAGAATCCTATGAATCTGACGCATTATAGTACATCTGTGAGGCCTCCAGATAAAGCATTTCACCCTGTAGTTGATAATGGTGACCAGAGGTGTTTAAGAGAAACCTCTTAGCCCAATAAAGGCTATTCTAGGCTGTGAAAAACAAAATCCAGCCCTCTAGAGAGAAAATTCTTCACTCCTTTTAAATCCTAGGGTGTAAAGTACCCCTTCACACCTTTTCAGGATAGGAAGGGCCCTTCCTCTGCACCAAAGAGGAATCCCCATAATTCTATAGAGCTTCTACATAGTATAATTATTACACAAAAGTTTTCTCTTGTAAAATAATAAGATAGTTTTTCTTAATTATTAAAGTTATTATTATAGTTGGTCAATTGGTGATTCAAAAACCCAGGGATTTCAATAGCACTCACCCCCACTATTCCAACATGTTGAAGCCCTTTTTTCTTACTAAAAACCATCTTTGTATGTGTCCCACTAATAATACTAGCTATAAATAGCTTCTATACAGCGTCGTTTTAAAATTTGGGGTGCATAAATCCAAAGTTTTGGGAGGGCTGTTTTACAATAAAACTGCGTATCTTGTGCATTTTTGGCTATGTAGACTACATTTTTTTAAGCTCAAGAGATCAAGGTAAAATAATTCAGATTTTAAAATACTTTGCACAAAGTCTACATGGGTTCTTCCAAGCAGTATTATAGAAATGGATTATGCTTTGATAAGTTTAAATAACATAAGAAAGGATATTGATAAAAATACAATGAATATTTTGAGTTTTCAAGAAAATATGAAAAGTTTTGACAGAATATCTTCTGGAACTCTTTCACTCAATAGTTATCTCAAGTAAACAAACACTTGATGGAAAAGTTTGAGATTTTTGAAAGACAATATTCATAAATATCACTTTAAATAGATCATACACTTAGCTATATATGTTTTATTGTTTTGAATAGGTATGTGGAAGGCTTTTGGAAGTAATGTAGATGATTCTTTGAAGATAGCTTAATCCCCTGGTGAGGCTTGCTTCAAATAACCTCAATCTTACCTCTAACTAATCCTGGCTTCTTTCCTTGTAAGAAACTGAAAGAAGTCTGTGCTCCAATTACTTTCTTGATCATTCATAAAAATTAAATAATGCAAAAAACTCTTCAAATTTTTCTTTCAAATTATATATTTAAGCCTCATATATCTTTAAATCAGCTAAAATGTATGAGGAGTCTATAATACTAATCTCACTCCCCCTTTCTAAGTATATATGGCTCAAATTATCATTCATATCTAAAAAACTGGAAATGAGTCTTATGAATATATCTTGAGAGGAAAAATAGGAATTGGAAAGAAGCCTGGATATTCAATTATTTAAAAATGAATAAGGTGAAGTTTAGTACCACCTTTAGAAATAGGTATTTGATACTTTATTCTCTTTTCTAGCTAATGTTCAAGCTTCTTAAAGCTTTGTATCTATATAAGTTTCTTCCTCACTCTTTTCAGGAATATTTTTTAAAGAGAAATTCTGATATTATTCCTTTCATTAGCTATATTTAATTTATATTCTTCATTTTTTGATATTTCTCAAGTATTATTATTATTTTATAAATTGAGTTCTAAAATTTGATATGAGAGTATGCAGTTTTTTAGGTTAACTATGAATTATGATCTGGGAATTAAAAGAAATAATTTAATAGGTATTTATCCAAGAAAACTAATGAATAATATTTATCCAATAAGATATTTTAAAAAAGAATCATATTTATCATATTGTTAAATTAAAATTTTTTCCCTAAGCTTTTACATCAATGATTGCACTGGCTGAATAGACAATATCAAAAATTAAGCCAAAATGGATAAACATACCCAGTTATCAACTCCCTTCCACCAGTATTATTTGAATTTTAGCTTAAAAAGGACAATCAGAATCAAATGTAAGCTTTTTGGGATGTCTTTTAATGAAATAATCTTCTACATAGATACAAACAATTATTCTAGTAGACTATTTTTAAAAGCTAAAGCTAAAGAGGAAGGGATATGAAGAGATGAGCAGAAAGAAAGCCTGTTCAGATTTAAAAGAGGTCAGTGGGGGTATCTTTTCCTTTAATGATTCAGAACCATTCATATATCATGAAATATTCAAGCTCTGAATATAAGGAGTATTTAGGGTTTATAGCTTGAGAAAAGGAGAAAACCAAATGACTCAATCTAGAAAGGGAAACAAAAAATATATATTCTATTTTTAAATATATTTTGTTTAAGATGTCTATAAAAGTAATATATCTCCAGAAAGCTATAAGTAATCTATGTTTAATTTTAAAATTGATAATACCCCTCTCATGAAAATGAAAATTGGAGATACGATTCAAGAGTCAATAAATACCTCTGAAAGGTACAATTCCAATGACATATTGATGTAAGCCTTTTGGTAAATCTCAGGGAAGGTTTTTACTACTGAAAAATTTCTCCCTTTAGCCATATTAATGACAAAAAAACTCTTTGATCCTATTATTTCCCCATAAGAGGCATTAAGCATATATCAATACTAAGTTTTGATAATCATGTAGCGATCTGATGTTGTTTATTCGATATTAGGTATTAATGGAAAAACTAATTTTCATCTTAATGGGAAAATATCTTCCCCTTTTGAGAGAAGAAGTTTTGAGAATTGTTACCAGAAAATGATATTAAGGTGAATGAAGTGGAAGTGTGTGGCTTGAGTTTTTTTTCCAAATATTCTACTTTCTAATTTTATTTCTGCTCCATCCTCCAACCTGTATTAAATCTATCTCCCATTCAGTTTTAAAAATGAAACACCTGATTTCAGGTGCATTAACCTTTCTCATGGTAAATTTTGTATCAGAAATTAAATCCTGAAAGATCCTAAATAAATACTTTGACTAGATTGAAAAGCCTTTTGCTAAGAAATTCATAAAGATTAATTTATACTTTGAGTTCATCCTGAAACCTAAAATTGACTTTTACCAACATCCATTTATAAAGGAAAGGAATATTTACGAAAAGATCATAATAAATGAATTATGATTAAGTATTGTTTTGAAGAAAAATATACAAAAAACATTTTGGTCCTTATAGACATACTGAAAATAAAATTAAACATCAACTACTTTGAAAGAATTTATTTAGTTCGATACTTTACTGTGAGATATCACAAATCAGACCATATTGGGATGAAGAAAATATTAGTAATATTTCTTCGAGAAAAGGTTGTGGTTTGTAAAGGGGATCAAGAAATCCACATAATCTCCCTAATGTAAATTTGCTGAAATCTACGTGAATTTACCATATTTTGGTAAATTAATTAAATAATTACGTAAATACCCATTCAAAGGCCCCCTTCCAAAACTGAATTGAAAATAGTGAACATTCGAAAAAATAAACTATATCCCCCCCAAAAAGGCAAAAAAAAACTCCAAACCCCCAAGAGTGAAAAGAATAATTCGAAAGTTCAACCCCAAGAATTTACAGGCTTAATCTTTCTTCCAAATTGACTCATTTTTTTTGGATAGATACACTGAAGAAGACTTTTGGTTTGATCTACCAAAGACACTTTTTTGTTTCAAGTTACTCCTCTTTATTATTTTCCCCTATAATTTGAAATTTTTACCTTCTCTCCCGAAATTCATTAACCACTCAATGAAAATCCTGTATCCAACCCTTGAGGCTCATTTACCCCTCAGCTGTCTTTTATTTAATCTTTCCTTCTGAGTTAACTATTACTCAAACACCCTCCTGAGAATAATTTAGCGACTTTGAGTAATTTCGGAAGAATTGTAAAAATATCTTAAGGGATGAAGCATATTCTGTGAAAAACTAAAGATCTGTCATGATTTGAAAACAGGTTTAGAGCTAGGGAGCATACTCACAAGGGAAAAATTCAAAGAAGGTTTAATACTAGGAACAAAACACTGAATATAATCATCAGGATAATGATATTATTAATTGTAATAAAAAACTTATGAATCATTCTTTCAGAAAAATTTCAGATATCAGAACCTTTATCTGTCTATTTTTCTCCCAAGAAAATTTATGATCGGCTTTGTAGTCACAGATATCCTTGAAAGAAGTTTATTTCTCAGTAAATTTCAAATCAGAAAAAGAAAACAAGGAAATAAGAATTGAAAAGGTAGAAGCCCAGTACAAGATTTCGATCTTTAACTGGAGCTGTTATATAATGCGTATAAAAATGAAATGACAAATAATCACAAAACTCAATTGTGGTAAAGTAAAAGAGACTAAAATGTCCATACCACATAGTTAATTTAGCCTTATCCAAGGGTATTAATAATCCTTAAAGGCTTCAAAATCTTTATTTTATTGGAATTTGATCATATAAAAAACAATTAAAGAGGGAATATATTCCAAATTGAGGCCTGAAGCTCAGCAAACAAATAGCTTTATGGGGAAATCTGTTTAGTTAATGAGAAGACCGAGCTATATGATGCTTTTCCGCTGAAAAAATATGTCAAAATTAATATTTCAACAGTAACCACCAGAGATAAAATTGTGCCACTTTCCAGAAATATATATAATGCACTATTTGTTCCCAATATTTTCACTTGGGAGTCATGTTGAAATATCTATAGAGAAGCTTCAATTCAGATATATTTCAGTTGGACTCACTTTACTTTCAGGATATTATCAGCATACACTCAGTACATCAATGTTACATTTTGAGCATTTCATAGATGCTTGTAGAGAAATATATCTTATATGCAATATTCTGCACTCTAAGAATATTCCTATTCATATTGAGAAATATGTAATAGTATGAAAAACCATTCATTTTTTGATAAATTAATAATTTATCTTCATATATTTGGCATATTTAATGGCTTTGAAGTATCCTGATGCATGTTATTACTGAAAATGAAGTTTTCTTTTAAGATTTTTTGAAGATATCTTGTATTTTTTGACAGTTTCCGAGTGAAATTTCAATCTAAAATACAGCTTCATCTTGATCCACAAAAACCAAATTAATATCATTAATTTGAAGTTTCTTTGTAGTTCAGCTACACATAAAGCTCAAGCAATGAGATTATATGTTCTCCATTGGGTATTAAAATTTTGGGCTGTTACGACAACCTTTCCATTTTCTCAGCTTCAAAATGAGTTTAGAAATATAAAAATATATTTAAATTAAATTCCTCAGGTATAGAATTTCCCTAGGATTCACTCCAGACTACTTCAAAATATAACTTGAATTATGTGAATTATATTTTAAGGGGCTAAAGAAACCATGAATTAAGATTATCGGACACTGTGCCAAAATAAGATGCTTATGTGTTTGTTTTAAATTTCACTCTATATTGAAGTTTGAAGGAAGGTACATTGAGATAATCAATTTTTAAATCCATAAAGTTCTTAATGAAGCAAAGATTTATAGAGATATCTGTGAGTTAGCTGAATGTATTACAAACCTTTCCAAAATGAGGCACCTATAGAGCTCTATGAATTATTGTAATTTTAGTGTTGGAATTGAATATCATGAGAAGGAAAAAAAAATATTTCCTCAGCTCCTTGTAATTTCAAGGAAGTAAAGATGATTTTTAAAGCGAATATAAGAGCCACTAGACTTCTTGGAGAGCTCATATATTTGAAAAAGGGGCTATTTAGGAAAGAAAAGAAACAAGTGGAAAGAGGTAAAATTGAGCTTAACACAAATTTAAAATTGAAATTAATAATAAATTCCTGGAATATGTGCGAGGTTTTAATTCATATCTCTATCATCTTTTAGCTAAAAAGGGTAGTGAAAATGCTGGCAATGACTACCGGCCTTTCATATAAACAAGGACTTGTGCAATTGAAATGAATTTTTATTTCAAATGAATAAATATATGTCATAAGTGATCCGAATTTAATTGAAAAATTGCTTAGATACCCAAAATTTATGAGAAAAATTCTTTCAAAATACATAAATTGTAGGAAGACACCCTACGATGATCCGACTGTCTGCCAAGTGGGGAGTTTTATACCCACATGAGTAAAATATATGCATTTATTTAGAAAAGTATTTTGGAAAAACCTTCAAGGTATGGATTTGTTGATTAATCAATGTAGAAATAAGGATTCTAACATATTATGCAGAAAACTTACAAATTGGACAATGATGTTTCAAAAGGGGGAAGTTGGAAACTATATAAGCTAAGACTTATTGTTTTATTGCAAGGATTTCATGATCCAAGGGAATTTGAGTAAAGGTCCAAATTCGTTACCCTTTCATGAAATCAGATCTTATATTTCCTGGACCATTATTATAGAGCTATAATAGTCAAAAATGGCTAATTTATGTCCAAATTAAGGATTTTTCTATCCTCATATATAGCTATATTAGGTGCAAATTGGGTAAATTATTGTATGAAGGCCCAAAGACCCAAGTAATAATATGTTAATAATTAATAAATGAATATCTAAAGCTCTTGATAATTTCAATTTGGCGCTTTCATAGTCTCAGATGCCCCTAATATTCCTAAATGTGGGACTTCTGTATTGATACAAATAATCATCTAAAATCTCCAGGGAACAAATACCATAGAGGAATTCCAAGAGATACAAGTCAAAATTAGTAATTCTTGAAGGACTAATTGAAGTGCCTCGGAACAGCTATATGGAATTGAAATGGTCAAAAATAGCCAGTTTATTTCCAAATTACATATTTTTCTATCCTCATATATCACTAAGTTAAGTGAAAATTGATAAAGCTGTTGTAGGGAGGATGGGTTATACAAGTCCAAATGGGTTTCTCTTACATGAGGGAATGACTCAAGTTTCTCAGACTCTAAATATGGAGCTAAAAAAGTCTATAATAGCTCTCATATTACTGAATTCGGGATTCTTTTATTAATTTAAATCATCATATTTGATGTAAACTGAACAAATATCTTGGAAGAAAACCATATATACAAGTCAAAATGGGTCATTCTTGCATAAGAGGATAGCCAAGGTGACCAAGAGAATATATATGGAATTGCAATTGTCAAAAAGGCTATTGTATTCATGAATGCAGGGACTGTTTAGCCATATAAAAAATTCTGTAAATCCTTACTGAAACATAAAGTTTGAAAAAAATGCTTGTAAGCTTATAAATATTTTCAGCTTAAATTTAAGAGTGAGTTTAATTTTAAAGACAATGTAATTCTAGTTGACATATATAGAGATGGAAATGGTGTTGGAAAAATGAAGAACCTTTCTCTTTATATAAAGCAATTTCTATATTAGTCATGGGACAAAACTCTTTGAAAATTTGTCAAGGGGGAAGGATTTAGCTCATTAATCTTTCTTTAAGGATCAATAGAAATTCATCTGAAAATCCTTATGGAATTGGTATGATAAAAATTTTCCAAAGGATACAAAAATTGGGAAGTTTCATCCATATGAAATGAGATATATGACATTATTGTGAAGATTATGTGATTACAAGATAAAGCTGACTTGATTGGAAATGCTTATTACTGAGATAAAGTGTTAGGCTTGTGTATAAAACTTTTGATAATACTAACAAATATCAATGGTACTATGACTTTCCTGAGTAAAAAATATAAAGTAATTGAATATAATATCCACAAATCAATATGACTATTAAAAATAGCTATAAAAAATATAATTTAATTAGTATTAAAGAATATAATAATAAAAAAATATCTCAATAATTAAACTGAATTATAATTATCCTATTATTACTATAGTCACCAACAGTTATGATAATAAGAAGTATAAAGCTCTTAGAGAGACAATCATATGTGGAAAATATTAATATTTAGCCACTTATAAATAATATAGAAATTATTGGTAAAAGAAATATCACACACACTGTGCAGAGATAAATATTATAGAAACATTTTGCATAAAAAAACTAATACTAGATACAAAAGATATGGGATTTCAAAGAAAACTTACTTATAATATTTATTTAATACAAATCAAAAAAAATACAGTAAGAGTATTGAGTGATTTTTAATAAGCTGAAAAAATGCCAAAAATAAATATAATAAAACATAAAGAAGCTTTTTATGATCAGAAATACAATTTAAGAGTTTTTAAAAGGGTATTGTGGATTTTGGAAGAGATTTGAGACAATAATTTTATAAGATAAAATGTATTATTGGTGATTACAACAGTAATCTGAATTCTATGATTTCACTTCTTTAATTGATAATTGATAAAGTATAAAATACTTCAGAAAAATCTTAAGAATAATATTTTATATTTAAGAAACCTTTACTTGTTTAAATGTGAAATATGATTGGAATGATAATTGGGTATTGGCAGAAACAGTGATGTAAAGGATTTTCTCATGCCTGAAGGACAGATCTAATGACTAATAATTGATATAGAGGGCACACTCAGGTAAAAACCGAAAAACCATTCCTAAAAACAAGGCTCTTAACTTAAGGTAGCTTATTTTGAATTGCAGTTTGAAGCTACCAGTGTTATTGGTAGCTCCAAGTAGCTCTATTCCTCTTTTGGATTAATTATTTTAGGTTTAAGTACAATATAAGTTTATTTATATTAAAGCTCATCACATGAACACCTGAAAATAGAGCTTCAAGGAGAAATATTTTAAGCTTAATATTAAATTAATTTTGAATGAAATCTTCATTTTCTTTAAGAATAATTAAAAAATTCAGTTTCAGGGCTAAATAACAATTAAACCTGTTCAAAGAAGATAATTAAAGATTAATGTATACACAGATAACACTCAATTGTATGCTGTGTGAAATGTTCAGAAAATCTACTAAGAATTGTATTTTTAATTAATTTTTGAAGTTATTGCTATTTTTCCATGTAGAATAGAAATAGACACTAAAAATTAACTTTTTATAATATCTTAATACTTATAAATATATCTTTGAAGATTTAAGCTTATTTACGCTTTGACAGTTATTAAAACCTTGATTAAAAGCTTTCATATTAGAATTTACCCTTTGGCAGCTTGAAATTCCTGTTCAAATTGGGATAAAACCAGTTTAAACCTTAGTTTCTGATCAAAGTCTAATCTTAAAGTTTGGATAAGGTTATAAATTCTCCAATACAGGTGTACAACCATAATAGAGTCTGTAAGGAGTGGATATGAAACTTTGATTAAAAATCAAGTACTTTTCCTGTCCTCAAAATTTGTATAAGGTAAAAATCAATTAAAAATAGTAAAGAATATTATTTTTAAGAGAAAACACGCCAATTTCATTTTTTATAACTTTATTAGTATAAAACAATAATATTATAAAGATTTATTGTTTTACCAACAATAAAAATTTATCCAAAAAATACTCTACAAGAGATATTTTGAGGCTACAAAAGAAATTTCTTCAAGAGCAATTTCAATTGGAATTAATTGAGCAAAGAACTGCAAGCAATCAATTAAAGAACAAAGTCTTTAAAAAGAATATTAAAGAGAAAACACGCCCAAAAGTGACCAGAGTGAATTTGGAAACAAAGTTACAAAGTTTACAGTGATGAAAGATGCTTTAATTCACTTTTGGGGTGGTTCAGGGGTAAAAATGATTATAAGAGTTACAAAAAATGATTATAATGATTTTTTCACGTGGTTAAAAGGTTTAAAATGATTTAATAAAGGTGGTTGGAATCTCTTCTTGATTGGTTTAACAATGTTTAAACTAATTATAAAAGGAAAAGATTCTAACATGAAGAGAAAAGTGGGGCAAAGAAGACATTCTTTTATAGCCATCAATTCTCTTACTCCAAAAGTAAAATTTACTCTTGTCAGTCGTGAAAAACATTCTGACAACAGAAAAGCCAATTATGGCATCATTGAACCCTGGTTTAGACCAAAAAGGGCTGGTTTAAGCCATTTTTAGCCATTTTAGACCCTTAAATCAGCCATTACTATAGCAATACCAGGCCTAGAGCCTTCAAAACACGTCAGAATGTGTGTCAGAGGCGTAGAAACCAGTTAAAACTGTTTTGACTATGATTGTTTTATCTTAAGGGTAGTTTTACCCTCTTGGCAACAGCTAAAACTACCCCAGTTGGTATCAAAACCTCATCATCAATTGAGTCCACAGACCCTGTAACTCAATTCCAGGCCAAAAGTGATGAACTTTTGCGTGAATTTTGACATCCCACGCCTGTCAGCAAGGACCTTGGGGGTCTAGCTCCCCCTTAGAGCTGGAGTTCCTTTCCCCCCCAAATTTAATCTTTCCAATTCATTTTTCCTTTAATTCCTCATCATGTATTATACTTATAATTTACATATGCAATTCAATTCAATTTTACAGTTCAATACAGTAATAATTGACACCTCATATGTAAATCAAAGTTCACTTATGTAATACACGCGCACATTTTGACATTTCAATTGAATTCAATTGAAAATACTTCAATTCCTCATAACTTCTAAACTAAACACAACACCTCAATTTTAACACAAAAATTGATTGTTAATGCCACATGTGGTGTGAATTAAATTAAAGTTGAGTATTTTCAACTTTTGTATTGAAAATTGTAAAAACTTAATTTAAGCTTATTTAGAGTTGAGTTACAAGAATTTCACTCAGTGGTGACCCCACCTGATTTTTTATGAGGAATCCAATGGTGAAATAACTTTTATATGTTTATTTATTGGATAAAAATTTATAATAATTTTTATTCAACCTTTTTCCAAATTTATTTATTTTTTCACAATTTTGTTAAAATTTCATTTTTACTTAATTTTTTCAAGTATAAATGTAATTTTACACTTACAAAATTTAATGTATTTTTATTCTTAAATTGTAATTAATTTTTTTATTTTTAATACAATTTTATATTTATATTTTTATTTTTATTTTAATAATATAAATAGATTTATTTTATTTATATTTATATGTTAATTTTGTATTTGTGGTCTTTTGGGTATGTGAAATTACCTCTAAGGCTCACATTCCCTCCCCCTAAAAAAGGAATATTACTTTGTAATATTGTTATTTCTAGTGTACCTGAACCTCTGAGAAGTCTAGTAGCTTCAGGTATGTCTTTTGTTCTTTTTCTGTCTTCAGACAGATGTCCTGAAAAGGGACTATCATGGCATTCTTTCAGTACAAGATTGATTAATGACCTGTCTACAACTGTCATGACACATGTGTGCTTGGTTCTGTGGTAAATTATACCATCCAGTAGGTGAATTATTCCTTCATCATAAGATCCTCTTCATCCTAGGCATGTATTAGAGAGTTGTCTTTACAGTCTTGGTTCACTGTAATTTGTCTTTTAAATGGTAAAAAGGCAAATTTTTTTGGCGCTTATTGTCTCCAATAGTAAAGTATCTGTCTTTGTTACTATGTAAATCTATCCCATACATGATTAAATAGTCATTTCCCAATATAAAATGGGTACTAGAGCAATTTTCCATAACAATTTTCAAAGATTCCTAATGCTTTCATTGGATTACTTGCACTGTTTAACTTTATACCATCAACCGGTAACAGTTGGTCTTCAAAATTTGGTACACGTGTCTTAAGAAAAGATTTTCCAACACAAGAGCAGAAGGCTCCTGGATCAAGAAAACGTTTGGTGGGCTTGTTGTCAATCACCACTTCTGTTATCCAGGAGTTACCAGATGTATAACCTTTTCCCCTGTTTGGTCTTGTTTTCATAAGTTGTGCATCTTGAACTTTTGATAAATCAAGTTGACCATTGCTCAATTGTGGCAAGTGGGAATAAGATTGCATGATGTTAAAAGTGGCATTGATATTTGCTATATCTTTTGAAGATTCAGAAAATATGGATGACTTATCATCTGAATTGTCTTCAATTATGTCATCTTTTTCAACATCAGGTTTCTTTTCAATATTAATTTCATTGATTTTCCCCCTTTTTGGACATGTATTGGCTAAATGGGTGGTGCTTTGGCAGATATGGCATTTTCTGACTGTATCTGCAGATTTATACTTAATATGACTAGAATTTTCTTTGGTGTTTTTGTCCACAGAATCTTTCTAAGGTGTATTAAAATTTGTTTTGAGATTCACCCTACTAGAACCAATTTTGGTTCTGGTGGTTACTTCTTCTAGTATATTGATAATATCCTCTGCTGAAGATTGTTCAGTAGTCCTGCTTTTGACAGCATGCTCTAAGTCACCTCCACATTGTCTCAGAATTTTTCTATGGATCATAAATTCTGACATGTCAGAATATAATTCTGTTAATCTGTCGTTTTGTTGGCAAAACCATGGTAAAGCTTTGTCTTTATCAGAATTAAATTTGGCAGATTCAAAGGCTGTTTCAACTTTAAACCTCCAAGCATCATTTGCCCATTTGTTGATGATTTGGGTTTTCCACCAAGTCCAACTCTGGTGTCCATGTGCTTGTCTTATTTTGATGTACCATCTGTGAGCTGATCTGGTAAACAAGGTGTTAAACCTGGCTGTTACCAATCTGTCTGGTAATTCAAAATCCTCTTTGATCATGTCAATACCTCTAATGAGTTCCATATGGTCATACTCTCCTTCACCACTGAAGTGAGGCCATTCTTTAAGTTTTGGAACTTCTTTCAAGAGTGCTTGGCCCATTGATGGTTCCAAGTTATGAAAAGAAGTGGATAATTCATTTTTTAATTGTGAATTATCAGGATCCAATACTTGTGTATTTGGAATTCTTGTGCCCTCATTTTGATTTAGAGGTGTAGACATTCTTGGTAAGGTGTTCAGTATTTGTTCAATGTCATTGATTTTACTGTTGCTACACCTTTGGGAATTTCTGTATTCATGTTGGAAGCTTTGTATTAAATTTATTACTTCAATTTTATACATGTCTTCCTTATGTGTTAGTTCTTGCCAGAACTCTGTCTGCCTTGTGTTATCAGCAGTGACTTGATTCAATTTCATTGATAATTTTGATACTTCTTGTGAAGCATCAAAACACTTTTTCAAGGCAATGGTATATGTCTTTACTTCAGTAAATGAATTTGAAATGTCATCAAGTACTTTCTTGTTATCTGTTTTGATAATATTTATGGCTTGTTTAATTCTTGTTTCAATTATGTCATCAATATTGAATTTAGAATATTTATCTGTTAATTCTTTAATAATGGCCGATTGTTCATTTATTTAATTGCTAGAAGAATTATCATTATTGGAATTTTTAATTGTTCTTAAAACGTTTTCAAAACACAAAAGTGTTTCATTAATTTGGCACAGACTCAGGTTGTTTGTTTTAATGTTGTTACAAATGGTTTCATTTTTATCAGAAAGATGTTTTTTCACGTCATTTATAGCATCATACAACTCTGGGATGGAATCAAATATATCAGAAATCATTTCTGGAATCTTAATCTGGCTTCCTCCCTCTTCTGTAATTCCATCATGGTTCTGGCCATCTGAAATACATTTTCCATGGCATCCTGCTGGATATTTGGAATTCTGTATCCTTGGCTGTAAGGTTTTGGGGCTGGTGCCTTCCCTTTGCCCTTGTTTGGAACTTGTGGCTGTTTTTTCATGTTGGAATCGCTGGTGCTGGCCACTGGGGCTGTTTTTGGCACTGGTTTGGGTGGTGGAGGGTTGTTTTTCCTCCATTCTAGTGTCAACAGCATCATGTTTTTCTTCTCCATCAATAGATGCCATCCATTGAGCAATTTGCAAGTGTTGGGATGGCCCAGGAATTTTCTCACAGTTAGATAAGAATTCATGCAATTCTTCCACAGGTCTGCAAGGATCTGATACTCCTTGAATTGAAGTGCATTGTTGTATGCACTGTGGCTGGCTTTGTATATGTCCACTGAGGCTTGTTGTGGCGGTGTCAGCTCTTTTTGAAGGTAAAATGGTATTATCAGCTTTAGAATGACCCATTTTAGTTGTTTGGAAGTCATCAACTGACCCTTTTCCTTCTGTACCTGATTGGCCTCTGCCATAATCACTTCTATTACCTTTCTGGGAGCTGCTTGAGGGGTTATAGCTGGCTCCTGACCTGGTTGAAGGCATAATTATGGTTAAAAAGGCTTAAAATAGTAATTTTACGTCAAAAAACTCACTATTGGCCAAATCTTTGGCTTTCTGAAGAGTATTACTTACGTCCAAGTTAATCAATTCAGAAGATATTGGTTCAGGTTGGTTATTATGAGTCACAATAACAGTAATATTATGGTCTTAATTATCAGTACTAGCAGGAATAATGCTGGTGACTGTTGAGGCTGTTTCAATGTTTTCTTGTCTTACCACGTTGTCAGACACTAAAATTAATGAAAAAACCAATTATTTAAGTAAAAAAAAGGATATTTAAAAAAATAAATAAAAATTTAAGCCTCACTTATAATATGAAAAAAAATATTTTTTATGGGTTTTTTTGAATTATAAGTATTTTTTATATGTTTTTAAATTTTTCAATATAAGAAAAGAGATTTAAAAAGAGTAAAAAAATATGTCACAGGTAAAATATCACAGCTTGGCCCCAAAATGTAAGGTGTGGATATGAAACTTTGATTAAAAATCAAGTACTTTTCCTGTCCTCAAAATTTGTATAAGCTAAAATTCAATTAAAAATAGTCAAGAATATTATTTTTAAGAGAAAACACGCCAATTTTATTGTTTATAACTTTATTAGTATAAAGCATTAATACTATAAAGATTTATTGTTTTACCAACAATAAAAATTTATCCAAAAAATACTCTACAAGAGATATTTTAAGGCTACAAAAGAAATTTCTTCAAGAGAAATTTCAATTGGAATTAATTGAGAAAAGAAATGCAAGCAATTAATTAAAGAACAAAGTCTTTAAAAAGAATATTAAAGAGAAAACACGCCCAAAAGTGACCAGAGTGACAAAGTTTACAGTGATGAAAGATGCTTTAATTCACTTTTGGGGTGGTTCAGGGGTAAAAATGATTATAAGAGTTACAAAAAATGATTATAATGATTTTTTCACGTGGTTAAAAGGTTTAAAATGATTTAATAAAGGTGGTTGGAATCTCTTATTGATTGGTTTAACAATGTTTAACATAATTATAAAAGGAAAAGATTCTAACATGAAGAGAAAAGTGGGGCAAAGAAGACATTCTTTTATAGCCATCAATTCTCTTACTCCAAAAGTAAAATTTACTCTTGTCAGTCGTGAAAAACAGTCTGACAACAGAAAAGCCAATTATGGCATCATTGGACCCTGGTTTAGACCAAAAAGGGCTGGTTTAAGCCATTTTTAGCCATTTTAGACCCTTAAATCAGCCATTACTATAGCAATACCAGGCCTAGAGCCTTCAAAACACGTCAGAATGTGTGCCAGAGGCTTAGAAACCAGTTAAAACTGTTTTTACTATGATCCTTTTATCTTAAGGGTAGTTTTACCCTCTTGGAAACAGCTAAAACTACCCCAGTTGGTATCAAAACCTCATCATCAATTGAGTCCACAGACCCTGTAACTCAATTCCAGGCCAAAAGTGATGAACTTTTGCGTGAATTTTGACATCCCACGCCTGTCAGCAAGGACTTTGGGGGTCTAGCTCCCCCTTAGAGCTGGAGTTCCCTTTCCCCCCCAAATTTAATCTTTCCAATTTCTTTTTCCTTTAATTCCTCATCATGTATTATACTTATAATTTACATATGTAATTCAATTCAATTGTACAGTAAAATACAGTAATAATTGACACCTAATATTTAAATCAAAGTTAACTTATGTAATACACGCACACATTTTGACATTTCAATTGAATTCAATTGAAAATACTTCAATTCCTCATAACTTCTAAACTAAACACAACACCTCAATTTTAACACAAAAATTGATGGTTAACACCACATGTGGTGTGAATTAAATTAAAGTTTTCAGGATTTTCAAATTTTGTATTGAAAATTGTAAAAACTTAATTTAAGCTTATTTAGAGTTGAGTTACAAGAATTTCACTCAGTGGCGACCCCACCTGATTTTTTATGAGGAATCCAATGGTGCAATAACTTTTATATGTTTATTTATTGGATAAAAATTTATAATAATTTTTATTCAACCTTTTTCCAAATTTATTTATTTTTTCACAATTTTGTTAAAATTTCATTTTTACTTAATTTTTTCAAGTATAAATGTAATTTTACACTTACAAAATTTAATGTATTTTTATTCTTAAATTGTAATTAAGTTTTTTCTTTTTAATATAATTTTATATTTATATTTTGATTTTTATTTTAATAATATAAATAAATTTATTTTATTTATATTTATATGTTAATTTTGTATTTGTGGTCTTTTGGGTATATGAAATTACCTCTAAGGCTCACAGAGTTCTTGCAGATATCGAAAGCTGGGTACCCTGGCTCTATTTTGTCTTTTCCTTTGTCCAACCTTTCTGAGTGGCCCTTTCCCTTTTATTTATCTAAAGCCATATTATGGCCTTAAACTCTTTTGAATTGAGCTCATGCAGGATTTATATTCTGTATGGGATATATTTTTCCAATTCAGGAAATATACAGAACACCCAAATTTTAACTAAAATATTGGTAGGTTTGCATACACCTTATACAACTTTAAACTTAAGCTTAAAAATTCCAAAAAATGTTAAAAATTTTGCACTTGTGCTGTGAGATTCCTAAATCTTCTAATAACATAAGAAATATCAATTTTTAGGTATAACACCCATGGTTCTACCCTAGGTTATTTTTGGTGTAGAATCCAAAAATGACATAATAATTCTAAATTTTCTTCTTGAAAATAAATTTATGTTTTTTTGCTTTAAGTTCAATTTAAGAGTCTTTTTAAGATTAAATAAACTATATAAGAAGTTATTGGTGGCCTTATGGCCATGTCATACATATCTCACAGGCTCACATAAAGCGTAAAAGAGGCTCTTTGAGACATCTATTGAGAGTCATATTAGCAGAGAAGGACCAAATGTGTTCAAGTAAGGTGGTTTTTTCTATTTATGAAAAGGAATATATATAGTAAAGCTTGGTAAAATGACTTTCTAAAAGGCTTAAATAAATTATTATTGGGGAAAACCAACAAAACAATTCTTCAAAACATCTACAGTAAATGTCACCATACAAAAATGGACTCTTTCCATAGAATCTCAAGTTGATTGGGGCTTAAGGATGCAGTCGGTAGAAGATCCATGTTCCTAATATTTCATATTCCTTTCTCCTACTTAAATTAATTTTTTCATCTAATATAATATTTTATGAGAAATTATTACACTTCAGCTTCATTGAATTAAAGGTAACATGGCTACTACTTCAAAAGGCCTACAATAATTCATCCAATGTATTGTTAGCTTTAGGGGAATTAATACTACAAGGACCACCAAATATGAGATTTTCATATGATTATGATGATTAAGGATGAATATTCATATAGTATCAGTGCTTTAATCAGTAAAATGGCTTAGGTACCATGTTGCACATCTACCCCTGTGGTGAAGTATATAGGACAGGAAACAGAATTCATTGTGAATATTTTTCCATGTGAAATTCTTGCAAACTTTTGTCACTTTAGAAAAAGTGGCCAAACACTTGTCAAGGTGAACTGTGATTAACAAATATTGAGTATTGATGAGCAGAACTCAAAGATTTAAACAAGTACCAAAATCATTCCATGTATTCATAAAATGAACAGAGATGTTTCAAAATTATATATTAAAAAGACTTTGGATATATAAGATTCTTGAACAAATATATAGAATTTTAGAAATAAATCATTAATTATACCTCCACAATCCCCTCTTTGATAATAATAACTAATGAAATTACCAATTATTTTGAAGATTGGGTCTCATATTATTTTGATGAAAATTGAAAGAATAACCAGAAATATGAAAATTAAAAAAATTGGTGGATTATTTACAAAATAAACTTAACAATTTAAGAGAAATATTATCATCTTACAGACTATTCAATATAATTCTCTTGGGGTTTGTAAAGCCTCAGTATTGAAAGGAGCCCACCAAAAAGAAATTAACTACTCTAAAAATCCACTGAAGCTACCTTAAGGAAGGTTCAAGATCTCATAATGTATTTCAAGAAAGAGATAATCAAAATCATCAAAAGAATCTCTTAGCAAATTATTTCTTACATCAAAGGACTTTCCACACCAAATATCCTCTCAATGAAAAAGCTCAGACTATTCTTTTGAAATAGCAAATAATAACCCCAAACATAAGCATTAGACAATGAAGATTGTGTTAAAATATTGAAACTATCAAATTATTAAATGGATTAAAACCCCAAGATAGCCCGCAAAAATGTGAGGAATCTCAAAATGGAAGTTTTGAATTTTGAATTATTCTTAAAACTCCCAGTGGAATGATTCTTTTGGGGTAATATTGAGTAATTTGTTAATCATTGAACCACCAATCAAAAAAATGACTTTCAGAACTGTATCCAGGGATTCAATTTTAGAATAATCTCTTTAAATTAGAAAAAAAGATTCCAATGGAGTATTTACCACTTTTGGAGAAGACTCATTTGGAAGATCTATGAATGAAACTAACTCAAAACTTCATAATTTTGACAGTGCTTTGACTTCTAAATCCACATATAAATAGTTCTGAAAGTAACTCTTTATAGAAAATATAGGGTAAAAACCCATGTAATGCACAAAATAAGAGAAAGACCCAGTTGGTTCAAAAATAAAACAAAAACAGACACATTGAAATTTGAAATTTCTGAGAAAGAAGTCAAATTAGCAGGATGAAAAAATTCATCAATATAAAAGAATCCCAACTTTCACCACATTTTCACCGTGATACCTCTAGAGTCTTGAATATTGGGACCGACAGACCATCTGAATACAATTATCCCATGGATAGTGATTAAAACTATTTAGCCCTCAGTATCCTGTACCATGAATCAGGTTTTGGAAGATAACAATGAATTAAATGAAGATGGACCAAGACAATATAAAAATTATACAAGAACAAATTTTCAGATAAAGAAAACACCTGAAAAAATATTGGATTAATAAGATATATTTGAAATTTCTTGTCAACATTACTAGAGAAGTGATTCTACGAAAAACTATATCTAAACACTTTCTTTGGTGTATGTTGTCATTTTTATTCAGTTATATTATTATTTAAGCTCATTACTTTTGAACAGGTGACTAGAGTAGAAAACTTTCAGGATCAAATTTTGAATACACATTTTATTTCTAGGGTTATGGGAATTTCAGCTTAAACATTTGTAGCCATTTTACTGAAAACTCTGAATAGTACTGGAAGGAGGTTAGAGAAGACCTTATTGAATAAATCCAATATAAACGCAGACTCCAGCATAAACGGAGATCTGCAATCTCTTTAATTTAAAAAAAATTGAAAGAGCTTAATGGTATCAAAATATCATTTCAGATCCTTCCACAAATTTCTTTTTTTTGTTTAGGAATGAAAGACTCAATAGAAAATAGGTATAAAAACCTGCATTTTTTGTTCTTCTTCTCATTATATTACTAATTCCTCTATCTATCTCCCCAAAAAACCAATTACCCAATATTCTTATCCCTTTGAAAGATTTTCCTCATTTTATCCCTCTGGAAGATATTGTCTCTAAGACCTTTGAAGTTTCTCCCATGAAGTCCAATTTAAAACCTCATTCGGCAACTAAGGCTTGGGAATGAGATACAATTACAGGGAGAATAAGCTTGAATCTTTCTCTGAACTTCCTCAAACTTCTGAAAAAAAGTCCCACTTGCGTAGAAGTTGACTTTAATTAATTATCTCACGGTGTTCTGAGCTTTATGATCTCCACTAAATTGGGTCAGAAAATTACAACTTTGGATTCATTTTGTTATATTTTGGTGTAATCTAAAACAAATAAAATTAATGTTTGTCTGAATCACAGAAAACCCCAATCAAAAAAAGGTTTTGAAATAATAAGGGAGCTTCAAAACCAATATATAATTTAATCTTAAAAGTACAATCATTAGATGGGGTCTTTGATTTATGAAATATGCAGAGATTGTCTTTATTTGGTAGATTTTCCATCATATCACCTCATCTGGTTCGAAAATGTGATCCAGAAAGCCTGAATTTGGCTTAATTTGTTCCTGTAATTTTGGATGAGGTTTGCTCAAAACAACTCAAATCCTAATTGAGAGAATAGAAATAAAAGATTGATTTTGATATGTTTTATTCAAAACAATTTCTCCAAAATGCAATTCAAAAAAGTGGTGTGTGGGGATGATACCAAAAAAGATGCTACCCTCTGTGATTAAAAAGTTATATATAAAAGTCTGTAAAGCTTCTCTTTCTTCTAGAAATGTTTCCCACATGAATAGCTCTCTTTTATTAAAAGAGATATTACTTTTGCTCCATAAGTGGATTGACTTCCAATGAATTCCTACAAATTTCTTCTATTAAGATTCAAATGGACCAGATGTTTATCAAGAAAAAATCTAAAAATACGGGAAATTATCAGTTAGAAAAATAGTAATTAACTGAATTCCTTCTGGGAAGATTCCAAATTCCTAGCTATTATATGTGTCTTATGACTCCCGAGTCCTGAAAATTTTTAAAAACTCTCAAAGAGCTAGGAGAGCTCCTTGTTTAACCTTATTTTGATTTAAAATGAGGAATAACCAGCATGAAATTTATCTCAATATCAAAGATATTCGCATAATCATTTTTCTAATAATTAAAATTATGGCTCCTATACAGCCATTCAATTCTAAATACAAAGAAATGTATGGGTGAATAATATTATTATTGCACAAAAAGCCCTTTGTTTGGCCCCAGATATCAATATAGGAATTCTAATTTTGATAAATCTCAATGGGCCCAATTAAAAATCAAGGTAAACCATGAATAACCTAGCTTGAAAAGATCTATTTAGATTAAAGATATTGTGTTTAGGTAGAGGGTTATCCTTTGTGTATGAGCTTTCTATGAAGATCTTGATAATATTACGATTCATCAATAATAGTTCAGCTTTTATTATGAGAAATATAATGAAAGATGATTGTAACCAAAAACATATAAAAAGTTTACTAATTATTTCTCTGACTTGTTATATATCACTAGTAAGATAATGATAGGAAGTAATTATATACTAGAATGTATTAGAATAGGTATTTGATTATTAAAATTTCAAAGAAAAACATGTGCCCAATTTTGGATAATAATTGTATTTAATTCTGACAGAAAAATTCGGAATTTAAAAGATTAAACGGAAGAATTAATCAAATAAACTCACCAATACTTTGAGAAAGACCTTCAAAATACTTTGAATAAGTGTTTGGCCATTTAGTTGTGATTTTGAAAGATAAAGAACAGATAAAAGATTACTAATACAATAACTGAAGCTGCAATACTACTTCAAATAGTAAGATTATTCAATCTATTGGCTTCGTAGATTTTTTGAATGACTTATAACCCTTATGGTTGAGCTTAAAGCTAATATAGTAGACTATAATAAATATTGAATAATTTTTCTGGGGTCTAAGGATGAACATTGGAAAAAACAGAAACAAAAATTCTTGTTTTAATCCTGAGATTAACCCATGGAGGTGCTCAATGAGCTAAACTGGAGACATGGATGACAAAGGATCCAAATTCTTTTTAGAACTAAAATCCTTTTTTTCACAAAAAGGTATCTTAATCCCTTGATTATGTGATTTAACTCGGATAAAAACAAATTTAAGCAGGATAAATAATAAATATACATATTTTTAATCTCTTTCAATGCGAAAATTAACAATTGTTTTCTCAAATTTATCAATTTGACTGGAAATTACACCCAAGGCTTTTTGTGGGGAATTTCGAAGACTCAGTATTTGACTTCTTGAGGTGAAAATTTTAATTAAGATTATGACCTCATAATTGATATTCAGCTTTCATAAGAAATACTCATTATTTTAATTAGTCCCGAGATATTGATGATTTTGCATCCGAAGCTGTATCTTTGAGTCATTGCTCAAACAATGCAGGCCAATAGTAAGTTGAAAGCATTTTTATATAGCTTATGCCATACCTAATAGTTTAACAAAAATTAATTCATAAACTTGGTATATCTAGGACAAATATTGAAGAAGTGACATGTTTTCAGGAGTCAGAAGGTGTTCATTACCTCCTTGGAATTTAAGAATGGTGGCTTATGTTCTATTTTATAATAGATTTATGGGACTTAGACTTGGCTGAAAGCTTCCCAACAAGGCTTTATTGAAGAAATTGGGTCATTATCAGAAATTTATCCAAACTCTAGAGCCAGCTACGCCTCAAAAGCATCAAAATTTGAAGTAACCTGGATCTCTTCACTGTCCTTTGTGACCTTAGATATTTTCACGTGAAAATACCAATTCTAGCATATAGAATTATATAAATTATGAGCTAAAAAACTGTATTTAATCAAATAATAATTTCAAGTTTAAAAAACTCAGGCATCAAACTAATACCAGTGTGTAGGTATAAATGGTTTTTTTGCATAATCTCATCATTTTTACACAAAACTCGAACAAACAAAAAACCTAGCCTTCTTTTATGTGATATTTATGATTAGATGATGAGATCTTTGATATTTAAAAACCTCATAGATATAGCTTTTGGAAAGCAACCTTGGAGATTGAGGAGAGTTAAAATATTGAGTGCTATCTGAATTTATCTTCAAATCCATGAATGTACTTAAAAGAATTATACATATTTTCACTTTTGAAAAGTGAGGCATGCTGGGTATTAATATGAACTATGAGATTTGTATATTCAAAAATCTACTGCAATACATTTGTGCCATATTTGGATCCATAAATCATACCTCAAGACTCACACTTTGATTTACCATGGAGGTGGTAAAGAATACGGTCCCTTTGTCTAGGGAATCAAATATTAACATATCATGGCTTTAAATAAATGATAAAAAAGAGTGATGAGATATAAAAAAGGGGAAAAGGGATTTTGGAAACAATCTTACAGGGTACCAAATTTTTTGAATCTGTATAGAGTGGATTTTTGGCTTTGGACAATCTTATGAAGGTTGTGTGGGGAATTAAAGCTCTTTATTAGCCTTTAGCTTGCATGTGATGCTGATAGCTAATTATGAAATAGAAATTAAATTTAAAAGAAGCTTATCAATATTCAATTCAATTTGAAAGCTCAAATAGCCAACCAATATCTAGTGTTTGAGTCAAAATGCATATACTAATAATTCTTAAAGGTTCTTGATTCACTTATTGATTATAATTCAGCTTTGAAAAGGTTGAGTTCATTGCTTTTAAATCAACATGAGGTTTCAATTGACTTATAATTTTCATAGTCAAATATTGTGGTTTTTTGATTTTTTGTAAATATGAACAAGGTGATACATAAAGCTGCAAAATCACTATATAAATTTAGTATTGAATTTATGAAATTTTCTTGGTAAAGAAGCTCAAAAAACTATATTATTTTTAAAATATCATTAATTTATTAATTTTAGAAATCACTTTTGGAGAAAAATATTATGCGATAATCTTCAAACCCTCTTCTTATCTGAAAAAAGGTATTCTTCTTTGGAAAATTGAAAATAATTTTCATTAATAAATTCTACTTAGGAAAGCTTTAAATTATCTTTGTGTCAAAAAAAGATGAAAATGGGTCTTCTTGTGCGATTTTTCATGAGGAAATTGGGGTACAAGTTGATCTTTCTCCTTTCTCAAAAAATCTATGAACCAATCACTAATCAAAACTCTCTGTAAAAAGAGACACCCAAAGCTGAAGCATATCTTTTTGAAAATATTTAATCCTGAAATTATCCAATTGAACCTTCTTTGAAACCTTTCTTTACTCATAATAAAGGAAAAAAGACAAAAGAAAGCTCAATTTTAAATCAACATATCCGAAAAGGACAATAAAAGGATTATTCTGAAAGCTATTTCTTGGTCAGACCTTTTAATTTTCCTTAATTAAATTATAAAAATCCTTAGGAATTATTAAAACTGCAAAAGATAATCGAATGAAAAAATATTCCTAGTTGAGATTAATATTAATAAGTATTCATAGAGATGATGAAAGTTTTGATTTTTAAATAAACTCAATTTTTGCATAACGTAGTGGTATTCTTAACTTAATGCCAGTATCATGGAATAAAACTTTCTCTTGAGTTTTTTCCTCGTTTCTTCAATAAGGATGGATATTGGTAGTTAAATAAATAATAATAATATAAGTTTGCAGCTTTATCAACAAAAGCTCAAGAATATACTGATGATTTATCTTGAAGATATTTTTGGAATAGTTTCCTATAATCAAGAGAATTAAAGCAGTAAATGCTGCATATAGCTTATGAAAGAAATTGATTATGATTTTTAAAGGTTTTTCACCTGTGAATAATCTGTATGCTATCATGATTATCTATTGGTAGCTGCTCAAGATGAGGCTCATAAACTTCAACATTAGACCAAGAAACTTCGTTAGCTCTCAGAAAGCTTAGTTTAGAGACAAGAATTTTGGATAAAGTTTCAGAATGAAAAATAAAATCAAATATTCTCTAAATATAAATTATTTTTATGCGTGTTTTAATTTAAACTATGTCGAGATTTAATTCATCATTAATTATTTATAATCTGGTTTTATTTAACCAATAATATTTTTGGTTTTCTAGTTGGGAGTATTAATTTTTTTATTAATTTGTTTTTCTTTTTTAAAAACTAAACATTTAGAAAAAATGTTTGAAATATATTATATTTCAGAGCTTACCGTGTCCTAGTAACGCATTCGTGTGCTGAGATGAAAGAGAATATTTTAGAAACTGAAATTTATACAAAATAAATTGCTATAAAGCTCTTGACTAAACTTCAACAATTCAATAACATAATATATTAGAGATAAAATAAAATAACTATTACGCAGAAGGAATGGAAGATAATTCCATAAAAATTATTTAGACATCAAAAAATGGTGGTTGTAATCGGTTAATGGAGGAAATGTCAAGTGTGATGAGGAGGAAAAATAAGCATGAAGGAGATGTCTTTGTGGGTGTAGGAGATGTTGAGAGATTGATGAAATAGAAATAATTCAAGAAAGATAGTGTTTAGTTTCACAAGTATTGCAGAATAATGTATCAATAGGATGCTTTCAGGGTGATATTCTAACCTCAGATCAATATCAAGAGAAAAGTCAAAAATATAGTGAGAAATTAATGCAATAGAACATCACTTCAGTTAATAAATGGAATAAAATGGATCTATTTTAAGGCAACGTGGCCGAGTGCACAACTGGCAGGCAGCTGACGTTATATGCTGCGGCGTCGTCCTGACCCCCTGCGATGACGCAATTGTCTCAAATTACGTTTGACCAAACTTCTGTTTTTCTCATCAAAAGTAGATTAATCTTTTTTTTACATTTATTTTGTTTCAAAATCTCTTTCAATTACAAACTTATCCAGTCAACTTCTTTTCAACCGCAAAAAAGTTGTTATCTTAAAATTCTTTTCCAATCAACTTTTATTCAACCCTCAAAAAACGAATGGAAGTCTGCAATTGCCCTCAATGCGTCAAGTACGATTTCACCGATGAAAATGGCAAGAAAACTCAAGGCGTTCTTGTTTCTCGGAGGACTCGTAATCGCCATTGGGCAAATTCTTGTCAATCCGAAGCCTTCTTATCTGAAATCCTCTCCAAATCTAAAATATCAGAGCCTCATAATTAAAACAACGATCACAGTCAAGAAACCCAAAATGTAGATTATTGCACTGAAAAAACATTCATGGAATTGATTCGTAAGTTCTTTTTATCTGCTTTTTTAACAATTGCATGTCTGACTCTTTCAATACTATAGATCTTATGTTATGCTTCATTGCATGGCTGTATGTTGTTGGTGGGCTGAGCCGAGAAAAGTGTCAAGTTGCAAGGGAGTATCTGATGTCTCTAATTCACCTATTGAGGCAAATAAATAATGGCGATACGATTTGGAAGCAGATTCCCAAAGATGTTCGAACAGTTGTGAAGAAACTTGACCTTACTCCAGAGCTCAACCAATATATTTGTTGCCCGCAATGCTTTTCAACATACGATATTGAAACAGCCCCCCATGATTGCAAATACAAAGACTTTCCAACATCTTTTCCATGTGGTGCATCTCTATTCCGTCCATGGCATTTTACCAGACATTTGCACCACATTGGAAAGATTTCAACACATTATTCTAGGTCTCAACAACAGCCGCGGAATAGAAAGCCATTCTCCATCTACGTCACCCAAGATTTCTCAAACTGGTTAAGATGGTTCATTCCAAAAAATGAAGAATCGATTGAAAATTGGAAGAAATCTGTACTTACCCCAAACGATGCTGCCATTTACGACTATCAACAATCACCTGCATGGGAGGCTCTCTACCCTACACACCAAAAAAGCGACAACTCAACAACCCTCAAGCTGGCATTTAGTTTATTCACTGACTGGTTTAATCCCCTTTCAAACAAGGCAGCCGGAAAGCAAGTCTCCCTTGGAGTTCTCGCTCTAAACTGCCTTAACCTTCCCCCAAACAGTCGATGGAAGGTTGAAAACACATTCCTTTCTGGCCTTGTTCCAGAACCTGCTCAACCAAATATGGTAACCATCAATAATATCCTCAAAGTTTTTGTTGATGAGATCTTGCGACTAGATTCAGGCATCATCATTCAAACACCCCAATATCCTAATGGTCGTAGAGTTGTGGTACATCTGGGTTGCTTGATTGGGGATTTGGTAGCTAACCACAAAGTAGCTGGCTTTGCTTCACATTCTGCTACTCGATTTTGTTCTTGGTGTGATTGTTCAAAGGCAGATCTTCATCAACTGAAAATAGGAAGACTTCGACAAAAGTGCCATGTTAAAGACCACTCACTAGCATTCAAACAATTGCCGAATGAAGCAGAACGTACCAGGATGGTTAAGAAAACTGGTATTAGGTGGTCAGAGCTGAACCGCCTGGCATATTGGGATCCAGTGCAACAGATACCAGTGGGAATCATGCAAAATTGGTTTGAAGGAATACTTCAAAACCATTTCCGAAATCGATGGTCGTGGGATTTTGAAAAATACGAAAAAAAGAAAACCAAATCCAATTACACTTCATCTGAAGACGACTGTGAAATGGAAGATGGTGATACATCAGGTCTGACTGGCTTGTCATGGGAGCAAGGCCGCAATATGGTTGTAGCATTGTCCGATGTGATCGTTCCATTGGGTGTCACTCGCATTCCAAAATGGCTTGGACATGCAAAGGAGGGAAAAATAAAGGCAAGTGAATGGAAGTCACTTTTCTCAATATACTTACCATTAGCAGCAGTCGATACATTCATTGGGGATATTGAGAAGTACGCAAACAAGCCAAGTGAAGTGGCACAAGTATGCCTGTTAGTAGACAATTTCTGTGCATTGGTGGTTTGTACACACATCTTGGAAGCACAATCGATCTCCAATTTCAACTGCTTACGATTCAGTGAAGAATATCACAATTATTGTGAAACATCAAGAAAGTTGTTTCAAGGCTATCCAATCAATCCCAATCATCACTATGCCTTGCATATCGAAATGCAACTGAGGTGGTGGGGACCTTTAATAGGAGTGGCCGAATTTGCAGGCGAGAGGTTGAATGGGATGCTCCAACAAATACAAACTTCAGGTCAAATTGGTTAGTGAGGTAGCGCTTTAATTTGATGGAATTGCTAACATTGTTTTTCTCAAGGGAAATTTGGGCCAACAATCATGAAATCTTTTTGTCGACGCCAACGTCTGATGTTGAAGAATCACTGGGATGGGCCTGGAAAACATCAAGAAAAGAATGAAGTGGTTTTTGAGATGGATCGTGCGGCTTACATCATGATCTTATCACATTTGCAAATCAGACAGCCCCATCTTCGGGATCACTCTCATATACCTCACCCAGAAGATGCAGAGGTCTTGGTAAACTATGCAAAAGAAGTCTCATCCCTTCACAAGGAAGAGTGTTTAATTAGTAAAGAAGAACCAAATAATATGATTCAATATATTAACCACGATCGGATTCGGTTTGGAAAAGTGTTGCACATTCTGAAGGTGATGAAGGAAGAAACAGAAGACATGCTTCTTTTGGTCAAGCACTTGAGGCTAGCAAAAAGCGAGTGGGGTGAGGAACAATGGCTGGAAACTGTTTTTGAACGGTTATCAGTAGTTCATCTAAATCAAACAGGTTGTGTCGAAATAGTTCCTTCATCCCTAGTGTTAGGCACTTGTGCTTTTAGGAAAGTCCCAGCATGGACACTGGGATGCAAAGATCCCAGTATTTTGGTACAAGTGATAAAAAAGCTATCCACTGAAATTCATTGATGGAGGAAAAACTTGGTTTGTGCTCGATTTATCTTAATAAATAATTTTCTCTGACTTATGACTAGCTCCGACAACTTTTCAGAGCTCACATTCATTTCCCTTAAACTCACTACCACATAATCACACTCCAATCAACACCAGCTAAGGAAATTTCTTACAACGTAGCTCCTCTTTCAAACCATTTCAATTATTCAAAATCCATGTATAAATCATTCCAAACCAAATCCGATTTTTAGAAGCCATAACCCAGAAGCCTATTTACAATTCTTTATATCGCATCACACCTTTAACTATGCACAACAAAATGTATAACAATCCCAAACTTACTCGTTTTTTTATATCAGATCAGCCAGAAACCTATTCAATATTCAATCTCATTCGAAACTCTAAGCAAGAACAAAATTTCTATTTAAAACTTATTTACAAGACAATTTAAAAAGTAATGAGTAGGGATTTTAATAGAATTAAATAAACACACCAAAACCAATTGGAGATGCTCATAAAGCGAAAGAAACTAAGTGGAGATTAAAATCGAGTACCTAAAATCACCAAACACTGAATTTCCTCTAACTGTTGGCCACCATTTGAATTACCACACACCTTCATCTTCAAAACTATTCCTCCTCTCTTCGCGGTTATTTTTTCTGGTTTCCCAAGCATCAAACATCAGAACATCTTCGTCGTTTTGACTGACTGAATCCTTCTCTTCCTCTGCAAATTCGACCTCGCTTTCCTCATGCTTGATGAGCTCTTCCTCCACCAAATTGTTGTCTACGTCGCGTTCATTAGCTGCAGCATCTAAATCAATACTCTCATCGCCATCACTACTTGCAAGACTGACACTATCACTATTTTCAGGGGTGCCAGGTTCGATTTGGTAATCCTTGCTGACTGAATCCCAGTATTTATTGCTGAAAGTAAGATCACCAAGTCGTTCATCTGGATGTTCTTTTGAGCCAGGAGGTAAATTTTTGGCGGGAACAAAGGCAACCTCTCCTAGATCAGCCACCATTATTTTCTGTGAGTGGTTTTTTTCGTTAAACCATTCAGGTCTATAAAGGTCAATGGGAATGTTTTTAGGTGTTTTTTCAAATTCGGAAAGGATTGGTTTTTTTGGTCTTCGGCGAATTCGTTGGTATGATCGGCGACCCATCATCCGATCAACGTCCTTGATTTTTGAATCCAGTCTTTGAAAGAAAGCAGTGGCACTGTCTGATCGGTATGCAAGAGTTTTAATTACATAAACGCCTGCTTTTGCATTGTACTCATCATCACTATGAGCATTAACATCTGATGCAATTACTTGATATCTTTTAGGATAATTGTGTGCAATTAAGAACTTGTAACGGTTATCACGTAACTTTTGCAAGAGGGCCAATGGGTTAGTTTGGTTCTGTTTCAATGATCTTCTGAAGGAAAAAAAAACTTACTCGTTGTCTTGCACGTTGTACTACTTTCCTCTCCACATCTCGTTCATTCCATCCCTTCTCTCTACCTTCTCTTCTATACTTTTCTGCTAAAACATAGTGCACATAATGATCATAGGCATTACGAAGCAGACCAAGGTCATTACAGTAAGTAAAGTTTGCACGCATATATTGATATGCCCCGCTGCAAGCAATTTGTCGAAAAGTCATCAATGCAACAATACGGCATGCCTCGTTATAAAGGGAATCGGGTGCTTCTTCCAGATCGGGGGCCCAGATACGAATACCGAGCTTAGCAAGCATTGCATGGACATATGTAATATAGAAATCTTGCATGTTGATGATGTTTTTTCCGACTTTTCTTTTTCCAGAACGTGCATCACGCAAGGTTTGAACTTGGGCTTCATTAATCAGCTTCACACCTTGTGAGTTTTGTGCCACACTTTGAACCTCTTCTACACTTGAGAATTGTTGGTAGAACTCCTTCAATAATTGTTTATCGGGTGCTGTTGGCATTACTGCTGGTGTAAGCATTCCCCACAAGAGCTTAATGTGTACATATAATGCTTCCTGAACACAAGGTAATGGAATTAGCTACTGAAACCTATTTCTAAGCCTTCTGATGATTTTCTAACCTTGGTATATTTGAAGTCTGGTGGAGCCTCTCGCATGAGCATTTGGATTGGGTTACGTTTCACTGACACTTTGTTGTTTACAGTATAGTTTATTCTTTTTTGGGACGCTGGTGGTCTATTGCTAATTGGAGTTGTACGTTGACGCAGTTGATCTTCAGAGCTCATGAGGCGCCCTTTGCCTTTGTCTTTCTTGGTATTGTTGTTCACCGAAGGGATAATTACTGCCGCAGCCTCATCTTCTGCTTGCTGCATCAATTTTGCAATCACTTCATCACGTTGGGAAATCGCCTTTCTCATTTCTTCATGCTCGTCTGGACGTGAAGAACTTCCTGCGACAGGTCTAGAGGTATTAAAATTCGGGAAATTCATTTTGAAGAATTGGTTTAGTAGTGAAGATGTAAAATAATCAAGCTTGTAAGAGAATCAGAGAAAGTCTAAAATATTTGGTATCAATAGATGTACTGGTAAAAATAAAACGAATCTAAAAAAAAATGGTGTTTTGCGTCCACGTCTTTTATCAAGCAAAATAAGAATCTTAATAAAAAAAAGCTAAGCCAGTAGCTATATTGAGAGTGGTCAGTTATTTGAAAATTAATTACAACAAAAACTTTCAGAAATTAAAATTAAAGATCAAAGGGGTGCTAGAATGATCACTCAAAGCACCTGGACTTTATATTGAGGCAGCAAAGTAGGTAACTAACATCTATGAAAGGAACAACTAATAGGTAGAGCCTGAGAAATCCCTTACTCCTCCAAATGTTCCCATAACGGAAGAACTTGAATGTTCAACATTTCTTGCAAAATCAATGAACACAAGGGTGAACATTATTTGAGGCACGGTACTCTTTCAGATTGAAAGAGTCTCATTGGAATACCCTTTATTCCAACATTACTTGGGAGGTTTGTTTTCTTGAAAGAAGCTTTTGTGGTATTACAAAAACTTAAATGGGTTGTACACGTTGTAAGAGTACCTTGTACTTAATGACGTTTTTTTTATGAGAACTATAAAGGCTGAGGTTTTTCAGGACTCACAAAGGGCAAATATTTTTCAATCATTTACGTAATGTTGAACCTTGGCAGGGTCAGGACGACGCCACAGTCTGTGCGATCAGGTGCGTGCCAGTAGTGGCACCCCCGACAATTGGGTGATGTGGGGCAGTTCACGTTGCACTGTCCCCATTCAATTAATTTTTGTCAAGACATTCTATTTTCGCATTGCACATCAAATCCATTACGGTGAGTCCCCTTTCTCCACACCACCCTTTGTTTTAATTTTTTCTCTTTCATCTCATAAAAATGAAAACATTATGTCGTCGACAAAACGGGTTTCTCAAAGAATTTCACCTTCTCTTAATAATCAAAACTAGTTTTTTTATCATGAGCTTTAATAGGTTTTCTAATTTTGATCATACTAATCCAGATGACCCTCTTTTAGAACCTAATCTTCGTTATGTTGTGGACCAGCAAAACCAACGGATTTTATTTTTGGAGCAGCAACTTCAACAATCACAGAAGGATTATGAAGCTATTGTAGAGAAAGTCAACACCCTTCAACTACAGAAAGGTCCAAAAGAAAAGAACAAGAAGAATCAACTTTCAAATATACAAATTTCAACAAATCATAATAATTCGAAAATACTCAAAACAAAAAATGTCAAGTTTCAACACAAGGATAATCGCTCACACAAGTCAAACCCATATCATCTCGTTATGAGCAATACACCTCCAGACTTTCAGTACACCAAGGTAATTTTTATTACTTTCACTATTAAAATGAAAGCTGTTCGTATGCCTGACTGATTTAAAAATATGCTTTGAGGATTCATTTTATTTGCATATAAAAATCCTTTGGGGGATGGAGCATCCACATGCAGTTCCGATTGCCCCCAACACTTCTTTGCTTCAAGAATTCAACAATCGTTTCAAAAGCGCAGAAGAAATCAAAAAGATGGCTGAAAGTGATACAAGCATACCACTCATTCCTCAAGACCAGGTTTTGACACTGAAAGGAGTTCAACCTGGAAGAAAGAAAGTTGGCCGAGGTATAGTTTTCATGAAGGACTTTTTCATTTTATACATACAGGCCTTGCTCTCCAAGTTGGGAATTCGTCGATGGGCCCCGAATCTTGATGAGGCAAGCGACACCCTGTATAACGAAGCCTGCCGAATCAGTGCGATTCAAAGCTTTCGCCAGGTTGCTATTGGGGGTGCTTACGAGCACATGAATGTTAATCTCCGTTATCTCAGCGATATTCAATTACTTCACTCAACCTACAACCATTATGTCCATTACTACATGACTCAACGATTTAAGAAAGAGGTGAAGGAAGCTGGAAAACACAAAAAAGATCAAGAGAAAGGAGCAATTCAATTATCAAGGAAACGTGTAAGAGTACTTAATAATAAAGAGGTTGCTCTTTTTACTTACTGACATGTTTTTTTGACAGCTTTGTGATATTCGCTACAAATTTGGAGTAGCCAATAATTTTCCAAAGCGCTACTTAAATATTTTGTCCAAGACCGAAGCTCATAGCGATGATGAGTACATATCCAAGAACACCTACAAAATAAACAAGCTCAATTTCCGCTCAGAGAATGCAACCAAATTCATGAGACGTGTGGATGAGGAAATTGAGAAAGCAGAAACAATAGAAGGAAAGCGATCCAAAAGACGAAACAGAATTGAAGTCAATCCACCAAAGCTTTCAACCTATTCTCAACCTCCCAAAGGCTTGCCGATTGACTTCTACGATCCAAAATGGTTCAATAATTGCCCTGTTGGTCAAAAGACAGTAGTTGCAGATGCATTCAAGGTGGCATTCTTACCTGATGCTTCCCAATCTATTCGTGGTATAAAACATCCAGATGAGCGGCTTAGTGACCGAAACTTCACCGAGAAGTATTGGGAAAGGTGCACTGCTGACTATGACCTTTCCCACGAGATTGCCAAGGAGGATGAAGATTTGGATAGCGATGATGATGAGGATGAAATTAGTGATGAGACTGAAAGTGATGATCATATAGAAGAGGAAAATTCTGAAATGCAGGACTACAAAGAACAAGAATTCAATACCCTTTTAGATAGAGATACAGAAATGGCCCATGAGCAAGATCTTGATCAATTTGTTGTAGGGGGATCGGGCTTTGCTGTAGGTGATAATGAGTGGTCAGGTGATTTGTAATATTGATTTCCTTCATTGGCTAGATATTATAATTCTTGAACTTCCTCTTATGTTTGACAATTTTTTGCGTATCTCAAGCTCTTCATTTCTACTAAATTGTACATAGCTCTTTCCTTGTTCGTGACATATTTATGTAATTAAAAAATTAAGCCTGATTAGAATTCTCGAAATGAAAAAAATTACTTATCGGAAAAGAAAAATATAAGTCATAAGATTTCTCTGTGGCTTTGAAAACTCAAAGAGAGGAATCTGCGAAATTCCTACTGAGATTTATGGCTTATGAAAACAGTATGGATTTTTTGATAAAGGGAGAGAAATCTGTGTTAACAACCTTAAAGGGGAAAAAATACGTAGTGATATAGAACACAGGAGAAAAATTGGGCACAAGCTAAAAGTAACACATATCAATTTAATCAAATCATTTCTCTGTAAACCCAATTATTCAACGCACTCTTATCCACAAAATAAAAAATGTCACCTCTTACCACATTCGTCAACATTTCAGCAGCAACAGGAATGTTTACAAAAGTGGTTCTCTGCAACTGCGATGAACCAACATTTGCTGTCCTGAACATAAATCAAAAGGAGCGAATTTTCATACATTGCCCTCACAAATATTCAATAATTTTTTTTTCAAAACGGGGTTGTAATTTCTTTGGTAAGTTTCCTTGAAACAGACACCCTTATCGTTTTCCAATAAATTGACCAGTTTCATTACCAAGCATGGATGGATGACTATTCTTGGGAAAACAAACTGTTCAAGACCCCAATCTTAGTCACAGTACAACCTTCCTTTTGGGAAGGCTTTCAAGCGCGCAATTTACAACGCCTTCTATTAACAGCTCAAGCAAGCTCTAGGAAAGGAAAAGAGTTAGTTACAGTACAAGGTTTGTTTTGAAATGGTCAAAATCTAATCATGACAAAAATAGGCACTGAAATAGCTATCTTTGAACAGGCAGATCTAGCACTCTCTTAGAATCTCATGGGGTCAAAAATAAATCCCAAATGCTTGAGATGCATGCGTTAATTGAATTGATTGATAGCACTTTAGCTTCAACATACGAAGAGTTGAATTTGGAAATGGTGATTGGAAGAATGCGTGTTATTAGAAGAGTTTTACATACTTTTGTAGATGATTCTGGCCTGCTTTGAATAAATTAGACATGCTTTACTTTTTGTTACGAATTCTTTGTGAATTGTTTTTGGAGTAATATCTGAATCATTAGCGTTCAAGTGTGGCAAACTAACTGTGGAAATTACCACATATTTTTGTAAATAGTTTTTGGAACTAGCCACGTTTTTGGATTTTTCATGTCTCATGGTTTTATCAAAGCCAAAGCTTACAATTGCTTATCGAATTAATACAATGATCATGGTTTTTTGTATTCAAACATGTCATCAACATGATCATTTCATAAATACAAACATAAACTTTGAGAGAGATAAGAGAATAAGCAGTGAGCTTGAAGCTCAAACTTCATTTATTTCCAGACCAACAAACCTATTGATAAAACGCAAAAGAAAGCTTATTTTTCTGCAGCCTAGAGACCAAGCTGGAAGTTGCCGATAAGCTACCAAACCCAAAACCTCACTCACCGAAACAAAGCACAGCCTTTGTGTCGGTACAACATGAGCAATCTCCAAGCCATCTAGAAAGGGCTGAACTTGTTCAAAACCATATTCTCGCTTGTTTACTACCTCATACTCCTCCAGAACTATCAGCGGACCAGAATGCAATTCAGGTTCTCTGAGATCTAAAATATTCATAATTCGTCCAAATTTTTCTTTCCTTCCACTTCTGAGCTTGACGCAGTTATTAGGAGAATTGACCGATAGTTTTAAGTCCATTAGCCAGTTCAGAGATTGCAAGTTGATTGCAAAATTTTGAAGTACTAATGAATTGTATGGGTGAGGGAGCATACGGAAGTCACGTAAATCTGGGTGCTTTTGTTGTAGGTATTCCAACAATGCGCTATAAGTTTCTTCATTCATTTCCTGATATTTAGGTGACATTTCTTTGTCAGGATAAGATTTCTTGAGCTTGAAGGCTTCAAGCCTTTGCCTTTGACAGAACTTTGCCATGAAAGTTTCCTCCATTGCACCTGTAATTCAGAGTAAGAAAATCAAAAAAATGTTAACAAATTTTATTGATTAAAGGAGTACTAGCCTGGAAGAAAGTTGCATTTGAGGTTTTGAATTTCCCCCACAAGACGCTCTCCAGCAAATTCTGAAATTCCCATCGGTGGTCCCCAATTTTTCAGCTGCTCTGGTATGTGCATCGCGTAGTGGTGATTTGGAACATTTCTGCATTTGGGAAAGATCTTTGATGATGTGTGCTGATAAGTGCTGTAGCTTTCAGAAAACCGTTGTGGATAATTATTTTCAACAACTTTTGCACCAACAATGTTTGTACATTGCACAAGCGAACCAAAATTCAATATCAAATCAAACGACTTCCCTGTTTGATCATTTACTGCAATTCCCCACAAGACTTCAGTAAATACCATTGGGAGATAAACCGAAAACAAGCAGTTCCACTCGCTTGCTTTGAGCTTCCCAATCTGTGATTTGCCAACCAAAGGGGGTATACGTGTGACTCCTTTTGGAACAATTACCTCGCAAATTTGATCTCGAATCCTTTTCTTGAGATCTTCTGAAAGAAAGCCCGAGCTCTCATCATCACTTTCCAAGGTTAGCTCCTCGTCTATAGACATTCTGGTATCTTCTTCTTGTAACTGCTGCAATGGTTCCGAAGCTTCAGAATTTTCATATGTGTTCAAAATCTTGGAATCAAATCCCCACCGGCTTATAAAATGATGCTGAAGGACACCCTCGAACCAATTATGCATCACGCCTAAGGCAATGTTGCAAACTGGGTCCCAGTAAGGTAAACGATTGAGCTCAGACCAGCGAACTCCTGTTTGCATCGCTACCTTCTCTCGGCTGAATGCAGATTTCATGTCTTTCCAGTGATGTGCTGCTTCCAAAACATTTCTTCCTTTGCGAGGACGTCCTAGCTTGAGTTTATGCCGATCTGATGCATTGATTTCACACCAAGAACAAAACTTAGTGGCTGAATGTGATTTGAATCCTGCTACTTTGTGAACTGCAACAATATCGCCAACCAGTGTGACTAATTTCACAACAACCTTCCGTCCATGAGGATATTTTGGTGTCAAGATGGTGAGTCCCTTATTTAATTCATACAGCTCATTTACCAATGGTGTAAGAATGTTGTTGATGGTAATCATCGTTGGTTGATTCAGGGAAGGAATAATGCCTGCAAGGCAGGTATACTGGGTTTGGTATCGTAAACGTGGTGGGAGATTAAGGCAATTGAGAGAAATAATCCCCATTGATAATTGCCGGCCAGCAAGTTTATTTTTGAGTGGGTTGAACCAATCGATAAACAGAGAAAGCCCCAAACAAAGTCCCGAGCCTTTATAATCAGATGAGAAAACCTTTTTCCAAACTGGTCCTTGGGCCACATCACAAATTGAATTGGAATCGTGAGCTTCTAATTCATTTGCCCATTGATCAATGTATTCTTCAACCATAGGTAAACTGAGGAACCATTTCAACCACTCAGTTATGTTTTGCGTTACAAATGTTGAAATTGGAATTCTTGGTTGACGCTGGCCTGAAAGCTGAAGCAAACCTTGGTGTGTGTGTTTTTTCTTTGGTTGAGGCTCAACAAAAATTTGTGCTTTCAGAGATCCTAATAAGGCATTCGATTTGAATAGCCTGGTACCACATGGTTGACTCTTTGATGAAGCTTGATACCCACAGTCTTCTGGTGCTATTTCAATGTCGTACAATGCAAAACATGTTGGACAGCAAAGATATCGCTCAAGGGACGCCTCCAGGTTTAACCGTTTATTGATAGTTCGGACATCTTGAGGAGTAGATGAAACAAAGCTGGAATCAACACCAAACCTTTGGGAAACCGATTCAACAATTTCAACAAGATCATCCCTGGCTTTTCTGCAATTCAGTTTGCTGAGCCCACAAGCTAAGTGGAGCCACATGATAAATCGCATTATAAGACCTGTAAATCAAAAATAAAATTAAAGATAAGCAAATTATTGAGGGCTGAGATTAACATTTTGTACACACAAATAATTTCGTATTCAGTACTTCTTTCTGGTAGGCTTTCATTTTCATCGTCAGAATACGAAGTTGTTGTTTTTTCCTTTTTGGTGAATGAAATAGTTGTTTGTGGAATTGATTTTAACAATTTTTTTTGATTAATTTGACTTATTTCGTTGTCTTCCTGTTTCAAAAACTTTGCCCAATGTCTTCCACGAGTTGTTCGATGGACAAATAGTCCATGATGAGTATGGCCTTCAGCATTGGTAATGGTGTTCTGTCAACATTTGGGGCATGTGCAGAGCTCCATCGAAAGGCTTGAAGACTGAATTTTGGGTTTCTTCTTGCCAAATACCTGAGAAAGTAAGAAGCGAAGTGGAATAACGTCGTGGAGTATTTTGAATTGAGACAAAGCAAAATGGAGAAATAAAAAAAAAGGTTGATTGAAATTTAGATTGAAGAGAGGTGAGTGATAAAGAAATTTTTACGAGAGATTAAAAAAAAGCTAATTCGACAAGAAAGCTGAAGTCAAAATATGTGCTATGAGGATTTGACTAGTCGTGCGACTGTGCGATGCGGGGGGATTAACATCAGGTGTTTGCCGGGGGTGTGGTGGTAAGGCGGTTATTTGCTATGCTTCATGGCTACCAATAATTGGGTTTCACCCACGGGGGTTCGAATCCTTCCGTTGTCGTTTTTCGAACGTCAATTTATCCAATTTATTCTTGAATAAAAAACATCTCTTTTCCAAAAAATGAAAAAAAAGAAGTTCTCATCTCGTAAACTAAAGCAATTTGACTTCCTCTAAGTTGAATTATCAAACTCAATTTTAAAGTCACCGTAGTGCCTCAGATGATGTCAAAACTCAAAGGCTGATTTTTTGAGTAGCTCACAATATATATATTTACTTAACTAGAGTCCTCAAATACAGTCAAATTTACTCTCTACGAAATCCACTTTTTTTATGGAAATGGAAAAAAGGTTTATAAGATTCAGTTAACAGAAGTCCTTCGAAAAAAATATCTCTAAACTTTTCTTGCATTGAAAAAAAAATCTGAGACTATTCTGATCAGGTGCTAAGATAAACTTCATATTAATTTAAAATAGCTCAAGTTTTATCTTCGTAAAGTCTTCCATAAGACTACATAGAGACAATTCATTCATAGTAATATTTTGAGTCAATTTCAATTTCTAAAAAATAGAAAAATGTAACTTATATATTATTCAAACTATTCAGTTCAGCCCAAATGAAGTAAATTCTGGTAGTGAGTGAATTTGAAAGATAATTTTCAGGGAAAAGTGGACGAGGCTAGAAATAATGGGTTTCTAACCACGGGGGTTCGAAACCTCTCATTATCTTGTATTAGAAAGGGAATATTCATTGTAATTTCTCCCGAAGACAGTTCCCTTCATATTGTAAACAAATCTCACTTGATTTACCATGGGTACTATCTATAGGAATATCCAATTTTCGAAAAAACCAAACGCCACTTGAATTCCCCTAGGTGTGTTTTTTTATATCGATACCCAATTTCTGACCAAAGTGTCTTTACTAAATTTAATGGTTAAAGCTCTTGGAGGATAATATATCTTTGGCTAATAAAATGATAATTAATAAGAACTATGTAAATTCTGGTCAAATCAATGTTCTAAAGAATTTTTCTTTTTTAATAAAATTGGATTCCAAACTATACAAGGAGTTAGAATAAAAGAGTCCTTTAAAATATATGAAATTTTATCAAAAAAAGGTAAGAGTTAATCTCAATAACTGAATATTATCCTAATGAAGACCCAGTTTTATTCAAGGGGCTGCAAATTATCCTCATTTCAGAAAGATTAAATCCGTATTAATAAAAACTTCCAAAATCATTCAAATTCAATTGGGAATTATACCTATATTCATAACAAATATTCTGATACATAAAAATAGATAAGGTGTAGGTGAGAGGAAATCTTGAATAGTATGGAAGGATTGACCAAAATTAATATTTTATTTTTCTAGGAAAAATCCAATAATGAAGAAAAAGGCTATTCCAATTTTGATATTTAATAAAATTTCTTATTTCTCCTTAGTAATAAGAAGATATAATGGAATTTGGGAAAATTCATATGCACCATAAAATTGAAATCTCAAATAATTTAATGATTAATTATAGTTTTGGATACAAATACATAAGAAGAAAAGCTCTATTAAATTTAGTCAGATCTTATTATCACTATTGTAATTTATATGAACACATTGATCTAAATTTGAAGCTTTTAATGATTTTTTCAGCTTAAAAATCTAAGTCCTAGTAATTTCTTGCAGAAACCCATAATACCCCACTTAATTTTTATCATTACCAATAATCTTGTTAAAACCCTTTTTTGAAAGAAATTTGTCAAGAAGGAAGATTAAACTGGAGTTTTACTTTCATCGATAATAGGTCACCCAAAGCCATATTCCTCATGTTTATTCATACTGATTCAATGGAATTCAATATATTAAATTAAAGCCATTTATTTATTAGATACCCAATAGTTATTCTTTCCGGCTGTGATAAAAAACTAAAGAACAGCCATTATACCAAAAATACAATAAACCAATGGTAAATCAAGATTCCCACCAAAGGGTGGAATGAGATAAAATATTTCATGAATGCATCCAAAAAGTAGAGGAAATCAATCTCATCTTGAATGAATTCTTCCATAAAAATATAATGAAGAAGAACAAAGTTATTCCATCTCAAAGCCTGAATTGAGCATGAAGCTTAATTTTCTCCTTTAATTCAAATCCAAAGATAGATGAAGCAAGCAGCCATGTGTATAATTACGTTGAAGGTTAAAATGAAGGATATCAAATTTTATGAGATCAATTTGTCTAGAAAAAATATCACAGAAGTTAGACCAAGAAATTGGCTAAATAATGGTGACAAAATCTCCACCTCTGATCCCACTTCTTTGATTTTAGGGTGAGATACTTTAAGTGGGGTCTTTTTGAAAACAAAAAACTAAGCTTTGTAATGGTAACCTCTATGAATTTGTATAAAATATTAGAAAGAATATTTATTTAGAATATTGAGTGAATACAGGATTCATACAAAATAAAAAATTCCAATACTGGAATCCAAAAGCTGTATAGCTCTGCCATGATTAAATTTAGGTATACCAAACTAATAATCATTGTGTAGAGATTATCAAAGTCTACAAAATGATCTACTTCTGAGCTCTCTATATTCAATATTGACAAAGGTAGAGTGGCTTCAGGGATAAATTCCCCCCACATTGGAAAAAATTCAATAATGTGGGATAATGTCAGCCTGTGACTCCAAACAGAGCAGCAGCCTGAAATAGTAAATAGAATAAATAATGGTATAGCTAGTATTGGATAAATACTGTCCATACAGGAGTAAATACAAAGTAGGAAAACACACAAAAAATATGGATCAACATTATCCAAATAGAAGAAGAAACAACAAAAAGACAACGGCTTAACAATGGGACAAAATAAGTAAAAAACTTATCTTCACCTCTCATATAAGCTATTCATATTCAATGAAGCAACCATCAAATTGGTATATTACTTAACGCTCTCAATGAGAGCTATCCAATGGTACAATCCATTTTACTGTAGAACTCTTACTTGAGGAAATAGCAGTATTGTAAGAGGTGTCTATGAAACTGTTGAGAATATTAATATTAATCAACAGTACCATGACTGTTCTTATGAAATATAATAATAAAAACTCATTATACCGCAATTCATTAATTAATTAATTGATTATTTCTTTTACTTATTGTACACTACTAGTGATTATCACAGTAAGCTGTAATTTTCTAGAATAATAAATTACAAGTATTAAAGAATAAAACTTTATTATAATAATAAAATTATTTTGATATATAATCATCTCTTGCAGAATGATTATAAATATAATTCTTTAAGAAAAGTGATTCTAGAAAAAAAACTTTGAGAATGAATTAAAATCACTCACTAATACTCCAATAAACCTTGAAAAAAGTTGGTAGAGAGATTTGACAGGTAAAGTTTGGATTTAAAGGATCAAAATAGATTTATAACAGTAGTAGAACAGTGGATAGTTTATTTCTATGATTTAATGTCTTTCTGATTGATTCTGAAAGAATAAAAAAATTTAAGAAAAAGTTTTAACTAATACTTACTGATTGGTAATAAAGGTATAATTGGATGGTAAGATGATTTGGAAAAAACAGCAAGAGGAGGCCTCTTTTAAGTCAACAACAGTTCAGAGAGGCGTTCCATTGAGCAAAATGAAAAACAGTGGGTGAAAAAGCAATTATCCTTTTTGGAATATTGATTGCATCAGCTGTTATCATTTAAGATTATCATAATTACTTAATTAATGCTTTCACATGACTACCAACCCATTCATGGTTAATGATAAAAGTAGTAACAACTTTAAATATTATTTCATTTTAAAAAAGATTAATTTATCACAGTTACCAATTTTATTGGAGATTTAATCACAGGTTTTATTATCTGTGAATTTTTGAAGCTTCAGTGTTTCATGTGTAATCATCAAAAATGGACTGTACATAAAACTTTGAATGTTACTTATGAAACTGAAATTATTTTTTGTTTCTTTATGGATCAAAATATTCTCCATTGGTCCTGAAGGTTTCAGAAATATTCATTAAGAATTGAATTCTTGATGAATTTTTGAAGTTTTTACCTCATTTCTAGATAGAATTGCAAAAAGCACATTATAACAGGTATCTATGAGGTAAATCAATGGATGCTCATCCAAAAAGGGTTTTAATTACCCTTTTCGGATTTATACATGGTAAACTATTAAGAATTGACATGGCTAAAGGAGTCTAAGTTAGTCTTTACCTCCTTGTCATGTCAAAATAGCTGTTTATTTGATATTTTCTTATAATTTAATGAGTTTAGCTTGGTAAACAGGCTCCCAAAAGGTTTTAGAATACTGAGTGGACAATTATCAGACATGTATCCAGACTTCAGAGGCCTCAGAATTTGGGTAACCAAGCTCTCTTTGATGTCTTTTGTCACTCTTAGGTATTTTCACATGGAAAATAGTAATTCAGGCTCAAGATTGATATCCACTTTGGCTGTAAAATAGCTTTACGTTAGACTACCATAATTTTAAGTGTCACAAACATGCATAAAACTAATCTTAGTGTATATGTAACATGGGATCTCTCACATTCATATTATTTTGGTGTGAAATTGAGAAAAACAAAGTTTTTCTCAATTATTTTATGTGGAATTGATGATTTGGTATTCAAGTATTTCCCCTATTACAACCTAATAGAATCAATTTAAGCTTATTCACTCTATGGAGCGGCCCTAGGTGAGATTTGGTGTAGAATTCAAATCTGGCCTTGAATCTATTGATTTGCTTACTCACAAAAAGCTATTCATCTTTTCTGAAATACAAAATGATAACATTTGAATATGTTAATTACTTGTGGGTTATGAATATTTCAGAACTTATCTTAATATTAATTGTGGCCTATTTGGGTATGTAAAATATACCTCAAGGCTCACATTCCCTTCCATCAAAAAATAAGATTTTACTACAATTTCATAATGATATCAAGAAGAAAAAGGGAACCAAAGGGTCTTAATGTCCACTTTAAAATCTCTTTTCATTACTAAGATCAAGTAATTTAAAGCACATTAACAGAAATATTCAGGCTTGTGGCCTTCTTTCATGTCTAAATCTTATCAAGAGCTTATCTGAGTCAGTCATTTCCGATTCTGCCAGCCATTCACCTTCATGTACTGGATTTCTATATCTGACAAGATGTTCTCTTTGATTTTTACCCCTGTGTCTCCTTTCTTCAATGACTTTCTTTATCTTTTTTCTTCATTCTATTCCAATGGTGTTACAGTTAAAGGAGTTGGGTTCCTTAAAGGGAACAATTCTTTATCATCTGGTTTATAAGGTTTTATCAATCTGAGTGGGAAGGTTTGGTGTTTATTTTCCAATTAACCACTCAATTCCACTTGAACTGCATTGGTTACATGTAAAGAAAAAATGACAAATATTTCTACATAAGAATATTGAAGTTTCTTTGGGCGTTTGATATTATTATAATTCAAGGTTGACACTACTTTGAAGTCTGTTATTTTAGGAATCTGGTCTCACCTCTGATTTGGATAGTCAAAAGCATAATTCATGCTGTGTTTTGAATGATATTTCACTCTACCAAGAATTATCTTGAAGCTACAAGCTGTAGGATAGATGTAAAGTAAGTCTTTCCTCAGTGTTTCTCCTTGGAGTCTTTGATTCCATCCCTTTCCTAACAAAGAAAGAGTTTGACCTGTGGAAGAATGAACTAATGTGTTCTATGCAAATTCTAATGCCAGTATCAAAGTGCAACAGTCATTAGAAAGTCCATCTGAGTCTTTCAAGTCTGATCCAGAGGCACAAAATCTCCTTATCATGTCTTTGAAAGTTTGAATAATTCTCTCTGCTAGCCCATAGGTTTGAGGGTGATATGCTGTAGAAAATAATAACTTGGTACCAAACAATATATGAAGATTGGTCAAGGGTGAATATGTGAGCTTGAGATCTCTGTCACTTATTATATTCTTGAAAAATGTTGTATGAGACATGAATCTATTTCATAGAAGAAGAGCTGTATCCATAGCAGTGTCATCTTTATGAAATGGTAAGAATATGGAAGTTTTGCTATACCTGTCTATAATGACTAAACAAGCATTATAGCTTTGGCCACCACTTGGAGGAAGTGCTGTGACCCAATCCATGTGAAAAAATTCCCAAAGGTACTCTTGTTCTTGAATATGGATCATAATTCTAAGTTTCTTTCCTGTACTCATGTTTGCCTTTTGTAATCTGTCATATGTATGGCAGTATTCAATAGTCTCTTTTCTCCAAGATGTCCACCATCCACAGTCTTTCACTTTCTCAAGTGTTCTGTCTTCTGAAAGGTGTCCAGAAAATCTGCTATCATGACATCAATGAAGAATGGTATTGATAAGAAATCTACTGCATAATTTTATTACACAGGAATTTTTGGTTCTTTGGTAGATTATACCATCAAAAAATGAAATATTCCTTCAGAATAGGAATTTTTGCATACTTCATCCAGTGAGTTGACCAAATCAGTTTCTCTCAGTATTCATCCAAAAAGAATTTCAAGATATGGCAGTTCTTCTCATTCTTATAAGGCTCTCCAACTTCTTCAAAGTATTCAGTTCCAACATCATTTGTGTTAATACCTTCAATTGCAAACTGTGGTTCTGCTTGAAAAGGAAAATTGTGGTATTCCATACCATTAGTATCAGTTTTAAACTTACCAATAAAAAAAAGAAAAAATAATAATAAAACAAATTATGCAGAACATATTTGAATATTACAACTACAGGTTTCAAACAGAAATATACAATACACATCCTGAAGATCTTATCAAGAATTTTAGTATAAAAGTATTGATCCACCTGATTGCATCATCAATAACAAATTATGAAATTAAAAGGAGTTAATCTAAATAAAGGTATATGAAGATAGACCACAGAATCAGAGCTGTATTTTCCCCACCTTGATTCAATTGAAAGAAGGAATACCTCAAGGCTATGCACAAAATTACAATATATTTTTCAATAACAAATGTTTTCTTAGTAACAATGACACGCATCAAACTTGATAGAAATGATGCAATCTCCATATGGAATGATACAATACTAAAATAAAACCACCAGCATAATTCTCTCAGAACATACATAACCAATAGAAACAACAATACTTTCCCCACCTTCAAGAAAACATTACCAGCCATATTATCTCAATGATCTCACATGACTCTGGAAAAAAGAAAATTTCACCAGCCAAATTATCTCAAAGACATCACATGATTTTGATAAGAAACAGAAACACCAGCATAATTTTCTCATATATATCATATGACTAGAAGAAATTTCAGTTGTCAGGAGCTGTATTTTCCCCACTTTCTTGGCAAAAAGCAAGTCTCATCAGCCAAATTATCTCAAATACATCACATGATTTTGATAATAAAAAGCACCACCAGCATAATTCTCGCAGAAAACACGTTGCTACACCAAAACTACACGTCTCACCAGCCAAAACCTCTCAAATATAATTTTTCTAAGTACGCCGTTTTGAGAAGGTCTATGAAGGCCGAAAAGCTATAAATAGAGGTCCTCTGTCCCTCATTTCTCCCATCATCATGGAACAAGTTCCCACTATCCAGGAGCACAACCATCCCTGAAGCAGCAGGATATCTAGAGTAGTAGTAGTGCTTTTAGCCGTAAATAGCTTTGTATCCTTGCTCAGTAGCTTAGTATTGTTGAGGAATAGTATTATAAATGTAGTAAAAGCTAAGTAGCCTTGCTCAGTAGCTTAGTATTGTTGAATGATAGTAGTTAAAAGCTCAGAATCCTTGCTCAGTAGCTTAGTATTGTTGAAGAATAATAGTAAAAACATAGTAAAAGCTCAGTAGCTTGGTATTGTTAAAGAATAGTAGTGAAACGCTTGGTGGCCTTTCTCAGTAGCTTAGTATTGCTTAAGAATATTAGTATAACCATAGTGAAAAGCTTAGTAGCCTTGCTGAGATGGTGAGGATTATTAAAAGAAAAGTAACAGTGATATAAGCTCAGTATTAGAGAAAATTATTAAGCAATATTAAACAATCAAATGCAGTAGTCTTATTATTAGTATTAATATAAAAATAATTATAATCAACATACAAAAAAAATAAAAAAAATTCTATTAGTATTATTAAAATAACATAAAACCAGAAGAAATATATATTATAATTACCTTTATTAAAATAACAAAAAATCTTAGTCTTTATTTTATTAGAAACTTTAGCTTTAAATCAGAGTTTTTACTATAGTTTCATTGATAGGTCTTATTTAGAGACTTCTGATAAGTCTTCTCTATTTGTTAAAGCCACAAATTTTATTTTATTTTATGAATATTTGTAGGCTGACTCTTCAGTATTATTTAGAGGGGCAGCTAATACACCTTAGTACCCATGGTTATTGGACAATTCTGAAATTCAAAACAGACTTACCAATAATTTACCCCTCAAGTTACTGCCTTATTTCACCCCACACCAAAAGGAGTTCCCACATCTGGTCTCCCAACAGTGGCTACAGCTTCAACCATCAATAATCCATCAATTATCCTCATAAAACATTCAATTCAATCAATAAAAAGCCTTTTATTAATCAAAAAAATTCAAAAGCCTATCAAGCCAATCTGGAAGCAGAAAAAACACAAAATTCTAAATAATTGTCACCATCAAGTTCTTCAACAAAATCATTTCATTATTATTATCCAAAAAGAGGACAAACACCTATAGATTATAGTATACCAGCTGGTACACCCAGAACCAATAAGAAAGATCAAAAGATAGTTACAGATTATTTTCAGAAATTACTCAAGGAACTATTTGAAATTAAAAAGAAAAGTGAAAAACAGAAAATTAACAAAGAATATATCAATATGTATTCAGAAACATCATCAAAGATACCCCACAATCCAGACAAATTCAAAGAAAAAATTATAAATGAAGAGACCATGCAAGGACAAGAAGATATTTCTGATGTAGAAATACTCCATCAAAGAATGTTGAAAATGCAAAAAGAATTAATTGAAATCCTCAAAAAAAAAGGAAAAGGAAAGAGTCAAGCTTTACATCAGAAAACAGCCCAATGGAAAAAACAACAACAATGCCTAGAATTTTCAGACAAAAAGGATCACCATCACCATTTTCAAGGCCCATAGCCTCATCAACTCCATTCGATTCACAAAGAACAAATACTCTACCAAAGAGGGTTAATATTCATGCACAGGCTTCAAACCCATTGCAACAAGAATACCACAAAACAATACACCCATTGTCAAGATTAGACCAAAGGATTATAATTTATGGTTTGATGGAAAGGAAGTGGAAAGATTTATCAAAAGGGTGGAAAATATAGCAGAAACTGAAGGAGAAAGTGGAAGCGATATAGCAAGACAGATATCCTTTTGGACCAAAAATCAAGAAATTAGCTACCATATTGAAGGAATTCCTGGATATGAAACTAGTGATTGGGAACAATTAAATTGGATATTACGAGGAGATGGGGAACAGTGTCACCTGAAAGAAGATACAAGCTGTACTCAATTACTCAATTATTTATGAAGATTCAACAAGAAGGAGGGATTAGAAATATGACCCAATATAAAATGTTCATTGGGGAATGTGAATCCATTATTAATTATCTCAAAAGGTATCAATATATACAAGGAGATATCAATCACAATGAAAAAACTTTGGCTAGTCTTTCCTCAAGTGTTAAATAATATATGTACAAAGAAATGATAAAAGATAAGGCCATGGTTTGAGCTTTGGATGATGGTTATATCATTCCAAGATTAGAAATCTCAAAGTTATATATTGAGCAAGATTTAGAAGCCAAAGTCTTAATTCAACAGAAGGAATTTTCAAAAGAAAAGTCACAAGAGAAGAAAGCTAGGTTTGAAGAGGAAAGCTGGGAAGAAGTCTTAAAGAAAATGAAAGATCTTGGCCAAAAAATTCAAAATCCTCAGTCACAAGGAAATCAATCAAAGGATACTGGGAATGAACCACTTAAGGAGGTATTGAATCAGCTCAAGCGCCTTTCTGAAGTAGTTGAATCTCCCAAGAAGCCTCAACCAAGCAATGATCAACATAAGAGAACTATACAAAACTCACAGCCATTCAGGCCAAGATATCCTTCACCACCCATATCTGCGGGTTATCAACCATATTTTCTGGCTCAAATGGCTCCAAGACTGCCGTTGAAGTGTTATTACTTAGAAGAAGGAAATTCCACAATAAGATGTAGTCATCTCACAGGAGACTTGGAGAAAAGAATTTTCTTGAAGTGTGGAGGAACATATCTTTTCCCAAATTTTGAAAGAATACCCACAGAAAGCCCTAAATCTGCAAAAGAATTAGTTAGACATCTTTTCAAAGAGCAGGAGGATTTTACAAAGAAAATGATGGAACAATCAAATACACCCCCAAAGAAGCAAGAAACTATGTTAATTGAGGAATGTAAAGGTGAGAAGGCAAGTGCTATAGCTCAAATAGAAGAATGTGAAAACTGGAAACCTCCTCAAATATCACCAGCAAATGAAAATCTTCAAATAAATGTTGGAGTTAGGAAGACAAGGAAAAGAGCTTCAAGACAAGAAAGTCAAATCCAAACTCAGCAAGAGGATAAAATTGAAACACACAAACCCTTTATTAAGAAGATACCAGGTGCCTACCATGAGGAAGATGAGTGTAAGATGTGACTATGAAACTGATGATAATATTACTATTAATCAACAGTACTATGTCTGTTCTTATGAAATATAATAATAAAGTATTATTATAACCACAATTAAATAATTAAAAAATTATTTCTTTCACATGTTAAGCACTACTAGTGATTTTAACAGTGAGCAAGTAATTGTCTACTAGAATCAATTACAAGAAGAATTTAATAATAAAAACTTCTTTATTAAAATAATAAAATTATTTTAATATATAATTATCTTTTGCAAGAATAATTATAAAGATAATTCTTGAAGAAAACTATTACTAGAGAAAAACTTTAAGAATTAAGAATAAATGACTCACTAATACTCCAAAGAACTTTTTGATAGATAAGAGTAGAGAAATTTGACGTAGAATTGTGGATTTAAGGGATCAAAAGGATTTATAACAGTATTACAACAATATATAGTTGGATTCTAGGATTTCACGTCTTTCTGGATGATTTGGAAAGATTTAAAACACTTAAGAATAGTTTTAACTAATACTTACTTGTTGGTAATAATGATTTAATAAATTGATAAGATGATGATACGGAAAAAACAGCAAGAATAGGCTTCTTTTAAGTCAACAACAGCTCACAGAGGCGTGCCATGGAGCAAACTGAAAAACCAGTGAGTGAGAAAACAATAAACCCTTTTGGATTAATGATTACATCATCTGTTGTCACGTAAGATTATCATAATTACTTAATTGATGCTTTTACGTGACTACCAACCCCAATATAGTTAAGAATAAAAGGAGTAACATCTGTAAATCTTCTTTTATTCTAAAATAATCATTGATTTCTCAAAGTTATCAATGTTATTGCCAATTTCATCACAGGTTGTAATTACTGTGAATTTTTGAAGATTCAGTGTTTCACGTAGAATAGTCAAAAATGGACTGTAAGTAAAACTTTGAATTTTACTGGTAAAACCATAATTCTTTTTGGTTGTACCATATATAATACAGTTCTTCATTGGTCCTGAAAGTTTCAGGAAGATTCATTAAGAATTGTATTTTTAATGAATTTTTGAAGTTTTTACCTCATTTCTACGTAGAATTGCAAATAGCAGTATTTTGCTGGTTGCTATGAGGTAAATCAATGAATATGGATCCCAAAAGGGTTTAATTACTCTTTTAGGGTCTAGTCATGGAAATTCATCAAGAATTGACGTGGTTACAGGAGCCTAAGTAGCTTATTACCTCCTTGGCACATCAAAATAGCAGGTTATTTGCTATTTTTCTTATGATTACAGTAGGTGTAACTTGGTAACCAAGTTCCCAAAGAGTTTTAGTTTACCAATTGGGCCAAGATGAGCCATGGATCCATGCTCTGGAGCTATCCACGCCTCTGAGGCCTCAGAAGTTGGGTACCCTGGCTCTCTTTGATGTCTTTTGTCCCCCTTGCCTAATTTTTATGTCAAAATAGTAATTTAAGCTTCGAGTGAGATATCCACTATGGGTGTACCAAAAGTCCATGTAAGAATACCATGATATTAAGTGCTCAAAACATGCATAACACTATTCTTAGTGTATATGTAACATGGGATTTCTCACTTTCCCATTATTTTGGCTAAAAATCAAGAAAAACAAAAATTTTCACGGATCTTTTATGTGGTATTAATGATGTGGTATTGAAGTATTTTCCATTTTACCACCTCAAATACTTGAATTGAGCTTATTCACTCTATGGAACTACCCTAGGTGAATTTTTGTGTAGAATCCAAATCTGGTCTTAAATCCATGGATTTACTTACTCAATAAAAAGTTATTCATCTTTTCTGAAATTGAAAATGATGAATTTTGGATATATGCATGACTTATGAGTTTTGCATAATTCAAAATTTCTTTTTAAGATAATTGTGGCCTATTTGGGTATGTAAAATATACCTCAAGGCTCACAATGAGGCAGAAGAAGAAATAAGAGTTCCAATTCCAACAAAATACAAGAAAACACAGGAAGGAAAGGAAGTAGATAATGATGATATTGAAATCATTTCCAAGGACAAAAATAAGGAGGGACTAAGACAGGAGTCACAAAAGATGGAATTAAAAGACAAGGTAAAATCTACAGCCAAAGACCCAAAGCTAATAATTGAACATCTGATGAAGATAATACTTGAACAAAATATAAATCTTACTCTTGAACAAATATTATCAATGTAAACAACCTTTATTGATAAACTACAAGATTTAACTACCTAGGGAAAAGAGGTGATAAAATTGGTCAATACGTCAAATATTCAAGAAAGGCTACTTTCATCAAAGCAATCAGACTATGATACCCCAAGATTACATTATGCATGCCCACTTGGATTTATGAAAGTACTTATTGGAAGAGAAGAATATCCTACAATGGCATTGGTGGATACTGGATCAGAAATTGACATAATACCAGAGGAAATTGCAATCTAAGCCTCACTTACAAGTAGAAAGCTCAATATGAATCTCAGATGAATTGGTGGACATACAACATCTTTGGTTGGACTCTCAGCGTTTACAAAAATTACTATGATAACAGGAGAAGAAAAAAAAATTCATTTATTCATAGCAAAAGGAGTTGTACACAGCATACTTGGAAGTCTATTTGTAGCAGACAATAATGTTAAATTGGAATTTTAACACAAGAAAGGTGAAATATTTAGTTATCCAGAGCAAAATGGACATTGATTATGCTTACCAATATGTAACCCTCAAGCTATGGGCTGGAACATTTCTCCACCAAGAGGTATGGAGCTCTGTGCATCTTCAGAGATTGGGAAATGGTCAATAAAGCAAACAGAATCAGCCAAAAGAAAAAAAACAGGGGACACAGAAAGTCAATCTTCAACAAGAGTGAAGACAATATTTCTTGGACCAAACAAAATACCCTTCTCAGCTATTTTTGATGCAAAAAATGACTTGAATGTTATAACTCAGAAAATAGCCCTAAAAGCAGAATTAGACCTCAGCCCTTACACATCAAAATAAACAGATAACTCTTGGAAGCCAATGGGTTAAATTAAAAATCTTGAATTCCCTACTGGTAATGAAAAGAAAACCTACCTGGACTTCTTAGTATATGAAAATTTCAACCACATAATAGTTGAAGAAAAAACTAGCATATTATCTTGATCTAAAGAAAGTATTCCACTTCAAACTGAAAGAAAATCTAAGGGGAAGGATCCAAAAGAGGATGAATTGAAGGTAGAAGATAGTGAAGCAATAGAAAAAATAAAAGAGGAAGTGAAGAAGATGAGAAGAAATTTGGACATGGCCATAGAGGACCCAGAGAAATGGCTAGCACTTGAGTTAAGCTGTATGAATGAAGAAGATGAAGGAGAAATATCACAGAAGAAATTTAAAATGGATCTGAAGCCACCTGAAGTAAGTTCCTTAGGAATTGAAGAAGATTATTTAAATTTATTACAGGAGGAAACTTGGTAAATTAGTGATACTGACAAAGATTTACTAAGTGAAGAACCAAAAGAAAACATAATAAATCCATTGGAAAAAAGAAAATTTAAAGAATTAGAAAACAAGAGTGCCATAATTACTGAAGAAAAAATAGATAAAGTTTGGGATAAAGATATTCAAAAAGGGATTAAACAAAGAATGTAAATAGTGGCAGACGGAAAATTGGTAGAATCAGAAGATGAATTTAAGTTATATCAACAAAATAATGGAGATTTGGAAGATAAATATAATCAAGGAAGAATATTTGAAGATCTAGAAGAAGGAGAGTTATCAGAAAATACACAAAGGCTAGCTGGAGTTAGCATTATAGAAGAATTTAATGATTCCTATGATCAAATATGCCGCTTTTCAAGCTCAACTGATTTTTATAATCAAAATAAAGGAATTAAATATGGATTAACAAATGACTCCCAGAATCAAAATGGCATACAGGAAGACATACCAGAAGGAAGAATCTTATGGAAGTGTTGAAATTAGGTAATTGAAAAAGCCAATTGGGATGTTTTGTGGGAAGAGCTGTTTATACCTGGAATTATAATTCTCAAGGCACATAATTATAATATCAATAAGGATGATTGGAGTTTTGTCTTGGGAGATTTATTTGTAAAAAAAATTAAAGAAGAAAAAAGAAGATTAATATAAAAACTCAAGAAACTGCTTGAACAATGGATTCAGAAGAATAGTTTTCACAAACTATGAAAAAAGAACAAAAAGATAAAAAACATTTTTTCAGGCTATGTATCAGTATTCAGGACAATATTTTACATTTGGAAGTCTTCAAAAAAAATTAATGTACAAGTATCTCAATTCAATTCAAAAAAAAGAAAAAAAAACAGGGGTGGTTATCTGTTCTTATGCCACCTCATACTAAACAAATGGCACAGGTTTGGGGAAGTGTGGGCCCATAGACTTTTATTAATGTTACTTCTCTTTTTTTAGAAAGAAAAATGAAAAGATGGTGTGCAGATACAGCAAAAGAAGATACAGATAGCTCAAAATGACCAAATTATGACCCCTGGTCATAATTTGGTTCTTTGAGACAGGAAGAGATAAAATATTGAAAGGAAAACAAGAAGCAACAAATAACAAAACAAACTAGGCTGTTCAGATACAGAAAAAGAGGATAGAAGAAGTTTAAAATGTCAGAATTATGACCACCAGTCATAACTTTCCCTAAAAGAAATAAAACTATATCAAGACAGGGAAAAAACACTAACCAAACAAGCTAGGCCATTCAGATACAGAAAAGGAAGATCAAAGAAGTTAAAAAGTCAAGATTATGACTTCCGGTCATAATTTGGTCATTTTAATTCAGAAAAAGCAAGCAAATGTTATCTGGATAGGAAAAAAGAAGTAGCTAAACAAGAAAAGGTGTTCAGATACAGTAAAAGAAGAGACACTGGAATATAAAAATTATTACTCACAGGCAATCAGAAAATTATTCCAATTTATGGAAAAATGAAAGAAACAACACATCACACACAGAGGTATACTGGATAATGTTAGCCCAATATTTATTGGTTTAGCCACTCTTTGACGTACTCCCATACATCCACCTCAAAGGTTCAAATTGAACACAGTAATCATAGATATGAAAGAGGCTGTGGGCTCCCTGAACATAGCCAGAAGATCATTCAATTAGTCCTGACAGATCACCATAGCTCGACAGAGACTAGGCTATTAGTAAAGAGCACCCGCCACAGAGTGATGAACATAATGCCACCATGATTGTATTTTGACAAAACTGCTTCCAGAGGCGGGAATCAAACCCAGGACCTTGGTGAAAGTTGAAAGCAAACCAGAATTACTAACCACTACACCATTTCAAAATATAACATCACTCCTCAAATTGAAAGCTCATTCAACATCACTCATCAATTTAATCACTCCTCAAAAAAAAAATTTAACGTAAAAAAAATGTTTACAACATAAATAAAAATAAAAATAAAAAAAGAATTTTTTTTCTCATTTTTTCCAATAAAAAAAAATAAAAAGATACAAAATAAAAGAAAAATTCTTGATTAACATAAAGGATAACAGAACAGATCAAATAAAGACGGCCAAAATTAGTCCTTGTATGCCTTTAAACTACAGGGTAGCAACCTGAAGGCTAAAATTAGTGCTTGTATGAATTTAAACTACAGGGTAGCAACCTGAAGGCTAAAATTAGTCCTTTTATGACTTTAAACTACAGGGTAGCAACCATAAGGCTCAAATTAGTCCCTGTATGACTTTAAATTACAGGGTAGTTCCCAGACCGCCAAAGTTAGTCATTTTATGACTTAAAACTACAGGGTGGTTCCCAGATGGCTGAATTTAGTCTTTGTATGACTTGAACTACAGGGGTAGCACAGCAGAGGGCTGAATATGCAAGTAAAATCAAGGAATCAAGAGAATAAAAAAAAGAAGATATAAAGAGTAAAAAAAAATAAAAATAGAATAATCAAAGCCTCAAGTAAAACAGTAAACTCAGCACTAGGGTTTACAAATGTCCTTGTATGACATTAAACTTCAGGATTTGGTATACCTAATATACTGGGTTTTATCCACCTAGAGGTAAAGTCCTTGCATGACTTGAAACTACAACTCAAATTTAATTATGAACAAAAAGAAAAGAAAAAACTAAAGAAACTTTTTTTATTCCCACTAAAGAAAATTATAAAAAAGAAAATAATAATAATATTATCAATTGATACTTTAAGCTAGACTAATAATCATGGAAGCTCAAGCCAACACTGCAAAATATAAGTCAGTACTCAAGAAGGTTAGACCAGTCAATGAAGCTATGCCTCAAGATCTGAATCCACCTTTGGAAAGACCTGAATTATCAAGAGATCCATATGAAACACCCCTATCAACTCCCCCCCTCTATTTTTTTGAAACATCAAAAGTTACAGAAGAAAGAATTTAAATGATAAACTTTGGGCCATCTGGATGGTTATCAGAAGAAGAGGTTAATTTATTGAAAAATTTTATATTACTATGGAAAAAGGCTATAGCATTTTGTGAAGAAGAAAGAGGTGTACTCAAACATTCTTATGGAAAACCTTATAAAATACCAGTTATACCACATGAACCATGGCAAAAGAAACCAATACCAATACCAAAATCAATTTTACCTCAATTTATTGAACTAGTCAGAACATGAATACATACAGGACTCAATGAACAATCAACATCAAGCTATAAAATCCCAATAGTTTGTGTGGCAAAACCCAATGGAAAACTTAGAATAGTTCACAACCTTCAAGACCTCAATAAAGTAACAATAAAAGATGCAGGATTGCCACCAAATGTTGATGATGTTGTAGGATCAATTTCAGGAAGAGCATGTTATGAATTAGGAGGTATTATGGAAGGATATGATGAAAGAGAACTGGATATTACTACAAGACCACTTACCACATTTGAAACACCATTTGGAAGACTTCAGCTTACAAGACTACCTCAAGGAGCAACAAGCTCTGTGGCGGTTTATCAAGCACAAATGACTTGGATACTTCAGGAGGAAATACCAGAGCAGCTTGGATTATTTGTAGATGATTGCAGAATAAAAGGACCCAGATCAACATATCAGCATAAAACATTGAAGGAGAATGTTCTCATAAAAAGATTTTTTTGGGAATATGCAGTAACATTAGAAAGAATACTTTTCAGGATAGAAGAGGCAGGACTCACAATTTCAGGATCAAAATTTGCATGTTTTGTTCCAGAACTTGATATTGTGGGGAATGTTGTGTCTTTGGGAGGAAGAAATATTTCAAAAAGGAAGATAAACAAGATACAAAACTGGCCTACACCAACAACAAAGAAGGAAGTTGGAGGATTCTTAGGATTATGTGCATATGTCAGAATGTTTATCAAGGACATTTCACAAGCTGCAGCACCATTGAGAAGATTGAAAAGGGAGGATGTATTGTGGAAATGGGATGAAAAATGTGAAGAAGCTCTTATAAAACTCAAGAAGACCAAAAGGAGAAGACAAACAAGAAAGTGAAAGGGATGATTTCGATAAAGAGGAAGATTGGATAAAACCACATGCAGGATTTGGCCTAAAAGAAGTGAATACAACGAAAGTGGGAAAATTATGAAGGAATGAAACAAACAATATTGAAATTCCAATAAAACAGGAAGGATTTGGAAAAAATATGCAGGAATATTTGAATAGTTTGAAAAATCAACAAAGTATTGGGGAAGAATAATTCAAGATAATTAAAAGAAGATCAGTAAATTTCTATATATAAGGAGGGCAGCTAAAAGGGAGAAATCAAGAACATCCACAAATAGTTGTATACAATGCAAAAGCTCAGAAACAGCTACTAAAGAGAATGCATGAAGAATTGGGGCATAGAGGGGAAAGTGAAACATACAGGAGAGTCAAGAAAAGATATTGGTGGGAAGGAATGAAAAATAAAATCAAGAAATGGGTCAAATCATCTCAATAATGTCAAAAAAGGAGTCACTTGCAACAAAAAGAAGAAGAAAATATATCTGTAACATCTACTTTATTTGAAAGAGTCAGCATGGATGCATTTCAAATTAAGGCAGGAAGATGGAAATATTCAGTGATAGCAAGAGATGACTTTTCAGGATGGCCAGAAACTGTGGCATTAACAAAGCTAACTGCAAAATCAGTCTCAGAATGGATTTGTAGGTATAGAGCTCTGGAAGAAGTGACAGTTGACGGAGGAGAAGAATTTGGAAAATAACTACAAGAAGCAGTCAAAAGAGCAGAATCAATAGTCAGAATAACTACAACTCACTACCCAGAATCACCAGGAATGGTCAAAAGAGGAAATAAGCAATTGAAAGATGCACTTGTAAAAATGTGTGGTGAAAATGCATCCGAATGGAAGGAAGACTTACCAATTGTGACTTTGGCAGATATAATTTCAAAAGAAACAACAACAACAATTTGGTCAGCAAGATGTTTTGCCAATTGATATTGAAACAAATGCATATCTAGCCATTGAATGGAATAAAATATTTATGATAAACCACTTGAGTCACAGTGGGGGTTACTTTTCAAAAACCATTGGAATGGACCTTATAGAGTTATCAATCAAGTTAATAATGGACCTCATGAGCTTTAAGAATTGGATGGCACTAAGCTTACAAGAATATTTTCAGCAAGTAACATCAAGAGATTTTATCCAAGAGGAGAGATAGTTCAACCAAGTTCAGAGTCAGAAAATGAAAGAAGTGGAGAAATTGAAGCTGAAGATTCAATATTCCAGGAAGGAGAAATTAAACAAAATGAATATAATTGATATTGGAAAGCTTCTCAGCTGGAATTCTGGGTACAGCATTAAATGGAGAGGGGGATGTGGTATTCCATAATATTAGCATCAGTTTCAAACTTACCAATAAAACAAAAGAAAAAAGATATAATACAACAAATTGCACAAAACATATTTACACATTACAACTACAGGTTTTAAACAGAAATATATAATACACAGCCTCAAGATCTTATCAAAAAAGTATAATATCAAAGGATTTATCCACCTTATTGCATAATAAATAACAAATTAAGCAATTAAAAGGAGTTAATCTAAATAAAGGTATATGAAGATGGACCGCAGCATCAGAGCTGTATTTTCCCCACCTTGATTCAATTGAAAAAAGAAATACCTCAAGGCTATGCATAAAATTACATTATATTTGCCAAGAGCAAATGTTTTCTTAGTAATAATGACACGCATCAAACTTGATAAAAATGATGCAATCTCCATATGAAATGATACAATACTAAAATAAAACCACCAGCATAATTCTCTCAGAGCATACATAACCAATAGAAACAAAAATACTTTCCTCACCTTCAAGAAAACATCACCAGCCATATCATCTCAATGACCTCATATGACTCTGGCAAAAAGAAAATCTAACCGGCCAAATTATCTCAAAGACATCACATGCTTTTGATAAGAAACGGAAACACCAGAATAATTTTCTCATATATATCATATGAATAGAATAAAGTTCAATTGTCAGGAGCTGTATTTTTGTCACTTTCTTGGCCAAAAGAAAATCTCACCAGCCAAATTATCTCAAATACTTCACATGATTTTGATAATAAAAAGCACCAACAGCATAATTCTCTCAGAAAACACGTAACAAAGTCACCAAAAATCAAAATTTCACCAGCAAAATTATCTCAAAGACATCAAATTATTTTGATAAGAAACAGAAACAGCAGCATAATTTTCTCATATATATCATATGACTAGAAGAAAGCTCAATTGTCAGGAGCTGTATTTCTCCACTTTCTTGGCAAGAAGAAAATCCCACCAGCCCAATTATCTCAAATACATCACATGATTTTGATAAGCCAAAGTACCACCAGCATAATTCTCTCAACAAACACATTACTAAACCAAAACTACATGTCTCACCACCTAAAACCTCCCAACTATAATTTTTTCTATGTAACCTGTTTTGAGAAGCTCCATGGAGGCCCAAAAGCTATAAATAGAGGTTCTTCCTCCCTCATTGTTCCCATCATCATGGAACAAGTTCCCACTATCCAGGATCACAACCATCCCTCATCTAGCAGGATATCTAGAGTAGTAGCAGTGTCTTTAGTCATAAAAAGCCTAGTATTGTTGAAGAATAGTATTATTGTGAGCCTTTGAGATATGACCACATACCCAATAAAGTCACAAAAAGACTCAGAGCAATTATACCTTTAATATAATTATATTAAAATTACTTAGAATAATTATACATTAAGAATAATTACCTAAATATACAAAAAATACCATAAATTGGTACAAAAATTGGTTTAACTTAAAAACCAATGAATCAACATGTTAAATAAATTATACCATTGGATTCCCCATGGAAAAATAAACATATACCATTTTTATGGCATATCTGTAAAGTCAATATTTAAGGAATTATAAGGTATAATACCTTATAAAAATCATAAAACCTTATTTATCTCAAGAACTAATGAAACAACATGTAACATGAATTGTACCAGTGGATTCCCCATGAAAATCCACACATAAAACAATTAATAAGCTAATTTCCAATGTTAATACTTAAGGAATTATCCTGAATATATGCACTTTTTTGGTCAACGCATATATTCAAGGATCATAGCTAATATCTTCTAAACTATACATGATAGAATGATGAACCAAGAATAAAGTTACCACATAATTACTGTAAGAACACAGATATGAACTTTATTTTACAAAGTATAAACAAGGTTAAAACCTATGATGAATTATTGATAAAAATCAACAGAGCTGTTGACCACTTTGTTGTGAAAGTGTTCCAAACTTAAAAAAAAGTATACAGTTGGATTCTGCTAATTCATTCGTGAAGAATGATGTAATGTTTATTATTAAATGCAGGGTATAACCCCCTGAAATCAAGGTTTGAAGTTTAAAATATTGAATTTCGACAGAAAAGATGAGTTACAAGAAAAATCATCAAAAAAAGAGTTTTGATGATGTAATCAAAATCTCTTGGAAGTATAATACGGTTATGCCAGGCTATCAGAATTCACTCTCTGACTTGCTGTAGCGTGTAAATCTTAAAAGGTATTGAGAATCAAAGTTTGAGCTTAATTTGAGCAGTTATGATCACATACTGTAACCTTAATTTAAGTTTAACAGTCTTAAGAGTGATAAAGTTGGTGAATACTATTAGTTTATGATTAAAACTAATAGAATCCACGAAGCTTGGGGTTCTGCCAAGCCTCTGATGTCATCAAACTTAGAGTTATAGTGATAACTCTAAATAATGGTGTAATAATGATGTAATATGGTTTGATCATGATGTAATCACCCTCAAACCTTAAAATATTGATCAATTCCAGTGGATATGATCAGTACACGTCTACTAGAAGCCTGTTGGACGCTAGGAGGGAGGTATTTACTATAAATAGAGCTCTTTTTACTCTATTTACCCCTCAGACGCATCAAAAACATTAAATCAATTAAATAAAAGGTAATTTCTTTATGCTTTATATATAAAACTCTTATATTATTAAAGACAAAAGACCATCTTAATATTAATCACTATTTTTACGTGATTAAATCAATTCTTTAATTGTTTTTGTCATAAATCTCTCTATAAACTCATTTCCACGTAAAATCAAGAAACTTAGTAATTTTCTTTATTTTTTATTGTAAATACAATTTGAAAAAGTTGTATTATATTCTTTTGGCGTAAAATATCTCAAAATTATTATTTTAAGTGTTAAAAGTAGGTTATTTCATCTTATTATAATAATTTCTCTCTTATTATTACTCTTAATAATTCTTAATTAATATAAATAGTGTTTATATTAATATATAACTTTAATATTAGTAATATTATTGTTATTAATTGTTTTTTATTTATAAAAAACAGTTTTTTACGCCTTTATTATTTGTTGGTAACAATAATAAAGAGCTTTATAATATATTAATTATTTTATATTAATATATTATTTATAATATTATAATTTCATATAATATTAATTATATTATTATATTTACTTAATAATATAATATTTTCACGCCATAATAATGATATTTCTTTATTATTATTATTATTTTAATCTTATTTATTTCAATTATAAGGACATTCAGAGTACAATAAGTAATAAATTAGTAATTTTTACTTATTGTTTCATAGTCAAACCTTACATTTGGGGGCCTGGCCTTGATATTTACTTAAAAGACCTTTAAAAAGATTCTATTTGGGTTTATCCAATAATAAATTATATTTATAATCATAAAATTATATAATAATTTTATATTTTATTGATTTTAAAAGCTATTGAGGCATTTGGAAAGCAATTGTACTGTCTTACACGTGGTTTTTCACATCCTTAGACTTGCAAGAACTTTCTTTGAGTGACTCTAGTGATCAAAAAAGATAATTTATAAATTAAAAATAATTTTTATTATAATTTAATTTTATAAAGAATCATATTAATTTTTATTTTATTCCTTAAAAATAAAAAATATAAAAAATATTAAAAAATATTAAAAACCAATAAAAAAAGTTATTTTTATTCATTTTTATTCATTTCTTTATTCATTTCAAGTTTTTAAAGATATAAAAGCAATTTCTACGTGGAAAATTGCCATATCTTGCCAAAAATAACACTTATTATAAAAAGACTTATATTTATTTGTCTTTTTTAGTGTTTGAAGATAACCCAACAGAAGACAACCAAGCTACTGTTGAGAGATTGGTGGAAGAAACTTGTCAAAGTTCTCCAACACCAGTTATCACCAAAAGAAAGAAAGCTAAGAAATTAGACTTTCCAGGGCCCACCATTCAAGACTCTGAAGGTGAGCACCTCTTTTTAAATTGCCATAAAAGAATTTTATTCTAAAATACTTTTATTCTTTCTTATTCTTTAAATTATCACTACCAGAAGAGGTTCCAAATACTCCATCCAATCAGATGGAGCTGGACTCAGAGGTAGAATTGATCCCTCAAAAGGGAAAAGAAAGAGCAATATCCCCAGTGGAACAGAATCCACACAAGGAAGTGCCTTATCCCAAAGGCAAGTCCCAGAAATGCCCATGATATCTGAGCCTGAATTGGAACTAAGTATGAGTAACTCAAATAGGTACAAATCACATTCAGAGGGCTCAAATAGACATCTACATGAGCCAGTACAAGCAGTATTACACAGTATACAAGGACAAAGACTGCGAAATGCTGCCTCAAATACACCAAGGAGTGATGAACTCCTGGCACATCCTGAAAAAATTCCTCAAAGAGGAGGAGATAGTGAAATACTCCAATGGATTGAATCCACTGTCATCCAAACCTCAAATCAAAAAAATCAAGGATTATCATGCCAAAAAGAGGGAGGCAACCAAGGAAGAAGCCCCAGTAGCCTCTACCAGCAAGCCTCAAGCCAACCCACTTCCCCAAGAAGGGAAGAAGAACAAGAAAAAGCATTGGAGGAAACCATATTCCCCAAGCTACAGAATCCCAAGAATCCAAAAGGATGCCATGGACAATGTTTTCAACATGGCCAGAACCTTGATGGAATTCAAGGACAAGGAAGAGCAAAGAATGAGACAACCTCATTTCCCAAAGAAATAACCTTGTCCAAAGATGTTGTAAATACTTTAACAGAAATTAAAAATAAGATATTACCTCTAAAAGAAATTAAAGATAGTTCATTATCACTACAAGAAATAAATAACAATTTATCTTCTTTAACAAAAATTGTTGTGCAAAACAAGAAAGAAATTGACAACATTAAGTTTATTGTTGAAAATAATAAACCAAAGAATTTAATTGACAATACTCAAAAATTAATACAAGGACAACAAGAATTGTATAAATACATAAAAGATATCAAAGACAAGACTTTGACAATCAATTATGATGTGAGTATTGACAATCTTACAGAAAAATTAAATAAATTAAGTATTTCTGTAGAAAAATTTGAAGAAAAGACTTCAGCACACCAAAAATTACTTTTGGACCATGTAGAAAAAAGTGATGAAGCAAGAATGCATCTGAAAGATGATATTCAAAGTGAAATAAGGCTTATTACAGAAAAAATGGATAAAATTAATGAGGCTAATTTAAATATGCCAAAGTTATCAACACCATTTTCTCATATAAGAAGCCCTGTTAAAACAAAAGAGGAATTGTCAAATCCTTTCATAACAGACTTGAGTCACCAAGATAATAACCAAGTCTTAATGAAGGAAGCACCTCAATTAAAGGAATGGCCAACATTCACACGAGAAGGTGAATATGACCACATGTCATTCATTAAAACAATTGACATGTTACAAGAAGACTATGCCATACCAGATGAATTAATCACTGCAAGATTACATTCATTGTTTGAGAAATCTGCAAAAAGATGGTATTATGGCATAAGACAAATAAATGGTAAAAATACCTGGTCTTGGTGGAAACAAGAAATAATCACCAAGTGGGCAAAGGATGCCTGGAGGTATAAGATAGAAAATGCATTTGAAAACTCTTTCTTTGACCCAGAGAAAGATAAAACTTTAACTTGGTTCTTAAAACAAGTTGAAAGGCTTAATGCACTGTACCCAGAAATGTCACAGAAGATGGTGCATATGAAAATACTTAAAAAATGTGGAGGGGAACTAGAACATGCCCTAAGAAGCAGGTGTATAGAACCATGCTCCACAGAAGAGTATATAAATGCACTAGAAGATATAGTGACAAGAACAAAAATTGGCAGGACTTGGAAAAAATTGGACATTAAAAGCCCAAATAAACCATTTATCAAAAAAGATAAGGCAAAAGAATCCTTTAAGCCCAATACATCCAACAATAATGAGCAAAGAAAATGCCATAAATGTGGAGGTATTGGACACTTAGCCAATAATTGCCTTAAAAAAGCAAAGATTAATGAAATTGTGGAAACAGAAAGCCACAATGACAAAGAAGAGGAATCTGACTCTGAAAAAGAGACAGAAGAGTCAGAAAGCTCTGAAAGTGATGAAATCAATATAATTAATGCACAAATTAATACTATTGATATAATTTATGAAGTACTGGATGTTAATTCAAACTTGCCACAAGTTGGAACATCTGACACAAATCTGACAAACATACAAGATGCCAAAATGTATAGAACCAAACCTGCAAGAGGAATGGGATATACAGCTGGAAAATCAAGTATTAGTATTGTTATGGTTGATAACCAAGAAGGAAAGGTTAACTTGGATACAGGAGCATATTGCACTTGTGTTGGCAAAAGTTATTTAAAAACCATTGTCCCAGACTGGCAAGAAAAACTTATGCCAATACAAGGTGTAAAATTTAGTAGTGCAAGTGAGAGTATGAAGCCCCTTGGAATAATTGATTTAACACTAATTTTTCCTCATCCCTCACAATGTGTCAGAATTAAAGTAGAGTTTGTAGTAATGGACAACTGTACTAGTAATCATTTCATACTTGGGAATGACTACTTATCAATCTATGGTATAGATATCTCCAACCAAAAGGATAGATATTTTACCATAGGAGATAACAAAAGACAAAAGTTTGGATTCTTAAATAACAAAAAACAAATCACAGTTATTAAGAATGAAGAAAAAATTCCAGAAAAGGAACTTTTTATATCTGAACAACTCAAAGAGACAGAATTCAATCAAGAATTAACAGAAAAAATGAAAGAAAAATTGATTGACCTCTTATTTAAGTATAAAAATGCCTTTGCAACTGACAAAGAGCCACTAGGTGCCATAATTGGACATGAAGTGGATATAATTCTTAATGTAGAAAAACCTTACCCACCTTTATTAAGAAGACCTGCTTATCCAGCCAGTCCAAGAGCTAGAGAAGCCTTAGAGGTGCACATTAAAGAATTAATGGACCTTGGAGTATTAAGAAAGGTTGGACATAATGAACAAGTAGAAGTTACTACACCTGTCATTATAACTTGGCATAATGGAAAATCAAGGATGGTAGGAGACTTCAGAGCCCTGAATACCTATACCATTCCAGACAGATATCCAATACCCAGAATCCATGAGACATTGACCCAGTTGTCACAAGCTAAGTTCATCACAGCTATGGATGCTCTGAAGGGTTTTCATCAAAATGTCTTAACAGACAATGCCAAGAAACTACTAAGAATAATAGTCCATTGTGGAATTTTTGAATACTTAAGAATGCCATTTGGAATAAAAAATGCACCTTCCCATTATCAAAGAATGATGAATACCATATTCCCTGAAGAATTATCAGAAGGATGGTTGATTATCTATATTGATGATATCATAGTTTGCTCAGAAACTTGGGAAAATCACCTTACAAGACTAGAAAGGGTACTACAGAAAATAGTCCAAGTAAATATGAAAATTTCCTTGAAAAAATGTCATTTTGCATACAGTGAATTAAAGGCACTAGGACATGTAGTATCTGGCCTTAGTCTAGGCATAGACAAAAATAAAGTAGCAGCAGTACTACTTAAACCAATGCCTCAAACCAAAAAAGAAATGCAATCATTTCTAGGATTTGCTGGTTACTATAGACAGCATATAAAGGACTTTGCAAAGATTGCTAAATCCTTGTATAAGCTATGTGACCAACAGACAGTATATGAGATGACAGAAGAAAGAGTCAAGGCATATGAAGAATTGAAAAATTCCTTAACAAATGCCCCATTTCTTCTGATGCCAGATTGGAAACTACCCTTCAAACTGTACATTGATGCTTGTGGAGAAGGACTAGGTGCTGCACTTCACCAAACACAAATTATCAATGATAAACCAGTGGAAGGACCAATTTGTTTCATTTCAAGGCAGATAAAGCCAACAGAAGCAAGGTATGGAGCAAGCCAAATGGAATGCTTATGCCTAGTGTGGGCTTTAGAAAAACTGCATTATTATTTGGATGGCACAGTATTTGATGTAATCACAGACTGTAATGCTGTGAAATCACTATTAAGTATGAAGACTCCAAATAGATATATGCTGAGATGGCAAATTGCCATCCAAGAATATAGAGGAAATATGAATATTGTTCATAAATCTGGAAATATTCATAAAAATGCAGATGGCCTTAGCAGATGGGCTCTAGCAAATACCCCTGACAATCCAGCATGGGTACCACAAGAAGAGCATCATATAGAAGGAATATGTGTTACAGACATTGGCACAGAATTCTTTAACCAAGTTAAAGAAAGCTATAAAACAGACAAAAATTGCCATATCTTAAGCCAACTTCTAATGAAAGACTGCAAAGATCCATCACTTTCATCAAAACTAGATGAAATATGGAAAAAGGCATATGATGAAGGAAGATTTCACCTCCTTGATGGAATCCTTTACCATAGAACAAAACACACATGTGTTATGGCCTTAACAGACAGAACACTAATAAACACTATTTTACATGAGTGTCATGATAGTGTTGCATCTGGACATCTCTCAGAAGATAGGACACTAGAGAGGGTGAAAACCTGCTCTTGGTGGCCAAATTGGAAGAAAGATGTTGCAGAGTATTGCCAAACCTGTGACAGATGTCAAAAAGCCAACAGAGCCACAGGAAAGAAATTTGGAATGATGATCCAAATCCAAGAACCAAAAACCCCATGGGAAATAGTTCATATGGATTGGGTAACAGCCTTACCTCCAGGAGGAGACAGGAGTTATAATGCATGCCTAGTGTTAGTTGACAGGTACAGTAAAACTCCCATGTTCTTACCATGTCATAAAGATGACACAGCTATGGATATAGCCATAATGATATGGAATAAAGTCATTAGCCACACAGGCTTATTCCAAAATATTATAAGTGACAGAGACCCAAAGTTCACTTCAGCATTATGGACAAATCTCCATAACTTGTTTGGGACAAAGTTATCATTCTCAACAGCTTATCATCCTCAAACTGATGGTCTAGCAGAAAGAATGATACAGACCCTAGAGGATATGATCAGAAGATTCTGTGCTTATGGGCTAGAATTCAAAGATTCTGATGGTTTTACCCATGATTGGTGTACACTAATACCAGCACTTGAACTGGCATATAAGACATCAATCCATTCTTCTACTGGCAAAACACCAGCAATGCTAGAGAAAGGTTGGAATCCAAGACTTCCTTATGATATCCTTAAAAAGGACTTAGTGGATATACATCCAACAGCAAGCAGTTTCAAGATAATGCTTGACAAAGCAAGACACCATGCAAACAGATGCATGCAAGATTCCTTTAAATATGCAAAAGAAAGATGGGATAAAAGTCATAAGCCACCTGATTTCAAAATAGGGGACTTGGTTTTAGTATCAACCCTTAATTTCAATAACATAAAAGGCCCAAAGAAATTGAAAGATTTCTTTGCAGGACCATTTATGATAAAAGCACTTCATGGACCCAATGCTGTGCAATTAGAACTCACAGGTGAACTAATGAACAAACACCCAACTTTCCCTGTAAGTCTAATAAAACCTTACAGTTCAAGTGACAAAGAGTTATTTCCACTAAGAAAGAAACCCCCACTTGAAATTCCCCCCTTGGAAGAAGGAGAAGAAAAGAAAATAGTAAAAGTCCTTAAAGAAAGAAGGTCAAGAAACAAAAAAGAAAGGGAATACCTTGTAAGGTATAGAAATTCAACTCAAGAAGATGAATGGCTACTTGGGAAAGATATAACAAACGCTGATAAACTACTAAGAGGGTTCAGACATGAAAGAAAGCCTGAAAAATAGAAAAGTTAAGCATTATTGAGCTTCAAGACTAAAGTCTAATGAAGAGGTAGGACAGTGGATGATACCCTAATCACACATATCAGATTGTGGTACAATCTTTTTTGGTGGTAGGGAATGTGAGCCTTTGAGATATGACCACATACCCAATAAGGTCACAAAAAGACTCGGAACAATTATACCTTTAATATAATTATATTAAAATTACTTAGAATAATTATACATTAAGAATAATTACCTAAATACACGAAAAAATACCATAAATTGGTACAAAAATTGGTTTAACTTAAAAACCAATGAATCAACATGTGAAATAAATTATACCATTGGATTCCCCATGGAAAAATACACATATACCATTTTTATGGCATATCTGTAAAGTCAATATTTAAGGAATTATAAGGTATAATACCTTATAAAAATCATAAAACCTTATTTATCTCAAGAACTAATGAAACAACATGTAACATAAACTGTACCAGTGGATTCCCCATGAAAATCCACACATAAAACAATTAATAAGCTAATTTCCAATGTTAATACTTAAGGAATTATCCTGAATATATGCACTTTTTTGGTCAACGCATATATTCAAGGATCATAGCTAATATCTTCTAAACTATACATGATAGAATGATGAACCAAAAATAAAGCTACCACATAATTACTGTAAGAACACAGATATGAACTTTATTTTACAAAGTATCAACAAGGTTAAAACCTATGATGAATTATTGATAAAAATCAACAGAGCTGTTGACCACTTTGTTGTGAAAGTGTTCCAAACTTAAAAAAAAGTATACAGTTGGATTCTGCTAATTCATTCGTGAAGAATGATGTAATGTTTATTATTAAATTCAGGGTTAACCCCCTGAAATCAAGGTTTGAAGTTTAAAATATTGAATTTCGACAGAAAAGATGAGTTACAAGAAAAATCATCAAAAAAAGAGTTTTGATGATGTAATGAAAAGCTCTTGGCAGCATAAGAAAGTTATGCCAGGATATCAGAATTCACTCTCTGAATTGCTGTAGCGTGTAAATCTTAAAAGGTATTGAGAATCAAAGTTTGAGCTTAATTTGAGCAGTTATGATCACATACTGTAACCTTAATTTAAGTTTAACAGTCTTAAGAGTGATAAAATTGGTGAATACTATTAGTTTATGATTAAAACTAATAAAATACACGAAATTTGGGGTTCTGACAAGCCTCTGATGTCATCAAACTTGGAGTTATAGTGATAACTCTAAATAATGGTGTAATAATGATGTAATATGGTTTGATCATGATGTAATCACCCTCAAACCTTAAAATATTGATCAATTCCAGTGGATATGATCAGTACACGTCTACTAGAAGCCTGTTGGACTCTAGGAGGGAGGTATTTACTATAAATAGAGCTCTTTTTACTCTATTTACCCCTCAGACGCATCAAAAACATTAAATCAATTAAATAAAAGGTAATTTCTTTATTCTTTATATATAAAACTCTTATATTATTAAAGACCAAAGACCATCTTAATATTAATCACTATTTTTACGTGATTAAATCAATTCTTTAATTGTTTTTGTCATAAATCTCTCTATAAACTCATTTCCACGTAAAATCAAGAAACTTAGTAATTTTCTTTATTTTTTATTGTAAATACAATTTGAGAAAGTTTTATTATATTCTTTTGGGTGTAAAATATCTCAAAATTATTATTTTAAGTGTTAAAAGTAGGTTATTTCATCTTATTATAATAATTTCTCTCTTATTATTACTCTTAATAATTCTTAATTAATATAAATAGTATTTATATTAATATATAACTTTAATATTAGTAATATTATTGTTATTAATTGTTTTTTATTTATAAAAAACAGTTTTTTACGCCTTTATTATTTGTTGGTAACAATAATAAAGAGCTTTATAATATATTAATTATTTTATATTAATATATTATTTATAACATTATAATTTCATATAATATTAATTATATTATTATATTTATTTAATAATATAATATTTTTACGCCATAATAATAATATTTCTTTATTATTATTATTATTTTAATCTTATTTATTTCAATTATAAGGACATTCAGAGTACAATAAGTAATAAATTAGTAATTTTTACTTATTGTTTCATAGTCAAACCTTACAATTATAAACGTAGTAAAAGCTCAGTAGCATAGTATTGTTTAATAATAATAGTGAAAATCTCAGTAGTCTTTGAAAGTAGCTTAGCATTGCTGAAGAATAGTAGTAAAAACGTAGTAAAAGCTCAGCAGCTTAGTCTTGTTAAAGAATAGTAGTGAAAGGCTTAGTAGCCTTTTGCAGTAGCTTATTATTGTTGAAGAATAGTAGTATAACCATAGTGAAAAGCTTAGTAGCCTTGCTGATATGGTGAGGATTATTAAAAGAAAAGTAGCAGTGATATAAAATCAGTATTAGGGAAAATTATTGAGAAATATTAAAAAATCAAATCCAGTAGTCTTATTATTAGTGTTAATATAAATATAATTAAAATCAACATACATGATAAAATAAAAGAAAATAAAAATATTCTTATTAGTCTTGCTAAAATAACAGAAAACCAGAAAAAAAATATATTATAATTATTACCTTTATTAGAATAACAAAAAATATTAGTCTTTATTTTATTAGAAATAGTAGTTTCAAATCAGAGTTTTTACTATAGTGTTATTTATAGATATGATTCAGAGACTGCTGATAAGTCTTCTCTATATGTTAAAGCCAAAAAGTTTATTTTATTTTGTGAGTCTCTGTAGGTGGACTCTTCAGTATTATTTACAGGGGCAGCTAATACACCTTAGCACCCATGGTATTGGACAATTCTGAATTTCAAAACAGACTTAACAATAATTTCCCCCTCAATTCACAGCCTTATTTCATCTCACACCAAAATGAGTTCCCACAAAGTAAGCTAGGCTTTCAGCATTCTTATGAATATTTACTGCCTTATGAGCTATATTCATGTTACCTCTATATTATTGAATGGCTATTTGACAACCCAACATGTGTCTGTTGGGTGGCTTTATGTTAAGAGGTGATTTCACAGCATTGCAGTAAGTTATCACCTCAGAAACACTGCCATCAAAATATTAGTGTGATTTCTCAAGTGCCCAAATCAAACATAAGAACTCCATTTGGTTTGCACCATATCTGGCTTCTGTTAGTTTGATTTGCCTTGGGATATAAAAAACTGATCCTTCTGTAGTATTGTCATCATTAATTTGGACTTGATGTAGGGCTGCCCCTAATCCATCTCCACATGAATCAATGTAAAATTTGCAAGGTATATTCCAGTCTTGCATGATGTCACAGGGGCTCTTGGGGAAAAAAAGAGTGGTCTGGCATTCAGGAATCAAGAGCTCACTTGGGGCTCCAAAAGAAAGAATAAATAAAATAAGAATATATCTATTTGAGCAAAAAAGTGAGCAATACCAGATATGCCAAAGATAAGAAGGAAGCCAAAGGCCAAAGATAATCAAAGAAATTCAAAGGCAAAAGAGTCAACCAAATGAATCCTCAATTCACTGGTTCAACCTTTCAGAAAGAAAAATGCAATTAGTGAAGGATATGACCACCAATATCCACTGACAGGCAAAGAAAAAGGTGCAAATGACTGAGTTAAGATTATAAGTATTTACTTTAACAATGAAAAAGGAAAATAAGGATAAAAATAAATCCAAGATATCAATGAACTGGGGAAAAAGTCCCCAGCGGTGAAAAGGTAGCCAGTACATGTGAAAAGATGAAAGACTGATACTGGAAGGTGAGTAACCCAACTGTATTGACTGAATTGGGTCATTATAGATCTGGCCATTTTGAAATTTGAACTGTGCTCCTTGAACTCCCACAGTGGGATATGAATTGGCCCAAAAGGATCAATGCCATACAGATTAACTGAATACATCTTTTACAGAGTAATTGAATTTTCAAAGGAATGCTTGATGCCTTGAAACTGTTTTAATGTTCAAAAAACTCTTGAAAAAACCCCTTCAAAGATTACTGGAGCTAAAATACTGACAAATGGAAAGCCAGGAGGTTGGGGTCCTTGAATGACCTTGTGGATTCCACCATGCATTGCTAGCTTGAGTAAGATAAGTCTTCTCCTCAAAATGGACTGGTGAAAAGACTTGAAATGATGGAATGTAGTCTTGAAAGTGTCACCATTGGACTTGTGCCGAACAATGGTGCATAATGGTATATAATACCATATGTGCCCCATTCCTGGTTCCTGCAGTGTCAGCCTGTGACTCAAAACCAGAGCACAAGCATGACAGCCAAAATACCACAAATCAATGGTATAGCCAAGATAACACCAAAACATGGAGCTGAGCCATATTAGCTCAAAAGGTACCAAAATAAAAACGAAGCTCACCTCTTTCTGAGAATATAAGTCTTATCACCATAGGAAGAAGAATAACAAAGTTATTCATGCTCAAAGTTATTGCTGAGCATAAAACTTAATTTTCACCTCTCATCTGAAATACAGAGTAAAAGGCTTAACCCCATCAAATGGGTATGCAAAATGAAGCTCTAAGCCAGGGCTATACAATGGTACCAGCCAAACTGATCTGGCACCAGTATTACTGAAGTTATGGTTAAATTCAGGCCAAATAAGGGTGAACAAAACATTCACCTCTCATCTAACTTCTACAGTTTTAGTGTGAGATACCTAAAGTGGGGTCTTTTTGGAAAGAGCAAAATCAGGGCTATCTGATGGTGTCATTCATTTCCTCATATCTCAACTACAGCAGAAGTTATGAGGCAAACAAGCCCAATACAGCTTTTTGCCTAAACCACGCATATGTAAAAAAATCATGTACATAGCATACCTTTGCCATATTTAATGATAAACATATCAAATAAGGTATCATTGTGTAGACACATACAGGGCTACACAATGATTCAGCTTTGAGGTTGATATCTCAAGAACTGACAAAGTTACAGCTGTTTTAAGGTCGAAATCCCACATTCTGACCAATACGGCCTTACCATGAGATAATATCCCATAACCATGATTATGAGGTGTCAAACTGACAAAGAAGCATGTTTATACTTCAATACCTCATAAGTCAGTCAATACTGGGGTCCCATACAGTTTCTGTACAGCATTCTACGCATCATACACGTCAGAAGAGGGCTATGTGGTCCCCAGGTGAAAGTTTTCACCCTGTATTGGTGAAAACTGCCCAGATGTGATTTCAAAACTACATCTGAGCCCAATAGAGGCTATAAAGGCCCTTGCAAACCACAAGCCTGTCTCATAGAGTGAAAAAATCTTCACTTCCTCTACGTGGAAAGGTCTAACAGCCCTTCCACCCCATTTCAGGATAAAAACGAGGCTTTTCACAGCCAGAATAGCTTTCCTCATCCTGCTCTTGAATAACCTACCTAGTAAGCTGTTGAAAACAGTTTTACTCTTGGGTAATAAACAGGTATAATTATAATCTTAATTATTGTAGTCTTTATTATTGTAACCCAACAGGTAAAGCTGCACCCAGGGCTTTCAACAGCCCTCACCAACACTATATTTAATATAGTAAAGCCCTCTTATTTTTGAATTAAACCATTTTTAATCCTTTTTACCATGTCACAGTCATAGTTAAAAGTTGTAAATAAAATTATATTACTTTCATCATAGACTCAGCCTGACATTCTGGGGGCCTGGCTGTGTTTTTAAACCTTCTTTGGACCTTAAAAGTAAGTTTTTTCACTTATTTTCTTTATTTCTGACATTTTGTTTTACATTTTTAGGCATATTTTCTCTTAAATAATATATATTTTATCTATCAAATTGGTGTCACAACCATGGCAATTCACCTCCCTGGATCCCCATATGGCATATCAAGCCATAGTTCTTTTATGGCCAATTGGCCATATCCATCACCAGTGGCCAATATGGCCACGTCAACATCTTATGGACCATTTATGGCCATTTGTGTTTTGGGGCCTTCATGGCCCTTCACCTCAATCCAGAACCCATAGCGGCAATTTATGCCCAAATGGGTATTTCTGGTCATTTCCCTCAAAACCAGGGGAAATGGCCCAAATGGCTGTTTTTGGCCATTTGGGCTCATAATGCGCATTTTTGCGCATTTTGCGCAATTTTGCGCACTTTGACGCAAAGTGTCCAAAAGACACTTTCCCGCCTTTTGGGCCAGTTTTTGGCACAGAACCCAAAAGTAGAAAAAAACCCCAAAGGGCCCAGAAACCCCACTCCAAGCTCTGAAGCCATCACATCCATCCTTTTCCCCTCTGCCTTTCCATCTCAAGACCTTTGGACGTAATCTTCTTGCCAATGAACCAATATGCCATAAATGTTGTTATATATCATTGTGCATCATTTTTCAACAGAAATTCAACGGTGGCAATATCAAATGGTCATTTCAACATTACAACATCTCATCACGTCATCAAGGCACCCAATCATTCAGAGGAATCATCAAGGCTCAAGAGCAAGTGTTTCAGCGTCAAAGACCAATGACACCATCAAGCAGTCATTGGTTATTCTCACTCCAAGTATTCCTTCCAAGGGAATACTATCAATTCATTCTCAAAGTGTATTCAAGAGGCAGTGCCAAAAAGAAGTTGTCAAGTGTCAAAGCTCCACTCAATCCATCTTGGCAACCATATTCATTTCGATACAGTCTGGATCCATCAAGAACTGTATTTCATTTTCAAGCATGGGATATTCATTCAACCCAATTCAATTTCAATATTAGCCAGCTGTATCAATTCCAAAACAATCAATACAGCCTCAAGGATCAATACAGATCAGTTTTCAGCCTGAAGAACTCAAGCTCCCAACTTTTCACATATACCGGCTACCCTTTCCACCCTGGGGGGTTTTTCCCCAGTTAATTAATATACTTTGATTTTATTTTATCTTTATTTTCTTTTCATTTTAGTTAAGCAAATACTGATATTATTAAGTCAGTCATTTAGCACTTTTCTCTTTCTTTTCTTCGCCTGTCAATGGATATTTGGTGGTCATATCCTTACTAATTCCATTATTCATTTTTGGCAGGTTGAAACAGTGATTAAGGACTTACTTGGTTGGCTCTTTGGCCATTTGGCTTCCCTTTCCTCTTTGCATCTCATCTTGTACCTGCATATCTTTTAGAGGAATTCATTCTTATTATTTTTACTCTTTATCCTTTTGGAGTCTTCCAAGTGAGTTCCCTGATTGCTGAGTGCCAGGCCACTCTTGTATTTCTGTCCAAGAGCCCCTGTGACATTATATTAATTAACTCATAATTTCTTTTTCATTCTGTTCATTCTTTCTTTATAGTTTCATTCACTCATTTCATCAAAATTATGATTCTTTTACGCTTATGAACTTAATGATTCATTGTCACCTCTCAATTTTCTTTCATTCATTCTTCATTTTGAAAATTGAAAGCTGACCCATTTTTATTTTTGTTATTCTTTTTACAATATCTTTCAAATCATCAATTTTAATTTCATTCATAATTCAGGCGTCATCTTGATTTTCTTTGATTTTCAAATTTTTCATCAAGATATTCAGACACGTTATTCACATCAGGATTCATAATTGATTCATTCTTCAACAATTTTGGTTTTTAAAGAATAATTCACTTGATTTTTATTGATTGATTGATTTGACATATTTGATATTGACCTCAAGAAAATTGATTGACCTGAAGATTTCATTGATTTTGCTGATTTCTTCACATCAAGAATTTTGACATAAATTGCTTTTTATTCAAGATTTCATTTGATTGATTGATTTTTGCAAGATTTTGATTTTTGATTGATTTGATTTATTTATTTATTGACTTAAAGATCTCATTTTGATTTGATTCATTGATTTACTTCAAGACATTGATTTGATTTTGACTTCAAGACTTCACTTGATTTTGATCTATTGACGTACTTGAAGATTTTCATTTTGATTCATTAATTTTCCTCAAGATTTGATTGTTGACTCTTTTCACTTCAAGAAAATTTTGATTTTAATTCATTTATTTCAATTTTATTCCTGAAATCATGCCTGTTCAACATTCACCTCCAGCAAGACAGACAAGATCTCAGGCCAGAGCTCAAGCTGTTCTCACTCCAACTCTAAGAGCTCCTCTAGATGGCACCCCAGCAGTTCCTCAACTGAGGGCCCAATTAGATAGAGGACCCCGCATGGAAGGAGCAGCACCATCCAGGAAGGAAGGAAGAGGGCCCAGAAGATCAAGTTCATTTTCAGGAGTAGTTGGCCGATTTCCAGGAACTTCAAGGACTATTTTCAGAGGTCCAGGTGAAAATGGTGAAGAGGAGGAGAGGAATTCTGTGGAAGAGGAAGAGTCTGATGGTACTGAAGGTGTCCCTGCTCCGGTGGAGGCATCCCAAGGTACTGGAGGACCAACTCTAGCCCAGTCTAATCAGCCTGTCTCTCATCAGTCTGAACCATCTCTATTGGCCATCATGCAGCAAATGACTCAGATTATGGGAAATCTTCAAGAAGCATCAAGACCACCAGCCTTCAAGACTCCATCTATGAAGGCACCAGAATGCTTTGATGGGACTCAGCCCTTCAAAGTTAGAAGTTTCATTCAGTCTTGTCAATTGATTTTTCATAATGATCCAGTAAACTTCGCTCAAGACAGAAAGAAGGTCCTTTATGCCACTTCATTTCTCATTGGCAGGGCTGCAAAATGGATTGAGCCTTATCTTTCCAATCTCACCAATCAAGACTCAAATTACCTTCTCAATTCTTGGCCTTTATTTGAATCTCAACTCTTCACTCTATTTGGTGACCCGAATGAAGTCAGAAAAGCAGAAGCTGAGTTGGATTCTTTAAGAATGAAAGAAGGTGGGCATGTATCCATATACATTGCTGAATTCAGAAGCTTAGTCTCAAGGTTTGGGGATTGGGGTGAAAGAGCTCTCATCCATCATTTCAGGAAGGGATTGCCATCCAGTATTTTGGATCAATTGGCCTCCCATCCTTCAAGAATTGACTCTCTTCAAGACTTAATGGACATTACCCTGGAGCTTGATACCAGGTACCATGAGAGGCAAAATGAAAAGAGTCATCATCAAGAGAAGAAGCCAGAAGCCTCAAAGTCAAGTTCTTCTCATCCTCAAAATTCTTCAAGTTCAAGTCAAAAGAAGAAGAAGAATTCTCAGAAGAGGGACAAGCCCCATTCTTCTTTGTTGAATAAAGATTTCAAGCTCATGAACTCTGAAAAAGAAAGAAGAATCAAGGAGGGTCTTTGTACCTATTGTGGTGGGAAGCATAGTCTTGAGTCCTGTTTCAAAAGGCCTCAAAACAAGCTTACCCAACCGTCAGGCAAATTTCTCAGCCAGGGAAAATCCTGAGTGAAGATCATGTTGTGTTCAATGGTCTTCACAGTTTTCCATCCAGAGCACAATTGTGAATTCTGAATACTGGTGTGAAAAATTCTCTTAAATTCTTTGTTTTTTCTTCTCTTTCTGATGTTTTTTACGGTATTCTCATTGATTCTGGTGCTACCAACTCATTTATTGCAAAGCAGTTTGTTCACAAGTATTCATTGACTACGTCAGAACTTCCAGAGAAGATTCCCCTCATCATTTTGGACTCCTCCGAGTCTCCTTCTTTATTTGTGACTCACCATACTAAATATATGGTTGAGCTCCCTTCCTTCCCAAGCCTTGAATGGGACTTTTTAGTCATTGATACTCCCAAGGGAGAAGACCTCATATTGGGCTTTTACTTTCTTAATCATTTTAATCCGTTTATTGATTGGAGGCAAGGATTGATCACCTTTAATTCTGATCATAAGGACTATAATGATCCTTCATTTTCTTTCAGTAATGACTTTTCTTCTGCCCAATCATGTGCAGCTCTGGTTGGTGATTCTAGAACATCATCATTTCCGTCTTCTGTCCATATTCCTTCCCTTAATTCCCATCAGTCATTACTATCATCTAGAGATGAAGTCTTCAAAGAGATTCAAGATGTTGGGGAAGATAATTCTGTATCTTCACTTCATCTCTTCTTTTGGAATATGGACCTTCCTCCTTCATCTTATCATGACTCCCTGGAGGAGTTGTGGGATGAAGAGGAAGAGCCAGAAGAAATAGAAACCGTGATGAAGGTTGTTCCTTCTGCTTATCACCAGTACTTGGATGTATTCTCCAAGGTGAAAGCAGAAAAACTTCCTCCTCACCGTGCCTGTGATCATCATATCAAGCTGGAGGGGTCTCTACCTCCAGTTGGGGTGATCTACTCTTTATCAAACCAAGAGTCAGATACACTCAGGGCCTACATTTCAGAGAATTTAGAGAAAGGTTTCATCCGGCCAAGCTCCTCTTCTACAGGAGCACCTGTTCTTTTTGTCAAAAAGAAAGATTGTGGCCTCCGTTTGTGTGTTGAGTACCGCAAGCTCAATGCTGTTACTAGGAAGAACAAGTATCCTGTTCCTCCTATGAATCAGCTTCTCACTGTTTTCAATGGTTCTTCTATCTTCTCCAAGATTGATTTGCGTGGTGCATATAACCTGCTCAGAATCAAGGAAGGTGATGAACATTTGACTTGTTTTAGAACCAAATATGGTAGTTATGAGTACTTGGTTATGCCATTTGGGCTTACCAATGCTCCTGCTTCTTTTCAAAACCATGTCAATGATATTTTTTATGATCTTCTTGATGTTTATGTTGTGGTTTATTTGGATGAACTTATGGTCTTTTCCAAATCTGAGGAAGAACATGCCACTCATGTGTCCACTGTTCTTTCCAGACTCAGAGCCAATAACCTCTTTTCTAAGGCGTCCAAATGCCATTTCCATGTTTCTAGTGTAGAGTATTTAGGTGATGTTGTTTCTTCTGAAGGCCTCAAGATGGACCAAGCAAAAGTCCAGCAAATTCTCAATTGGCCACCTCCAAGAAACCTCAAGGCTCTTCAATCATTCCTTGGCTTTGCCAATTTTTACCGCCGTTTCATCAAGAATTATTCAAAGATAATTAGTTCACTCACTAGTTTCCTCAAGAAAGATTCCCGTTTTCCCCTCAATGAGGAAGCTCTTAGACATTTTCATCAACTCAAAGAGGCATTCACCACTGCTCCAATCCTTCTCTACCCACCATTGTAGAGACCGCTGCATCAGATTATGCCTTGGGTGCTGTACTGAGTCAGGTCTCTGACTCAGGAAAACATCCCATTGCATTTGATAGCCGCAAGCTTCTCCCAGCTGAGCTTAATTATGAGATTCATGACAAGGAACTCCTTGGCATAGTCTGGGCTCTCAAGCGCTGGAGGGCTTTCCTTCTTTCAATTTCTTCCCCTTTTGAAGTTCTCACCGATCATTGATCTCTTCAATATTTTATGTCTTCCAAGATTCACACTCACCGTCAAGCCCGCTGGGCTGAATTTTTATCTGAATTCCATTTCTCAATCACTTACCGCCCTGGCCGCTTGGCCACCCTTCCGGATGCCTTGTCACGTCGGGATGACGTTTACCCAGAGAGGGGGGAGGATTTCATCAGCAAGAATCTAATGAACTATCAGAAGATAATCAAGCAAGATGAAATTCAAGCCTCAAAGTTTTTTGCAGTCAAGGTGAATTCATTTTCAAATTTGATTGATTCAATTCAGAAGGCAGTGTGGCAAGATTCTCAATATAGAAGTGTCCTTGAAGATTTGGGTAAAGGTAAATCTGTCCAAGATTATTCTCTTGATTCCTCTTCCAAACTTCTCCTTTTCAAAGATCGAGTGGTGGTCCCAAATGACCCCACAATTCAGCTCAATATACTTCAAAAGTGGCATGACTCTCCTCTAGCTGGACACCCTGGCCAAGAGAAGACTCTCAAACTTGTCAAGCGGGATTTTCACTGGTCCAGCATGACTCAACTTATCAAGGATTATGTATCATCCTGTCAACAGTGTTCAAGAAACAAAAATATTAATCACAAGAAGTTTGGACTCCTCAAGCCTCTTCCAATTCCAAGTGGTCCTTGGATTTGTCTTTCAATGGATTTCATCACTTAATTGCCACTGTCCAATTCCTTTGATTCAATTTTAGTCATAGTGGACAGATTCTCAAAAATGGCGGTTTTTATTCCAACAATAGCTTCAATCACTTCATTAGATTTGGCCCATTTATTCATCAAGAATATTTTCTCAAAGCATGGCCTTCCTTCAAGCATTGTTAGTGATTGAGGTTCTGTTTTTGTTTCTTCTTTTTGGACCAATCTTTGTCAGCAGCTCAAGATTTCAAGAGACTTGTTAACTGCTTATCATCCAGAAACTGATGGACAGAAAGAGAGGGTAAATCAGATACTAGAACAGTACCTTCGGATGTATTTCAGTTATCATCAAGATGATTGGATCACCTGGCTCCCTCTGGCTGAATTTGCCTACAATAACTCTGCCCACTCTTCAACAAAACAATCACCGTTTTTCACTGTTTATGGAAGAGATCCTCATTTTGACTCAGTTCACATCACTCAAGATACTTCGGCTGGAAAGTTATCAACAAAAATCCAATCAGTACAGCAGGATGTCAAGAGAGAACTTGAAGTTGCCATAAACAGGTTTAAGAGGTATGCAGATAAAAGTAGAGCAAGTCCACCTGTTTTCAATCCCGGTGACATGGTATGGCTTTCTTCCAAGAACATCAAATCAACCAGACACACCAAAAAGCTGTCTGAAAGATGGCTGGGTCCTTTTCCAATCTTGAAGAAAGTCAGCACTCATGCCTACCACCTCAAGCTTCCATCTCAATGGAAATCCATCCACCCAGTTTTCCATATTTCCCTTTTGGAACCAGTCAAGACGTCAACAATCCCAAATAGGCATCAAGAGCCTCCTCCTCCAATAATCATTGAAGAAGAAAAAGAATGAGAAGTATCTCAAATACTGGACTCAAAGCTCAAGAGAGGAAAATTATGGTATCTGGTGGAATGGAAAGGTTTCAGTCAAGACCCAGAAAGATCCACTTGGGAACCAACCGAAAACCTCAAGAATTGTCCTGAACTTGTCAAAGATTTTCATTCATTATATCCTGTCAAGCCTGGGCCAAATTCTTCAAAAGCTTGATTCATTATGGTGCTTGGTGGGGAGAGGAATTACCAAAGTTAAGTCCCACTCGTGGTATGCACCTTTAGGGGTATTCTACTCTTTTTGTTGTAAGCATCACCTTGGCCACTCTGTGAGCACTTTGCAATTTTGGACACAGATATTTGGCATGGCTTTCAACTTCATTTCCAATCTTATGGCCATTTTCACTTGGGACAATGGGCCATTCACTTTTCAATTCACTTCCAAGATTCCAAATTCAAATTCATTCCTTCAACATTTTTGTTTTTTATTTTTATGGCACTGGCGGGAGTGGTAACTTCCAAAAGTAAGTTCCTCTCCTGGTGTGCACTTCCCTGAGGGGTCTACAATCTTGTCAAAACATCACCTTGGCCACTTTGTGAGCACCTGGCATCAAATCTCCTTTTCCAGGTCCTTGGCCAATTCTAAAATCAGTTATCAACCTCCGTGATGAAGATTGGAACCTCCTCAAGATTCAATTAATTTTTCTTTTCTCTTTTCTCTTTCTTTTATTTTCATTTTCATTCTTTATTTTTATTTTATTTTCATTTTAAATTTTCTCTTATCACGTCAATTATGACGTCAAAAAAGAAATTTCATTCATTTTAAAATTCAATTCAAATCATGAAGCCAATTTCAAAAGGAGATCAAGGAAGTCCTGCGTCAAATGTCAAATTTTTAATATCAGTTTTCAAATTTTTTTATCTTAATCAGTCCTCTTGAATCACTCTCTCAAAATCTTTCCAATAGCCTCAACAGGCTTCACCTTGTATTGGTGCTCAGGAGCTCACCATTCCAAGGTGGGGGGTACTGTCACAACCATGGCAATTCACCTCCCTGGATCCCCATATGGCATATCAAACCATAGTTCTTTTATGGCCAATTGGCCATATCCATCACCAGTGGCCAATATGGCCGCGTCAACATCTTATGGACCATTTATGGCCATTTGTGTTTTGAGGCCTTCATGGCCCTTCACCTCAATCCAGAACCCATAGCGGCAATTTATGCCCAAATGGGTATTTCTGGTCATTTCCCTCAAAACCAGGGGAAATGGCCCAAATGGGTGTTTTTGGCCATTTGGGCTCATAATGCGCATTTGCGCACTTTTTGCGCACTTTGCACATTTGCGTACTTTTGTGCATTTTGCGCATTTTTGTGCACTTTGACGCAAAGTGTCGAAAAGACACTTTCCCGCCTTTTGGGCCAGTTTTTGGCTCAGAACCCAAAAGTAGCCAAAAACCCCAAAGGGCCCAGAAACATCTTTCCAAGCTCTGAAGCCATCACATCCATCCTTTTCCCCTCTGCCTTTCCATCTCAAGACCTTTGGACGTAATCTTCTTGCCAATGAACCAATATGCCATAAATGTTGTTATATATCATTGTGCATCATTTTTCAACAGAAATTCATTGGTGGCTATATCAAATGGTCATTTCAACATTCCAACATCTCATCATGTCATCAAGGCACCCAACCATTCAGAGGAATCATCAAGGCTTAAGAGCAAGTGTTTCAGCGTCAAAGACCAATGACGCCATCAAGCAGTCATTGGGTATTCTCACTCCAAGTATTCCTTCCAAGGGAATACTATCAATTCATTCTCAAAGTTTATTCAAGAGGCAGTGCCAAAAAGAAGTTGTCAAGTTTCAAAGCTCCACTCAATCCATCTTGGCAACCATATTCATTTCGATACAGTCTGGATCCATCAAGAACTGTATTTCATTTTCAAGCATGGGAAATTCATTCAACCCAATTCAATTTCAATATTAGCCAGCTGTATCAATTCCCAAAACAATCAATACAGCCTCAAGGATCAATACAGATCAGTTTTCAGCCTGAAGAACTCAAGCTCCCAACTTTTCACATATACCGGCTACCCTTTCCACCCTGGGGGGTTTTTCCCCAGTTAATTAATATACTTTGATTTTATTTTATCTTTATTTTCTTTTCATTTTAGTTAAGCAAATACTGATATTATTAAGTCAGTCATTTAGCACTTTTCTCTTTCTTTTCTTCGCCTGTCAATGGATATTTGGTGGTCATATCCTTACTAATTCCATTATTCATTTTTGGCAGGTTGAAACAGTGATTAAGGACTTACTTGGTTGGTTCTTTGGCCATTTGGATTCCCTTTCCTCTTTGCATCCCATCTTGTACCTGCATATCTTTTAGAGGAATTCATTCTTATTATTTTTACTCTTTATCCTTTTGGAGTCTTCCAAGTGAGTTCCCTGATTGCTGAGTGCCAGGCCACTCTTGTATTTCTGTCCAAGAGCCCCTGTGACAATTGGTCTATGTTCCATCTTTGACACATATTTTAAGAGTATCTGTCATGTGATTAATACCCACAAGACCTTCATTTTTGGTGTGTTTTGCATATAAAAACACGTAAGCCATCAATAATTCCTGTATTTTTGATTAAATAAGGACACCTCTGACTGTAAAAACAACAGTCGAGGCGTGGTTAAGTGTACTGTTGACTCAATTACACTTATACAGATCACACTTGAAAACTACAAGTGAATCTGTGGGATACTAGTGCACAAACAGTGTAAAAGGGTACCGAAAGCTGTAATTCTGACATGGAATTGTTAATTCAATTACAATGTCATTATACAGGGCATATTGTAGTGATATACAAGCCCAGAGGCCATTCTTAGATGTGCAAACAGCATTTTAAGAAGTCTTAACTGACATAAGCCCTCTTTTCCTACTTTGATTCAGTGGAAGAAAATTATATCCCACTTGAAACCCAGTCACAGGCCAACACACCAGTGACACCAGCAGAACCAGAGGGCAGCAAGGGCAAAGGAAAGAGGCACAGTGAAGGCCTGATTACAGCCAAGAAGTGGACACCAATAGCCACAAAGGAAAGTAGAAAACCACGAAACTCTGCATCAATACAAGGTAAACCAACCTTAACAGCATGTGCAGGGAAGATTACTATAATTAACCCAGTTGTAACCTCTAAAGATAAATTGCCCAAATCAGCAGACAACAAATTTGTACAAGGGACAGTCAAAGGTAAATACCCTAAGAACATAAAGTTTTTGACTGCTTGCAAAAATGGATATGTCACCTGTATACCTCAGAGACCTTGGCTTCCAAAGGAACCAGCCAGAGGACAGAGAAGGCTTGTCTAGAACAAGAAGACCTGGAAGAGGACACCTTGGACACAGTGGGGGATGGCAAAGCAATGAGGGAGATAATATCAACCCTACCATTCACATTCCAATTCAAAAGGAACCTCAAACCAGAGGAGAGGATATGGATCAAGTTCTTCAGCTCCACCAAATCCTGAAAGATTTGTTTCAATGGAGCATGGACAACAAGAGGTTCAACCTGGCATCTCACTGGGCAGAACTTGGAGCAAGTTGCCAGAATATCTGTCTCAAAGAGATAGACTTCAAAGGCCTTATGGTAATAATCAAGGGTTGGAATCCTACCAGGCAGTTTCGACTCCTGGAGTCAAGGGCACATAGGATAAGTGTAAGGTGTGGATATGAAACTTTGATTAAAAATCAAGTACTTTTCCTGTCCTCAAAATTTGTATAAGGTAAAATTCAATTAAAAATAGTAAAGAATACTATTTTTAAGAGAAAACACGCCAATTTAATTGTTTATAACTTTATTAGTATAAAAAAATTATATTATGAAGATTTATTGTTTTACCAACAGTAAAAATTTATCCAATAAAAAAACTCTACAAGAGATATTTTAAGGCTACAAAAGAAATTTCTTAAAGAGAAACTTCAATTGGAATTAATTGAGCAAAGAACTGCAAGCAATTAATTAAAGAACAAAGTCTTTAAAAAGAATATTAAAGAGAAAACACGCCCAAAAGTGACCAGAGTGAATTTGGAAACAAAGTGACAAAGTTTAAAGTGATGAAAGATGCTTTAATTCACTTTTGGGGTGGTTCAGGGGTAAAAATGATTATAAAAGTTACAAACAATGATTATAATGATTTTTTCACGTGGTTAAAAGGATTAAAATTATTGAAAAATAGTGGTTGGAATCTCTTATTGATTGGTTTAACAATGTTTAAACTAATTATAAAAGGAAAAGATTCTAACATGAAGAGAAAAGTGGGGCAAAAAAGACATTCTTTTATAGCCATCAATTGTCTTACTCCGAAAGTAGAATTTACTCTTGTCAGTCTTGAAAAAAAGTCTGACAACAGAAAAGACAATTATGGCATCATTGAACCCTGGTTTAGACCAAAAAGGGCTGGTTTAAGCCATTTTTAGCCATTTTAGACCCTTAAATCAGCCATTACTATAGCAATACCAGGCCTAGAGCCTTCAAAACACGTCAGAATGTGTGTCAGAGGCGTAGAAACCAGTTAAAACTGTTTTGACTATGATTGTTTTATCTTAAGGGTAGTTTTACCCTCTTGGCAACAGCTAAAACTACCCCAGTTGGTATCAAAACCTCATCATCAATTGAGTCCACAGACCCTGTAACTCAATTCCAGGCCAAAAGTGATGAACTTTTGCGTGAATTTTGACATCCCACGCCTGTCAGCAAGGACCTTGGGGGTCTAGCTCCCCCTTAGAGCTGGAGTTCCTTTCCCCCCCAAATTTAATCTTTCCAATTCATTTTTCCTTTAATTCCTCATCATGTATTATACTTATAATTTACATATGTAATTCAATTCAATTTTACAGTTCAATACAGTAATAATTGACACCTCATATGTAAATCAAAGTTCACTTATGTAATACACGCGCACATTTTGACATTTCAATTGAATTCAATTGAAAATACTTCAATTCCTCATAACTTCTAAACTAAACACAACACCTCAATTTTAACACAAAAATTGATTGTTAACGCCACATGTGGTGTGAATTAAATTAAAGTTGAGTATTTTCAACTTTTGTATTGAAAATTGTAAAAACTTAATTTAAGCTTATTTAGAGTTGAGTTACAAGAATTTCACTCAGAGGTGACCCCACCTAATTTTTTATGAGGAATCCAATGGTGAAATAACTTTTATATGTTTATTTATTGGATAAAAATTTATAATAATTTTTATTCAACCTTTTTCCAAATTTATTTATTTTTTCACAATTTTGTTAAAATTTCATTTTTACTTAATTTTGTCAAGTATAAATGTAATTTTACACTTACAAAATTTAATGTATTTTTATTCTTAAATTGTAATTAATTTTTTTATTTTTAATACAATTTTATATTTATGTTTTTATTTTTATTTTAATAATATAAATAGATTTATTTTATTTATATTTATATGTTAATTTTGTATTTGTGGTCTTTTGGGTATATGAAATTACCTCTAAGGCTCACATTCCCTCCCCCTAAAAAAGGAATATTACTTTGTAATATTGTTATTTCTAGTGTACCTGAACCTCTGAGAAGTCTAGTAGCTTCAGGTATGTCTTTTGTTCTTTTTCTGTCTTCAGACAGATGTCCTGAAAAGGGACTATCATGGCATTCTTTCAGTACAAGATTGATTAATGACCTGTCTACAACTGTCATGACACATGTGTGCTTGGTTCTGTGGTAAATTATTACATCCAGTAGGTGAATTATGCCTTCATCATAAGATCCTCTTCATCCTAGGCATGTATTAGAGAGTTGTCTTTACAGTCTTGGTTCACTGTAATTTGTCTTTTAAATGGTAAAAAGGCAAATTTTTTTGGCGCTTATTGTCTCCTTTTGTCAGTCTTAAAAAACAGTCTGACAACAGAAAAGACAATTATGGCATCATTGAACCCTGGTTTAGACCAAAAAGGGCTGGTTTAAGCCATTTTTAGCCATTTTAGACCCTTAAATCAGCCATTACTATAGCAATACCAGGCCTAGAGCCTTCAAAACACGTCAGAATGTGTGTCAGAGGCGTAGAAACCAGTTAAAACTGTTTTGACTATGATTGTTTTATCTTAAGGGTAGTTTTACCCTCTTGGCAACAGCTAAAACTACCCCAGTTGGTATCAAAACCTCATCATCAATTGAGTCCACAGACCCTGTAACTCAATTCCAGGCCAAAAGTGATGAACTTTTGCGTGAATTTTGACATCCCACGCCTGTCAGCAAGGACCTTGGGGGTCTAGCTCCCCCTTAGAGCTGGAGTTCCTTTCCCCCCCAAATTTAATCTTTCCAATTCATTTTTCCTTTAATTCCTCATCATGTATTATACTTATAATTTACATATGTAATTCAATTCAATTTTACAGTTCAATACAGTAATAATTGACACCTCATATGTAAATCAAAGTTCACTTATGTAATACACGCACACATTTTGACATTTCAATTGAATTCAATTGAAAATACTTCAGTTCCTCATAACTTCTAAACTAAACACAACACCTCAATTTTAACACAAAAATTGATGGTTAACACCACATGTGGTGTGACTTAAATTAAGGCTTTGAGGATTTTCAACTTTTGTATTGAAAATACTAAAAACTTAATTTAAGCTTATTTAGAGTTGAGTTACAAGAATTTCACTCAGAGGTGACCCCACCTAATTTTTTATGAGGAATCCAATGGTGAAATAAATTTTATATGTTTATTTATTGGTTAAAAAGTTATAATAACTTTTATTTAACCTTTTTCCAAATTTATTTATTTTTTCACAATTTTGTTAAAATTTCATTTTTACTTAATTTTTTCAAGTATAAATGTAATTTTACACTTACAAAATTTAATGTATTTTTATTTTTGAATTGTAATTAATTTTTTTATTTTTAATATAATGTTATATTTTTATTTTTATTTTTATTTTAATAATATAAATAAATTTAATTTATTTATATTAATATGTTATTTTTGTATTTGTGGTCTTTTGGGTATATGAAATTACCTCTAAGGCTCACATTCCCTCCCCCTAAAAAAGAATATTACTTTGTAATATTGATATTTCTAGTGTGTCTGAATCTCCTGAGGAGTTTGGTAGCTTCTGGTATATCTTTTTGCTCTAACCATTCATCTTCACAAGTTGGGTCACTGTACCTAACAAGGTATTCCCTTACTTTCTTGGTTCTTAATTTCCTTTCTTTAAGAACTTTGGTAATTTTCTTAGTACCAGCAGTCTCAATAGGAGGTATAACTTGGGGAACCTTATTCCTCAAGGGAAATTTCTCAGCATCACTAGATTTATATGTCTTTATCAAGCTTACTGGAAATGTAGGATGCTTATTGCTAAATTCTTCAGATACCTCTACTTCAACAGCATTTTCTCCATGAAGGGCCTTAATCACAAAAGGTCCTTCAAAGGAGTCTTTCAACTTTTTACATCCTTTGATGTTATTGAAGTTAGTGGTGGATACAAGAACTAGCTCCCCCACTTTGAAATCTGGAGTTGCATGTGATTTATCCCATTTGTCTTTAGCATATGCAAAAGAGTCCTCCATGCACCTTACTGCATGATTTCTAGCTTTGTCTAGCATTCCTTTGAAGCTAGCAGCTGTGGGATGTATTTCAATTAAGTCTTTCCTCAAAGAATCTTGGGGTAACTTGGGGTTCCATCCTTTTTCTAGAATAGCAGGAGTCTGATTGGTACTGGCATGGATTGATGTTTTATATGCTAATTCCAGTGCTGTAAACAGATTACACCAATCATGGGTAAATCCATCACAATCCTTGAATTCAAGGCCATATGCACAAAATCTTCTCACAATGTCCTCTAAGGTTTGGATCATCCTTTCAGCCAGGCCATCAGTTTGTGGGTGGTAGGCTGTAGAGAAAGATAGTTTAGGGCCAAATAATTGGTGAAGTTTTGCCATAGTGCTGAAGTGAATTTGGGATCCCTATCACTAATGATATTTGTAAATATCCCAGTCCATGACACTACTCTATTCCATATCAGAAGAGCTGTATCCATGGCTGTATCATCTTTATGACATGGTAGAAAGATTGGAGTTTTACTGAATCTGTCCACAATTACTAGGCAAGCATTATAGCTTCTGTCACCTCCTGGTGGTAGGCCAGTTACCCAATCCATATGGACAATTTCCCAATTTCTGTTTGGTTCTTGGATTTTTATCATATTTCCAAGTCTCTTGCCAGTGGATTTATTTGCCTTTTGGCATCTGTCACAGGTTTTGCAATACTCTGTAACATCTTTCTGCCACATTGGCCACCATATGCGGGTCTTTACTTTTTCTCTTGTTCTGTCTTCAGACAGATGTCCTGAAAAGGGACTATCATGGCATTCTCTCAGTACAAGATTGATTAATGACCTGTCTACAACTGTCATGAAACATGTGTGCTTGGTTCTGTGGTAAATTATACCATCCAGTAGGTGAAATCTTCCTTCATCATAAGATTTTCTCCATACTTCATCCAAGGCATGTATTAGAGAGTTGTCTTTACAGTATTTATTAAGTAATTAGCATAAGATGCTACAATTCTTATCTTGAGTATAACTGTTTCTGACTTCTTCAAAGAAGGTGGTGTTTAAGTCTGTAACACTTATTCCTTCTATTGGAATTTGTGGTGAAGCTTCTTCTGGCACACGAGAAGGGTTATCAATATTATTTGGTAATGGCCATCTGCTTAGTCCATCTGCATTCTTATGAATATTACCATCTTTATGAACAATAGTCACATTGCCTCTGTATTCTTGTATGGCTATTTGCCATCTGAGCATATGTCTGTTGGGTGTTTTCATGTTTAAAAGTGATTTGACAGCTGTACAATCTGTTATACAAGGCATATACATTCCATTTGACTTGCTCCATATCTGGCTTCAGTTGGTTTGATTTGTCTGGATATGAAACATATGGGTCATTCTACAGGTTTATCATTTATGATCTGAACTTGGTGAAGTGCAGCACCTAGTCCATCCCCTGATTCATCAATATACATTTTGAAAGGCAATTTAAAGTCTGGCATCAGTAAGAGTGAAGCAGTGGTAAATGCTTCTCTTAGAGACTCAAAAGCTTTGACTCTGTCAACAGTCATTTCAAATACTGTGTCTTTGTCACACAATTTATAAAGTGGTCTTGCTATGGATGCAAAATCTTTAATGTGTTGCCTGTAATATCCTGCAAAACCTAAGAATGACTGAATTTCCTTCTTTTTCTGAGGCATGGGTTGTAGCAATACTACTGCAACTTTGTTTTTGTCAATTCCAAGGGATAAAACAGATACAACATGTCCTAGTGCCTTAAGTTCTTTAAATCCAAAATGGCCTTTCTTAAGGAGATTTTCATGTTGACTGATTGAATTTTTGTCAAAACTCTGGACAATCTGTACATGCGCTCCTCCCAAGTCTTGGAACAGACAATAATTTCATCAATGTAAATGATTAACCATCCCTCTGAGAGTTCTTCAGGGAAGATTTCATTCATCATTCTTTGGAAGTGTGAAGGTGCATTTTTGATACAAAAGGGCATCCTCAAGTATTCATATACTCCACAATGAACAATAATGTTCAAGTATTTTCTTGCTCTTGGTGTCACCACATTTTGATGGAATCCTTTAAGGGCATCCATAGTGGTTATATACACTGCTTGAGATATTTGAGTAAGGGCAATTTGGATTTTTGGTATTTAGTATCTGTCTGGAACAGTGTAAGTGTTCAGAGCTCTCAAGTCCCCAACCATTCTGGATTTTCCATTATGCCACGCCACTATGACTGGTGTAGTTATTTCTACCTCTTCATTGTGGCCTACTTTTCTTATTACACCAAGGTCCAGAAGTTCTTTGATAAGAATTTCTAGAGCTTCTCTTGATTTTGGACTTGCTGGATATGCAGGTCTTCTTAAGAGTGGTGGATAAGGTCCCTCAATGTTAAGAATGATGTCAACTTCATGACCAATAATTGCTCCTAGAGGTTCCTTGTCTGTAGCTAATGCTCCTCTGTGGTCATACAAAAGGGAAGAAAGTTCATTTTCTTGTTTATCAGTCAGATGAAGGCTTATTTCAGCCTCATTTAACTGTTCAGACTTGAATTTCTCTAACTGTAAGTTGACTGGTGATACTTTGTTTACTGTAATTGGTCTTTTAAATGGTAAAAAGGCAAATTTTTGGCGCTTATTGTCTCCAATAGTAAAGTATCTGTCTTTGTTATTATGTAAATCCATCCCATACATGATTAAATAGTCATTTCCCAATATAAAATGGGTACTAGAGCAATTTTCCATAACAACAAATTCAACTGTGATTCTTAAATTACCATTTATGTGTGGGAATATGACATTGGTCTCAAAGATTCCTAATGCTTTCATTGGGTTACTTGCACTGTTGAAGTTTATACCATCAATTGGTAACAATTGGTCTTCAAAACTTGGTACACAAGTCTTAAGAAAAGATTTTCCAACACAAGAGCAGAAGGCTCCTGGGTCAAGTAAAAGTTTGGTGGGCTTGTTGTCAATCACCACTTCTGTTATATAGGAGTTACCAGCTGTATAACCTTTTCCTTTGTTTGGTTTTGTCTTCATAGGTTGTGCATCTTGAACTTTTGATAAATCAACTTGACAATTGCTCAATTGTGGCAAGTGGGAATAAGATTCCATGATGTCAAAAGTGGCATTGATATTTTCTATATCTTTTGAAGATTCAGAAAATATGGATGACTTATCATCTGAATTGTCTTCAATTATGTCTTCTTTTTCAACATCTGGTTCCTTTTCAATGTCAATTTCATTGATTTTCCCCCTTTTTGGACATGTATTGGCTAAATGGGTGGTGCTTTGGCAAATATGGCATATTCTGACTGTATCTGCCGATTTATACTTAATATTACTAGAATTTTCTTTGGGGTTTGTTTCCACAGAATCTTTCCAAGGTGTATTAAACCTTGTTTTGAGATTCACCCTACTAAAACCAATTTTGGTTCTGGTGGTTACTTCTTCTAGTATATTGATAATATCCTCTGCTGAAGATTGTTCAGTAGTCCTTCTTTTGACAGCATGGTCTAAGTCACCTCCACATTGTCTCAGAATTTTTCTATGGATCATAAATTCTGACATGTCAGGATATAATGCTGTTAATCTGTCTTTTTGTTGGCAAAACCATGGTAAAGCTTTGTCTTTATCAGAATTAAATTTGGCAGATTCAAAGGCTGTTTCAACTTTAAACCTCCAAGCATCATTTGCCCATTTGGTGATGATTTGGGTTTTCCACCAAGTCCAACTCTGGTGTCCATGTGCTTGTCTTATTTTGATGTACCATCTGTGAGCTGATCTAGTAAACAAGGTGTTAAACCTGGCTGTTACCAATCTGTCTGGTAATTCAAAATCCTCTTTGATCATTTCAATACCTCTAATGAGTTCCATATGGTCATACTCTCCTTCACCACTGAAGTGAGGCCATTTTTTAAGTTTTGGAACTTTTTTCAAGAGTGCTTGGCCCATTGATGGTTCCAAGTTATGAAAATTAGTGGATAATTCATTTTTTAATTGTAAATTATCAGGATCCAATACTTGTGGATTTGGAATTCTTGTGCCCTCATTTTGATTTAGAGGTGTAGACATTCTTGGTAAGGTGTTAAGTATTTGTTCAATGTCATTTATTTTACTGTTGCTACACCTTTGGGAATTTGTGTACTCATGTTGGAAGCTTTGTATTAAATTTATTACTTCAATTTTATACATGTCTTCCTTATGTGTTAGTTCTTGCCATAACTCTGTCTGTCTTGTGTTATCAGCAGTGACTTGATTCAATTTCATTGATAATTTTGATACTTCTTCTTGTGAAGCATCAAAACACTTTTTCAAGGCAATGGTATATGTCTTTACTTCAGTAAATGAATTTGAAATGTCATCAAGGACTTTCTTGTTATCTGTTTTGATAATATTTCTAGCTTGTTTAATTCTTGTTTCAATTATGTCATCAATATTGAATTTAGAATATTTATCTGTTAATTCTTTAATAATGGCAGATTGTTCATTTATTTTATTGCTAGAAGAATTATCATTATTGGAATTTTTAATTGTTCTTAAAACTTTTTCAAAACACATAAGTGTTTCATTAATTTGGCACAGACTCTGGTTTTTTGTTTTAATGTTGTTACAAATGGTTTCATTTTTATCAGAAAGATGTTTTTTCACGTCATATATAGCATCATACAACTCTGGGATGGAATCAAATATATCAGAAATCATTTCTGGAATCTTAATCTGGCTTCCTCCTTCTTCTGTAATTCCATCATGGTTCTGGCCATCTGAAATACATTTTCTATGGCATCCTGCTGGAGCTTTGGAATTCTGTATCCTTGGCTGTAAGGCTTTGGGGCTGGTGCCTCCCCTTTGCCCTTGTTTGGAACTTGTGGCTGTTTTTTCACGTTGGAATTGCTGGTGCTGGCCACTGGGGCTGTTTTTGGCACTGGTTTGGGTGGTGGAGGGTTGTTTTTACTCCATTCTAGTGTCAACAGCATCATGTTTTTCTTCTCCATCAATAGATGCCATCCATTGAGCAATTTGCAAGTGTTGGGATTGCCCAGGAATTTTCTCACAGTTAGGTAAGAATTCATGCAATTCTTCAACAGGTCTGCAAGGATCTGGTACTCCTTGAATTGAAGTGCATTGTTGTATGCACTGTGGCTGGCTTTGTATATGTCCACAGAGGCTTGTTGTGGCGGTGTCAGCTCTTTTTGAAGGTAAAATGGTATTATCAGCTTCAGAATGACCCATTTTAGTTATTTGGAAGTCATCAACTGACCCTTTTCCTTCTGTACCCGATTGGCCTCTGCCATAATCACTTCTATTACCTTTCTGGGAGCTGCTTGAGGGGTTATAGCTGGCTCCTGACCTGGTTGAGGGCATAATTATGGTTAAAAAGGCTTAAAATAGTAATTTTACGTCAAAAAACTTACTATTGGCCAAATCTTTGGCTTTCTGAAGAGTATTACTTATGTCCAAGCTAATCAATTCAGAAGATATTGGTTCAGGTTGGTTATTATGAGTCACAATAACAGTACTATTATGGTCTGAATTAATAGTACTAGCAGGAATAATGCTGGTGACTGTTGAGGCTATTTCAATTTTTTCTTGTCTTACCACGTTGTCAGACACTAAAATTAATGAGAAACCAATTATACAAGTAAAAAAAAGGATATTTCAAAAAAGAAATAAAAATTTAAGCCTCACTTATAATATGAAAAACATCATTTTTTATGGGTTTTTTTGAATTATAAGTATTTTTTATATGTTTTTAAATTTTTCAATATAAGAAAAAAGATTTAAAAAGAGTAAAAAAATATGTCACAGGTAAAATATCATGGCTGGGCCCCCAAATGTAAGATGTGGATATGAAACTTTGATTAAAAATCAAGTACTTTTCCTGTCCTCAAAATTTGTATAAGGTAAAATTCAATTCAAAATAGTAAAGAATATTACTTTTAAGAGAAAGCACGTAAATTTTATTGTTTATAACTTTATTAGTATAAAACAATAATATTATAAAGATTTATTGTTTTACCAACAATCAAAATTTATCCGAAAAAATACTCTACAAGAGATATTTTAAGGCTATAAAAGAAATTTCTTCAAGAGCAATTTCAATTGGAATTAATTGAGCAAAGAAATGCAAGCAATCAATTAAAGAACAAAGTCTTTAAAAAGACTATTAAAGAGAAAACACGCCCAAAAGTGACCAGAGTGAATTTGGAAACAAAGTGACAAAGTTTACAGTGATGAAAGATGCTTTGATTCACTTTTGGGTGGTTCAGGGGTAAAAATGATTATAAAAGTTACAAAAAATGATTATAATGATTTTTTCACGTGGTTAAAAGGATTATAATGATTTAAAAATGGTGGTTGGAATCTCTTATTGATTGGTTTAACAACGTTTAAACTAATTATAAAAGGAAAAGATTCTAACATGAAGAGAAAAGTGGGGCAAAGTAGACATTCTTTTATAGCCATCAATTGTCTTACTCCAAAAGTAAAATTTACTCTTGTCAGTCGTGAAAAACAGTCTGACTACAGAAAAGCCAATTATGGCATCATTGAACCCTGGTTTAGACCAAAAAGGGCTGGTTTAAGCCATTTTTAGCCATTTTAGACCCTTAAATCAGCCATTACTATAGCAATACCAGGCCTAGAGCCTTCGAAACACGTCAGAATGTGTGTCAGAGGCGTAGAAACCAGTTAAAACTGTTTTCACCCTGATTGTTTTATCTTAAGGGTAGTTTTACCCTTTTGGCAACAGCTAAAACTACCCCAGTTGGTATCAAAACCTCATCATCAATTGAGTCCACAGACCCTGTAGCTCAATTCCAGGTCAAAAGTGATGGACGTTTGTGTAAATTTTGACATCCCACGCCTGTAAGCAAGGACTTTGGGGGTCTAGCTCCCCCTTAGAGCTGGAGTTCCTTTTCCCCCCCAAATTTAATCTTTCCAATTTATTTTTCCTTTAATTCCTCATCATGTATTTCACTTATAATTTACATATGTAATTCAATTCAATTGTACAGTACAATAAAGTAATAATTGACACCTCATATTTAAATCAAAGTTCACTTGTGTAATACACGCGCACATTTTGACATTTCAATTGAATTCAATTGAAAATACTTCAATTCCTCATAACTTCTAAACTAAACACAACACCTGAATTTTAACACAAAGATTGATGGTTAACACCACATGTGGTGTGAATTAAGTTAAAGTTTTGAGAATTTTCAGCTTTTGTATTGAAAATTGTAAAAACTTAATTTGAGCTTATTTAGAGTTGAGTTACAAGAATTTCACTCAGAGGTGACCCCACCTGATTTTTTATGAGGAATCCAATGGTGAAATAATTTTTATATGTTTATTTATTGGATAAAAAGTTATAATAACTTTTATTTGACCTTTTTCCAAATTTATTTATTTTTTCACAATTTTGTTAAAATTTCATTTTTACTTAATTTTTTCAAGTATAAATGTAATGTTACACTTACAAAATTTAATGTATTTTTATTTTTAAATTGTAATTAATTTTTTTATTTTTAATATAATTTTATATTTATATTTTGATTTTTATTTTAATAATATAAAGAAATTTATTTTATTTATATTAATATGTTATTTTTGTATTTGTGGTCTTTTGGGTATATGAAATTACCTCTAAGGCTCACATCAAGGAAGAATCAAGCCACTATTCAAGCTATAAAAGAACAGTTAACCCAGACAGGGCCTACTCAGATTCATTCAGGCTCACAAGGAGCAGGCCAAATCAGCTCTCCAGTGGCTCCACACCATTCAGACACCAACAAACAAATTACCAGGAGTCACCACTCTTCACAATTCCAGGAGGTTTCCAGGAGAAGAAAAGGATAAAAGTTGAAAAACAAGACCTCTTTCAGCCAAAGGCAGAAAGAGTCAGACCCCATGATCCAGAGGTTGTTGGATTTGGTGAAAGAGGTGCAAAAGAACCAGAAGTAGTTGTAAACCACTCTAGAATCAGTAGTCCTAGTAATAGAAACATTACCCCAACTCAGATTGAACATAATATTGTCACACCTGAGAGTAACATAAACAGTGATGCAATGTGGTTACAAATGTCCCAATATGCTGAGCAAGCTCAAAAGCAGTTTGCAGAAATTGAAGCAAGCCTTGAGAGGATGAAGAAATTAACAGCCTCCATGGATAAAATTGTTAAAACCCTTCAAGAAGGACATACTCAATTGAGCAAAGCCTCTGAAGAAACCAACAAAAGACTGAATCCAGTCTTTGAAGAACAAAACCACAGCAAAAGGGACAGGGATTGTCTGGATCAAGACATAAACAAATTTTTTAATGTTGTGGGAACGCCTCTTGTGTGGGATTAAAATGAGGCAGTACCTGGAGGGGGAAATCACAGGTAACTAGTTTTGAATTGCTAATAACTCCTATAAGCAAGGGTGGCAAGGGTGTATTGCCTGCCCCTCCTAAAATACTGAACAAAATCTTCCTTGGAGCTCACAAACCAAAATAAAATTAGTAAGTGGCTTTACAACTTCAGAAGACAAAATTCAGCAGTCTCAGATCAGACCTATTCAATAAATAATATGAAAAATAATGTCAGTAATTTTGGTTAAATTTTGGGTTTTAATGAAATACTGGTCTGTTTAATTTTAATATTTTTTTTGGTTAAATTGAGGTGAGTGGTTTCTTCTTGGTGATAAATCCTTGGTAAGATGGGTTATTTAAGGTTTTCTGGAAATTTTTATGAGTTCGATAAAGATAATTTTGTTAAGCTAAAGTTATAATATAGTAAAATAATTTTTAAAGGTTTGTTATTTTTTTTAAGAGTGGTTAATAATAAGATAAAATATCACTTGTTAAGTTTAATAGGTAAGATTCTTTGATATTTGATTTTAAATGGGTAAGTTAGTTTTAAATCTTGTTGAATGAAGTTAATTTTACTAGTTAAAATATTTTAATAAAGTAGTACCCCTAATCTTGGGTACTGGGTAATTCTTATTTTTTTTTTTCATAATAATAAGATTCCACTGAGCTTAGCTACTGGGTAATCTTCAACACTATACTTCCACTGAGCTTAGCTACTGGGCAAGTAGATTTACTATAATATACTGGACTACCTCCTAGGTGAGGGATGACTTATTCCTGTGCTTGTAATGTGCAGGGGATATAATTTTCATGGGGGGAATTTGAAATTTGGGGGGAGAGTGCCCCTCTATTTATACCTTTTGGGAGCCCAGGGGGCCATCCATGTGAGCTGTCTTTTTCCACTTAAATTTCTCTTGATTTCATCGTGTGACTCTGTTTTTGGTGAGGACTTTATTGCAGGAGTCAGGTGATTTAAGGTTTGGTGGCAATATTTTCTCTTCACAGCCTTCATTCATCACATGATGGTCTTTTGGTGAGCTAATTATGATGTGATATTCTTGTATTTTCCTTGCATGCAGGAGGTGATTTTATTTTGACTGAGGATTTTTCTTGTGCACAGCCTTTTTTCTGTCACATGATATTCTGTTGGTGGATGCATTATCACATGATGACCTTGTAATTCCTTTGCATATGTCCTATTTTAGGTTTGGTAGAAGTGGCTGTGTAATTTATGCAGGTGTCATCATTGCTTTTCTTCTTTTTGAACTTTAAAATGAAGTCAGGTGATAATTTCTTGCACTGATGAATTCACTGTTATGTATGAGATGATGTGATTTTTGAGTTGGACACATGCTGTGCATAGTCATGTGGTTGAGATTTTATTAGAGTTGTGTACTGCATGCAGCCCGTTGTAACTAGCTTTGGTTGGCATGAGGTGATGAATGGTGTAAATAATCTTGATTCTGTTTTAAGGTTTCAAGTGGGGTTACTGTGGATATAAGATAAGGTACTCCTGTGGCTGTGTTGTAAATGAGCTTCAGGAATTCCATGGGGCTGGGATTTGCATCATGTGACTTTGAATGCAAGTTGGCTGTATAACTAATGCATGTGTCATTTTCTTTCTGCATGAGTCCTGTGGCTATAAGGGGGTGTAAAGCTGGGTGGGGTGTGTAATTTAAAGGGTGGTACCTTATTTATTGTAACTAGTTTACTATACGTAACTTGATTTTTACATATGCATAATGAAATTGAATAATTTATTTAAACACATACACTGCCCTTTGGTGCCTGTGCCATGGTTTTATGAGTTAAATCCAGCTTCTTGCTGTAAAATTGACCTTTTGGTGTAAAATTTGAGTGCAAGTCTGCATGTAGGCTGGATTTACTGCTGTTATGGGGTACTATGAGCTTGAGCGTGGTGAAAAAAAATGGTATGGAATACCACATCCCCCTCTCCATTTAATGCTGTCCCCAGCATTCCAGGTGAGAGCTCCCTATTCTTTATCTGATTCTGTGGTTTCCTCCAATACCTCTTCCTCATTTATTAATTCATCTTCTTCACTTTTTTCTTCTTATGTGTCTCCTTTTGTGTTTATAAACTTTCCTCTTTGGTAGAACCTCTTGACTTGAGAATCTGCAAATCTTCTTGCTAATTCTGTTCCATCCAGCTCCTCAAGTTCATATTGTCCATTGTTTATTTGTCTGATTACTCTGTAGGGTCCATTCCATTTGTTTTTGAAAAGTAGTCCCCAATTATTTTCTATTGCTTTGTTGTAAACCAGGACCAAATCTCCTGGTTTGAGTGGTGATCTTAGTTAATGTGCCATTCTTCTATCCCAATATTTCATAGAGTCTTCCCTAGATTTTTTGAGCTTTTCTGCTGCTTTTCTTCTCATCTCTTCTTTTCCTTCCAATTGTTTGGCTCTGCCTTCCAGTAATTCCTCAGTTGTGGATATTTTGTGCCATTCTACTGCTAACAATGTTTTTGTTTCAATGTCAATTGGTAATACTGGTATTTGTCCAAATTGGAGTTCAAATGGTGAGAAACCAATTGTTCTTTTAGTGGAAATTCTGTCAGCCAATGTAACTAGTGGTAAATATTTTTTCCATTTCCCTCCATTTTCTCCACACATCTTTACTAGTGCATCTTTCAGTTGTTTACGGCCCCTTTCCACCATTCCTTGAGACTCTGGGTAATAGGGTGCGGTGACTCTGATCCTTGATCCTGATTTCTTTACTGCATCTTGAAATTCTTTTCCAAACTCTGGCCCCCCATCCACAGTTACTTCTTTTGGTGAGCCATACCTGCAAATCCATTCTGAGGTGAACCATTCTGCAACTGCTTTTGCTGTTAATTTGACTAGTCCAACTATTTCTGGCCATCCTAAAAAATAATCTCTGGCCACAACCATATACTTCCATCTTCCAGATTTGATATGGACTGCATCCATACTGACCCTCTCAAAGATTGTTGATGTTGCTGTAGATTTTCCTTGTTCCCTTTGTAAGTTTTGACTTCTCTTTTGGCAGGCCAGGAAAGATTGAACCCATTTCTTGACTGATTTCTTCATTCCTTCCCACCAAAATCGTGCTTTCATTCTTCTATAAGCTTCATTTTCCCCTCTTTGGCCCATCTCTTCATGAAGTGATTTTATAATGTAGCTTTGAACTTCTTGACTTGATATCACCAGTTGAGGGTTTGGGTTATTTCTTCTTTTAAGCTGGCCATCTTCCAAGAAAAAGTTGGGTAACCTTCTTTTAATCCTTCTAAACTCTTCATCTTTGCTTGATTGTGGTTTTTTCATTGTACTTAAGTATTCTTGCATTCTCTTCCAAAATCCTTCTTGTTTGGTTGGTACTTGTACTCCTGAAAAATGGAGTGAATTTACATTCTTAGCCCCAAATCCAGGGTGTGGCTTGATCCAATCTTCTTCTTCATCAAATTCTGGTGCATCTTCATCTTCTTCTTTGGAGTTTTTTGGTCTTCTGGATAGCCCATCTGGCATAGTGAAAGTCTTCCCTGGTTTGTGTACCAAATCAAAGGAAAATAGTTGAATGAAAGCCACCCATCTTGTCATGGGGGCATTGGGTAAGCAAGGGGTGTTGATCATTTCAATTAAGGCTTTGCCATCAACTTGTAGTTCAAAATGTTGTCCCCAAAGTATTGTTTGAAGATTCTTGAGAATTCTTGCAACTCCACAGAGTTCCAATTTGTGTTCTGAGTATTTTGATTCTAATTTTGAAAGATTTATTGATTCATATAATACTGGTCTGTCTTTTCCTTCTTTGTCTTCTGCAGTGAGTACTGCTCCTGCAGCAATGTAGCTTGAATCTACTGCTAGCTTAATTTCTCCTGATCCTTTGTCATAATCCAATTTCTTGAGAGTTATTTATTCTCCAACTATTCTTCTGAGCTTATGGAAAGCTCCTTCACATTTTTGATCCCAGTCCCAGTAAACATCTTCTCTGGTGAGCCCTCTGAGTGGTGATTCAACTTGTGAGAAGTTCTCAATGAACATCCTTACATAGGCACAAAGTCCAAGAAATCCCCTTATTTCCTTCTTGTTAAGAGGTGTTGGCCAATTTTGAATTTTGTTGATCTTTTGTTTTGAAATTGTTCTTCCTTTGAGTGATACAACATGCCCTACTATGTCCAAAGCCGGAACACAGCATGCAAACTTTGATCCTGAGATAGTAAGTACTGCTTCTTCAATTCTGAATAAAACTCTTTCTAAGGTTATGGAATATTCCCATATAAATCTTCTGATTGAGGGGTTTTCTGGTAGTGTTTCTTGGTTGTAAAGTGTCACAGGGGCTCTTCGAAGTGAAGAGGGCCTGGCACTCAGTAAACTGGGACTCACTTATGGAGGGCTCAAAGATAAGATAAGATGAGATACACTTAAAAGTGTTAAGATAAATTGCTAAAGAATAAATATAAGAAAAAAGCAGCAACAAAGGATAAGAGTAAAAGAATAGAAGAGCCAACCACAAACAAGTCCAAGTCCACTGTTTCAACCTGTCAGAATGGAAAGAGAAGGGTTAATAAGGATATGGCCACCCAACTCATACTGTACAGGCGAAGAGAAAATGCAAAGACTAACTTAAGATTAAATAATTATAATACCCAAAATAAGGATAAGAATAATTATAAAATAATAAATAAACTAAATTAATTAACTGGGGAAAAGTCCCCAGGGGAAAGAAAGAGGGGCTGGTATATGTGAGAATCACCAGCCCTGATCCAGAGGAAGAATTTTCATGAGAATATTTGATGATTGAATTGAGTCTGGTCAATACAGGTCCTGTACGGCTGTACAGAACCTGTACAAGAGGTGTGGTGTATTGAAGTGATCATACAGTTTCAAGTTGGTGTATTGAAACTGTATTGGGTGAAACCATCCTGTACAGGTATTGACAGGCTGTATTGAGGTACCAAGCTGTATGAATGTTTCAGAATGAAGATTGCTGAAATTGAATGCTGATACAAATGCTGGATCTGCTGATTTGAGGTGTTTGAGTGGGTGTGTGAATGAATACCCTTACCCCTGATGAGTGGTTGTTACAGTATCCCCCTCTTGAAGCTGGTGGGCTCCTGAACACCATAATACCCTGCCATTGTTGAGTGGCATCTCACTACCCCACACACTGCTTTGAAAAGTTTTCTTTTGACCATTATCTCGAAATCCTTCTCCATCTCTTCTCTGTCAATTAAATTTATTTCCCCCTTCTTTAACTTTGAGTAAATACCCCACTTCGAACTGTTCTTTCTTCTGATTTCAACAACTGACGTCCTTGGGGTGTGGCCTTGGGTTGTATCCCAAAATGATGGCCACTGAGCTCTTGTGCTCAAAGAATGGTGCCAGATGAGTATATGAAGTGTACTCATCTGGCCAGCCCAATCAAATAAAATGATGATGACAAGGATTCAGGGGTCTTGTCCCCAATGGCCTTCAAAATGCCTCAACCAGCCCTTTATAGTGATTTTGGGCTGGTGCCTTCTCTATGGAGGATCTTGAGGATCCTTGAATTTATGGCCATTTTGGCCTTTTTTGGATCCTTGGTATCTTTGGGTGAAACTTTGGTCCATGGCCTTTTATGGCCAAATTGTGGGTTTTGAAATTTTCTGGCCTTTTTGGCCTTTTGAAGTCTTTGGGGTCTTACGGTCCGCGGGCCGTGGACCGTACGCCGCGGTCCATGGGGGTTATTGGAAGCCCCCAGGGCCCAAATTTGCTGGGGACCCAAGGGGGTAATGGGACCTAAAATGGCCCAAAAAAGAAGATTTCACCTTATATGGCCTGGACCACCAAGAACTTGGCCTCCCCCAAACTTGCAGGGGAGGCCCCCCATGCTGACTCCAGCCCCCAGAGGAGCCTTGGACCTTGACATTGAGAGGGTTTGAGGGGGGCCATGATTGACTTGTGGCCCAAATTCCCTTGAGGTCGAACTTTTGATTTGACGTGGGCTTGACGATTTGGTTGGAGTGAAATCCAGTGTCTTGTTCCTGTTTACGGTTGGTTTGACTCCTATTCATGCTCTTATAACAACTAATAAATGAGATAAAATAAAATGATTAAAATAATAAAGGAACCTCCCAATACGTGATTTGGAAGGGGATGCTGCTGCTTCCAATGAAATAAAAAGAAATTATACGAGTAAAGAAAGAAAAGAAAAGAAAATAAATAAGAGAAAAAGAGAGTAAAGAAAGAAATAAAGAAAAATCCTGATGGTTGGTCCTTCTTGTGGTGAGCTGCTTGATTCTGGCCAAGAAAGTGTCTGAAAAATGAAAACCAAGCATTTGATGCTCACAGAGTGGCCAAGGTGATGTTTTACAAGAAGTAAAACCCTCAGGGATGCATACCAGGAGATGGAACTTACTTTCATAACTTCCACTCCCCACCAAGCACCATAAAATTGAAAAAGATTGCCATAATGACTTCTGAGATGAATTGCCATAAATGGCTTCTGAGAAGAATTGCCGTAAATGACTTGGAGTAATGAATGTCTTGAATTATGATGAATGGCATAAAATGAAATGATAATAAAGAAAGAAATGAAAAAAAAATAAAGAAAGAAAACATTGGGCCATATCTTGATAAGGTCCAAATCGGAGGGTATTGATGTTGTATGCTTCCTGAACCTGTCCAAAGAAATGACAAGTGCTCACAAAGTGGCCAAGGTGATGCTTACAACAACATATGGGTAGAATACCCCCTTAATGGAGCATGCCAGGAGAGGAACTTACTTTCATTACTTCTTCTCCCCACCAAGCACCATAAATCAAACTCTTGAGGTATTTGGACCAGGCTTGTCTGGATACAATGAATGGAAATCCCTGACAAGGTCTGGTGAGTTGGTAAGGTTGGAAGATGGTTCCCAAGTGGTTCTTTCTGGGTCTTCACTGAATCCTTTCCACTCTACAAGATACCATGATTTACCTCTTTTGAGTTTTGAGTCCAGAACCTGAGCCACTTCCCATTCTTCTTGCTCTTCCACTAAAACTGGTGGTGGCGGCAATTGATGACGATTTGGGATAGTTGAATGCTTGACTTGTTCTAATAAGGACACATGGAATACAGGGTGAACTGTCTTCCATTGCTGAGGCAACTTGAGGTGATATGCATGGCTGCTGAATGTTCTGCATTATTATAGGCAAATTCAGCCATAGGGAGCCAGGTGTACCAGTCATCTTGATGATAGCTGACATACATCCAAAGGTACTGTTCTAGTATCTGATTTACCCTCTCTGTCTGTCCATCTGTTTCAGGGTGAAAGGCAGTTGAAAGATCTCTTGATATCTTGAGCTGCTGACACAATTGAGTCCCGAATGATGAAACAAATAAGGATCCTCTATCACTTACAATACTGACTGGAAGTCCATGCTTGGAAAATACATGACTAATGAAGATTTGAGCTAAATCCAGAGCAGTGATTGTGCCATAAGTTGGAATGAAGATTTCCATTTTTGAGAATCTGTCCACAACTACTAAAATTGAATCAAAGTTGTTTGACAGTGGCAATTGAGTGATGAAGTCCATTGATAATGAATTCCAAGGACCAGACGGAATTGAAAGAGGCTTGAGTAATCCAAACTTCTTGTGATGAATGTTCTTGTTTCTTGAACATTGCTGACATGAGGACACATAGTCCTTGATGAATTGATTCATGCCAGCCCAATAAAAATCCCTCTTGATGAGCTTGAGGGTCTTCTCCTGGCCAGGATGGCCAGCCAATGGTGAGTCATGACGCTTTTGAAGAATATTGAGTTGAAGTTCTTCATTGCTTGCGATTACCACTCTATCTTTGAATAATAATAACTTGGCTTGAGGTTCAAGAGAATAATCTGGAACTGATTCACCTCTTGCTAGTTGCTTGAGTATTTCTTTGTAGTCTTTGTCTTGCCATACTTCTTTTTGAATCTTGTCAACTAAATCTGAGAAAATTTCGACTTTGATTGAGAAGAACCTTGACTCTTGAATTCCATCTTGCTTAAGTACTTGATGAAAATTCTGAGGATTCTTGCTGATGAAGTCCACGCCCCTCTCTGGGTACACGTTGTCCCGACGTGACAAGGCATCTGGTAAAGTGGCCAGCCTGCCTGGGCGGTAAGTGATAGTGAAATGAAATTCTGAGAGAAATTCAGCCCAACGGGCCTGACGACAAGTAAGAACTTTGGAAGACATGAAATACTGCAAGGAAGAGTGGTCTGTCAAGACCTCAAAAGGATTGGAGAGAGAAAGAAGAAATGCTCTCCAGCGCTTGAGAGCCCAAACTATGCCAAGGAGTTCCTTGTCATGAATTTCATAGTTGAGTTCAGCTGGTAAGAGCTTGCAACTATCAAATGCAATGGGATGCTTTCCTGAGTCATTCACCTGACTCAGTACAGCGCCCAATGCATAATCAGAAGCATCAGTCTCTACAATAGTAGGTAGAGATGGATTGAAGTGGGATAAGATAGGAGCAGAGGTGAAAGCTTCTTTGAGTGCTTGAAACTGACTAAGAGCTTCCTCATTGAAGATGAAAGGAGAATCTTTTTTAAGGAGGGAAGTGAGAGAAGTGATTTTTTTAGAATAATTTTTAATGAAACGTCGATAAAAATTGGCAAAGCCAAGAAAGGATTGAAGAGCCTTGATGTTTTTGGGCTGAGGCCAATTGAGGATTTGCTGAACTTTTGAAGAATCCATCTTGAGGCCATCACTTGAAACAACATAGCCCAAGTATTCCACACTTGAGGCATGGAATACACACTTGGAGGCTTTGGCAAACAGATTATTGTCCCTCAGTCTTTGGAGGACAGAGGTCACATGTTTGACATGTTCCTCCTCAGAACTGGAAAAGACCATAATATCATCTAGATAAACCACAACAAACACATCCAAAAAATCTGCAAAGATATCATTTACTAGATTTTGGAAAGAAGCAGGAGCATTGGTCAAACCAAATGGCATGACCAAATACTCATAACTGCCATATTTGGTCCTAAAGGCAGTTAAGTGCTCATCCCCCTCTTTGATTCTCAGAAGGTTATATGCACCACGCAAACCTATCTTGGAGAAGATAGTGGAACCGTTGAATACGGTAAGAAGCTGGTTCATAGGAGGAACAGGGTATCTGTTCTTCCTAGTGACAGCATTGAGTTTGCAGTAGTCAACACACAAACGAAGACCTCCATCCTTTTTCTTGACAAAAAGGACAGGTGCTCCTGTTGAAGAGGAGCTTGGTCTAATGAAACCTTTCTCTACATTCTCTGAAATGTAGGCCCGCAGTGTTTCTGACTCTTGATTTGATAATGAGTAGATAACACCCATTGGAGGTAGAAGACCCTCCAATTCGATATGGTGATCACAGGCGCGGTGTGGAGGAAGTTTCTCTGCTTTCACCTTGGAGAATACATCCAAATATTGGTGATAAGCAGGAGGAACAACCTTCAACACAGTTTCAATTTCTTCTGGCTCTTCCTCCTCATCCCACTGCTCCTCCAGGGATGCATGAAAAGATAAGGGAGGAAGGTCCATATCCCCTTGGAGGAGATGAAGTGAAGATATGGCAACATCTTCTCCAACATCCTTTATCTCTTTGAAGACTTCATCTCTTGATGGAAGTAATGACTGAGAGGGAATTATGGAAGGGATATGGACAGAAGAAAGAATGGAAGGGGTCTTAAGTTCACCAGCCAGAGCAACACTGTTGACAGCAGTGGCTAAGTCATTACTATTAGAAGGAATAATACCACTAGAATCCTTATGATTAGAATCATAGGTGATCAATCCATTTTTCCAATCAATAATGGGATTGAAATGGTAAAGGAAATCATAGCCCAATATCAGGTCTTCTCCCTTGGGTGAATCTATGATAAATAAGTCCCATTCAAAGCTTGGGAAGGAAGGCAAGTCAACTACCCACTTGGTATAATGGGTGATGAACAAGGCAGGGGATTCATTAGAATCCAAAATGAAAAGAGGAATCTTTTCAGGGAGCTCTGACAGAGTCAATGAGTACTTGAGAACAAAATTCTTTGCAACAAAGGAGTTTGTAGCACCAGAATCAATGAGAATACTATAAAAAGTATCAGAGACAGAAGAGAAAATAAGAAATTTTAAAGATTTCTTGACACTAGTATTCAGAGTGCACAATTGGGCTCTTGAAGGAAATAAGTGAGAACCATTGAACACATCATGATTCCCACTCAGGCTTTTCCCTGCTTGCTAGGGAAGCCTTCTGATGATCCTTGCCTATTCTCAGGCCTCTTGAAGCATTTTTCAAATGGGTGCTTTCCACCACAATAATTGCATAAACCTTCTTCAATCCTCCTCTCCTTTTCAGAACCAATTAATTTGTTGTCCTTATTGAGGAGAGAAGCATGAGGCTTGTCTTTGGACATTTGAAAATTCTTCCCCTTCTTATTCTTATTGTGATAAGGCTTCTTGGATGATGAACTTTGAGGAGGCTTGGAGGAATTGGATCCAATGATTGGATGCTTCTTCTCTTGATGACTGCCCTTTTCCTTTTGCCTCTCATGATATCTTGTGTCTAATTCTCAAGTTACATCCATAAGTTCTTGAAGAGTGTCAAAAGTTGCAGGGTGAGAAGCCAATTGGTCCAATAATCTTGATGCCAATCCTCTTCTGTACACATGAATGTAAGCTCTTTCCCCCCAATCTCCAATTCTTGACATTAAGCTTCTGAAATCTGCTATGTACAAGGAAACATGACCACTTTCCTTCATCCTCAAATTTTCCAACTCCTGTTCAGCTTTCCTGACTTCATTGGGGTCACCAAACAGAGTGAATAATTGAGATTCAAACAATGGCCAATTATTGAGGAGGTAGGAAGGGTCTTCATTGGAAATATTTGAGAGGTAAGGTTCAATCCATTTGCCAGCTCTACCAGTAAGAAAAGAAGTTGAGTACAGAACCTTCTTCCTGTCAGAGAAGAAGTTTGCTGGATCATTATGGAAAATTAGTTGACAGGATTGGATAAATCCTCTCAACTTATGAGCTTGAGTACCATCAAAAGAATCAGGTGCCTTCATGGATGGAGTCTTGAAAGCAGGGGCTTTGGAATTGTCCCTGGGAGCAACTGCTTGAGTGAGTTGCCCCATGAATTGAGTCATCTGCTCCATCATCTTGAGGAGACTTGGATCAGTTTGAGAGACAAGAGGTTGACTAGAAAGGGCTAGATTAGAACCCTGAGGCACCTCTGGAGCATTTGCCAAGGCATCTGCCACTGCAGTTTCCCCAGAATCTTCCTCTTCCACAGACTCTTCCCCCTCTTCATCTTCAACTTCCCCTAATCTTGCTCTTGCACCTTCAGACATGCCAGGGTAGCCACCCAAAAATCCAGAAAAGGATCTTGATCTTCTAGATTTCATTCCACCTCTTCTTGAGGGTGCTGCTCCTTCCATTGGTGGTCCTCTGTTCAAGTTTTCACTCAGTTGATGAACTGATGGTGTGCGGTCAAGAGGAGCCCTTGCTGTAGGAGTGAGAACAGCTGGAATTTTCTGGGATCTAGTATTCTTTGCTGGGGGGCTATGCTGGACTGGCATTATGAAAAGAATTAAAATAACTTGATGGTATTAAGAAGAATAATCAGGCTTGGCCAAATAAATCACAATAAAATCTTGATGAATCTTGAGGAATCAATTCAAATCTTGAGGTGAAATCAAATTCAATCAACAATCAAATCAATTCAATCAATCAACAATCAATTCAAATCAAATATCAATAATCTTGAGTAAATCAATAATCAATAAATCAATAATTCAGTGTCTTCAATATGAAATCAAGGTCTTGAGGAATCAATCAATCAATTCAAAATCTTCAGAAATCAATTCAATATCTTGATGAGTCAAAATCAATCAATAAATCAAAATAAATTCTTGAGGATCAATCAAAATCTTGAGAGTTCAAAAGTCAATCAATAATCCAAATGAAATCCTGAATCAATAACCCAATCAACCAATGAATCCCAATGAATAATCCAATCAAATAACCAATCAATTACTCCTGAATAAGACCTGAATAAAAACACAGAAAAATTTGATTTGATAAAATAGAATGAAGTGATGAAATGGTCAGCAATGATTAAGAAAGGAAAAGGAATCAATTTTCATAAGAATGAAATGAATGAGATGAAAATTGATGAGAGAGAAAAATTCATAGAAAATCATAAAAAATCATAAAATCATGAAAAGGTCATAATTGAAGAATGAGAGAATTAAATAAAATGAATAAAAGAAAGAATCAAATATGAGTTAATTAATTTAATGTCACAGGGGCTCTTCGAAATGAAGAGGGCCTGGAACTCAGTAAACTGGGACTCACTTATGGAGGGCTCAAAGATAAGATAAGATGAGATACACTTAAGAGTGTTAAGATAAATTGCTAAAGAATAAATATAAAAAAAAAGCAGCAACAAAAGATAAGAGTAAAAGAATAGAAGAGCCAACCACAAACAAGTCCAAGTCCACTGTTTCAACCTGTCAGAATGGAAAGAGAAGGGTTAATAAGGATATGGCCACCCAACTCATACTGTACAGGCGAAGAGAAAATGCAAAGACTAACTTAAGATTAAATAATTATAATACCCAAAATAAGGATAAGAATAATTATAAAATAATAAATAAACTAAATTAATTAACTGGGGAAAAGTCCCCAGGGGAAAGAAAGAGGGGCTGGTATATGTGAGAATCACCAGCCCTGATCCAGAGGAAGAATTTTCATGAGAATATTTGATGATTGAATTGAGTCTGGTCAATACAGGTCCTGTACGGCTGTACAGAACCTGTACAAGAGGTGTGGTGTATTGAAGTGATCATACAGTTTCAAGTTGGTGTATTGAAACTGTATTGGGTGAAACCAGCCTGTACAGGTATTGACAGGCTGTATTGAGGTACCAAGCTGTATGAATGTTTCAGAATGAAGATTGCTGAAATTGAATGCTGATACAAATGCTGGATCTGCTGATTTGAGGTGTTTGAGTGGGTGTGTGAATGAATACCCTTACCCCTGATGAGTGGTTGTTACATAAAGTGATCTTGGTCCTTTTATTCCTCCATCATCAATAAAAATTCCTACACTTTCTGGTATTTCTTCTTGAAGTATCCAGGTCATTTGGGCTTGGTATACTGCTACTGAGTTGGTGGCTCCTTGGGGTAGTCTTGTGAGTTGCATCCTTCCAAGGGGTGTTTCAAAAGTAGTGAGGGGTCTTGTAGTGACATCTAATTCTCTTTCATCATATCCTCCCATGATGTCTCCTAGTCCATAGCATGCTCTTCCTGCAAATTCATCTACAAATTCTTCAATGTGAGGTGGTAAGCCAGCATCCTTGATGGTGACTTTGTTGAGTTCTTGAAGGTCATGGACAATTCTCAGTTTTCCATTTGATTTGGCCACACAAAATATTGGGCTTGGGTATCTTGAGGTGGATTGCTCATAGAGTCCAGTCCTGATTATTTCTCTGATTAATTCAGTAAACTGAGGTAAAATTGATTTGGGAATGGGAATTGGTTTCTCTGCCAAGGTTCATGAGGTATGACTGGTATTTTGTAAGGTTTTCCATATGAGTGCTTGAGTAATCCTCTTTCTTCTTCACAAAAGGCTATTGCTTTTTCCCTTAAGGTAATAACATTTTTGAGTAAATTGATTTCTTCATTTGATAACCATCCTGGTGGTCCAAAATTAACTGCTTGCAGTCTTTCATGGGTGACCTTGAAGGTTTCTTGAAATATAGGTGGGTTGGGTGATAAGGGTGTTTCATAAGGATCTCTTGACAAAGGTGGTCTTTCCAAAGGTGGGTTAAGGTCTTGAGGCATTGGCTCATTGACTGGTCTCACCTTCTTCAGGACTGATTTGTATTTTTCTGCTAAGATTTGGTGATCCATCATCAATTATTTACTTTTTTTTTTTCTTTTTCTTTTTTTTTTCTTTTTTCTTTAATTATTTCTAAGAACTTGCTAGTGTCCTGAAATCTTGAGGTCTTCACAATTCTTCTTTCTTCTTTCTTCCATAAAACTGTAGTTTAAGGTCATACTGGACCTACAACTAGGTGTGTAACCCCTGTATATTAGGTATACAAGTCCTGCAGCTTAAGTCATGCAAGGACCTCCTGGCCTAATCCAAGGGCTTATCTTGATTTTTTTTTTCATAAATAATCTTTTTCACTGTCAGTATTCTGAATAATTGTCCTATGATAAGTTGTTTCCCAATTCTCTTGCTATTTCTTCAAAATAATTTATGTCCTTTTGTTCTTTTGTATTCCTGAATTATACCTGTTATAAAGAAATGAAAAATAAATTTTTTTAAATAATAAGGTGATTTAAAATTGATTTTAATATTAATTTATTGATATTTTTTTTAATAATATTTGTTTTGGATAAGGGCCCCCCTCTCCATTTAAAAATCTTGAGTTGTTTTTCAAATTTTGAAGAGGATATGATCTCATTCCCCAAAAACTTCCACTATAAGGGATAGTGTAAGAAATAAGTTTACTCACCCCTTATTTTTATAGTTATTTTGATGAGGATAAATAATGATACAGTAAATATACATAATTTTATTTTGATGATGATTCAATAAATTTATTTTTTTTATTTTTTTTATTTTTTCTATTTTTTCTATTTTTTTTATTTTTTTTATTTTTTTTATTTTTTTATTTTTATTTTTTTACTGTAAATATAAAATACCCATTAAGTGGATATCTGAGTAAAAAGCACAATTCAAATGAAATAAACCTGAATCACAATTAAGATCATGGAACTTTTTGGTTGAAGGTGGTAATTTGTGCCATTTAGCAAAAATTGGTGCTCTTGAGAGTATTTATGATTAATATTACATAGTTTAATGATCATAATTTGGGTCCTTTATTCATATAATGACCCTTATGATGCCACAACTCTTCCTTTTGGAATCATCATTGTGACTCAGACTTTATTTCAAGTCCATCCCTTTTATCGTTCAGATTTTCTGTTACCCATAAATGCATTTGAGTTGTTAAAAACTATAAACAGTGAAATTGAAAATTTGTACAGTTAAAAAAAACTCTTCTTTGCTTTTTGGGGGGCTTTCAAATTCCTTTTGGAATAAATAGCACATTGAGGTGTTATTAATATGTAAGTACCCCAAATTATGTCATCAATTTATGAGTCTTTAATATAAATAACTCCTTCAGAGTTCAATTAATTCCTTCATGGCACAAATACTTCTTCTTTTCAAACAAGTTCCAATCACTCTCTTGTAATTGAAGAAATCTTTCAAATAAATTGATCATCATTTTTTTTTTAAAAAAAAAAAAATACTTGATGTAGAGTTTTTTTTTCTTTAAAATTATTATTATTATTGAGTTGAAAAATTAAGCCAATTTAATGGCTTTTGTTGTAATTGTAGGAGAAGTAAAATAAAGATAATAAATAAATGGAATATTCTTGAGATCATGAATGCAATATGCCCCCAATTCTTAGGTAGTTTATAATTGAATTTTGGGATAAAAAATAAAATATCATAAAAAATATGTTCAAAAGCTTAAGTCAGTACATCTTTCAAATTCTTTTTTATAATGCCATAAAATTAGAAATTAGAAAAATAAAGTAAAATAAAACCTCAGGTAGTTTATAGTCTTGCCTAGGACTTATCCTGTCTTTGATAGTCCTTGTTCAATCTTTTTGAATATTTTAAATACAAATTTTTGGGTCTTTCCAAGGACCATTGGTTGATTATGTTGTAATTTGAGTCCTAGTTGAGAATTTTTAGTGGTTAGCAGTTTATGGTCTTGCTAAGGACCATTGGTTTATTGATTTGAATTTTGAGTCCTTGTTGAGAATTTTAATGGTGGGCAGTTTATGGTCTTGCCAGGGACCATATTTTGTCTTTGCTTTGGTCCTTGTTGATAATTTTAGTGATTTATTTTTGATATTTGAAGGGGCGGTTTATGGTCTTTCCAAGGACCACATCTTGTGTACAGGCACCTGATTGTTGCACTTGGGGTTTCCTGGCATGTAATTTATCTTCAAAGCCAAGTTGTATAGCTATCTTAAACAGTTTATAGTCTTATTGAGGACCTATTTTTATTTTATAAGCACATTTAAGCCTATAAAATAAGAGAAATATTTTATTAATGTTGCATACCTGTGGAAGCCAAATCAAATATGTTAGTATAGTTATCATTCAAAATAAGAAAGCATAAAAGATAAAATAGCAGTTTAAAGCCTTGCTCAGGGCATTTATTTTTTTATAGCCCTGTAAAAAATTAAACAATATTTTTTTTTGTTAATTTGAAATAAAATAAGAAACCAGCAGTTTAATGTCTTGCTGAGGACTTACTTGTTATTTCTTGTATCCTGAGGGCTTTTTCCCTTTTAATCCCCCATTCTGTTATATACATTGATATTTCTCTTGTTATTATATATATATTGGTTGATAAAAAACTGTGAAAAATAGAATAAAGTTGTCAGTAAAATAATTAAGTCATTAAAATGATAAAACAATATAAAATCGAGCAGTTTAAAGCCTTGCTCAGGGCTTTTGATATATTGAAGTCCTGTAGGATTCAAAATAAAGTATTTCAGTATGGTTTAATTGTCAAAATGTAAAATTTAGCATTTTAATGTCTTGCTGAGGACACTGTTTATTATTTTTTTGTATCCTGAGGGCTTTTTCCTTTTTTAATCCCTCATTCTGTTGTATATATTGATCTTTCTTTTGTTATTTTATATATATTGATTGATAAAATCTGTAAAAAAAATAAAATAAAATAATTAAGTCAATAAAATTATAAAATAATATAAAATTGAGCAGTTTAAAGCCATGCTGAGGGCTTTCATTTTTTAGAGCCCTGTAGCCTATAAAAAAATGAAATATGTCAGTTTAATTTGATATCAAATATAAATTGAGCATGAAAAATAAAATAAAATAAGCAGTTTATAGCCATACTGAGGGCTTTTACTATTTTATGTTTATATATGTTTGAAAAATAAAGAAATAATAAATTCTTAGTTAAATAAAAATAAGAGAAGTCAATAAAATGAAAATAATAATGAAAGATAAAATTGAAAAGTTTAAAGCCTTGCCCAGGGCTTTTATTTTTTTAGAGCCCTGTAAAAAAGTAAACAATAATATTTTTTTTGTTAATTTGAAATAAAATAAGAAACCAGCAGTTTAATGTCTTGCTGAGGAATTTTGTTAATTTATTGTTTCTTTATAGAATAATTTAATCAAAAGAAAAGAAACATCAGTAATATTCAGCTTTAATAATGAAAAAAATAGAAAATAAACAGTTTTAAGTCTTGTTCAGGACTTATTTATTATTATTATTATTATTATTTTAAAGCCCTGTAGAGTTTGATAATCAGAAGTTTATATCAATTTGATTATAAAAGGTAAAATTATGTTAAAATTAAGAAAATAATCAGTTTAAAGCCTTGATGAGGGCATTTTATCCAAAACATAAATAAAAGAAATATTTAACAGTTTAAAGTCATGTTGAGGAATTTTCTTTTTTTAATTTGTTTTCCTGATTTATTTTACCAAATTTCATTTCATTTTATTTTTTTGGGTCCTCTATTCACTAAAGAATGTGATTGTCCAGGTGAGGTTTTGTTGTTGAGAGGGCTAGAGCACTCTTGTATCACTTAAGACCACCTCGTGTAGCTGATTTGGAGCTATAATGCACTCTTACTTCCCCTGTAAAGCTCCAAAACTCATCGGTAAATTGTATTTGGGCTAATACAGGTGGTATTACACCTTTACAATGCTTAAAAGAATATCGGGCTGTTTTTGTTTTGGGTGGGTGTTATCTATTGAACAATATGTTCAAATTGAATCGGACTGGGGTGTTGGGATGATCCAGGTCTTTTAAAGAACCTCCCTGAATTCCCAAAGTCATTCAGGTTGCTCCTTTCAGTGGAATCGTGGGTGATTGAAGCTTCAAATCACTTTGGGTGAGCTGTGCTTTGGTTGATGGGTCTTTTAAACCGTTCTAATCATCTCTGTTGATTGAATAATTTGGGAATGACTTCCAGGGCCCTGGGGGTGTTTGTTTGCATCTGGTTCCTTTAGAATGCCTCTTAGTGAGGCTTTAGTTTCCTTCTGAGCCTTCACCTGGTCTCCAGTGTGATCATAACCAGCTTGACTGGTAGCGGTGGCTGTAACATCTTTTTCTGGGCTAACTCCACCATTGGAATGAGCCCTGTCACATCCTGCCTCTATGAGGCTAGTGAGAAAGCTCCCCTGTCGTGATATTACAGCTATCATTCAGTTAGTTGAATTGTACTATTTCCTTTTAGCTTTCATATACCATCTGCTGTCATCAAAATGTTTCTTGCTTAAACGTTTTCATGCAGTGCACTGGCATGGTATCAAGTTGTCACACTGATGTTGAAAGTTGACAGCTTGAGTGCTTTGGTAGTCTGAACATGTCTATACACCTTTAATTAGTTGGTTGTCTCTTTTTCCTTCTTTTGTCTTCCCTGTTTTTATTTATACTTTTATTAATCCTTCGCATACAATTACCAGGTCCCTTGAGCTGATTGTTGGCCTTGCAAACAGCTCAAACAGTACTCCTAAATGTTGTAATCATCCCCTGAAGTATTCCAGAGGGTGGGATAGTGATGCTGTCCAAGCTAGATGGCAACAAGCGGTGTAAGGTCTGGTTGAGATTTCCAGGCTGTCATCTGTCAAAATATTATGTTGGAGGAGCTATCGGAGCTGATAATGAGGAATTTGAGGGCTTCTATGTTGCAACTTTACTGCTGGAAGGCAGTTTTTCATTTCACATTTTTTTTTGTTTGAACATGCCAGGCCATGCTGCTGATAAATCTTATTTTCTCTGCCTTCTGTGATCTTAACATTCTGACGTAACACTGCTCCAAGAAAGCTAATTCCACCCTAAATAGGACTAGTTATTACCAGTAGTGACAAGGATGTTAGTTGATGACAGTTTTTAGCTGTAGTTGGTTTCACATCATGATTTTACAGCTATGACTGAATTAGTCATAATTCTGCTTTTTTTTTGTGTTTATTCTAAGCAGAAATGCCTGAAGGTCATTCCTTGGCTGTCGTCTAGCTCCATTTCTTACAAGACTACATGCAGTGCTCTGGTGCAGTGTTTGTATGTTATTTCTCATCTAATAGTATGATGCACCATTTTTCAGTCCTTCTTCAGTGCATGCAAGATCATTAGCTGATTTGTGGAAACTTGTTTGTTCTTTTTCTATTCCTTCGCAGCCACTATGCTTCTTCTGGTGCCAATAACTATGTTGAGAAGATAAAGATGATTTCATTCAGATCACCGTTTCTGATTGTTGATGCTGTTACTGTGGAATCTCTTGTTGAAATGAAGATACAGTATATACTCTTCTTTAGCTGCAAGATTTGATGGGCTTGAGAAGCTGTTATGATAAGCTCTAGCCTGTCCAATGGAGTCTTTGAGGGGGCTCCTAACTTCTACCACTACCTCACCACCCTTTTTTCTCGTTAAAATTCTCGAAACACACCTCACCCATAATCTTCAAAATCAAAATTAAATAAAATAATCAATCATCTCTACTCTTCTTTTGCAATACATGAGCCCTAGCCCAGCTCTTTCAAACCCTCCCTCCCAGCTCTTGCAGCTGATTAATCCACTACCAAACCCCCCAGATCCAGACGGTCAAATGGACATACCTGAGATCTTCAAAGGCGAACCCAAGTCAGTCCAACAAGGCAATTCCGATAGAGAGCTGCTGCACTTGGTGCTTCAAAAGGTAATGAATCTGGAAAATCAAGCTAACCAAACCCCTCCACAGCTCATGAAACTAGTAACTTGATTATTTGATCAACTGGACACCATGAATCTAAGACAACAGGAGATGGAAGAAGACATTCAGAAGCTTCACAAATGATTAGACAACCTGGAAAGCTCTAGAAAATCAACTCCGGTGGAGGTACGTATCCCTACCCAAAGCACAATGATAAACAAAATGCCATCTCCCCCGTCTTTTGCAGATATAGTAACAAGAAACCTACCCCCGAAGCCCTCCTTCTTGCCCAATAAGACTCTGCCAGCCCTACAAATGCCCCAACTACAAGACAACAACAAATTCAAGGAATACAACATTGTTATTCACCCACGTTTTGGGCAACCTAAACGGTTTGAAGGAAAGACCACTCAAGAAACATACAACAAGATCAACAAAGCACTTGTGAGCCTTAGAGGTAATTTCATATACCCAAAAGACCACAAATACAAAAATAACATATTAATATAAATAAATTTATATTATTAAAATAAAAATCAAAATATAAATATAAAATTATATTAAAAATAAAAAATTAATTATAATTTAAAAATAAAAATTCATTAAATTTTGTAAGTATAAAATTACATTTATACTTGAAAAAATTAAGTAAAAATGAAATTTTAACAAAATTGTGAAAAAATAAACAAATTTGGAAAAAATTTAAATAAAAATTATTATAACTTTTTATCCATTAAATAAACATATAAAAATTGTTTCACCATTGGATTCCTCATAAAAAATTAGGTGGGGTCACCTCTGAGTGAAATTCTTGTAACTCAACTCTAAATAAGCTTAAATTAAGTTTTTAGTATTTTCAATACAAAAGTTGAAAATCCTCAAAACCTTAACTTAATTCACACCACATGTGGTGTTAACCATCAATTTTTGTGTTAAAATTGAGGTGTTGTGTTTAGTTTAGAAGTTATGAGGAATTGAAGTATTTTCAATTGAATTCAATTGAAATGTCAAAATGTGCGGGTGTATTACATAATTGAACTTTGATTTACATATGAGGTGTCAATTATTACTGTATTGTACTGTACAATTGAATTGAATTACATATGTAAATTATAAGTATAATACATGATGAGGAATTAAAGGAAAAATAAATTGGAAAGATTAAATTTGGGGGGGAAAAGGAACTCCAGCTCTAACGGGGAGCTAGACCCCCAAAATCCTTGCTGACAGGCATGGGATGTCAAAATTCACGCAAAATTTCATCACTTTTGGCCTGGAATTGAGTTACAGGGTCTGTGGACTCAATTGATGATGAGGTTTTGATACCAACTGGGGTAGTTTTAGCTCTTGCCAAGAGGGTAAAACTACCCTTAAGATAAAACAATCATAGTAAAAACAGTTTTAACTGGTTTCTACGCCTCTGACACACATTCTGACGTGTTTTGAAGGCTCTAGGCCTGGTATTGCTATAGTAATTGCTGATTTAAGGGTCTAAAATGGCTAAAAATGGCTAAAAATGGCTTAAACCAGCCCTTCTTGGTCTAAACCAGGGTTCAATGATTCCATAATTGACTTTTCTGTTGTCAGACTGTTTTTCACAAATGACAAGAGTAAATTTTACTTTTGGAATAAGAGAATTGATGGCTATAAAAGAATGTCTTCTTTGCCCCACTTTTCTCTTCATGTTAGAATCTTTTCCTTTTATAATTAGTTTAAACATTGTTAAACCAATCAATAAAAGATTCCAACCACCTTTCTCAAATCATTTTAAACCTTTTAACCACGTGAAAAAATCATTATAGTCATTTTTACCCCTGAACCACCCCAAAAGTGAATTAAAGCATCTTTCATCACTGTAAACTTTGTCACTTTGTTTCCAAATTCACTCTGGTCACTTTTGGGCGTGTTTTCTCTTTAATATTCTTTTTAAAGACTTTTTTCTTTAATTTGTTGCTTGCAGTTCTTTGCTCAATTAATTCCAATTGTAATTGCTCTTGAAGAAATTTCTTTTGTAGCCTTAAAATATCTCTTGTAGAGTATTTTTTGGATAAATTTTTATTGTTGGTAAAACAATAAATCTTTATAATATTATTGTTTTATACTAATAAAGTTATAAGCAATGAAATTGGCGTGTTTTCTCTTAAAAACAATATTTCTTATCATTTTTAATTGATTTTTACCTTATACAAATTTTGAGGACAGGAAAAGTACTTGATTTTTAATCAAAGTTTCATATCCACACCTTACAGCACTCATCAAAATAAACGCCAAAAGTGACAACAACCCAATCCAAATAAAAGCCATAATTCAATATCCCTCAGGAGATGTCAAAGTATTCACAAAAACCAGACACAAAGCTGTATGGCTTCTCAATCATTGTGCCGAATGGACACATCTAGCGGACCCAGTTTTTGTAACGTCCCCCACCCTTTTCCCAGTTATAGCCCACTCATGCCCAACCTACTTAGACTTGGATAAAAAAACTACCGTAGAGAATCTTCTTGAACAAAACGAAATAGAGAAAAAAAATGTCAATAGGGTACGATGGATAGGACACCCCAGGGAGGAAGAGAAAACATATGGTTCAATAATACTCCACTTCACAGATAAGGCTACAGCATGACAAATCATCCAAGGAGGATCAATATTTGATGGCTGCTTCATGAGAACAATGGCGTACATCCCTTCCATCCCCCAATGCTTCAACTGTCTGAAAACAGGCCACATGGCTCACATGTGCAAAGAAAAACCTATGTGCTCCAAATGCGGTAAGGAACACATCTCTCAGAACTGCACTGACCAATCTTTCACCTTGTCTATCAAAAGATGCGTATGATGCATAGAACAAGACACAATTCAGAAAAAAGAAATCGATTTGTATGACAAGAAGTACCAACATTTTTGCTTAAGCTCCAAATGCCCGGTATGTAAACAAGAAATTCAGACCCTAATCACACAAACCACCTCAATATCACAGCAGGAAAATCAGGCATTAAGGAACCAATCCCGAATAAGACCCCATGACAAATAAAACAATCCACACAGTGACAACAAGGAATTAAAATAACGCCACGGTACCTTCCAATGACATGACCAACCAATTTAACTACAACCCACGCCAATCCAACGTCTCCCTCTACAAACTGAACTGCCATAATCGTTACGATACAACAATGAGCATGCTAAATACAGAACTAACGAGTGTGGCCCTCTTGATATGGGAACCCTGGACGAACCCCTTCGATTGGCAACCCCCACTTCACCTGAACTGGCATAGAATACTCCCAAATGGCAAACCCAAGGAGAAGGCAGAATGAGTGCGAACATGCATCTATGTCAACAAATCAATTCCCTTCCATAACATCCTAGCTTTTCCCACAAACACCCCTCTCCTGACCTGGGTTTCAATACTGTACCTCAATCCTTCAACACCCAAACTGACTCTAGTCTCTGTCTACAATCCACCAACAGGTTTGACGGGCTTACCACCACTACAAAACTGGCTGAATGCCGAATCATCCAGATCCCACCCCACTCTACTCATGATTGACTCAAACCTCCACCACAACTTATGGAACCCGGCATCGTATAATCACCAACACATGGAGGCAAAAGATCTAATACGAATGTGCGGGAAAAAAGGCTTCAAACTCATTTCACCGCGCCAAGTACCCACCTTCTTTGGTGCAACAGGACGCCCTACCACAATCGACCATACATGGGAAAATCATAAAGACGGGAAGTTACAAATAACCACGAACGTCCAGCTCAATAACCACTCATCAGATCATCAACCCATACTCACAACAATCAACTTCCCAGAAGACAACCTCACCCCAAACCTCAAACACCTAGCAATACACCGAGGGAAAATAGACCAACAAAAAGTTTGCAGGTCACTCTCATTTAAGCTCCAGGCCCTCCCAAACCTCACGCAAACTAGCTGTCATAATCCAATAGATGAACAGGTCGAAGGCCTGACCAAAGCCCTTAGAGATGCTATGGAAGCGCAAGGTAAGTGGGTCACCACCAATAAGCATAGGATGAAACCATGGTGGAACACCACCATTTTAAACCCTCTAGCTCGAGCGAGAAACAAGGCCAGGAGGAACATGCTCAAGACCCAAACTAACAAAACGAGGACAACGTACTACCAGTGCCAGCAACTCTTCAAGAAGAAAATTTGGGAGCTCAAGACCTCTCATTGGAGAAAGTTTCTAGCCGAACGAGGCCCAGAAAACATGTACCAAGCCTACAAGTTCACCAAGAGCCGAATGACGGGGGAAATAGCACCCCTAAATCATAATGATGGAAGTTTGACAACGGAGGTAGAAGAGAAAGCTGTACTCCTCTTTCAAGGTACGTCAGTTACAGAAGGGGGAACTGACATTTTAGACACCCCCGTTCTGCTAGCACAGGAGCACCCTGGCATCTTCCCCCCAGTCCCACCTGAAGAGATACAGAAAGCAATTAACAGCCTCCCAAACAATAAAGCAGCGGGGTCTGACACAATCCCAAACGAAATCCTTAAAATCGCGGCACAGCTTCTATTACCAATACTCACACCACTCTTCAACGCATGCCTGGCAAAAGGCCACTACCCCACCCCATGGAAAACTTCCCTAACAGCAATCATAAGGAAAAATGATAAAGATGACTACTCCAACCCAAGTGCTTATCAACCAATAGCGTTACTCAACACATTAGGCAAGCTTTTTGAGAAGGTAATCAATAATTGCCTCACCTTCTGGTCAACAAGTGAAGAAGTATTGCACCCAGGTCACAGAGGGGGAACACCGGGAAGAAATATAAATGATGCCTTGACAGTACTCACATCGTGGATATACGGGAAATGGAGGGAAAATAAAGTCATAGTAGGAACTTTCTTAGATGTAAAGTCAGCATACCCCTCAGTAAAGAAGAGAAAGCCAATTGATATCCTGTTAGAGAAAAGCTGCCCTCCCTATCATTGTCATATCATCTTTTCCTTTCTGACAGACCGCTCCACACAAGTTTGATTGAATGACTATGTTTCACAGTCATTCAATGCCCCTAATGGCCTACCGCAAGGGTCGCCGCTATTGGTAACACTGTATCTCCTTTACAACACTGACCTCCTGCTCCCAACGCCTCTCACACTTGAAAGCAAATCAATTTCTATAGCCTATGTTGACAATGTAGTTCATTTGGTGGCGGCAAAATCACAACAAGAAGGATTACAGCAAGCCAAACAAGCCATGGTACGATCATGGAGCTGGGGCCAACACCATGTTGCTATATTTGATAAAAAGAAAAATAACATTGTTCTATTCACAAAGAAGAAAATACAATATGACACCATCCACATTAAAGACCAACTGTTTCCGCTCCAAAAAGAAGTCAGGTGGCTGGGAGTCCAACTGACCAACAAACTGAACTTCAATCAGCACATCAAAAATCTGAAACAAAAAATAAACGCAACATTTGCACAACTCCAAAGGATAATCAAACCTACGTATGGACTCAGCCAGAAGGACGCACACACCCTTGTATCCACAGTACTAGCAACTCAAATTATGCATGGGAGCATAATATGGTACACCAAGAACAACGAGATGACTGTCAGAAACCTACTCATGCTATGGTATAACAGAGCGGTGAGACTAAGCACAGGGATGATGAGGCAGACTCCTCAAATCTTCTTAGAGAAGTACAGTGGCATACCAAACTTCACAAGGACACACACAAAGCTGACACACAACTATGTCCACAATAGGTTAGCGAGCCTGGAGCAAGACCCCATACAAAAGATAATCATCAACGAACTGTTCATCAGCCCAAAATCTCACCAATCACCTCTCCACAAAATACTAGGACGAAACACCCTACAGGTCCAACACCAAACAAGGGCAGAAAACAGAGTACCCTTCCCCATTCCCCCTTGGGCCACTTCCATATGTCCAATCAAAAACATACACCTCACCAAAGAAAAAGCGAAAGAATTGATTGCTTCACAAGTAGAGAGGCTAATAGAGGACGGGGCACTAACCTTCTTTACAGATGGATCACTGATCCCAGGTAAAGGAGGAGGGGCTGCGGTCTTGCTGGCAAATGATGGAACAGAGCTAAGAACTTATGTGGGACACGTCAATCTCCTCACAAATTTTGACACAGAACTAATTGCTTTACATCTTTGCATAGACATGATAAACACTCGCATTGAAAACGGTAGCAACCCAAAGGGAATTGCAATCTTCTGCGACAGCAGGACGGCCATAGAGAGCATAGCTCTTCCCCAGAGGTCAAACCCCTCACAAGCGTTGATAGTAAAGCTTCACAACAAACTGAAAAATTGGAACCCTAACTGCCCTATCAGACTACTATGGTGCCCGGGACACAGCAACGTCCCACAAAATGAAAGAGTGGACCAACTAGCAAAGGAAGCGGCCCAAACACAACAAATTCCTGAGCATACTCAACAAACCATTAGTATTTCAAAGCTCAAACAACACAAAAAATATCAACTCATGACCCCACCCCCCCTCACTCCAGCAAAACAGCTCCAGATAAAATTCAAGACCCCCGCACCCCTCATCATAGAGGCATTAGACAACCTCAAAAAGGGCCTAGCAGCAACTATCCACCAACTACGCACAGGCCATGTCCCCCTGAACGACTATCTTCACACAATCAAACAAACCGAGAAACCTATATGCAAAACATGTAATACACTCAAAACACCTAGTCATTACCTAATCATCTGTAAGAATTTTTGAACTCAACGCAAAGACTTTCTGAAACAACTCTGGAAGAAAAGACTACAAATCAACCCCAGAAGTGCAATATCAATTCTAGACAATCCTCAATGCTACCCGTTACTAGCAGATTTCATCCTATCCACAGCTTGATTCCAACACATTAAGTCCTACAACCCCCTTCAAAAAGGAAAAACCACAGAAGAAAAAAAAAGAAGACTAATAAAAGTTTTAATATCACAAACCAACAATGTTTTCTCATTTTAGATTTCCCCTCTCCATTCTTACTCTGAAATCCCCACTCAATTTCTGCAATACTGATGATGTTCTCCTTCCCTCCATTTCCCTTTCTCCCACTTTGCACCTGTTTCTAATCTCTCTTTCATTTAATTGTATCCGCCACTTTCCTTTGACTTCATATAACTAAAGCTCTGTTACTTGACATCAAAAAGACATAGAAGAAAGATATGGAGGGGGTTAAGGAGGCCAGGTCAACGGGAGCAACCTGAAACTGGAAGGCCATCAAACCCAATCCAAATAACAAGACACCACATCCCAAACTCATCCATCAAAGTGACCTGACCCATCACAAACCACAAACCATCTCACACAACACACCCAATGTCAGACGGGGCTCTCTTATGGACTGGCGACCCATGAGAGACGCACCTTAACCACTCATCTTCACAGCGGGAAGGTGGAAGGAAAACTCGCGATTGGCCTGAACTGAACAAATCCCCTCCACAAAAGGAAAAGAAAAAAACCATATTCTTGGAAATCTCTCATAGATATCTCAAAGTCTAGGACTCAGTTGGCCTCTAGGGCTGGCATAAGAAACTTTCTCCTTGTATATAGTTTTGTGAAATTCATGTATATAGCTTACTAGTGTGGTATGTGAAATCAATAACACTTTTTAAAAAAAAAGTCTTTGATGTGCTACAGCAGGGTACATTAATGGTGATCTGTTATGCACCGCATAATGGTTCTTAATTCCCAACATTCGTGTATCTGTATAGAAGTACAGGTGAGGTTGGCCTCCAAAGGCCTTTCTCAAAGCCTAAACAGTATCCTTAATTGGTATAGTGTTTCATGAGAGGAGTGAGATGGCCTTAAGCTGAAAGTAATGAGGAACCACAAGTCAGCCTTCACCATGGTTTCATATAAATAGACCTCTTCCTCTAATTCCATCCCCTTCGATATCCATCCTGTAGTTGTAATGATTGAATTAATGTGCATGGAATTATAATTCCAATAATATTGAAATAAATTTTGGTAACATGGCCGTAGTTCCCTATCAAGTGAAACATGGTGTCTTTCTACTTCATCAACACCATTGAATCTCTCCTTTTTCTGTCGCTGTTATTTTTTTATTTCACCAAAGGCCTTCTTATTTCGTTTTCTGTATGAGAATTGTTATTGATCAGATCTTGGTGCCCCAATAAAAGCTCAATTTAATTGATAGTTGCCCAGATCCCATCTTTTAAGCTAGAAATAGTATCAAAGGATAAAATAAGAAATAAATATATCTTGATAACTTTCATTGTATTTATTATGCAATATGAGCAAGTAATGTATAGATGCCCCAAAAACGTTTCTTCTATTAATAAAGAGCCAAGTTAATCTATACATTTGGCTTATAATAACAAAAATCAAGCTAATAGTAGAATAAACGAAATAAGTTGACAAGTAAAATTAGGTTGAATTCTATAAATTGTCCCAAAAAAATACAATAGTTCATTGTGTGGCCAATAAATTATTTATCAAAACATTAAGTATTAAAAAAAATGATAGAATAATAAAATAACAAAAGAATAAAGTAATAAAATAATAGAATGATGGAATTCATTGATGATAGTAAGGATAGGATAATATTCTGTATCTAATTCTTGTTGACGTTTGTATAAGTATATTTTATCTTTTTAAAATATTCATATTATGATCTTTTGGGTAAATTTATAAACTAATAAAACAATTATCTGAAGAATATCAATAAGTGATTGAAGCTTTTGTAAATACTAGCTCTCTCTCACTTCCTATTTTGAAAAAAATACATTATTCAAAGGTATTTTTATTTCATTCTTAATAAATAATTATAGTGTGAGTGGAGACTAATTCTTTCTTTTTAGATTTATCTATTGTTTTCTTATTATATTTTGTTTTTTTTTTGTTTTTGATATTTTTTGTTAATGACTCCAATGTCACAACCACAAGTTTTGGCCCTCCTCCTTGATGGCTGCGGCAATCCAACCTGGAGCCCAGATGGGGCCAATTGGTCACGTCATGTCCTTTATGGCCAATTGGCCCCCTTGAGTGTTTTATGGTTTTTACGACATAGCCCCTCTCAACCATCATTTATGGCCTCAGGCCATATCCTGCCATCATTGGCCTTCTTGGCCAATTTCCACCTCACCAACCCCCAGGCCTTCATCTTTTATTTTGGGCCTGGGGGGGTCCTTTTATCTTCTAGGGGGTTCTGGACCCCCTAGCCATCATCATTGGCCCCTGGCCAACCCCTTTCATTATGGGGGTTTAGGCCCAAATGGCCTTTTTAGGCCATTTAGGCCCCCTACGGCTTCTATGGTCCGTACAGACCGTGGGCCGCGGTCCGTAGGCCAATTAGGCCCCTTTTGGCCTAATCCAATGAGGCCAATTAGGCCCCTTTTGGCCTAATCCAATGAGGCCAAAAGGGGCCAAAGGGGCCAGCCACCTAGGCCCCAAACCACAATTGGGCCCACCTGAGCCAATTTTGGCCATGACTTCCTTGGACCCAAAAATGACCAAATCCCTCTTGGACACCTTTTTGGCCATAAATCCCGTAGGACCCAACTTTGGCCATGGACCACCATGGTCTCTGGCAACCACCAGAGGCCACCAGATCAGCTCAGCAAAGCCTTCCCCTCAACTTAAGGGGAATTTCTTCCTTTCCTTCATGCACTCCTTACCCAAGATTGCAGGTGTGGTGCATATATGGTATTATATACCATTATGCACCATTTTTGCTCAGCAATCCAATGGTGACATTTTCAGGACCCAATTCCACCTTTCCATTTCAAGGTCCATAATTCCAACACCCATTTCAAAGGAGGACTTTTCAGCTCATCAGTCTGGCAATCCATGGCGGCAATTCAGAAGATCATTCAAGGATCCCAACCACCTGTATCTGCAGGAGTTGGGTTGGTACGATTCATTTAGGATTATTCTAAGGTCAATTCTCAAGAGGTATTACATCATTTAAATCAGTTGTCAAGACATCAAGTATTCAATACTCCTTGGACAACCCAATTCATCCGTACAGGCCTTATTCAATCAACCTGTATAGCCTTGGCCCAATTGGGCCATTTCTTATTCCACTGTGTGAATTCCATCATACAGTTCAAATTTCAAGATGGCCAGAACTGTATTTCCCGATTCGGACAATACAGTCATTGATCCACCTTCCAGGATCAATCTTTCAGATTTTCACATATACCAGCCACCTTTCATCACCTGGGGACTTTTTCCCCAGTTAATTAATATATTGGATTTATTTTTATCCTTATTTTCCTTTACATTATTAAAGTTAATACTGATAATCTTAAGTCAGTCATTAGCACCTTCTTCTTTTTCTTTCTTTGCCTGTCAGTGGATATTGGTGGTCATATCCTTTACTAATTCCATTGTTCTTTCTGGCAGGTTGAAACAGTGAATTGAGGATTCACTTGGTTGGCTTCTTGGCTTTTGGCTTCTTTTATTTTGGCCTCTGGCTTCATTCTTCTTACCCTTTGATATCTTTGGCATATTTTTCTTTTCTCTATTTCCTGCTTAAGAAATATATTCCATAGTATTTCTTATCACCTTTTGGAGCCCTCCAAGTGAGTTCTTGATTCCTGAGTGCCAGGCCCTCTTGCTTCCATAAGAGCCCCTGTGACATCCAATTGGAAATGAGTTGAAATAGGAAAAAAATAAGGATATGAAAATAGAGTATAATCCCAATATTAGGTAAGTGTTTTCTTCATGGTTATCATCTAATGATATGAGTTTAATTTAGGTGTATGGTGATTTTCATGTTATCTCATTTTTCTATAATTAATGATAATCATTTTTTTTTCAGTATGAAAAGAAAATGAAATTAAAGAGAGGGAAAATAAAATCAATGAAAATATGGAAGAACTAAATAATAATTTTAAATGGAAATAGGATGGATGATGAATAAATAATTAGGTACTTAGCAGGGGAGATTTATTTTAATTAATTCCTTTGATCAAGTAAATTAATCACTACTTCTTGTTTCATAATTTCTCCTCCCCTCCATTTTTCTCTTTTGAAAGCTTTAAACAGGTACTCTTGACTGAAAGAGTCCCAGTCTTCTGTATTCCATTTGATTGCACCACCTCTAATGCTGAAGATTGCTGGTATAAGTGTTTCTTCCCAGTGGTAATCCCATTTGGCCTTTTTTACAATATAACTTCCTGAGATTTTGCTAATTTTTCCATTTTTAATTTCAAAATCCTGGAGGTTGAACCAGTCTTGGCATTCCCAGGTCCTCCAAAACAGTGATTTCCTGAGGTGTTCATCCATGTGGAATATTTCATTCCAGTATTGATTTCCAAGGTTGCCTTCAATTCCATCCCAGGTCAATAACTCTAAAATTCTTACTTTGTAAGGTTGAATCCAGGTAATTCTTTCCATGGATGAGATATGACAGTGTCTGATGGTGATTCTTCTTTTTTAAAGATGTCCTCAAACTCAATATATGGAAGGACAATGGTGGAAATATGAGGACAGGGTTCTGGTTCTATTTTCAAGAAACAGTCAGGATTTTCAATTAATTCTTGTGCATTGATGTAGTTGGCCCAGACTTCTTTTTCTTCTATCAAGCTGATATCTGTGTCCAATGACCAGGGAATTTCTTCAAGTAATGGCCATGATTGCATTTTGAAGGCTTGGTGGATTTTTGAAGTGTTAAAAGGTAATAATAATTAAAAATATTTCAGGTTTATTTATCAAAATAGTTTAAGGGTAGGTTTAATGTGTTTTGGAGGATAATTTTGGGTAAGAATTTGGATATTCCTCTTTGATAAGGCAGGAGGTCACTGCCTAGTGATCTTATGGTTAGTTGTTGTTTTTTTTTTTGGTAAGTTAAATTATTGATTTGAGTTGATAAGAATTGATTTTCCTCTTTGATAAGGCAGGAGGACACTGCCTAGTGATCATTGGGTTTTGGTGAAGAAAATTGGTGATTTTGGTTGATAAGAAATTATTTTCCTCTTTGATAAGGCAGGAGGTCACTGTCTAGTGATAATATGGCTTTGTTGTTGTTGTTTTTTTTTCTTGGTGAGTGAAATTATTGATTGGAGTTGATAAGAAATTATTTTCCTCTTTGATAAGGCAGGAGGTCACTGCCTAGTGATGATTGGGTTTTAGTGAAGAAAATTGGTAATTTTGGTTGCTAAGAAATAATTTTCCTCTTTGATAAGGCAGGAGGTCACTGCCTAATGATTCTTGATTTTGGGTGAGTGAAATTGGTTACTCTAGTTGATAAAATTTAATTTCCTCTTTGATAAAGCAGGAGGTCACTGCCTAATGATATGTGGGTTTTGGTGAATGAAAATGGTGATTTTGGTTTCTAAGAAATGATTTTCCTCTTTGATAAGGCAGGAGGTCACTGCCTAGTTATGCTTGATTTTGGTTGAGACAAATTGGTTATTTTTGGTTGAAAATTGAATTTCCTCTTTGATAAGGAAGGAGGTCACTGCCTAGTGATTAATTGAGTTTAAACCTGACTTTTTGTTTGATTTTTGATTTCTAAAGCTGTCATGTGTCTTTGAGATGGGCCTTGATGGTTTAAAATTTAATTGGTCCATTAATTCTTGAGTAATTTGATCATTGGGTTTTTCAGAAACCTCCAAAATTTTCAGCAATTCTTTTATTTCTTCAATTTCTTGGTTTCTTGATATTGATGAAGTATCATTAAAGTTCCAAAGGTTCTCTTTATTGAATTCTTCATCTTCTGGTGACCAATGAAGTTCTTCATTGATAATTTGGTCTTCTTTTATTAATTCTTCCCCATAGGATCCAAAAATTGGTTAATTGGACATTGTGAAAGTGATTGATATAATTTTGTAAGTTTTTTTTTTAAAGAAATACTTTATTGATGAATTCCTTCTTTGTTAAGGCAGGAAGTCACTACCCTTTGAGAGAAAAAATGAAATAAATAAAAAAAGAAACTAATGATACATTTTGTGGGTGATACTGATACATTTTTAAAGAAGAAATCTTGATTTTGTTGATTTTATTTAAAGTTGAACTCCCCCAAGTGGGAAAGGTAAGTGTCTGTTGAACAATCTGGCCAAAATAAGGTCTTTGAGGGCTTCCACAAAGTTATTTCTTTCCTCAATTTATGGTTCTGATGGAAATTCTGACCACCATAAGTCTTCATCAATCAATATATATCCATCTCCAACCCATTTCAGTCTTCCAGTTTGATATGTTGATCCATTTAATCCAAGTTACCACTGGGCCCAAATTTGATTTAAGTAAAGTCCTCTTCTTGGTAGTGTGGCCATTTCAAATATTTCATCCCAGAATTGATTTTCAAGGTTACCTTTCATTCCCTCTTCAGTTAATAAATCTAAGAATTGGATATTGTTCAAGTTTGATCCTGGAAGGTGACATAATTATTTATCTTTACATAAAATTTCTTGAGCTTCATCCCCATAAAGGTCTTCAAAGGTGAGGTATGGCAGGTAAATGTAATTGTATTCATTTTCTAAGATGGATTCTGTTTCTTCATCTTCATTGGGAGGTTGCTGGATAAATTCAGGGTTTTCCAGTTGCCATTCATAAGGTTCTTCTTGGTTGTTCAATGCTCTGTCCAAGAAGTTGATATGGTATGTGTCTTTTAATTTTTTGTCTCTTTTTTCCATAATTTTGAGGTCTTTTTCAATTTCATTTATCATTTCTTCATCTGAAAGCTCATGATGTTCACTCAATCTGACTTTCTTCTTTTTGGGTTTAGGTTTGGAAGGGCTTCCATGTATTTTCTCATTTCCATTCACCAAGATTTGGAATGTTTCTTTATTATTGTTAATTGGCTTGTAGCTTATATTGGTTAATTCATCTTCAGAGGTTGAGTCTTCAAATTGTCTTTTGAAGCTGTTTGGCTTTTTTGTGTTTTTGAATTCTTGGCCAAATTTATCCCTTTTTGGAGATATGGATAAATGTTGGGTCTTCTGGGTCAAATTGATTATGGTATTGTCTCTTTTTGCATTTTGATCCTTCTTTCCTGCGTTATTTCTGACCAATTTTGCCATATTGCATAAATCCATTCCTCTAGGTGGACCAGTTTGCAATCCAAGTGCTTGAGGTTTGCATATTGGCATGCATAACCTTCTTCCATCAGGTTCTTGATAACTGAGTATCTCTCCTTGTTTATGGGAGAATTATAGTCTGATATTGTTGTCTGCCAAGAAAGGTCTTCCAAGTACTGTATGGACAGATCCTTTTGCAATGAAGAAGTGAATTAGAGTTTCTTCACCTGAAGCCAAAATGATTGGAGTAGATTCTGAAAGTGCAACCAATGAAGTGGCATGGCCTCCAATTCCCCTAAGGTTCATGTTAAGATTTCTTGTTGTGAGTGAGGCTTTGATTGCTATTTCTTCTGGTATAATGTTGAGTTCTGCACCAGTGTCCACTAATGCTCTGATAGGATATTCTTCCTTTCCAATGAAGATTTCCATAAATCCGAAAGGACAAGCATAATGAATCTTGGGCTTTGGTATGTCTTTGAATCCAAATGTTAATAGTCTTTCTTGAAGATCCATTGAGTTGAGTGATTTAATTTTTTCCTTGTCTTTTTCTGATAATTCTTGTAATTTATGGACAAAATTTGGTGACATCCTCAAGATTTCTTCAATGGTAAGGTTGATCTTTTGTTGCATAATTTTCTTAATAATTTTGTCAATTTCCAATTTAGTTTAAACTTGTTTCTTTTGAGGTTTTCTGAACTCCTTTTCTTCTTTAGGAATTTCTTCATCTTCATTCTTATTGGCAATATTTTCAATTTCCTCATCAGGTTGGTCTGGTTTTGGAATATTTGAATTTTGGAATTTGGTGGGAATTATTACTCTTTCTTCTTCTTTTTCTTCTTCAATATAAGTTACTGGAATTTCTGCTTTCTTCTTTGGCTCTTGATTTTGGGCTTGTCTTTCCATCCTTTGTTTTGTCTGTTTTAATCCAATGTGTGATTCAGAAGGGTCATTGGCTGAGGGAATGGTAGGTGGTTTCCAATTTGACCAATCTTTAACATGTGCAATTGAGGTTAATTTATGCTCTGATTTCTTTTCAGTGGGCTTAACCTCTTCTTCTTATTTTTGTTTTACCACAGGTTTCTCCATAAAGTTCTTGCTGAGTTCTGCTTGTTCTTTTGCAAAGGCCCTGACTATGTCTTTGGCACTTTCATTTCCTTCCATAGGTACTTTCTGATAGTTGGGGAAGAGGTAAGATGCTCATTGGGTTCTGACAATTCTTTTGTCCAAATCTTCAGCAAGGTGAGTGCATCTAGTTTCTGAATGTCCTTCTTCCTTGCAATAAGCACATTTCATTGGTGGTCTTAGGGCCATTTGAGCTGGTATGTATGGTTGATAACTGGATGAAAATGGTGGTAAAGGATTCCTTTGCCTGTATGGCTGATTATTTTGAGGTAACCTTTTCTCTTGATTATTGTTCCAGTTCCTTCTTGTTGGATTAACTGCTTCTGAAAGTGTTTTGAGTTGATTTAACACTTCTTTAACTGATTCTTTTCCCTCATTTCTTGGTTGAGGCTCTGGTTGTGGAGGATTTTTGATCTTTTGGGTGAGTTCTTTTACTTGTTTTTAAACTTCATCCCAGCTTTGATCCTCAAATCTTGCGTTCTTTTCTGGAGGTTTTGGTTTAGAAAATTCCTTTTGTTGAACCAGTACCTTGGCCTCCAAGTCCTGCTCAATGTATAATTTCAAAATATCCAATCTTGAAATGATGTAACCTTCATCCAAGGCTTGAACCATAGCTCTGTCTTTAATAATTTCTTTGTAAATTGATTCTTGAACACTAGTGGAAAGGCTGGCCAATAGTTCCTGGTTATGATTGATATCACCTTGGATATATTGGTATCTTTTGAGGTAAGTGATAATTGTTTCATATTCCCCAATGAATTTTCTGTATTGTGTCATGTTTCTTATTCCACCTTCTTGTTGAGTTTTTGTGAATAAATCAGTGATTGAGGATAATATGTATCTTCTTTCAGGTGAGACTGCTCCCCATCTTCCTTTCATATCCACTTTCAATTGATCCCAATCAGCTGTTTCATATCCTGGCATTCCTTCAATATGATATCTGATTTCTTCATCTTTGGTCCAAAATGCTATTTGTCTTGCAATGTCTCTTCCACTTTCTCCTTCAATTTCTGCAATATTTTCAACTTTCTTGATGAATCTTTCAACATCCTTTCCATCAAACCACAAGTTATAGTCCTTGGCTCTGATTTTCACTATTGCAGTAGTGTTTCTTGGAATTTCTTGATGTAATGGAGTTGGCATTTGGGAAGAAATGTTGACTCTTCTTGGTAAGGTACTTTGTCTTTGTTCTGTATAAGGTGTTTATGTGGTCATGGGTCTAGGATAAGGTGAAGGTGATCCATGCTGCCTGAATGATCTTGGAAGGGTGGTTTGTTCTTCAAGTGGACTATTTTGTGGAGTATAACTTGATGATTTATTTTTGCCTTCCTTTTTGATTAGTGCTAGTAATTCTGCTTGCATTTCTAGAATCTTCTGCTGAAGTCTCTCCGTTGAAGACATTTCTCCCTGTCCTTGAATAGTCTCTTCATTAAGGTTTTCTTCCTGGATTTCTTCAATACTACCAGGTAATTTTGATGATGAAGGTTTATCCATTTTTGATTGGTTTATTTCTTCCTTTGATTCTGGTATTGAGTTATTGTTTTTATTCCTGTCAAGGAGATTAAGGAAGAATTTTTCCACAACCTTAAAGTCCCTTTTATTGGTTCTTGGTGTTGCAATTGGGAAATTGGAATATTTATTTGATTCCTCCCCCAGTTCTGTTTCTTGCTTTGGTGGATAATAGTACTGGTCAGAGTGAGTTGATGATTCAGATTCTTGAGATGATAGTTTTGGCCTATTTTGATTATTTGACTCCAGTTTTTGTTGTAAAAAATAGTATTCTTGGAGTATTTAAGAATTTTACAATTGATTGTAATTTAATTGTTTTTTTATTGAAGTTGAGGTTGTTCAAGCCACTTTTGGGACACCAGATGTGGAAACTTCTCTTATGTGGGATTAAAATGAGGCAGTACCTGGAGGGGGAAATCACAGTTAACTAGTTTTGAATTGCTATTAACTCTTGTAACCAAGGGTGGCAAGGGTGTATTGCCTGCCCCTCCTAAAATACTGAACAAAATCTTCCTTGGAGCTCACAAACCAAAATAAAATTAGTAAGTGGCTTTACAACTGCAGAAGACAAAATTCAGCAGTCTCAGATCAGACCTATTTAATAAATAATATGAAAAATAATGTCAGTAATTTTGGTTAAATTTTGGGTTTTAATGAAATACTGGTCTGTTTAATTTTAATATTTTTTTTTGGTTAAATTGAGGTGAGTGGTTTCTTCTTGGTGATAAATCCTTGGTAAGATGGGTTATTTAAGGTTTTCTGGAAATTTTGATGAGTTTTATAAAGGTAATTTTGTTAAGTTAAAGTTATAATATAGTAAAATAATTTTTAAAGGTTTGTTATTTTTTTTAAGAGTGGTTAATAATAAGATAAAATATCACTTGTTAAGTTTAATAGGTAAGATTCTTTGATATTTGATTTTAAATGGGTAAGTTAGTTTTAAATCATGTTAAATGAAGTTAATTTTACTAGTTAAAATATTTGAATAGAGTAGTAACCCTAATCTTAGGTACTGGGTAATTCTCATTTTTATTTTAATAATAATAAGATTCCACTGAGCTTAGCTACTGGGTAATCTTCAACACTATACTTCCACTGAGCTTAGCTACTGGGCAAGTAAATTTACTATAATATACTGGACTACCTCCCAGGTGAGGGATGACTTATTCCTGTGCTTGTAATGTGCAGGGGATATAATTTTCATGGGGGGAATTTGAAATCTGGGGGGAGAGAGCCCCTCTATTTATACCTTTTGGGAGCCCAGGGGGCCTTCCATGGGAGCTGTCTTTTTCCACTTTAATTCCTCTTGATTTCATAATGTGAGTCTGTTTTTGGTGAGGACCTTTATTGCAGGAGTCAGGTGATTTAAGGTTTGTTGGTAATATTTTCTCTTCACAGCCTTCATTCATCACATGATGGTCTTTTGGTGAGCTAATTATGATGGGATATTCTTGGATTTTCCTCGCATGCAGGAGGTGATTTTATTTTGACTGAGGATTTTTCTTGTGCACAGCCTTTTTTCTGTCACATGATATTCTGTTGGTGGATGCATTATCACATGATGACCTTGTAATTCCTTTGCATATGTCCTATTTTAGGTTTGGTAGAAGTGGCTGTGTAATTTATGCAGGTGTCATGGTTGTTTTTCTTCTTTTTGAACTTTAAAATGGAGTCAGGTGATAATTTCTTGCACTGATGAATTTACTGTTATGTATGAGATGATGTGATTTTTGAGTTGGACACATGCTGTGCATAGTCATGTGGTTGAGATTTAATTAGAATTGTGTACTGCATGCAGCCTGTTGTAACTAGCTTTGGTTGGCATGAGGTAATGAATGGTGTAAATAATCTTGATTCTGTTTTAAGGTTTCAAGTGGGGTCACTGTTGATATAAGATAAGGTACTCCTGTGGCTGTGTTGTAAATGAGCTGCAGGAATTCCATGGGGCTGGGCTTTGCATCATGTGACTTTGAATGCAAGTTGGCTGTATAACTAATGCATGTGTCATTTTCTTTCTGCATGAGTCCTGTGGCTATAAGGGGGTGTAAAGCTGGGTGGGGTGTGTAATTTAAAGGGTGGTACCTTATTTGTTGTAACTAGTTTACTATATATAACTTGATTTTTACATATGCATAATGAAATTGAATAATTTATTTAAACACATACACTGCCCTTTGGTGCCTGTGCCATGGTTTTATGAGTTAAATCCAGCTTCTTGCTGTAGAATTGACCTTTTGGTGTAAAATTTGAGTGCAAGTCTGCCTGTAGGCTGGATTTAATGCTGTTATGGGGTACTATGAGCTTGAGCCTGGTGAAAAAAAAAAGTATGGAATACCACAATGTCTACCATAACTTGAAGGCCCAACCTTAAGGCCAAGTTATGGAAAATCCATATCAACCAGATGACATCAAACCAGATTCCATGTTGATGAATAAGGCAAGATCTCTACCAAAATACCAGGATGGAGATGGCATGTCTTATTCAGAGTAGGGATCCTTGAAACAGCTTCCTGAGGCCTCAAGCTGGCCCAAATTCTCTGGAACAGGAGAATATGATCATATGGAACTCATAGATTATATTGATGGACTCTTCATTGATTTACCAAGCATATCAGACTACTGGATTACTGCTAGATTCAATACAGAATTTAAAGGTCATGCTAGTATATGGTACACAGAAATTAAAGAAATCCATGGCAGAAGAAACTGACCATGGTGGAAGAGTCAAATCATCCAAAAGTACAGTAATGGAACTTGGATATGGCAAAAGACCATGTCATTTGAAAACAACAAATATTCAGTGGACAAAGATCCTTATGAGTGGTGTCTTAGGCAGTTTAAAAGACTTAAAGCCATTGACCCTCAGATGAACATCCAAATTAGGAATCATAAACTTCTGACACAACTTGCAGGAGAACTAGAGCATGGAGTCAAATGCAGATGCAGCCAAAATTGCAGTCTAGATGACATTGCTAATACCTTAAAAGACATAAGTAAAAGAACTAATATAGGGAAATTCACCCCATATAAGAGCAGTGGTTTCAGAGAGAAACAACCTTTCAGGGTAGAATTTAAAGACAAACCCAAGGAAAGGGTGGCAGAAGTGACAAAAAAGAAAAACTCTTGTTACAATTGTGGTTCAACAGACCACTATGCCAACAACTGTCCAAAGGAAAAGAAAAAAGTATATGCCATTGAGAAAGTCCCAGAAGAGGAATCCCCAACAGAGGATTCTGAATCAGACTCCATGGGTAATGCCATCAGAGAACAATATGATGATTATCAAGACCCAAGAGAAGAATTTATGGTAGAATACCAAGATGAAACCCCACTAGAAATTCAGGACATACAGTTGGAAGCAGGCATGCCACAGGATACTGCCAACAAAAACTTGTGCAAACATACACAAGATGCACAAACATTCCTGGTTACACCAACCAAAGGGATGGCATATATACATGGAACAGCCACAAAAGTAACTTTCTGTATTGACAATTCTCAGCATCCACTGATCATTGACAGTGGAGCACACTGCTCAATAGTGGCCAGAGAATATCTGGCCAACCACTTCCCAAATTGGGAAGAACAGCTCTTGCCCACCAACGCAAAGAGCCTTGAAAGTGCATCAGGGAAGATGACTTCCATTGGGAAAATTATTAAAGAGATAATTATATCCCATCGGAAAGGTAATATCAGACTCGACCCAGAGTTTGTAGTGCTTTACAATGCCCACATCTAAGGGTTCTTACTGGGAACAGACTACCAGAGGATGTATGGCATAGATATTTACAACAGTAAAAATGAGCACATTACCATTGGTACCAAGAAGGAAATAAAATTTTCACTTGATATATACCAGATATCTTCTCAAGATCCACTGGAAGAAATTCTTAATGAATTCAGGGAGGGAAAGTTTAGCACTACCCTCACCAGTAAACAAAAACTAAGTTTACTGAAGATTCTGAGGAAGAACAGACCAGCATTTGCCATTGGTGAAGAACCATTAGGAAAGATCAAAGGCCATGATATAGAACTATATCTGGATGTGGAAAGACCTTATCCACCCATGCTCAGGAGACCTCCTTGTCCAGCAAGCCTGGAAACCAGGAAAAAAATTGAAAAACACATCAATGAACTCCTGGACATGGATGTCATCAGATAGATTGGACATAATGAGATAGTGGAAATCACCACTCCTGTCCTAATCACCTGGAATGATGGAAAGTCTAGACTGTTTGGAGACTTCAGAGCTCTGAATAACTACACAAAAGCGGACAGTTACCCTATACCCAGGATACCTCATGCCTTGGATAAACTGGCAAAAGCCAAATACATAACCAAAATAAATTGTATGAAAGGCTTCCACCAAAATGGAGTTAAACCAAACTCCATGAAATTACTCAGAATAATATGCCATATGGGCATATATGAGTACACCAGGATGCCATTTGGAATCAAAAATGCACCAGCCCACTTCCAAAGGATGATGGCCACAATATTTCAAGAAGAAATCTTGGAAGGTTGGATGGTAGTATATATTGATGATATTATTATATACTCAGAGACATGGGAAGACCATGTCAATACATAGACAGAGTGCTAAGTAAATGTACACCCACCAATCTGCAGATTTCGCTGAAGAAGTGTAATTTTGGCCAACAAGAGCTACTAGCTCTAGGACCTAAAGTCTCAGGTCTTAGTCTGGCAATTGACCAGAATAAAGTAGCAGAAGCACTGCAAAAGCCAGTACCAAAGAGCATCAAAGAGATGCAATCCTTCCTTGGGTTTGCTAGCTACTCCAAAAACCACATCAAGAATTTTGCCAACATAACTAGTAGTTTATACAAGTTATGTTCAAAAGATGTAGTTTTTGAAATTAACAAAGAAAGAAGGGATGCATATGAGAGGATCAAACATGAACTCACAAATGCACCTGTGCTCATATTACCTGACTTTGAACTACCATTCAAGTTATATATAGTTGCAGCATGTAGCCAAGGCTTAGGAGAAGCCCTTCACCAAAGGCAAATTGTGGATGGTGAACCAAGAGAGGGAGTAATATGTTACATCTTCAGGCAACTGAAATATTCAGAAGCCGGGTATGGGGCCACCCAGACTTAATGGCTATTCTTAGTCTGGGCTCTTGAGGAACCCCATTATTATCTGGAGGGTGCAGTCTTTGAAGTCTACACAGACTGCACAGCCTTGAAGTCTTTACTGAACATGAAGACTACAGATACACACATGCTGAGATGGCAAATAGCCATCCAGGAGGATAGAGGGAACATGACCATCATATACAAAGAAGGTAAGTACCATACCAATTCAGATAGCCTCAGCAGGTGGCCACTGGATAATGTCAAGAGCAATCCAGCTTATGACCCTGAATTTTCAGCCAAAATCCCTATCCATTTCATGGAAATAGATAGGAGGAAGAACTTCAGATTTTCTGAATGGGCACTAGAAAGTGGTACCCTTGACAGTGGAAACACTGATTCAGAGGGAACAGAAACTCCCATATTGGGAATAAGCTCCTCTGAACTGCACAATTAATTTTTCAGTTCAGTACTGAAGTCTTATGCCAAACACAAACAGTGTGGCATATTACTACAACTCCTTCAGCAAAAGGACACGACTCCAGAACTGGAATTCCAGCTGGAAGAACCCTAGTTGAGGGCCTACAAGGATAAAAAGTTCTTCCTTGTAGACTGTCTGCTTTACCACAGATAGAAGCACACAAGTGAACTCACAGTGGTAGAAAGAGACCACATCTCTCTGATCCTACAGGAATGCCATGACTGCCCCTATATGGGACACATGAGTGAAGACAGGACCAGAGAGAGGGTAGCAAGCACAGCTTGGTGGCACAAGTGGGAATGAGAGTTGAGTGAATACATAAACACTTGTGAAAGATGCCAAAAGGAAAATAGAAAACATGGGAAGAAGTATGGGTTACTTCAACATATAGAGGAACCCAAACACCCCTGGGAAACCATCAACATGGACTGGGTTACAGGACTCGTCCCAGGAGGCAAAGAGAACTTCAATGCCTGCTTAATCATAGTTGATAGGTTTAGCAAGAGTATGAGGTGCCTACCATGTCACAAGGAGGACACAGCCATGGATACTTCTCTGTTATTTTGGATTAACATAATATCTACCTGTAGAGTCCCAAAAATCATCATTAGTGATAGGGACCCAAAGTTCACATCTGAATTTTGGACAGAGTTGTATGACATGCTTGGCAACAAGCTTGCATTTTCCACAGCTTACCATCCACAAACAGATGGCCTAGCTGAAAGGATGATCCAGACAATGGAAGACATCCTTAGAAGGTTCTGTGCCTATAGCATGGAATAAAAGGACCATGAGGGATACACCCATGACTGGGTTACCCTCCTACCAGCTGTCCAACTGGCTTATAATACAAGTCAGAACTCTACCACAGGAAAAACACCTGCAGTGGTAGAGAAAGGGTGGAATCCCCTACTGCCTGTAGATCACTTGAAGCAGAATCTTCTAACCATCCACCCCACAGCCAAAGACTTCCATGATATGTGGGAAAGGGCTTGTGACACAGCTTCCAAATGCATAGCTGAGGCAAAAGAATATAATAAGCAGAGGTGGGACAAGAGACACATGGAACCTGAATTTAAGGAAGGGGACCAGGTGCTAGTGTCCACACTGAACTTTGATAATCTTAAAGGACCTAAGAAAATGAGAGACTTGTTTGTAGGGTCTTCACTGTGAGCCTTGAGGTATATTTTACATACCCAAATAGGCCACAATTATCTTAAAAAGAAATTTTGAATTATGCAAAACTCATAAGTCATGCATATATCCAAAATTCATCATTTTTAATTTCAGAAAAGATGAATAACTTTTTATTGAGTAAGTAAATCCATGGATTTAAGACCAGATTTGGATTCTACACAAAAATTCACCTAGGGTAGCTCCATAGAGTGAATAAGCTCAATTTAAGTATTTGAGGTGGTAAAATGGAAAATACTTCAATACCACATCATTAATACCACATAAAAGATCCGTGAAAATTTTTGTTTTTCTTGATTTTTAGCCAAAATAATGGGAAAGTGAGAAATCCCATGTTACATATACACTAAGAATAGTGTTATGCATGTTTTGAGCACTTAATATCATGGTATTCTTACATGGACTTTTGGTACACCCATAGTGGATATCTCACTTTAAGCTTAAATTACTATTTTGACGTAAAAAATAGGCAAGGGGGACAAAAGACATCAAAGAGAGCCAGGGTACCCAACTTCTGAGGCCTCAGAGGCGTGGATAGCTCCAGAGCATGGATCCATGGCTCATCTTAGCCTAATTGGTAAACTAAAACTCTTTGGGAACTTGGTTACCAAGTTACAACTACTGTAAAACATCAGAAAATAGCAAATAACCTGCTATTTTGACGTGCCAAGGAGGTAATGAGCTACTTACACTCCTGTAACCATGTCAATTACTAATGACTTTCCATGGATAAACCCCAAAAGAGTAATTAAAACCCTTTTGGGACCCATATTCATTGATTTACCTCATAGCAACCAGCAAAACACTGCTATTTGCAATTCTACGTAGAAATGAGGTAAAACCTTCAAAAATTCATTAAAAATACAATTCTTAATGAATCTTTCTGAAACTTTCAGGACTAAAGGAGAACTGTATTATCTATGGTACAACCAAAAGGAATTACAGTTTTACTAGTAAAATTAAAAGTTTTACTTACAGTCCATTTTTGGATATTCTACGTGAAACACTGAATCTTCAAAAATTCACAGTAATTACAACCTGTGATGAAATTGGCAATAACATTGATAACTTTGAGAAATCAATGATTATTTTAGAATAAAAGAAGATTTACAAGTGTTACTCCTTTTATTCTTAACCATATTGGGGTTGGTAGTCACGTAAAAGCATCAATTAAGTAATTATGATAATCTTACATGACAACAGATGATGCAATCAATAATCCAAAAAGGTTTATTGTTTTCTCACTCACTGGTTTTTCAGTTTGCTCCATGGCACGCCTCTGTGAGCTGTTATTGACTTAAAAGAAGCCTCTTCTTGCTGTTTTTTCCGTATCATCATCTTATCAATTTATTAAATCTTTATTACCAACAAGTAAGTATTAGTTCAACTATTCTTAAGTGTTTTAATTCTTTCAGAATCAATCAGAAAGACGTGAAATCATAGAATCCAACTATATATTGTTGTAATACTGTTATAAATCCTTTTGATCCCTTAAATCCACAATTCCACGTCAAATTTCTCTACTTTTATTATCAATAAGTTCTTTGGAGTATTAGTGAGTCTTTTATCTTTAATTCTTAAAGTTTTTCTCTAGTAATAGTTTTCTTCAAGAATTATCTTTATAATTATTCTTGTAAAAGATAATTATATATTAAAATAATTTTATTATTTTAATAAAAGAAGTTTTTATTATTAAATTCTTCTTGTAATTGATTCTTGTAGACAATTACTGCTCACTGTTATAATCACTAGTAGTGTATAACACGTGAAAGAAATAATTTTATAATTATTTAATTGTGGTTATAATAATTTTTATTATTATATTTCATAAGAACAGACATAGTGCTGTTGATTAATAGTAATATTATCATCAGTTTCATAGTCACATCTTAAATTTGGGGGCCTGGCCGTGATTTTATCCATAGACTTGGCTTTAATCATATTCTAGACTTCATTTTTGTGTTCTAAAAAACCACCATACCTACCACATCTTACATTTGGGGGCCTGGCCGTGTTTTTTGAACCTTGTACCCTTAATTAATATATTTTTAAGCTCTAAAATATATTAATTTAATTAATTTTTTTCTTTCAATTTGGAGTTAAAATATTTTTATTTTTGAAATTGTTTTAAAATCTTTTTCATTGAGGAATTTGGTTTAATTTTATATTGTTTTTACACGTGGCTTTTTCACATCCAAAAACTTATAAAATTATTCTTTGAGTTACTCTGAATTAATTTTCATTCAAAATCTTAAAATTTTAATTTTTTTTCTTTAAAAAGAATAATTTTTTAATATTAAAAAATATAAAACTTATAAAAATCTTTAAAAAATATTTTAAAAAGTATAAAAAATAATTTTTTCTCTTTTATAATTTCTTTTAGTGTCTTTAATCAAATACTGTGCAGCTGGCAACAGACTCAGTAAAAGATATATCACTAGTCCAGAATCTTCAGAAGCAGAATCTGAAGACAGTATTGAGGTGCAGATTGCTAAAAGAGGCACCTTATTCAACTCAGAAAAAGCTAAATTACCACCAAAAGGTGTGTATTTTATCTTATATTTTCACCTTTTATCTTTAAATTGACGTGAAAATGGTGCATACCAGAAATGGAAGCAACTATTCAGTCCAACCAGATGGATGTGGACAAGGAAGAGGCAAGACCAAATACAGAAGTGCCAAATCTTCCACAAGAAAGGCACATCTGGAGGATGCCAGAGTTGCCCCCCATTCCCCAAGGTCTGTACCAACAGATTTTGACGTGAATTCTGAGCCTGAACTAATTTATGATAATATTTCCAGGGCTGAACCATTTTCAAGTGGCAGCAATAGAAATATATCAGAGCCAGTACAAAAATTGGTTCAGAGCAGCCAAAGAAGAGGAGTGGGAAATCTGCCCAAGCCTTTGGCAGGGGGCCATGAACTCCTACTTACACATCAAGAGCTTTCTGGGTCAGGAGAAGACCATAGAACTCTTAGGAGGTTGGAGCCCCCTGTCTTGCAAAGACAAGGTCAAAAAGATAAAGAATTGGTTGAAGAACCAGAGTCTTTTATCCATAGACCAGAAGAAAGAATTGGAAATGACTCCAACTTTGGAGACAGAGGCACCAGTGGCATCTACCAGCTCCAAACCAGCTCCAGAAGCATCCAAGGACAAGCCCAAAGGACCTCAAAAGAAACAGAGAGGTCCCAAGAACCATCAATGCAAGGGCAAAGGCAAAGCCAATTGGCACAGACCTTACCCACAAGGGTACAGGATCCCCAGATTGGAGCCTTCAGCCGTGGACAGTGTCTTCAATATGGCCAGAACTCTTATGGAATTCACAGCCAAAGAGCAGGAAAGGATGAACAGGACTTTTCCACGCAAATAAATGATGTACATAGAAGTATTAGTGTAGAAATTGGCAAACTTGAGTCAAAGTTGAAGCAAATTACATTAGACATCAATGATTTAAAGAAAAATGACAAGCAACATTCTGATTGGCATAAATTGACAACTGTCACCCTTGAGTCAATTAGCAATGCTTGTGAAAGAATTGAGAACCAATGTCAAAATAATGACACAGAGGATCTTTCCATCTTTAAAGTAAATGATAGACTTAAAACTCTTGAAGACCATGTCTTACAAATAGTTAAGAACACTAATCAATTTGCTATACATTTAGCAAAAAGTGACAGTGAAAGGCAGAAATTGAAGAATGAAATAATTGCAAGTGTGGAGCAAATTCATAAGAATCATGAACCACATATGCCAAGACATTCTACACCTTTGACTGAAGAAAAACTTTCTGTCAAAGAAAGTTTGACTCCATTCTTAGGAGAGAATGTTATTTCTGCAAAGGATATTCCCAAATTAGAAGAATGGCCAACATTCTCTGGTGAAGGAGAATACAACCATATTGAATTCATCAGGACTATTGATATGTTGCAAGAAGACTTTAATATACCTGATGAAATCATAGTAGGAAAATTACATTGTTTGTTTACCAAGACTGCAAAGAAATGGTATTACAAGATGAGAATGGATCATGGAAGACATGACTGGTCTTGGTGGAAATCTGAAGTGATTACCAAATGGGCCAATAATTCTTGGAGGTTTAAAATGGAGAATGCTTTTGAAAGTGCCATTTTTAACTCAGAAAAAGACAAACCACTTACTTGGTTCTTCAAACAAAAAGACAGATTATCTGCTTTACACCCAGATATGTCTGACACTATGATTAATATGAAAATATTAAGAAAGTGTGGAGGAGAACTGGAACATGCTATCAAAAGCAGATGTGTGGAACCCTGTTCAACAGAGGACTACATTAATGCTATGGAAGATATCATTACCAGAACAAGAATTGGTAAAACTTGGGTTAGAAACCCAATAGAGTCCAAAATAGTCTCAAAGATTCCTAGAGAGGAAAGAAGACCAGAAAGACCTGTCTTGAAGTGTCATAAATGTGGAAGTACTTCACATTTAGCCAACACTTGCCCTAAGAAGACAAAGATCAATGAAGTTCAAATCATTGAAGACATTCAGTGTACTGAAGAGAAAGAAGAGTCTGATCAAGATTCTGCAGTCTCTGAAGATACACCAGTAGAGGACTATCCCATTGAAAACATTTCAGCTTTCTTTGAGGTCACAGAAGTCCATACCCACTTGCCACAGTACAGTGAGGATTGCTACAACCTGATCAATATCCAAGATGCCAGAATGTGTAAAACAAAACCTGCTAGAGGAAAGGGTTACACTGCTGGAGCATCCTGTATCACATCAGTTCTAATGGGTGATATTGAAGCCAAAGTAAATCTGGATACAGGGGCATTTTGCACTTGTATTGGCAAGGATTATCTCCAAATTATACTTCCTGAATGGAAAAACCATCTATTACCAATAGAAGGTGTACAGTTCAGTAGTGCCAGTAACAATATGTACCCCTTGGGCATATTGGATACTAATATTGTATTCCCACATCCAGCAGGAAGTGTAAGAATGAAAACTGAGATTGTAGTAATGGATAATTGTACATCTCAGCATATCATTCTTGGAAATGATTACTTGAATATTTATGGTATTGATATAAATAACCATAAAGACAGATATTTCACAATTGGAGATAACAAAAGGCAAAAATTTGCTTTCTCCAATATGCCAAAACAGATATCTGTAGTATCTTCTGTCAAAGATACTTACAAAGATGAATTTGTGTCTAAACAACTTGTTGAAGCACAAATTAATCCATCATTGTCACCAAAGATGAGGAATGAACTTATTGATGTATTATATACATACAATAATGCATTTGCATCTGATAATGAACCATTAGGCGCTATAAGGGGACATGAAATTGATATTACTCTTAATATTGATAGACCATATCCTCCAGTACTTAGAAGACCAGCTTATCCAGCCAGTCCCAGAGCTAGAGAGGCCTTGGAAAAACATATCCAAGAGTTGATCCAACTTGGTGTGCTAAGGAAAGTAGGCCATAATGAGGAAGTTGAAGTGACAACACCTGTTATTATTGCATGGCATAATGATAAGTCAAGAATGGTTGGAGATTTTAGAGCTTTGAATACCTACACAGTTCCAGATAGGTATCCAATCCCTAGGATCCAAGAAACCTTGACTCAATTGTCTAAAGCCAAGTATATAACATCAATGGATGCATTAAAAGGCTTCCATCAAAATGTTTTGACGCCTAAAGCTAGGAAATTACTTAGAATTATCACTCACTGTGGTATTTATGAGTATCTTAGAATGCCATTTGGCATTAAAAATGCTCCATCTCATTATCAAAGAATGATGAATACCATCTTCCCCACAGAATTGTCTGAAGGATGGCTTATCATTTATATTGATGATATTATTATATGTTCTGACTCATGGTCTTTGCACCTTGAAAGACTTGCAAGAGTACTTCATAAAGTTGCAGAAGTGAACATGAAAATTTCACTTAAGAAATGCAATTTTGGTTTTGAAGAACTCAAAGCATTAGGACATGTTGTTTCTGGTTTGAGCTTGGGTATTGACAAGAATAAAGTAGCAGCAGTGTTACTTAAGCCAATACCCCAGAATAAAAAAGAAATGATGTCTTTTCTTGGATTTGCTAGTTATTATAGGCAACACTTGAAAGATTTTGCAATTCTAGCCAAGTCACTTTATAGAATCTGTGATCAACAGACTGTATTTGAAATGACACAGGAAAGAATTAAAGCTTATGAGAAGATAAAGAAAGCCCTTACAGAAGCACCTTTACTCCTCATGCCTGACTGGAATATTCCTTTTAAATTGTACATTGATGCATGTGGGGATGGATTAGGGGCAGCCCTACACCAAGTCCAAATTATTGATGACAAACCTACAGAAGGACCAGTTTGTTATATCTCAAGACAAATCAAACCAACAGAAGCCAGATATGGTGCAAGCCAAATGGAGTGCTTATGTTTGGTATGGGCACTTGAGAAATTACACTATTACCTTGATGGCAGTGTTTTTGAAGTGATAACTGACTGTAATGCCGTGAAATCACTTCTTAACATGAAAACTCCCAACAGACATATGTTGAGATGGCAAATAGCCATTCAAGAATATAGAGGAAACATGACTATAGTTCATAAAGCAGGAAACATTCACAAAAATGCTGATGGACTTAGTAGATGGGCTTTAGCCAACACTCCTGATAACCCAGCTTATGTACCTTTGGAAGCTGAACCACAGATTCCAATTGAAGGGATTAACATAACTGATATTGGGACTGAATTCTTTGAAGAGGTCAGAGAGTCTTATAAACAAGACAAGAATTGCCATATCTTGACTTCTTTATTGGATAAAGACTGCAAAGACACATCTTTGGTTAATACACTAGATGAAGTTTGGAAAAATTCCTATTCTGAAGGAAGATTTCACTTGTTTGATGGGATTATTTACCATAGAACAAAACATTCTTGTGTGATGACATTGTGTAGTAGATTGCTCATCAATACCATTCTTCATGAATGCCATGATAGCATTTACTCTGGACACCTATCAGAAGACAGAACACTTGAAAAGGTGAAGAACTGTGCATGGTGGCCATCTTGGAGAAAAGAAACCATTGAATATTGCCATACCTGTGATAGATGCCAAAAAGCAAACAGGAGTACAGGCAAGAAATTTGGATTAATGATCCATATTCAAGAACCAAAATCCCCTTGGGAAGTTGTTCACATGGATTGGGTCACAGCACTTCCTCCAAGTGGTGACAAAAGTTATAATGCTTGTTTAGTCATTGTAGACAGATATAGCAAAACTCCCATATTCTTACCATGTCATAAAGATGACACTGCTATGGATACAGCTCTTCTTTTATGGAGTAGAGTTATTTCTCATACAGGGTTATTTAAGAATATCATAAGTGACAGAGACCCCAAGTTCACATCTGCACTTTGGACCAATCTTCATAGATTGTTTGGGACTAAGTTATCATTCTCTACAGCATATCACCCTCAAACAGATGGGCTAGCAGAGAGGATGATTCAAACTTTAGAAGACATGATCAGGAGATTTTGTGCTTATGGATTAGAATTTAAAGACTCAGATGGCTTTACCCATGACTGGTGCACTCTGATACCTGCATTAGAATTGGCATACAAGACATCAGTCCATTCTTCCACAGGACAAACTCCTGCTATGTTAGAAAAAGGATGGAATCCAAGACTCCCAGCAGACACACTGAGGAAAGACTTGATTGACATTCATCCTACAGCTTCCAGCTTCAAATTAATGCTTGATAAAGTAAAACACCATGCAAAACAAAGTATGGATGATGCTTTTGATTATGCAAAACAGAAGTGGGACAAGAGTCATAAAGTACCAGACTTCAAAGTAGGGGACTTAGTTCTAGTTTCAACCTTGAATTTTAATAATATCAAAGGCCCAAAGAAACTTAAAGATTCTTATGTAGGACCTTTTGTTATTGTTGCCTTACATGGAACCAATGCAGTTCAAGTGGAATTGAGTGGTGAATTGGAAAATAAACACCCCACATTTCCAGTCAGCCTGATAAAACCTTATCAACCAGCTGACAAAGAATTGTTTCCTTTAAGGAACCCAACTCCTTTAACTGTGCCCCCTGTGGAACAGAATGAAGACAGAAAGATAAAGAAAGTCATTAAAGAAAGGAGACTTAGGGGTAAAAATCAAAGAGAATATCTTGTCAGATATAGAAATCCAGTACATGAAGATGAATGGATGGCAGAATCAGAAATACCTGACTCAGATAAACTCTTAAGAAGATTTAGACATGAAAGAAGGCCACAAGCCTGAATATGTCTATAAATGTGCTTTAAATTACTTGATCTGAGTAATGTGAAGAGGTTGGACAGTGGACATTAACCCCCTTTTGGGGCCTTATTCTTTTTATCACTAATAAAATTGTAGTACAATTTTATTTTTTGGTGGGAGGGAATGTGAGCCTTGAGGTATATTTTACATACCCAAATAGGCCACAATTATCTTAAAAAGAAATTTTGAATTATGCAAAACTCATAAGTCATGCATATATCCAAAATTCATCATTTTTAATTTCAGAAAAGATGAATAACTTTTTATTGAGTAAGTAAATCCATGGATTTAAGACCAGATTTGGATTCTACACAAAAATTCACCTAGGGTAGCTCCATAGAGTGAATAAGCTCAATTTAAGTATTTGAGGTGGTAAAATGGAAAATACTTCAATACCACATCATTAATACCACATAAAAGATCCGTGAAAATTTTTGTTTTTCTTGATTTTTAGCCAAAATAATGGGAAAGTGAGAAATCCCATGTTACATATACACTAAGAATAGTGTTATGCATGTTTTGAGCACTTAATATCATGGTATTCTTACATGGACTTTTGGTACACCCATAGTGGATATCTCACTTTAAGCTTAAATTACTATTTTGACGTAAAAAATAGGCAAGGGGGACAAAAGACATCAAAGAGAGCCAGGGTACCCAACTTCTGAGGCCTCAGAGGCGTGGATAGCTCCAGAGCATGGATCCATGGCTCATCTTAGCCTAATTGGTAAACTAAAACTCTTTGGGAACTTGGTTACCAAGTTACAACTACTGTAAAACATCAGAAAATAGCAAATAACCTGCTATTTTGACGTGCCAAGGAGGTAATGAGCTACTTACACTCCTGTAACCATGTCAATTACTAATGACTTTCCATGGATAAACCCCAAAAGAGTAATTAAAACCCTTTTGGGACCCATATTCATTGATTTACCTCATAGCAACCAGCAAAACACTGCTATTTGCAATTCTACGTAGAAATGAGGTAAAACCTTCAAAAATTCATTAAAAATACAATTCTTAATGAATCTTTCTGAAACTTTCAGGACTAAAGGAGAACTGTATTATCTATGGTACAACCAAAAGGAATTACAGTTTTACTAGTAAAATTAAAAGTTTTACTTACAGTCCATTTTTGGATATTCTACGTGAAACACTGAATCTTCAAAAATTCACAGTAATTACAACCTGTGATGAAATTGGCAATAACATTGATAACTTTGAGAAATCAATGATTATTTTAGAATAAAAGAAGATTTACAAGTGTTACTCCTTTTATTCTTAACCATATTGGGGTTGGTAGTCACGTAAAAGCATCAATTAAGTAATTATGATAATCTTACATGACAACAGATGATGCAATCAATAATCCAAAAAGGTTTATTGTTTTCTCACTCACTGGTTTTTCAGTTTGCTCCATGGCACGCCTCTGTGAGCTGTTATTGACTTAAAAGAAGCCTCTTCTTGCTGTTTTTTCCGTATCATCATCTTATCAATTTATTAAATCTTTATTACCAACAAGTAAGTATTAGTTCAACTATTCTTAAGTGTTTTAATTCTTTCAGAATCAATCAGAAAGACGTGAAATCATAGAATCCAACTATATATTGTTGTAATACTGTTATAAATCCTTTTGATCCCTTAAATCCACAATTCCACGTCAAATTTCTCTACTTTTATTATCAATAAGTTCTTTGGAGTATTAGTGAGTCTTTTATCTTTAATTCTTAAAGTTTTTCTCTAGTAATAGTTTTATTCAAGAATTATCTTTATAATTATTCTTGTAAAAGATAATTATATATTAAAATAATTTTATTATTTTAATAAAAGAAGTTTTTATTATTAAATTCTTCTTGTAATTGATTCTTGTAGACAATTACTGCTCACTGTTATAATCACTAGTAGTGTATAACACGTGAAAGAAATAATTTTATAATTATTTAATTGTGGTTATAATAATTTTTATTATTATATTTCATAAGAACAGACATAGTGCTGTTGATTAATAGTAATATTATCATCAGTTTCATAGTCACATCTTACATTCACTATAATTAAATTGATAGGGAAAATGCAGTGGAAATGAAACTTACAGAGGAATCTTCCAGAAAGCACCCAGTCTTTCAAGTAAGTTTGGTCAAGCCATACTTCCAAACAGAGGAGGACAAATTCCCTTCCAGGAAGAAGAACCCCACACCACCTGACATAGTGGAAGTAGAGGACTCCCCTGGACCTGTGAGTAATATCATCAGGGCCAGGAAGATCAGAGACAATACTTAGTCAGATTCAAGAACCAAACAGCTGATAAAGACAAATGGTTGGTAGAAGATGCCATACCAGATGGGAACCTTAATTTAAGGAGCTTCAGGGCCTCTAGGAGGCCTGAACAGTCTAATCAATAATAAGCCTTTTTTAGAGGGAGGGTATGTCAGCCTGTGACTCAAAACCAGCGCACAAGGAAGTGGTATTCCATACCAGTTCTTCCAAGGTTCAAATCCACAATTTCAAAGCTAAAAACTTTGATCAATAATAATAATAATAATATATATATATCAAGAAAATAAAGATAAAAAGTGAAAGATAAAATTAAAAAAAAATGCAAGAAAAAGCAAGAGAATTATATTAAAATAACAAAAACAAGTATTCCACTGGAATCTACATTAAATTTTACCTATATTCACATATTGCCTCAACCCCATAATGTCAATAATTTTCTAGATATCATGGATTAAAGAAGAGAAATGATACTATACACTCTATACTAGGTACAAGAATATGCTTAAAGATAATGCAGCTTGTTCAAATATTCAATATGAATGAACATGTGTAATATTACATAAGTGACACCATTACTCTTACAAGATCATGTGTTACATGTCTTGACATAAAAAAAAACACTTACATTTAAGCTAACATAGTGTTACATTACTCAATCCCCACTTAAACTCCCATAACCAAACATTACAGGTATTATTTACAAATTAAATTTTACATAGAGAAATACTCAACTGAATACAGATCAAGGCTGTGAAGAAGAAAAATAAAGTTAGTAGAGATAAGAATACAGTTTTAAAAAAAATGGTGCAATCAACCAAACATATGGTGCAATATCTGTATCAAATGACACCATTCCAAATTTAACCACCAGCAAAAATGTCTCAAGGCTGTGAAGAAGAAAAATAAGGTTAGTAGAGATAAGAATACAGTCTCAAAAAAATGGTGCAATCAACCAAACATATGGTGCAATATCTGTATCAAATGACACCATTCCAGATTTAACCACCAGCAAAAACGTCTCAAGGCTGTGAAGAGGAAAAATAAGGTTAGTAGAGATAAGAATACAGTTTTTTAAAATGGTGCAATCAACCAAACATATGGTGCAATATCTGTATCAAATGACACCATTCCAAATTTAACCACTAGCAAAAATGTCTCAAGGCTGTGCATAATAAGAATAAAGTTTAGTTAAAATATAAGTATAATTCAAAAAGTATGGTGCAATCAACCAAACATATGGTGCAATATCCTGAACAAATGACACCATTCCAAATTTAACCACTAGCAAAAATGTCTCAAGGCTGTGCACTGACAATAATAAGGTTCAGAATGGTGCAATCAACCAAACATATGGTGCAATATATTGATCAAATGACACCATTTTTGATTTACCCACCAGCAAAAATGTCTCAAGGTGGAATTTTTTCTAAGTCCCTTGTTTTTGGAAGGCTCTATGGAGGGCCCAAAAGGTATAAATAAAGGGCCTCTCTCCCTGTTTTTCCCCCCATGCTTCTGATTCAGACAATAATCTTGAGGATCAATCCATCCCTTCTCTAGTAGGATAATCTAGTATTTATATTGAAAAAAGATCAGTAGCAAGGCTCAGTATCTTATAGTATTATTGATGATTAATTAATGAAAGATATTTATAATATTAATGAAAGAGTTTAATGTTATTTAAATAGTCTTACCATTATAGTAGTAGTGTTGAAGTAGTGTTGGAAGATATTATCAATAGTGATCTTATCTAATTTATCAATAACCCTTATTTATAGAAGGGATATCATCTTACCTTTATACCTTATATTATAAACCTTTTAGGTATATTGGATTATATTTATATTAATCCTAATAGTATTATATTACTATTATATCATTTATATCTTATCCTTATATTAAACAAAACCACCCTTAAAGAATTATCTTACCCTTAAATTATTATAGCTATATTGATAGTATTATTAAATCCCCTTTAAAAGTATTAGCTAGCTATAAAGATTATTATTAATATTATTAGTGATCTTAAAAAATATTCTTTAGATATCTCAGGTATTGAAAGAAGGAATACTAGAAGAATTAATTAAAAAGAATTATAATCAATAACAAGAAAGTTAAGCAAAACCTAAATTATTAAAATATATATTAACTATTACCAGTATTATCATAGTGATCTTTTATTGACAGACTGATAGAGACTGCTGAAGAAAATTCTCTAATTGAAAAGCCACAAAACTAAATAATTGATTTGTGATCTCATCAAAAAGGGTATCTTTTTCAGTATATTTAGAGGGGCAGCTAATACACCTTAGCACCCATGGTTATTGGCTAATTCTGAAATTCAAAACAGACTCACCAATAATTTCCCCCTCAAGGTACTGCCTATTATTTATCCCACAACAAAAGGAGTTCCCACATCTGGTGTCTCAACAGTGGCCTTTCAAATCTCAAGTATCATTAATAAGATCACATTATCAATCTTAAAAATCATAAAAAAGCAAAAAAATCAAAAAGAATCAATCAAAAATAAAATTCAAAATTAAATCATTGCTTTAGATCACAATTATCATGGAGGAATCATCATCATCAAAGAAGGCTCTAACCTTGGAGGAAGAATTGGAAAAAGAGCAGTCCAGAATTGAAGAATTAGGTCAGGAAGAAAGTGAAGAAGAGGATTTTTCTTATTTAGAAAATGATGAAGAATTTCAGAAGAAAAGGTTAGAATTACAGAAGGCTATGGAAAGAGCTGCAAGAAGACATGGAAAGAAGACAAAATCAAGTCAATTCTCACCTGAAACTACTGGAGATGCAACTATTGAAAGAATGCTCAGACCCCAGCAACCATCACCATCACCAACCCCAAAGACATTTGCAACATCCACACCAGGAACATTGCCAAGAGCTGCAAGATTTGCAAAAAGGGTACATATTACAACACCAACTCAGCAACCTGAAAGAGTTACAATACCCATAAGAAAGATTGTTAAAATAAAGGCAAAAGATTATAACCTCAACTTTGATGGAAGTGATGTTGAGGATTTTATCAAGAGAGCTGAAAGGATAGCATCAATTGAAGGAGCCAATGAAAGGGATTTGGCCATGCAAATAGCATTCTGGAGTGAAGATAAGGATATCAGATATGAAATTGAAGGAATGCCAGGATATGAAATGGAGGATTGGGATCAATTGAAAAAGGAAATGATCAGTAAATGGGGAAAGGTGGAACCAGAAAGAAGACACAGGAAAGATTCATTAACAAGACTATTTAATCAAACTCAGCAGGAGGGAGGAGTCAAAAGTTTGTCCCAATACAGAAAGTTCATTGGGGAATATGACATAATTTCAAAATATCTGCTGAATTATGGGTATATCAAAAAGGAAAATGATTATCATGAAGATGTCTTTGATTCCTTATCACCAGAAATTAGAAGTAGTGTTACTAAAGAAATGATCAAAGACAGGACCATGGTTCAAGCAAGAGATGGAGGATATATCTTACCTGAGATGGATATCCTCAGAAATTATATTGAGGCAGAATTGGAGGCAGCAGTAGTTCTTAAAGGGAAATCACAATTATCAAAGTCAGATTAAATCAAAAACAAAAAGAAAACCAGATTTGAAGATGAAAGCTGGGAGGAGGTTATCAAGCAAATGAAAGATATTACAAAGAAAATAAAGAATCCACCAGCTCAAGAGGCTCATGTTAATGAAGCACCAAAAGAAGTCAACCCAATGAAGGATGTGTTGGACCAGCTGAAAGAACTATCAGAGGCTGTTAATCCACCAAAGAAGGTCTGGAAGGATAAACCAAATACACAAGGATCAGGCTTAGCACCAAATGCACAACCATTCAGACCAAGAAATACCCAGGCACCTTTACCTGCAAATTATCAACCTTATGTTCCAGCACAACTATATCCAAGACCACCCTTAAAGTGCTATTACTGTTTTGAAAATGGTCATTCATTGACAAGATGCAGCTACCTGGCAGAAGATATGGAAAAAAGAATTGTTAGTAGGCAAGGATTAAATTTCCTTTACCCTAATTTCCAAAGAGTACCTTCAGAAGGAACCAAATCTCCAAAGGACTTAGTCAGGGAATTTGATAAGGAACAAAAAGAAATTTTAAATAGGATAATTGAAAAGGAAAAGCGTCTATCAAGACCAGAAGATCAAAAGATAGTTGAGCTGAAAAAGGAAGAAAAAGATGTTTCAATTGCTCAAGTAGAAGACTGGGGTAATTGGGAACCACCAATAGTATCTTCACCCATTGAGATTTTGGAAACACATGCAACTCTCAGACAGACAAAGCAAAGATTAGCTAAGAAAGAAAGCCAAAATAGAGAAGATTCTCAAAGTAAAAAACCTATACTACCAGAAACCTATCATGAGGATGAGGCCGAAGAAGAGATGAAGATTATTGTTCCAACCAAATATAAAGATAAACATACAAAAAGAGATGAAACATTTGAAGGAACTGAAAGTAAAGAAAAAGAGAATTTTGAGGAGGAAGGTGACAAGTTAAACAAAAGGATGGTTCACCACAAAACTGAAAAGAAAGAATTCATAAAGGATAAGAAAGAATTCAAACCAAAATTAGCAATTGAAAATGTGATAAAGAAAATCTTGGAACAGAAAATTAACTTAACCTTGGAAGAAATATTATCAGTTTCACCAACCTTCATTCACAGGCTTCAAGGGATTTCTCTTGAAGAAAAGGAAGCTATCAAATCAGTTAACACTTTGGACATTAAAGAAGATGTTATTTCTATAAAAATTAAAGACTTTGAAAAACCAAGACTTCATTATGCCTGTCCACTTGGGTTTATGCAAGTATTTGTTGGAAAAGAAGAGTATCCAGTAATGGCACTGGTAGATACAGGATCAGAGCTCAACATAATCACTGAAGATGCAGCAATAAAAGCCTCTCTTCCAAACAGAAAGCTCAACATGAATTTAAGAGGAATTGGAGGACATACAACATCATTAATTGGATTGGCTGAATTCACACAAGTACTTTTGCCTTCTGGAGAAGAAAAATAAATTCATTTCTTCATTGCCAAGGGAGCAGTACATACAGTCCTTGGAAGGCCCTTCTTGGCAGACAATAACATTAGATTGGACTTTTCACAGAAACAAGGTGAAATATTTAGCTATCAAGAAGCAGATGGTAGAAGATTATGTATGCCAATATGCAAACCCCATATGTTAGGATGGCAAACAGGACCACCAAGAGGAATGGAGCTTTGTTCAATGGGAAAAATAAAGGATTGGTTTAGCAAAGTAAAATTAAAAGAAACTGAAGATAAATCTAAAGCAAAAATAAAAAGTATTTTCAAATCAACAAAAAACAAAGAATATCAAAATATAAAGTCTATGGAATGTAATTTAGATGAAAGATTATCCATAATGGATAGGGGAATAGAGAATGAACCTCAGGAGGAAGTGGAAGGAGACCAACAGGTAGAAACACAAGAGCCAGAACAGGGACCATCAACAGAAGCACTATCAAACCAAATAAAATCAGAAGAACCAAAGTCATTAGTCTGGTACTTAGACAAGGCAATAAAAGAAAACAAGGAATGGGCTACATTTGATCCCAAAAAGTGGGAGGAATGGATCAACAGAAATCTACCACCTTCAAGTGAATATGAAGATTATGTTAAAAATAAAAACCCTCAAGTAAACAACTTAAGCTTAAGCCCATGCCCTGACTTCTGGAAAATTGATGATGAACCTGAAAACAATAAAAGTTATATATGGAAACAAGATGAAAAATCAAATTTGTATATGGAAGAAGTCAATGAAGCAGAGAAAAAGGAAAATAAAATTATTTATAAACCAATTGACATCAATGGTATGTTATATCAGGTTTTGGTTAATGCCTCAGAAATAATAGAAGGACCACCAATACATAGTAGAAAGAATCTGTTTGACATATTTTCCAATCAAAAATACCCACAAGATATGGAAATTGAAATGAAGCCAGAAATGAACAGTGATAAATACTGTGAAGACTCATTGGAAGATCTTAGAAATAAAATTATTGAATGTTTCAAAGATGAAGAATTTATGAAGGAATACAATAAAGAAGAATCCAATCAAACTGATGAATTCCAAATACATGAAATTTCTCAAGATCCTCCAAAGAAGAAAATAAAGCACTCTCATGCTTATGAAAATCTTTGGGAGGCCTACAATAATCATGACTCTTTAAAAGAAATCAAGCCAAGATTATCTTCAGATTCAAAGCCAGAAGCAAATCTGATAGAAGTTGAAGTCTCACCATTGCAAAAAGATCTCATGAACACTATTCTGTCATATGAGTTAAACCCAAAAAGCCCATGGAGAATTGATCAAGACAAGGAAATGGACTTGGATAAAGAAAGTTTCTTGAAGTATTATGATGAAATGTCTTACTGGCAACTTCCAACACCTAAAGAAGAGCCAGATTTCATAATTCTTCCCTACATTGAATTCAAAGATATATACTTTGAGGGTCCATCAAGAATAAAAGGAGGAAAATGGTTGAAGAATCTTCCAGGATATGACCTGTCAAAATTAGACTTCATGGAACTCTTGAATGAGGAAGGAATTAAGGGTAATTTGGAAAACCAGTATTGGGAGGAAGTATTTTCCTTTGATGAACAAACAAGGAAGGCTCTTTATGATGGTAGAATTTGGCCACAAGAAGACTTCAATTTGCATAATATGGAGCTTCTTGGTGGAACTCTTTTCTGGGAAGAGTATGGATACCTCTTTATACACAAAGAAGAAGGATTAATAAGAAATTGGAAAGGTAATACCCTAGAAGAAAGGAAGAAAGGAAGGAAAATACTGGGAGAAATAGCCAAGGATATATGTGTGAATAGAATTCTTCAGAAAAAAGAAAAAGGAAAATGGGTTTCATGAATTGAATATATTTTTCTGCACATGTAAAAAAAAAAAAAAAAAAAAAAAAAAAAAAAAAAAACTTGAAAAAAAAAACTTAAAAAAAAAATTAAAAAAATTAAAAAAAAAATTATGAATGATGATTTGGGGGTATGCAAGAGTTTTAACTGTAAAAGTATTATAAGGCTATGTTTAAATTAAAAAAAAATAGGGGGTGGGTGTCTGTTTCTTATTCCACCTCTAATGGTTTAAGTTTTTGGGATGAAATCCTTGGGAATTTCAATATCAATTTCTATTCAGTTTTAATATCAATATCATTAATTTCAAGACCTTTTAAAACAAAACAGAAAAAAATTGATAAGATCATAATCTTTAAAAAAATCAACAAACACTCAAGATGCCAAAGCTTGGATGTTATGGGGATGAATTGTTGGAGGATGAAGAGATTTTGGATCAAAGGAAATTGAAGAAGCAATATGAAGAATTCATTTTTGAGTATGAAGATGAATTTCAAGAATGTCAGTCATCAAGTCACCAATCAAGAGAAGAAAAGGAAAAATTGGAAGAAATAAGGTTGTTATTGGAGGAACTTAGAGTTTTGAATGAAAAATTAGCTTATTATAGAAATTACTTACCATCAATGATCAAAGTACAGCTGAAGCCAATTCTGAAAACCTCCAGCTTACATAGTTCAAAAACAAAGAAGAGAAGAAAATCAGTAAGATTCAATTTAAATAATCAAGTCCAGTATTTTTGGCAGTGACCTCCTGCCTTATCAAAGAGGACCCAAAAAAAAATTCTCACCTTAATACTTAAAATTTCAATTGATTGAAGTTTCTGGCAGTGACTTCCTGCCTTATCAAAGAGGATTAATTCTTTAACAAATATTTTACTTAGATTATGTATTTCATTCACCTTTACCAAGAAGCTATTATAATTATTCATATTTTTTTTAACATCAAGAAACCATTAGCAATTTTTTTATCATATTTTATATTTTATAATCATCATGTCTGAAACTAGTGAAGCAGACAATACCATCTGTATCTATTGGGCACACTCAGAAACAAATGAAGAAAGCCAAGACCTCTGGATTAATAATCATTTTCAAAGACTGAACAATGAAGACCAAAGATGGGGCTTACCAATTATTGAATACTTCAAGGTACCAATTATTCAAAGTATCCCCTTTATTGAATTTGAAGATTTATTTGGAAATGAATATATTACTCAAGAAACCCCTTCAGAAGCCTATTTAAGCCAGCTTCCTGGGTCAAACCTTTCAAAACTAGAATTTATGGATATACTTAATTATGATGGAATTAAAGGAAATATCAATAATGACTATTGGAATGAAATTTTTTATATGGATTCAGATATAAGGAGTAGTCTTTACTGGGGAACAACACAAGCTCAAAGATGGTTTTGTCTTGAAGAATATCAAATTGAGGGTAAAATTATTAAATGGAGAGGGGATTGTTATATTATTGAAAAGGGATTGGATTTTGATTTAGAGGATAAAGTCTTACAGTTAATAATTATAATGAAGAATCACAAGTTTTGTTTGAAGAAAGAAGAATGGGATAAGTTATGGAAAGAATTTGTCAGCAGCAAGATTGAAATGGAAATGAAGAAGAATCAAGATTATTTTAAGAAAATTATTCTTCAGAAAATTAAAGGCCCAGCATGGCCTTAAACTGAAATTCAACTATTTGGTTACTGTTTCTCTTACTCTATTTTAAGTCAGTTAATCACCAAAAAAAAACAAAAAAACAAAAAAAAAAGAATATATCAACAAATGCAAGGACCAATGATACATGATGGCCCAGCATGGCCTTAAACTGCAAATTCAATTTATGACTTTTCTGTAATAGTATCAAAAAAAATCTAGTAATAATCAATAAATCAATCAAAAAAAATCTATATATAACTAATAAAACAATAAAGATTAATAATTGATATGGATTTCAGAAGTGATAGTTGTGGTTAAGATATTTCAATTGATATAAAAAAAAGATACAAAAAAAGAGCTGGTTATAAAATTCATCTAGAAAGAATGTTTTAGTTTTTTTATTTTGTAACAGTATCAGTAGTTTTTCATACTTAAAAAATAGGGGCAGTTAACTATTTCTTATACCACCCAAAGCACAAGTGGCTATAAGTTTTGGGGAAAGTGGGACTTTAACAATGAAGCATCAGTTTATAAATTCAATCAATCAAAATCAATTGAATTAATTGTCTTGAAAGAATTCACATATTAAATTATAATTTATTCAAGCTTATTTTCCATTAATAAATTACTTAGATATTTCTTGAATTCTCAATTTCATGAATAATTACCTTTCATCAGGTAAAAAATTCCTCATCATTGCACTTCTTCCAAAGAAGATTGTTGTTTTTTTCAAAAAAAATCAAGTTATAATTTCAAATAATCATTTCAAAATATAATTCAACAAAATAATCTGAAAACAGGGAAGATTTAATCAGTATTATGTTGAAATTGAAAATAAATAAAAGAATAATTTTTATGAACTTACTAATACAAGAAGATATGTTGAATAAAAAATACTTGAAGATTTTTTCACTACAAGAAGACTAGACATTTTAGAAGGAAGAAAAAAAACTCATCAGTTGTGTGCAGTATCAATCCTCAAAGAGAAATTATAAAGAAACTTATCTTAACATTCTAGAACTGAATCAATCAGGAATCTAAAATGGAAATTATTGAGCTGAACTACTCAATACACATACATGCTACACACATACACACAGCATGCATACACACATAGCACATAGAAATAATCCAACTACAAGGAGGGGTGACCAGATTTTTTAATTTAATTTTTCTCTTTTTTCAATTTTTAATTTTTTTAATTTTTTTAATTTTTTTAATTTTTTTAATTTTTTAATTTTTTTAATTTTTTTAATTTTTTTAATTTTTTTTAATTTTTTTTTTTTAAAAAAAAAAATTAATAAAAAAAAACTGGCCACCCCCCCTTGCTTTGAAAATGAATTAAAAGAAATAAGAAGATAAAGAAACCAATAAAATAAAACCAATTCATGAGTAAAGAAGAAGTAATATTTTAAATAAATATGAGATTATAATGAATAAGATAACATTATAACAATATAAGTATCATAATATTATAATATTAAAAATAAAATAATATTAAAATATAAATAATATTATAATACTATAGTATTCTAAAAGGATAACATATAATCCCAAAAACCCATATCACAGTAGAATATCATAATTATATAATTAAAATGAATAATAATAAGTATATAAACCTTAATGATATAATAATAAATAATATATTATTGAGTCAAAATTTAGATATTTAAAGAAATCATGACTTTAATATATATATGAAATATACATAAATAAAAATATATAAAGCCAACTGGCCAGGTTGAAATTATATAAATTTATCTTTGCCTAAATTGAATTTTGGATTTGCAGAAATTATATACTCATATAAATGAGAAAAAAGTAGTTAAATAAGGCATATATATAGAGGGAGAAGAAAATCAGGCATTATGAATTCTTCAAAAATAATAATAATAGAGAAAAGCTCCAAATGAAGACATCAGATGAAGAGAAAGTATTTCAGAATGGTGAAAATACCTGCTTCTTTTATAGTAAAATATAATAAAAACATCATATCATTTTACCAGCACCTTTACACACAATGAGCATTCAGTTAAATTTGAATTTAATTGATTTAATTAATCACATCATATTTTCCATTTATTTAATCATATCAATACATCACATGATATATTCTTTTTAATTAATTACACAATTAAAAGGTTTTAAATTAATCACACAATTAAGTGTTGAGTTGATCATATGATTCTTTCCATTATCTCATTAATTAAAATACCTCATTATCACAAAATCCATAATAGTTAAAGTTTACACAGCTTCTAGCCAAGCACATCATATATAAGAATAAATGACATCATTAGTTGAAATTGATAAATTAAATTTAAGGTTTGCACAGCTTAAATGCAAACACATCATATATCCAACCAAATGACATCATTCTAGTTTTTTCATTCATCACATGATTTTTTTAATTGAACTATACTTATTAGAATAATGATATTTCAAATTTTTTGATCACATGATTGTTTCAATTAAACAACAATTCATTTTTTTGCACAGCTTTTTTGTATCACATCATATTTAGAGTTTACACAGCTTACATCTGCACAGCAGTAATTCAAACACATAATGTGAAAAATTGAATGAGTTTATTTTTAATTTTTATATTCATCAAATGATTCTCTTTGATAAGATGATTTGGATTCAAATCATATAATTTAAAATTAAATCATTTTTATCAATATTATCTCAAAATTCATTACATAGTATTAGAAGAAAACCATCTACTGACTACAGAGCTAATAAATCCTAGTAATAGAGTAGTATATCACATCATTAAGAGGTGTTTAAGCAGTTCGCTTCATCCCTCTCAGTCAATTTTTAACTATTACTTACTAAAAAACTACCCAGAAAGACAAAAAAATGATGAAAATGACCCTATTTCATCATTATTACTAATCAATTGAGAAAATTTTATATTAGATAGAGTTATTATTATTTTTATATTAAAATAAGCTCATAAATAATATATTAATAGTTAGAAATTAAAAATTAACTACCTCTTATTTTAATTAAAACTTTAAATCAATAGAAACAGTTAAATTTGAATTTATCAAAATTAAACTAATAACTCCAAAGGAATCAAGACAAACAAAGGAAATCTTTCAATTTATGATTCATATGGTATTAACAATTTCGCTTCAGCTATACTATTCAAAAGATAACTTTAGAATACATATAGAAGCCCCAGAACTATCAAAATGACATCACCAAGCATTGATTTTTGATAAAAGCTAACAGTATAATATAGGGTTATTGAAAAATTGATAAATAATTAAATTGAATCTAAATATAAATTAAGAACATGGCCCTATTTAGTTGATTAAATTAATTGGAATTAAATTAAACTTCAAGCCACAATTAATTCTACACCCTAGCCCCTTATCAATACAAAATCTTAAGATTTAATTACTAAATTAAATAAAATCCAAATAAATTATAGCAAATCTTTGAAACATCATGAATAATTAATTAAACACTTCGCTTACAGCCTACTATTGAAAAAATAACTTTCATATACATACAGGAACATTTTATATATTGAAACAATTAAAACAATCTAGTAATTTTTAATTGAAATTATTTATATACATATAGAAATTTAATTGAAAAATTTCAACCAGTTAATAAATTATGAATTAAATATGAATTAGAGTTTAATTGATAATTAAATAAATGTAAACAAAATTAAACCTTATTGAATTAGGTTTAATTGAATTAAACTTTAAGCCACAATTTGTTTTACACCCTGAACCCTACTCAATAGGAAACTTGAAATTAAGTTATCAAGTTTACAACAATTAAAAATTATTATATCACCATGTTAATATATCATTGAAGTATGATTTAGAGCTTCGCTTCAGCCTTACTAGTCAAAATAACACTTTCAATTACATACCAGAACCTTAAATACATTCTAAATAGAAATTCAGAAATCAATATAAGAATTTTATTCAATAGAAAAATTTATTTCTTATTGAAAATACTGTAATAAATTAAACTTAATTTTCAATTAAATAGAAAGAATAGATTATTTAAATTAAATCAATTTAAATTTACAAGCCACATATCATACTCACAATTCAATTCTCTGAATCAATTAAAAGAAAACAAATCAAAACTATCAGCAATAAAATCATCATAAATAATGATGTTGCTAATTAAACATATGATTAGAAGTACTTTTAGCAGTTCGCTTGAAGCTCAATTAGCAATAACACCTTCTAGATTTAGTTTAAAAAGGTATTTGCTATACAAAATAATTTTTTTAACTTAAAATTTGATTAAAAATGATGATCAATTTTTTTTATTTTACTTATTTTGAGCTACATTTGATAAGAACTTTTTTTTATCCAAATATCTATTTTAACTAAATGAGAATAAAGAAAAACTAAAAATTTATCCCTTTGAGTTTGAGTTTTGAAATATATAAATTATGTTAGTTTCTGTGAAAAGAAAAAAAAATGAAGATAAGTATAGGTGTTATAAAAAAAAGTATCATTTATATAGCTCATTACCCTTGGCAATTAGATAGAAATAAAATAGATCAATTAACCACATAATAAACCAGTTTTTATATAAAATTAATGGTCCTCTATGACCTAAAACTGGAAATTTGCTTTTTTAATTTAATTTATTATTATTGAAATATATTTATGACTATATCATTATAAATAGAATAATGATATCTTACAATTACTTAAATGATCCATTTATTATTGCTATATTGCATATCAAATAGCTTTTAGATTCAAAGAGGAACCTTCAAGCCAATGAAAGTCCTCCATGACTTTAAACTGGAGATTTTCTTTATTTTATAATATTATATATTAGTCATATGGAGTATATATAAAAAAATAATAATTAAAGAGTATTGGAATACTCGTCTTCAATACCTATTTTAATTTCAAAAATATCTTGATAATTAATTTAATATTTGATTATTTATTTCAAACTTCATTAAAGAAATATTTTAAGTCCACCAAGACTATAAACTGGAATTTCTTTTATTATTATTTTTTCACTCAATACATATTCAAAGTCCATAAAGACTATAAACTGAAACTTTTAATTTATCATTTTTGAATAAATGAATGTTCAATTATATAGGTCCTCCATGACCTTAAACTGTAAATATTAAAATCTTAATACTATAAAAGATTATATATGAAAAAGTCAAATATATATATATAAATAGATATAAATATATATATACTCAAAAAAGAAAAAAGAAAAAAATCATAAGAATTATCAATAACTTCAAGATTAGGAATATTATGCTTATAATTAATATTATTATTAGGAAAATCTCATTCAGAAAAGAGAGGCTTTAATGGTCTTCCTGCTCTAGGTGGCACTTGGACAACTGGTCTATATGTACATAAAAAAATACATATACACTGAGCAGCCAAGGTCAGACCTGGTCTGATGAGGGGAAATATCTCTGAATTGATTAGAGTTATAGCCTTGTAGACTGCCACTATATAGTGTCAGGCCACCACAAAAAATTAAAACCCTCTTCTTAGTATGAATAAGACTCAAAATGATAATAATAATTAAGATGAAAATTCAAAATTTGGCAAGAAAATATTACAAGAAGGAAAAACAAAATACAAATAAACTAGAGAAACCAACTACAGAAATTTAAATGGAGAGGTGGTCTTATCCCAAACTTGAAGATTAATATTACAGATAGAAAGAAGAAAGAAGAATAAAAGAAGATATCTTAATAGTATCTTGAAAGCTCAATCATGATATGAAGAATTTTCATAATAATGAATGGAAGATGATAAATATAGACTGGCTTTCCTTTAACATCATCATAAAAACATCCTGAAGGCATATTAAACTCTAAGATTATGAGAATTTCTTTCAATATATAAAATTGGCAATTTAATGAATCCATGAAGGGAGTAGTGGAATGTTGAGTCCTTGTATGACTTAAAACTACAGGGGTGGCACACCTGAGGGCTTATAATCTATTCCTTTATTTTAGTCCATGAAAGGAGTAGTGGTATTAAAGAAATAATGTGAAGAAAGAAGAGGTCAGATTTGAAATGGTTCAAATAAAATCCTCAAATATATATGATAAATTGGGCAAAGAATAAAATATTGAAGAAAGAAGGACAAAAATGTAGAATTGAAATATGCAAGGAGATTGGTAATGACTGAAAAGAAGAAATAAATATCTATCAACCCAAAACATTTTATGAATTATTAAGCCTCAAGGTAGCTCAAGTTGATATTAGAATAAGGAATCTTTCAGCTTAAAGAAAAGAAAAGAAAAGAAAAGAAAAGAAAAAAAAACTGCCCTTGGATCAAGTCAAATTGAAGACCAGGAGGTCCTCAGCATGACATGAAACTGCTCCCTTGTGAAGAAATGGACCAGGGGTCTTATTGTCCTTGTATGACATAAAAGGCAGGATTTTGTATACCTAATATACAGGGTCTGCACACCTGAGTTGTAGGGTCCTGTATGACCTTAAACTGCAACCTCAAATCTATGGATAGAAAAAAGATAAAAGAAGTGAAGATTTATTTAATTTAATAAATTATTAAAATAAGGAGAAGAATTAAAGAAAATAGAAGAATTGATACTATATTGATTTCAACTTAACCAGTTTTAAAAAGAAAAAATATATATAAAAAATAGAAATATCAAAGAAAAAAACAGAATCATTTCAGTGATATTACAAAATGGATTACCAAAATAGTGCAGCAAAATACAAATCAGTACTCAAGAAGGTCAGACCAGTTAATGAGCCTATGCCACAAGACATAAATCCTCCTTTGGGAAGGCCACCATTATCAAGAGACCCTTATAATACACCACTATCACCAAAACCACCTAAATTTATGGTCACATCAAAAATAACACAAGAAAGATTTGAATTGATAAATTTTGGACCACCTGGATGGCTTTCAGAAGAAGAAAGGAGTCTTCTGATGAGTGTCATAGTTTTAAGAGAAAAAGAAATTGCATTCAATGCAGAGGAAAGGGGTTTACTGAAACATTCATATGGAAAACCCTACAAAATACCAGTAATACCACATACACCTTGGCAAAAGAAGCCAATACCAATACCAAAGCCCATAATACCCCAGCTTGTTGAATTGGTAAGGGAAAGGATTAGAACAGGATTGTATGAGCAGTCTACCTCTAGCTATACAAGTCCAGTATTCTGTGTTGCAAAGTCAAATGGAAAACTCAGAATTGTCCATGATTTACAGGATATTAATAAGGTAACAATTAAAGATGCAGGATTACCACCACATATTGAAGAATTTGTAGATGCCTTTTCAGGGAGAGCTTGTTATGGACTTGGTGACATAATGGGAGGGTATGATGAAAGAGAATTAGAAATTTCTACAAGACCCTTAACTACATTTGAAACACCACTTGGAAGGCTACAACTCACAAGATTACCACAAGGAGCAACCAATTCTGTTGCAGTTTATCAAGCCCAAATGACTTGGATACTTCAAGAAGAAATACCAGAGAATGTAGGAATTTTTATTGATGATGGAGGGATAAGAGGTCCAAGATCAACATATAATAATGAGGCTTTACAAGAAAATAATTTGATAAGAAGATTCATTTGGGAATATGCAGTTACATTAGAGAGAATATTATTCAGAATCAAAGAGGCAGGACTTACCATATCAGGAATCAAATTTGCATGTTGTGTGCCAGCATTGGACATAGTAGGGCATGTAGTTTCTTTGAATGGAAGAAAAATTTCAAAGCAGAAGATTAATAAAATACAAAGTTGGCCAAAGCCCCTCAATAAAAAGGAAGTAAGAGGCTTTTTGGGACTTTGTGCATATGTTAGAATGTTCATTCAAAATTTCTCTCAGATTGCATCACCACTAAGAAGATTAACAAGAGATGATGAAGAATGGGAATGGAGTACTAAATGTGATGAAGCATTTGAAAAGTTAAGAAAAATTGTAGGGGAGGAAATAACATTGAAAAATTTGGATTATGAAAAGGGAGCAGGGAAGATTAAATTAGCAGTAGACTCAAGCTATATAGCTTCAGGAGCAGTACTTACTCAAGAAGACAAAGAAGGAAAGGACATACCAGTTCTTTATGAATCAATAACATTCTCAAGATTGGAATCAAAATACTCACAGCCAAAGCTGGAGCTATGTGGAGTGGCCAAAATGCTCAAGAAACTCCAAACAGTACTTTGGGGACAGCATTTTGAGCTACAAGTAGATGCAAAAGCCTTAATTGAAATGATAAACTCACCTTGTTTGCCAAATGCCCCAATGACCAGATGGGTTGCATTTATTAAATTGTTTTCTTTTGACTTAGTTCATAGGCCAGGGAAGACCTTCACAATGCCAGATGGGCTGTCAAGAAGACCTCAGTCAGAAGATGAAGAAAAAGAAAAATCTGATTTTGATGAAGAAGAAGAATGGATAAAACCACACCCAGGGTTTGGAGTAAAACATAACAATATAATAAAATTGGAAGGAATAAAGCTACCATCAAAGCAAGAAGGATTTTGGAAAAGAATGGTAGAATACTTAAATACATTGAAAAGGCCCTTTGATAGTAAAGAGGATGACTTCAAAAGAATTAAAAGGAAGTCATCAAATTTCTTTCTGGAGGAAGGCCAACTCAAAAGAAGAAATATACCAAATCCACAAGTAGTTGTGTCAAGTCAGAGTTCTCAAAGAAGAATATTAAAATCATTACATGAAGAAATGGGACACAGAGGAGAAAATGAAACATACAGAAGAGTTAAAGAAAGATTTTGGTGGGAAGGAATGAAGAAAATAGTCAAAAAATGGGTCAAATCTTGTAAAGCTTGTCAAAAGAGAAGTCAATATCACCAAAAAGAGGAAGGAAGAATCTCATTCACCTCAACATTATTTGAAAGAGTCAGTATAGATGCAGTACATGTAAAAGCAGGAAGATGGAAGTATTTAGTAGTGGCCAGGGATGATTTCTCAGGATGGCCAGAGACAATTGGTTTAGTAAAGCTTAAAGCAAAGTCAGTATCAGAATGGTTCACTTCTGAATGGATTTGCAGGTATGGAGCCCCAAAAGAGGTTACAGTAGATGGAGGGCCTGAGTTTGGAAAGGAATTACAAGATGCAGTAAAGAAAGCAGGTTCAAAGATAAGGGTAACAACACCCTACTACCCTGAGTCACAAGGAATGGTAGAAAGGGGGCATAAACAATTGAAGGATGCATTGGTGAAGATGTGTGGTGAAAATGGTTCAAAATGGAAAGAATACTTACCTTTGGTTACATTGGCTGACAGAATATCAACCAAACGAACACCAGGTTACTCCCCATTTGAGCTTCAATTTGGTCAAAAGGCAGTACTACCAATAGACATTGAAGCAAAAACATACTTATCAATTGAATGGCACAAAGTCAAATCAACAGAAGATTTATTGGAAGCAAGAGCTGAACAGCTATCAGGAAAAGAAGAAATAATAAAAAGGGCAAAAGAGAAATTAAAAAAGGCCAGGGAGGATTCAGTAAAATATTGGGACAGGAAATTAGCACATCAAATAAGAAATCCAATTCATCCAGGTGAAATTGTTCTTGTATACAATAAAGCATTAGAGTCACAATGGGGATTATTGTTCAAGAATAGATGGGATGGACCCTATAGAGCTGTGAGACAAATAAAGAATGGTCCATATGAGCTGGAAGAATTAGATGGTACAAAGCTAGAAAGAAGGTTTGCAGCAAGTCAAATAAAAAAGTTCTATCCAAGAGGAAAAGAGTTGGACTCAGAGGAAGAAGAGGAAGAAGGAGAAGAGGAAGCTGAAGATGAATCTCAATTTGAAGATGAAGAGGACTTTGATGAATAAAAATCCTTTTATTCAAAAAAAAGGGGGGAAAATGTTTGATTGTTTTTTTTTAAAAAAAAAAGAGTAAGTGGATGATCACCTTGAATGCTGGGGACAGCATTAAATGGAGAGGGGGAAGTGGTATTCCATACCAGTTCTTCCAAGGTTCAAATCCACAATTTCAAAGCTAAAAACTTTGATCAATAATAATAATAATAATATATATATATCAAGAAAATAAAGATAAAAAGTGAAAGATAAAATTGAAAAAAAAATGCAAGAAAAAGCAAGAGAATTATATTAAAATAACAAAAACAAGTATTCCACTGGAATCTACATTAAATTTTACCTATATTCACATATTGCCTCAACCCCATAATGTCAATAATTTTATAGATATCATGGATTAAAGAAGAGAAATGATACTATACACTCTATACTAGGTACAAGAATATGCTTAAAGATAATGCAGCTTGTTCAAATATTCAATATGAATGAACATGTGTAATATTACATAAGTGACACCATTACTCTTACAAGATCATGTGTTACATGTCTTGACATAAAAAAAAACACTTACATTTAAGCTAACATAGTGTTACATTACTCAATCCCCACTTAAACTCCCATAACCAAACATTACAGGTATTATTTACAAATTAAATTTTACATAGAGAAATACTCAACTGAATACAGATCAAGGCTGTGAAGAAGAAAAATAAAGTTAGTAGAGATAAGAATACAGTTTTAAAAAAAATGGTGCAATCAACCAAACATATGGTGCAATATCTGTATCAAATGACACCATTCCAAATTTAACCACCAGCAAAAATGTCTCAAGGCTGTGAAGAAGAAAAATAAGGTTAGTAGAGATAAGAATACAGTCTCAAAAAAATGGTGCAATCAACCAAACATATGGTGCAATATCTGTATCAAATGACACCATTCCAGATTTAACCACCAGCAAAAACGTCTCAAGGCTGTGAAGAGGAAAAATAAGGTTAGTAGAGATAAGAATACAGTTTTTTAAAATGGTGCAATCAACCAAACATATGGTGCAATATCTGTATCAAATGACACCATTCCAAATTTAACCACTAGCAAAAATGTCTCAAGGCTGTGCATAATAAGAATAAAGTTTAGTTAAAATATAAGTATAATTCAAAAAGTATGGTGCAATCAACCAAACATATGGTGCAATATCCTGAACAAATGACACCATTCCAAATTTAACCACTAGCAAAAATGTCTCAAGGCTGTGCACTGACAATAATAAGGTTCAGAATGGTGCAATCAACCAAACATATGGTGCAATATATTGATCAAATGACACCATTTTTGATTTACCCACCAGCAAAAATGTCTCAAGGTGGAATTTTTTCTAAGTCCCTTGTTTTTGGAAGGCTCTATGGAGGGCCCAAAAGGTATAAATAAAGGGCCTCTCTCCCTGTTTTTCCCCCCATGCTTCTGATTCAGACAATAATCTTGAGGATCAATCCATCCCTTCTCTAGTAGGATAATCTAGTATTTATATTGAAAAAAGATCAGTAGCAAGGCTCAGTATCTTATAGTATTATTGATGATTAATTAATGAAAGATATTTATAATATTAATGAAAGAGTTTAATGTTATTTAAATAGTCTTACCATTATAGTAGTAGTGTTGAAGTAGTGTTGGAAGATATTATCAATAGTGATCTTATCTAATTTATCAAAAACCCTTATTTATAGAAGGGATATCATCTTACCTTTATACCTTATATTATAAGCCTTTTAGGTATATTGGATTATATTTATATTAATCCTAATAGTATTATATTACTATTATATCATTTATATCTTATCCTTATATTAAACAAAACCACCCTTAAAGAATTATCTTACCCTTAAATTATTATAGCTATATTGATAGTATTATTAAATCCCCTTTAAAAGTATTAGCTAGCTATAAAGATTATTATTAATATTATTAGTGATCTTAAAAAATATTCTTTAGATATCTCAGGTATTGAAAGAAGGAATACTAGAAGAATTAATTAAAAAGAATTATAATCAATAACAAGAAAGTTAAGCAAAACCTAAATTATTAAAATATATATTAACTATTACCAGTATTATCATAGTGATCTTTTATTGACAGACTGATAGAGACTGCTGAAGAAAATTCTCTAATTGAAAAGCCACAAAACTAAATAATTGATTTGTGATCTCATCAAAAAGGGTATCTTTTTCAGTATATTTAGAGGGGCAGCTAATACACCTTAGCACCCATGGTTATTGGCTAATTCTGAAATTCAAAACAGACTCACCAATAATTTCCCCCTCAAGGTACTGCCTATTATTTATCCCACAACAAAAGGAGTTCCCACAGCATGACACCCAAAATACCATAAATCAATGTTATAGCCAAGATACCACCAAAACATGTAGCGGGGCCAAATTAGCTCAAAAGGTATCAAAAAAAGAGGAAACTCACCCTTTTCTGAAAATATAAGTCCCATCACCATAGGAAGAAGAATAAAAAAGTTTTTCATGCTCAAAGTTATTGCTGAGCATAAACCTTAATTTTCACCTCTCATCTGAAATACAGAGTAAGAGGCTTAACCCCATAAAATGGGTATGCAGAATGAAGCTCTAAGCTAGGGCTATCTAATGGTACCAGCCAAAATGAGCTAGCATCAGTATTACTGAAGTTATGGTAAAATTCAGACCAAATACAGGGGGAAAAAACATTCACTTCTCATATAGCTTCTATAGTTTTAGTGTGAGATACCTAAAGTGGGGTCTTTTTGGAAAGATCACAATCAGGGCTATCTGATTATGTTATCCATTTCCTTATAACTCAACTATAGCAGAAGTTATGGGGCAAAAAAGCCCAATACAGCTTTTTGCCCAAACCATTCATATGTACAAAAGTCTTGTACATGGCATAACTTTGCCATATTGAATGATAGCCATATCAAATGAGGTACCATTGTGTATAACCCATACAGGGCTACACACTGATTCAGCTTTGAGGGTCATATCTCAAGAACTGACAAAGTTACAGCTGTTTTAAGGTCAAAATCCCACATTCTGACAAATGCAGCCTTACCATGGGATAATATCCCATAACCATGATGCTGAGGTGTCAAAGTGACAAAGAAGCATGTTTATACTTCAATACCTCATAAGTCAGTCAAAACTGGGGTCCCATACAGTTTATGTACAGCATTCTACGCGTCATACATGTCAGAAGAGGGCTATGTGGTCCCCAGGTGAAATTTTTCACCCTTTATTGGTGAAAACTACCCAGATGTGGTTTCAAAACCACATCTGAGCCCAATACAGGATATACATGTCCTTTCAAACCACAAGCCTGTCTCAGAGAGTGACAAAATCTTCACTTCCTCTACGTGTAAAGGTCTAACAGCCCTTCCACCCCATTTCAGGATAAAAAGGAGGCTTTTCACAGCCAGAATAGCTTTCCTCATCCTGCTCTTGAATACCCTATGTAGTAAACTGTCAAAAACCGTTTTACTCTTGGGTAATAAGCAGGTATAATTATAATTTTAATTTTTGTAGTCTTTATTATTGTAACCCAACAGGTAAAGTTGCACCCAGGGCTTTCAACAGTGCTCACCACCACTATATTTAATATAGTAAAGCCGTTTTATTTTTGAATTAAACCATTTTTAATCCTAATAACTCTTTTTAAATCCTTTTTACTGTGTCAAAGTCATAGTTAAAAGTTGTAAATACAATTATATTACTTTTATCATAGACTCAGCCTGACATGCAGTGTGGGGTCCATAACTGAGGAAAAAGGTTTCCCTTTACTGGAGGGAAATGCTTTCTGGACCTGATATGGAGGCCTCTGGTGGTTGCCAGAGGCCATGGGTGGAATCCTTGGAACCATGGTCATTTATGGACAATTTGGTAGTTTTGGGTCCTTGGACCAATTCAAGGGTTTTGGGGTGTTTGGCCATTTTTGGTCTTCTGGGATTATGACCAAAATTAGGCTCAGGTGGGCCCACTTGCCGTTCGGGAGCACCCTGGAATTGGGGACTGCAGGTATACCCCCTTGGCCTCTTTTGGGCCAAAAGGGGCCTAACTGGTCCCACAGCCCATGGACCTCAGACTGTAGAAGCCATAGGGGGCCTAAATGGCCCAAAACTCCTAATCAAAGGGGGTGTTCCACAGGCTCTGGATTGAGTTAGAGGGGACAGAGGCCCCTGGAAGGGAAAATGACCCCCGAGGCCCAGAATTAAGGTATTGGCCTGGGGGTGGTGGGATGAAGAATTGGCCAAGGAGGCCACTGATGCAGGATATGACCCTGGGGCCATGAGTGGCCATGAAGGGTGGATATGGAAAAAAGGCCATTTACTGAAATGAGGTTTGAAATGGAATAAAAATGAGAATATGGCCAAATTGGCCATATATTGGTGGAGGCTTGAATTGCCATAAACAGCAATTGAGAGGGGTCTTTTGCAGGGTTGTAACACACAATGATTAAAAATTCTTCTAAAAGAGCTTTACTTATCTTCTAATTGGATTTAATTCTTTCTTGTTTCATCTCAAAAACTGGCTGTTGATCATAAATTCTAGGTTATGACCTGGCTAGAATTGTAAAGTCTTTCAGGTTTTGCCTGTAATAACTGGAAAATCCAAGAAAAGACATCATTAATTTATTATTCTTGGGTGTTGGTTTAAGTAACACTGCTGCCAACTTTCCCTTGTTAATATCCAAGCTTAAGCCGCCAGAGACAATATGTCCTAATTATTTAAGTTCTTCAAAACAAAAGTAGCATTTCTTGAGTGAAATCTCCATATTCACCCATGCAAGTCTTTCAAGGTGCAAAGACCATGAGTCTGAATATACGATTATATCATAAATATGAATAATGAGACATCCTTCAGATGATTTTGTGGGGAAGATGGTATTAATAATTCTTTGATAATGAGATGGAGAATTGTTAATACCAAATGGCATTCTAAGATACTCATAAATACAAACATTAGCGATACTTTGAAGTAATTTATTAGCTTTGGGGGTCAAAACATTTTTATGAAAGAGTTTCAATGTATCCATGGGTGTTATATACTTGTATTTGGACAATTGGGTCAAACCTTCTTGGGTTCTAGGAATCCAATGTTTATTTGGAACTGTGTAGGTATTTAATGCTCTAAATTCTCCAACCATCCTTGATTTATCATTATTCCAAGCAATAATAACAGGATTTTCCACTTCAACTTCCTCATTATGGCCTACTTTACTTAGTACACTGAGTTGAATCAACTCTTGGATTTGTTTTTCCAAGGCTTCTCTAGCTCTTGGACCCTTTGGGTATGCTGGTATTCTAAGTGCTGGAGGATATGGTCTGTCAATATTGAGAGTAACATCAGCTTACTGTCCTCTAATAGCTCCTAATGGTTCATCATATGAAGAAAATGCATTCTTATAGGTGTATAACACATTAATAAGCTCATGCCTCATCTTGGGTGATAACAATGGATTAATCTGTGCTTCAACAGGTTTATCAATCACAAATTCCTCGACATAAGTATCTTTATTTGAGGATACTACTGATATTTGTTTGGTCATATTGTAAAAAGCAAATTTTTTTCTTTTATTCTCTCCAATTTTAAAATATCTCTCTTAATGGTTATTAATGTCAATATCATGAATATTCAAATAATTATTTCCAATAATGATATGTCAAGATTTAAAATTGTACATTACTACTATCTTTGTATTTATTCTTACACATCCTGCATGGTGTGGAAATACAAGATTAGTGTCTGATATGCCAAAAGAGTACATATTATTACTGGAACTACTAAATTGCACACCTACTATTGGAAATATATGGCTTTTCCTTTCATGGAGTATGAATTTATGGTAATATTCTCCTATAAAAGTGAAAAATTCTCCTGTGTCAAAATTTACTTTGGCTTCAACATCATTTTTCAGGATTAATTTAATAGAAGATGATCCAGAAGTGTACCCTTTACCTTTAACAGGTTTAATCTTACACATTTTGGAATCTTGGATATTGATCAGGTTATAGAAATCTTCACTCTATTGTGGCAAGTGAGTACGCACTTCAGTGACTCCAAAGAAAGCTGTAATGTTTTCAATGGGATAGTCCTCTCCTGGTGTGTATTCAGAAATTGCAGAATCTTGGTCATATTATTCTTTCTCTTAAGCACAATGAATCTCTTCAATAACTTGAGCTTAATTGGTTTTAGTCTTTTTGGTGCAAGTGTTGGATAAATGAGAGGTGCTTCCACATTCATGACACTTTAAGACAGGTCTTTCAGGTCTTTTATCCACTCTGGAATACTTTGGTACCATTTTTGTCTCCATAGGGTTTCTAGTCCAGGTTTTACCAGTTATTGTCCTAGTAATGATATCTTACATCTCATTAATATAGTCCTCTGTTGAAGAGGGTTCTACACATCTGCACTTGATAGAATGTTATAGTTCTCCTCTGAATTTTCTTAATATTTTTATATTAATCATTGTGTCAGACATATCTGGGTGTAAAGCAGATAATCTGTGATTCTGTTTGAGGAATGAAGTAAGCTGTTTATCCTTTTCTGAGTTAAAAATAGCACTTTCAAAATCATTTTCCATCTTTAATCTCCAAGAATCATTGGCCCATTTGGTGATTATTTCAGCTTTCCACCAAAGCCAATAATGCTTACAATGGTCTTGTCTCATCTTCTAATACCATTTGTTTTCAGTTCTGGTAAACAAGGAATGTAATTTTCCCACTATCATTTCACCAGGTATATTAAAATCTTCCTGTAACATATGTAAAAAATAATGAACTCAATATGGTTATATTCTCCTTCACCAGAGAATGTTGGCCATTTTTCAAATTTGGGAATATCTTTTGCAAAGATTGCATTTTTGCCTAGAAAAGGGGTTGAGATTTCTTTCACAGAACATTCTTCTTCATTCAAAGGTGTAGAATGTCCAGGCATATATGAAATTGGTTTATAGTTATTATTAATTTTTTGTACATGTTCAATTATTCATTTCTTTAATTTATGCCTTTTGCTATAAATTCTTGACAAATGTGTGGAAAAAAGGATTAATATTATTAACTATTTCTTTAGAAGGAGTTTGAAAAATTGAAAGTTGGTTATCAATATTATTAATTGAAAAGTCTTCCAATTCATCATTCTGTACTTCACATTTTCTTTCAATTCTGTCACATGTGTTTGAAAGTGACTCAAGCTTGGTGTTTGTCACTTTATGTAATTCTGAAAAGGTTCTGTCATTAATTTTTAATCCATTGATATCTGCTGTTATTTTATTCAATTTTCCATCAAATTTAGAAAGCTCTACATCAATAATGTATTAAATGAGTTCAACTTCATCCATTATTTACATGGAGAAGTCCTGTTCATCCTTTCCTTCTCCTTGGTGTTAATGCCATAAGAGTTCTGGCTATATTGAAAATGCTGTCCATGGCTGCAGGTTCCAATTTGGTGACCATGTACCCTTGTGGGTAAGGTGTGTGCCAATTGGCTTTGCCTTTTCCCTTTCCTTTATTGTTCTTGGGACCTCTCTGTTTCTTCTGAGTTCCTTTGGGCTTATCCTTGGACACTTCTGGAGCTATTTGATGCCAATTTTCCTTCCTTCTCCAAAGCTGGGGTCATTTCCAACTCTTTCTTCTGGTCTATGGATAAAAAGATTTGGTTCTTCAACCAATTCTTCATCTTTTTTACCTTCTCTTAGAAAGACAATGGGCTCCATCCTACTAAGGGCTCTATGGTCTTCTCCTGACCCAGAAAGCTCTTGATGTGTAAGTGGGAGTTCATAGCCCCCTTCCAAAGGGTTGAGAATATTTCCTATTACCCTGCTTGGCTGCTCTGTACCAGTTTTTGTCCTTGGAGTGATATATTCCTATGGATGCCACTTGAAAATGGTTCAGCCCTTAAAACATTCCCTTGAATCATTAAAGGCTCAGAGTTCAGGTAAAGGTTTTTATCTCCAGACCTTGGATAATGTGGGGCAAGTGTGGAATCCTCCAGAAATGTATTTCTTGAGGAAGACTTGCCAGATCTGGCCCTGGTCTTTCCTCTTTCCTGTCCACATCCATCTTGTTAGACTGAATAGTGGCTTAAATTTTCTGTATGCACCATTTTGATGTCAATTTAAGAGAAGATGAAGAATAAAGACAGAAAACACACACCTTTTGGTGGTTTTTAGGATATTTCTTCTTTGAATTAAGTGCCTATTTCAGAAATTGGAACTTCAATCCTCTCTTTGGATTTTGCTTCTGAGGATTTGGGACTGGTCATATATCTCTTACTGAGCTTTTTACCAGCTGCAATTTACTTGATCAAAGAAACTATGGAAAAACTGATAAAAAAAATATTTTTTATAATTTTATAGTTTTTAGTATTTTTTATATATTAAAAAAATAGCCTTTACAAAGAGAAAAAATTGAATTTGAAGACCTTGAATCAAAATTGATTCAGTGTAATTGAAAGAATAATTTTATAAGTTTTTGGATGTGAAACAGACACATGTAAAACAGTATGAAATTATGCCAAATTCCTCAATGAAAAAGATTTTGAAAAAAGATTCAAAAATGAAAATGATTTCAACTTTAATTTTAAAGAAAAAGGATTATTAGCTTAACATATTTTAGAGCTTAAAAGTATATTGATTAAGGGTAAAAGGTTCAAAAAATGTGGTCAGGCCCCCATATATGAGATGTGTCTTTGAAACTGTTGATAATATTACTATTAATCAACAGGACTATGACCTTTCTTATGAAATATAATAATAAAAAATTATTAAAACTACAATTGAATAATAAATTAATTAATTATTTCTTTTACTTGCTATACACTACTAGTGATTATAACAGTAAACAGTAATTGTCAACAAGAATAAATTAAAAAAAGTATTTAATTGTAAAAATTCTGTATTAAAATAATAAAATTATCCTGATATATAATTATCTCTTGAAGGAATTATTATAAATATAATTCTTGGAGAAAACCTATACCAGAAAAAAGAATTTATTCATTAATTGAAATCACTAACTAATACTCCAATGAACCTTGGAAAGAGTTGGTAGAGAGATTTGATGGATAAATTATGGATTTAAAGGATCAAAATAGATTTATACCAGTATTACAACAGTTCATTGTTTCTTTCTATGATTTGACGTCTTTTTAAGTGATTCTGAAAGAATAAAACACTTTAGGAAAACATTTTAACTAATACTTACTTATTGATAATAAATGTATAATGGGATAATAAGCTGATTTGGAAAAAACAGAAAGAGGAGGCCTCTTTTAAGTCAACAACAGCTCATAGAGGTTTTCCTTGGAGCAAACTGAAAAGAAATTGATTGAAAAACAATTATGCTTTTTGGATTATTGATTTCATCATCTGTTGTCACATAATATTGACATAATTACGTAATTACTGCTTTCACATGACTACCAACCCATTTATGGTCAAGAATTAAAGGAGTAAAAACTGTAGATTTTCTTTTCAAAATGAACATTAATTTCTCAAATTTATCAATTTTATTGGAGATTTTATCACAGGTTGTATTTTTTGTGAATTTTCAAAGATTCAGTGTTTCATATGTTATCTTCAAAAATGGAATTTTAGCAAAGATTTTCATTTTAAATATGTAACTGTAGTTATTTTTGGTTTCTTTATGAATAACATCATTATATATTGGTTTTGAAAGCTTCCAAAAGATTTGTTATTAGTTGTTTTTTTTGAATGAATTTTTGAATTTTTTACCTCATTTTCACCTAGAATTGCAAATAGCACTGTATGGCAGGTTTCTATGAGGTAAATCAATGGATACTAGTCCTAAAAGGGTTCTAATTACTCTTTTGAGGCTTAAACATGGAAGATAATTAATAATTGACGTGGTTGTAGGAGTCTAAGTTACACTTTACCTCTTTGTCACTTGAAAATAGCAGTTTATTTGGAATTTGCTCATGATTTAATGAGTTGAACTTGGTAACCAGGTTCCAAAAAGGTTTTGGTATACTAACTGGGCCATTATCAGCCATAAATACAATCTTTAGAGCTGCCTCAGAGGCCTCAGAAGTTGGGTACCCTGGCTCTCTTTGGTGTCTTTTGTCCCCCTTAGCCATTTTCACATCAAAAATAGTAATTGAGGCTTCAAGGTTGATATCCACTATGGGTGTACCAAATCTTTATGTAAGAATGCCATAATTCTAAGCTCCACAAAAATGAATAACATTAATCTTAGTGCATATGTAACATGTGATTTCTCACATTCCCTTTTTTTGGTGTGTAATGAAGAAAAACAAAATTTTTCACAATTTTTCGATATGATATTGAAGTATTTTCCATATCACCAACTCATAGAGCTAATGTGAGCTTATTCACTCTATGGAGCTAACATAGGTGAAATTTTGTGTAGAATTCAAATCTGGCCTTAAATTCATGGACTTATTTACTCACAAAAAAGCTCTTCATCTTTTACTGAAATAACAAATGATTAGTGTTAATAATATGTATGACTTGTTGGTTATTCATAGTGGAGAACTTATTTAAATATCAATTTTGGCCTATTTGAGTATTTAAAGTATGCCTTGAGGCCTACAAGTAGAAACCCTATTTTATCAAAGGAGCCCCTTGAAGTGTATTATTTCTTGTACAAAATTGTAGAAACATATAGCCAAATGAAAGATGTAAATGAGAGATTTGATTTGAGATAACTTAGATCTCTGTATCTTACAAATTGGAAAAAAAGGAACCTTAGCTAAAACTTTCATTACTGAAAATACAAGATTTCTGAAAATAGCAACATAAAAAACAACCTGTATCTTTGCCATATATTCATACAGCTGTACTTTGAACTATACCAAACTGTGATGCCCATCAAGGGCTTCAATCCTGTATCATTAGAATTTATATATCTTCCAAAGTCTCAAAAATATCTGGCTTGTAAGGTTTTGGAGCCACATACTGATGTACAAAAGTAAATCACAAAACTTGAATACTTTTGAAAGTTTGCTATTTTTAAGAAGGGTACGCATGAAGAATACTAAATGGAAGAGATCATTAAGTTCTTGAATACTTGATATATGAAAAACTGATTGAGATATCTGGGTTGGAAGTCGTTTGGCCAATACTGGTCTGTACCAAACCTGTACCAACCAATCCTGGCCTACTACTTAATATGATGGTTTTTTAAAAGTTAAAACCACAAATAACGACTAATAACAGCCATAAATACACTCTGGTTGTTTCATAAAAATTCTGACTTAGCCTGTGAAGATTTCCTTCACCCTGTATTGATCCAGAATTCTCATTTGTGGTCTCAAAACTACAATTATAACTATGATGACATCAGAATTGATGGTAAAGAACCACAATCCAGCCTCCAGAGGGGGAAGTATCACTTTGAAGACATGTGAATAGCCAACCAGCCCATCAAAGTCCCTCAAAGGGAATAAAGGAGGCCATTTATCACTGGAAAACAATCTTATCATTGATTAGCTAGCATCCTTATGTAGGAAAACTGTCTTATACCAGTAGTAATATTAGGATACAATTGATATAATTAAACTAATTAATCATTGTAGCAATCATAAAAGACAATTGATATTGAATCAGTGAACACTTTGTTCTCAATTTATTCATAACCACTATTATCAAAAGCAATAGAAAAAGCTTACTATTATTACAATTATTTTTACTTTGTCACAGTGATTGTGTAAGGTTTATCTATGAAACTCTTGATAATAGTAGGAAAATCATGAGTATCATGACTGTCCTCAGTAGAAATATATAATATAAAAAAATATTATAACCACAAATTTAAATATAATTATTAAAAATAATTATATAAAAAAATAAATTTAATTATTATTATAAAAATATAATAATTATAATAAATTATAATTATTCTATTATTGTTATAGTCACTGCCAGTTATAACAATAAGAAGTGTAAAGCTCTTAATCAGACAATTACACGTGGAAAATATTAATATTAACCACTTATAAATGATATAAATATTATTTATAAAAGAATTAAACACACACTGTGTAGAATTAATTCTTATAGAATAAAAATTCTATATAAAAAAACTAATACTAGATAAAAAAGTATAGAACTTTAGAGAAAAACTTACTTATAATATTTATTTAATACAACAAGTCAAACAACAACAGTTATTATATTAAATAATAATTATAAGTTAAAAACACGCCAAAAATCGATAATTTTGAAGATAAAACAACCTTTTATAATAGAAATTAAGATTAAAGAGTTTTTAAGAGGAATTTGTGGATTTTAAAAGATATTTAAGATGATAATTTTATAATATGAAATATATTATTGATGATTACAACAATAATCTGTATTCTATGATTTCAATTCTTTAATTTACAATTAATAAAGAATAAAATAACTTGAGAATTACTTTAATAATAAGATTTTATGAATAATAAAACTTTACCTGTTTAAATTTCTAATATGATTGGATTGATGATGAATGATGGACAAAAACAGTGATGAAAAGACTCTTTTTATGTCTTCAGAGCAGCTCTCATGATTCATAATGAATATAGAGGGCGTTCACAGGTCAAAACTGAAAAACCATACTTAAAAACAAAGTTCTTAACTTAAGGCAACTTGTTTTTAATTCCAATTTAAAGTTACCAGTGTTATTCTTAACTCCATGTAACTTTAATCCTCATTTAAACTAATTATTTTAAGTTTTCCATATAAATAAACCTATTTATATTAAGGTTAATCACAATAACAACTTAAAAATAGAGTTTCAAGCAGAAATCTCTTAAACTCAATTTTTAATTAATTTTTAAAGAAATCATAATTTTCTTTGAGCTTAATTAAAAGAGTAAATTTCCAGGCTGATTACCCAGGAAATTTATTTATAAAAGATACTTAGAATTCAATTTATATGTAGATAATATCAAATTCCAAGCTGTGTGAAATTTTCTAGCAAATCCATTAAGAATTGGATTTTTAATGAATTTTTGAAGTTATTGCTATTTTTCCACGTAAAATAGCAATACACACCAAACCTTAGCTTTTGATAAGGTTTTAATGCTTGTAACTTTAAAGTTGTAAGCTTATTTAAGGGTTTGAAGGTTGATTAAGCTTTGACAGTTCTTAAAACCTTGATTTCAAGCCTGCATATTGGGATTTACCCTTTGGCAGCTTGAAATTCCTGTCCAAATTGGGATAAACCCAGTCTAAACCTTAAGGTTGGATCAAAGTCTAATCTTAAAGTGTAAATAAGATTGAAAATCCTCCAATACAGGTGGAAAACCTTAATTGAATCATTGCAGATCCAAAACGTTGGGTACCACAGATCTATTTGGTCTTTTTCCTTTGTCCCACCTTTTTGCATGGATTTTGCCCTTTTATTTATTTAAAGCCATACCATGGCTTTAAACCCTTTTAAATTGAGCTCACGCAGGATTTACATTCTGTATGGCAGATCCTTAGCCAATTCAGTAAATAAACACCACACCTCAATTTTAACTAAAATTTTGGTAAGTTTGCATTAACCTTATGCAACTTTAAATTTAAGCTTATTTAAACTTAAATTTAAAAATTTAAAAAAAATGTTAAAAAATTTACATTAGTACTGTGAGATTCTTAAATCTTTTAATAACACAAGAAATAAGTGTTTTTGGGTATAACACCTTATGGATGTACCCTAGGTCATTTTTGGTGTAGAATCCAAAAATGACATAATATTTATAACTTTTTTTATCCAAAAAAAGTTATACTTATTTTTTGTTATTTTTTGTTTAATTTTAACTGAAAAGTCTGTTTAAGACAAAATTAACTGTTTATAAAATCATTTGTGGCATTATGGGTATGTTATACATACCTCACAGGCTCACATTCCCCACCACCAAATAAAAAATTGTACTACAATTTTTCTTTTGTAGTATACCCCCAAGTTATTTGGGGGGGTATAATCCACTGTCCAACCTCTCTACTTATACCTTTAAGTATGTAAAGCACACAATTCAAACTTTTTATTGAGCAATTGGTCTTCTCTCATGTCTGAATTTTCTGAGAATCTTTTGGGAATCAGGTATTTTTCTTTCTACAATCCATTCATCTTCATGTTGTGGATTTTTATACCTGACTAAGTAGCTTCTTTCATTTTTTCCCCTAAGTCTTCTTTCTTTCAAGACTTTTAGTACCTTTTTCTCCTCACTTTGAACTAGTGGGGGTACTTCTAAGGGTGTTCCATTTCTTAAAGGAAATAATTCCTTATCACTTGAAGTGTAATGCTTTACTAGACTGACAGGGAAAGTTGGATGTTTATTTTCCAGTTCTCCTGACAGTTCTACTTGTACTGCATTTGTCCCATGAAGGGCTTTAATAATAAATGGTCCTGCAAAGGAATCTTTCAATTTCTTTGGACCTTTAATATTATTAAAGTTCAAGGTTGAAACTATTATTAAGTCCCCTACTTTGAATTCTGGGGTTTTATGACTTTTATCCTATTTCTGCTTAGCATATTCAAAGCCATAATTCATGCTTTTATTTGCATGATGTCTCACTTTATCAAGCAATAGCTTGAAGCTTGTAGCAGTTGGATGAATGTCAACCAGATCTTTCTTCAAAGTATCAATTGGAAGTTTGGGGTTACATACTTTTTCCAACATTTCAGGGGTCTTGCCTGTTGAAGCATGGCTGGAGGTCTTGTAGGCTAATTCCAATGCTGGTATAAGAGTACACCAATCATGGGTAAAGCCATCAGAATCTTTAAACTCCAGCCCATAGGAACAAAATCTTCTGATCATGTCCTCAAGGGTTTGAATCATTCTTTCTGCCATTCCATCTGTTTGTGGATGGTATGCTGTTGAGAATGATAATTTTGTACCCAAAAGCCTATGTAAATTAGTCCATAAGGCTGATGTAAATTTTGGGTCTCTGTCACTAATGATTTTTTTAAAGAGACCAGTATGGGATATTACTCTATTCCAGATCAAAAGAGCTGTATCCATAGCTGTGTCATCTTTATTACATGGTAAAAAGATTGGTGTTTTTATATATCTGTCTACAATAACGAGACATGCATTGTAGCTTTTATCACCTCCAGGTGGTAATGCAGTTACCCAATCCATGTGAACTACTTCCCATGGGGTACTTGGTTCTTGGATATGGATCATCAGACCAAATCTTTTACCAGTAGCTTTATTGGCTTTCTGGAATCTATCACAACTATGACAGTACTCAACGACATCTTTTCTCCAAGATGGCCACCAGGCACATGTCTTAATTCTTTTCATTGTTTTGTCTTCAGACAGATGTCCAGAATAAATGTTATCATGGCATTCTAGTAGTATTGTGTTAATCAACATTCTACTACATAGGACCATGACACATGTTTGTTTAGATCTATGATATAGTATGCCATCAAACAAATGGAATCTTCCCTTATCATAAGATGTTTTCCAAATATCATCCAGAGAATTAGCCAATGCTGCATCTTTGCAATCTTTGTCAAGTAGAGCAGTAAGTATATGGCAATTTTTATCTTGCTTAAAGCTTTCTCTAACTTCCTCAAAGAATTCTGTTCCCACATCTGTGATGTTAATTCCTTCAATTGGGATTTGAGGTTCTGCACTTGTAGGAACATAGGCAGGGTTATCAGGTGTATTTGGTAATTCCCATCTACTTAAGCCAACAGCATTCTTATGAATATTTCCAGCTTTATGCACTATGTTCATATTGCCTCTATACTCCTGTATAGCAATCTGCCATCTTAACATGTGTCTGTTTGGAGTTTTCATGTTAAAAAGTTATTTTACTGCATTACAATCAGTAATTACTTCAAACACACTACCATCACAATAGTAATGAGGTTTTTCCAAAGCCCAAACAAGGCAAAGGCACCCCATTTGGCTAGCTCCATATCTGGCCTCAGTAGGTTTAATTTATCTTGAAATAAAACAAATTGGACCTTCATAAGGCTTGTCATTGACAGTCTGAACTTGATGAAGAGCAGCTCCCAAACCTTCACCACATGCATCAATATACAGCTTGAAAGGAAGTTTCCAGTCTTGCATCAACAATAATGGTGCATTGGTCAAGGCATAATTGATTTTCTCATATGCTTGAATCCTCTCCTGTGTCATTTCCAAAACAGTTTTTTGATCACAAATTCTGTATAATGATCTGGCATGGATTGCAAAATCTTTAAGGTGTTGCCTGTAATAACTGGCAAACCCTAAGAAAGACATCATTTCTTTTTTGTTCTGGGGCATTTGTTTCAGTAAAACTGCAGCAAATTTGTTCTTATCAACACCAAGGCTTAGTCTTGAGACTACATGTCCTAAAGCTTTTAACTCATGAAATCCAAAATTACATTTTTTAAGAGAAATTTACATGTTCACTTGTAGAGTTTTCTTAAGTACTAATGAAAGTCTCTCTAAATGTAATTGCCAGGTTTCTGAGCAAATGATAATGTAATCAATATAAATGATTAACCATCCCTCTGATAATTCATGTGGGAAGATAGTATTCATCATTCTTTGGTAATGAGAGGGTGCATTTTTAATATCAAAAGGCATTCTCAAATACTCATAAATCCCACAATGAGCAATTATTCTCAATAATTTCCTAGCATGAGGTGTCAAAACATTCTGGTGAAAGCCTTTTAGAGCATCCATGGAAGTAATGAATCTTGCTTTGGATAACTGAGTCAAAGTCTCATGAATTCTAGGTATTGGATACCTGTCTGGGATAGTATAGGTATTCAGTGCTCTAAAATCACCAACCATCCTTGACTTATCATTATGCCAAGTAATAATTACTGGAGTTGTGACTTCTACCTCCTCATTGTGTCCAACCTTTCTAAGAACTCCCAGTTTCATTAGTTCATTAATATGATTTTCTAATGCTTCTCTAGCCCTAGGGCTAGCTGGGTAAGCTGGTCTTCTTAATAGTGGAGGATAAGGTCTCTCCACATTAAGCATGATATCCACTTCATGGCCTTTTATAGCCCTAAGGCTCATTATCAGAAGCAAAGGCTTCTCTTTATTGAAATAAAATTTCAATAAGTTCTTCCTTCATTTCTGGTTTGAATGAAGGACTAATTTGTGCTTCACTTAACTGATCTGACACAAACTTTTCTTTATTAAGATTTTTTACTTGTTTAATGACAGTAATTTCTCTTCTTTCTAGAGAAAAAGCAAATTTTTGCCTTTTATTTTCCCCTATAGTGAAATACCTGTCCTTATGATTATTAATATCAATACCATAGATATTGAGATAATCATTTCCAAGTATAAATTGTTGTGAAGTACAATTATTCATAACAACAAATTCAGCTTTCAATCTTATACTCCCTGCAGGATGAGGAAATATTATTGCTGCTTCAAATATACCCAAAGGGTGCATATTTTGGCTAGCACTGCTGAATCTTATACCTTCAATTGGCATTAACCTTTCTTGCCAATTTGTATAAATTTTGTCAAGATAATCTTTTCCAACACAAGTACAAAAAGCACCTGAGTCAAGATGTATCTTGGCTTCTGTGTTATTTATCACAATATTAGTGATACAAGATGACCCAGCTGTATAACCTTTACCTCTGGCAGGTTTGGTTTTTTGCATTTCGGCATCTTGCACATGTATGAGATCCATACATTCATCACTGTACTGTGGTAAGTGAGTATGTACCTCAGTGACTTCAAAAGAAACATTAATATTTTCTATACCAAATTCTTCTCATACTTCTTCTTCTTCTGAAGGCTCAGAATCACTTTAATGTAAAGATACATCAGTTTCTTTTGTGTCTTCCACTTTTTCAACATTTATCTCATTGAATCTTTTCTGTTTTGGACAAGTGTTTGCCAAATGAGATGTACTTCCACATTTATGACATTTCAAAGGAGGTCTGTCATGTGGTTTATTTGGATTTGAAATTGGTTTCCCACTAGTCTTATTGTCTATTGGGGTTTTGGACCAATTTCTTCCAATTGTTGTTCTAGTAGTGATGTCCTCCATAGCATTGATATAATCTTCTGTAGAGAAAGGCTCAATACATCTGCCTCTTATAGCATGCTCAAGGTCACCACCACATTTTCTTGATATCCTTTTATGTACCATTTTTTCAGACATATCAGGATGAAGGGCAGTTAACCTGTCCTTCTCTTTAAGAATCCAAGTCATGGGCCTTCCCCTTTCAATATTACAAATGGCTTCTTCAAAAGAATTTTCCATTCAAAATCTCCAGGAATCACTTGCCCATTTGGAAATAATTTGTTCTTTCCACCAAGGCCAAGAATGTTTATCATGGTCTTGTCTCATTTTATAATACCATTTCTTTGCTGATTTGGTAAATAATGAGTGTAATCTGGCACTTATGTATTTATCTGGTATGTTAAAGTCTTCTTTGAACATGTCAATTGTTTTCATAAATTCCATATGATTATATTCTCCTTCACCACTGAAGGTTGGCCATTCCTCTAATATTGGAATGTCCTGAAAATTGCAAGTAGTTTCCACATCATGACTTGAAATTGTATGATGTAAATCATTATTGAAGTTAAGAACATTTCTGTCAAGAATTGGTGTGGATTTCGGTGGCAATTTATTTTTTAGTGATATATTATTAATACTTGATTGAATTTCTTCTTTCAATTCAAGTCTTGCTTTAACACTTTTTTCCAATTGTTCTTGAAAAGAGCTGAATTGTAACCAGTTGAATTTTCCAAGTTTTGAACTTGTATTTTCAATTCCCTTAACTGTCCAGTTATAAAAGAAATCGAGTTCTCATCTGGTTGATTGAGTAAGGTAACTTTAGACTCAAGTCTTTCACAAATTTGCGTCAAAGACACAATATTGTCTTTATTAAAATTTTCAAGGCCAATAATGGTCTTTTGCTGCTCTTTGACTTTTAATATCTCATTACCCAACTTCTGTTGGACATAATAAAATGTTTTAAATTTTGTCATAATTTCTTTAGTACAAGATTAAAAGTGAGCTACAAGTTTTACAAGATCTATTTCTTTGGGAAGAATTGGTTCAATCTTTCCTTCTTCTCTTTTTTGAATTCCATCAAGATTCTTGCCATATTGAACACATTGTCCATGGCTGTCTTTTCCTTCTTTGGGATTCTGTAGCTCTGAGGGTAAGGCTTGTTCCACTTGGGCTTTGCATTTCCCTTTTCCTTTTGCTTGCCCTTCTGATTGGTCTTTGGTGCTTGCTTGGGCTTGTTTGGCAATTGTTGAGGCGGAGTTTTGCTGGTGGATGCTTGGGGAGCTTCCACTGGGCTGTTTTCCTTGCCTTGGGCCAACTTCTTCTTCTGATCCTCTTATAACATGCTTTGGTTTTTCAACCAAGCTTTTATCTGTTGGACTTGTCCTTTGACAGACATGGGTGTCCAACCCATCAGAAGATCTTCTGTCTTTTCTGGTCCCATGAACTTCTTCACTTGAAGATAAGAGTTCATGGTGCCTATCCAAAGACTTGGGAGAAGCTCCCACTCTTGTTGTTTTGACGCCAAGTACCATTTTTTCCATTGAGATTGAAAAATTTCCACAGCTGCCTGTTTGAAATGATTCAGGTCTAACAGCAATAGCAGTTATGTCAGATTCCGGACTCTCAATAAGAGGTTCAAAGGTACTGGCTAACCTTTGGGAACTGGTGGAAGTTCTGGCATCCTGCATTTGTGCCTCTCCTCTGGGATGATATTCTTGCCTTTTTGGTTTGTGGATGGAATGTCCTGGTCCAGATCCATTTGATTGGATGGAGTAGTTACTTCTACTTCTAGTAGGAGGCATTTCACGTCAATTTTAATAAAAAATAGAGTAAAATTGAATTAAATTCACCTGCAGGACCTTTAAAGGGCTCTTTGGTTATCAAACCCCTTGGTGGTGGTCTGGTTTGAATTTCAATACTGGACTCTGAGGCTTCAGATTCGTAAGAATTTTCTCTGATGGAAGACACTAGAGAAAATTAAAATTATAAGTCATTTTATCAAATAATAAAAATAACTTATAAACTCAGCTTATTAAATAAAGTTGTTTTAATGTAATTTTATGGCAAATTACGTCAAAAAGAAAGAAAAAATGTCTAAGATAAAAGAAAAAAAATTTTTTTAGTAAAGATTTTTTATTTGATTTATTATTTTCTTTGAAGAAATAATAATTATGCAATTAACAAGTTAATTAATCGAAATTGTATTATTATTCAGTTTATACTAGAATAACTCAAAGAATAAATTTCAGCTCTGCGATGTGAAAAAGCCACTAGTTAGACAAAAGAAATTTTTTTCCAAGTCACTCAATAGTATATTGTTTCAAACAATATTTTTAAGAAAAAATACCTTTATTAATATTATAAAGATTATTTGTGAAGGATAAGTCCCAAAAAAGCCAATATTAAGACAAATATGGCAATTTTACGTCAAAAGATAGTAAAATAAGGTCTAGAATATGATTTATGTCCCAAAAATTGGTATAAAATCATGGCCAGGCCCCCAAATGTAAGGTTTGTCTATGAAACTCTTGATAATAGCAGCAAAATCATGAGTACTATGACTGTCCTCAGTAGAAATATATAATATAAAAAAATATTATAACCACAAATTTACATATAATTATTAAAAATAATTATATAAAAAAAATAAATTTAATTATTATTATAAAAATATAATAATAATAAAAAATATAATAATTATAATAAATTATAATTATTCTATTATTGTTATAGTCACTGACAGTTATAACAATAATAAGTGTGAAGCTCTTAATGAGACAATTACACATGGAAAATATTAATATTAACCACTTATAAATAATATAGATATTATTTATAAAAGAATTAAACACACACTGTGTAGAATTAATTCTTATAGAATAAAAATTCTATATAAAAAAACTAATACGAGATAAAAAAGTATAGAACTTTAGAGAAAAACTTACTTATAATATTTATTTAATACAACAAGTCAAACAACAACAGTTATTATATTAAATAATAATTATAAGTTAAAAACACGCCAAAAATCAATAATTTTAAATAAAAAACAACCTTTTATAATAAAAATTAATATTAAAGAGTTTTTAAGAAGAATTTGTGGATTTTAAAAGATATTTAAGATGATAATTTTATAATATGAAATATATTATTGATGATTACAACAATAATCTGAATTCTATGATTTCAATTCTTTAATTTACAATTAACAAAGAATAAAATAACTTGAGAATTACTTTAATAATAAGATTTTATGAATAATAAAACTTTACCTGTTTAAATTTCTAATATGATTGGATTGATGATGAATGATGGACAAAAACAGTGATGAAAAGACTCTTTTTATGTCTTCAGAGCAGCTCTCATGATTCATAATGAATATAGAGGGCGTTCACAGGTCAAAACTGAAAAACCATACTTAAAAACAAAGTTCTTAACTTAAGGCAACTTGTTTTTAATTCCAATTTAAAGTTACCAGTGTTATTCTTAACTCCATGTAACTTTAATCCTCATTTAAACTAATTATTTTAAGTTTTCCATATAAATAAACCTATTTATATTAAGGTTAATCACATGAACAACTTAAAAATAGAGTTTCAAGCAGAAATCTCTTAAACTCAATTTTTAATTAATTTTTAAAGAAATCATAATTTTCTTTGAGCTTAATTAAAAGAGTAAATTTCCAGGCTGATTACCCAGGAAATTTATTTATAAAAGATACTTAGAATTCAATTTATATGTAGATAATATCAAATTCTCAGCTGTGTGAAATTTTCAAGCAAATCCATTAAGAATTGGATTTTAAATAAATTTTTGAAGTTATTGTTATTTTTCCATGTAAAATAGCAATACACACCAAACCTTAGCTTTTGATAAGATTTTAATGCTTGTAACTTTAAAGTTTTATGCTTATTTAAGGTTTTTAAGCTTGATTAAGCTTTGACAGTTCTTAAAACCTTGATTTCAAGCCTGCATATTGGGATTTACCCTTTGGCAGCTTGAAATTCCTGTCCAAATTGGGATAAAACCAGTTTAAACCTTAAGGTTGGATCAAAGTCTAATCTTAAAGTGTAAATAAGGTTGAAAATCATCCAATACAGCTGGAAAACCTTAATTGAATCCTTGCAGATCCAAAAAGTTGGGTACCCCAGCTCTATTTGGTCTTTTTCCTTTGTCTAACCTTTTTGCATGGATTCTTCCCTTTTATTTATTTAAAGGCATACCATGGCTTTAAACCCCTTTAAATTGAGCTCACACAGGATTTACATTCTGTATGGCAGATCCTTAGCCAATTCAGTACATATACACCACACCTCAATTTTAACTAAAATTTTGGTAAGTTTGCATTAACCTTATGCAAATTTAAATTTAAGCTTATTTAAGCTTAAATTTAACAATTTAAAAAAAATGTTAAAAAAGTTACATTAGTCCTGTGAGATTCTTAAATCTTTTAATAACACAAGAAATAAGTGTTTTTGGGTATAACACCTTATGGATGTACCCTAGGTCATTTTTGGTGTAGAATTCAAAAATGACATAATATTTATAACTTTGTTTATCCAAAAAAAGTTTATACTTATTTTTTGTTATTTTTTATTTTAATTTCAACTAAAAAGTCTGTTTAAGACAAAATTAACTGTTTATAAAATCATTTGTGGCCTTATGGGTACGTTATACATACCTCACAGGCTCGCAGATTGTGCTCGCTTGTATTTAATATTTGTAAGATACTGTATGAACTCACCCTGATAGATAATGTCTCATACAATGGATCAAATGTTTCATAGAACACAAAATCTTTTTTTACTTGAATAGCTAATTTTATGATTAATTAGAAGCCCCCAGACACTTTATTTAAATAATTTCACATGGCTTTCCCATCAGAGGACATCTGTGAGGTGTCCTAATGAAAATGTTCAAATTTTGTTTTAGGAAAGTGACAATATGTGGTTCATGGTCCAATAAAATCTATAAAAGGCTGTGGAAAACACAAGCCAACCCATTTAGAGTAAAACCTTTCACCCATTATATGTACCAGGGTACAAATTCCTCCTACAAGCTTTTTTCAGCATAAAAGGACCCTTCCTCTGCACCAAAGACGACACACCATCCTTCTCTCAAATTTCTATGTAGTATAAGTTTTAGAAAGAATTATAGTTTTCCAAAAAAACAAGGTAAAATTAGGTCACTAATGGCTCTAGTACTTATTATAGTTAATCAATTGGTGATTAATGACCAAGGGATTTCAGTAGCACTCACAACCACTATTTCAACATAGTAAATCCGTCTATACTTAATCATTCTGAATTTTTCTATGTGTCAAACTCATAGTACCAATTTTAATTAACTCCTCCATAGAGCTATCCTGACAGATGAATTTCTCAAACATAGAACTAAATCCAAATATAAGTTTGTCTTGAACTTGAAAATATTTCTGCAATATCAGAAAAAAGATATGAATAATAGACTTACTAGCATTCAGCTAGTTTGAGAATGACATATAATGTCAATTTTATAATTCTCTTAAAATAAGACCTTTGATACAACTCAGGAAATTTAAAGTAGAGAAAATGGAAATTTCAACTGGTAATAATGTGAATACAAGCATTATGTTGGAGTAACGAAAGTTTCAGATCAAAAACAGAATTCATTAAGAATTAATAGTCATAGATAATGAGTGATAAATAATAATTATTCAGGGAAAGTATTTAGTAATCTCTGTAAAATATATGTCTCTGGACAAACTCATGATCCCTCCCCAAAACAAAGGGTGCCATAAACTTCATAGAACGGATAGAAAATAAATTAAATAAGCTGCAAAGTTCTTTCCCAAGTATCTCTAATAGAAGAAAATGGATGTGAAAATACCAATAATTATGAGTAATCTACAGATTAAATTATAACATATAAAATCAATCAAACAGAATCAGAGGATATGAAAACAAAATATGAGTTATTGCTAAAAAGAGGAGAGAAATTCTATGCTTCTTCCAATTGGTAATTCTAAATGAAATCTTGATTGATGATTGAATATTAAATACAACAAGCAAAAAAGATTTAGAAAATATTTGGAACACTCTTTTTGCTTAAAAGACTCATGTTTTCCTTGAAGAAATATCAATTTGACTTCGCAAAATTCAAAAAATGTCTATTTATCAAAGGAGAGAGTGGACTGAAAGAAAGGAAATATTTTGGGTTTTTCCAATTGCTATTGGTGCACTAATTCAGAGATTAACACTTTTTTAACTGTAAAAAACAATAGGAACCCTCTGTTGAAGTACCATGACCATGATAGTTTCTTGATAGCTAGATAAAATATGGTGAAATGACATCTGATAGCTTATGTGTTTTATTGTCATAGTAATTTTAAAAGACTAATAATATGATAGCAAAAATAAAATAATAATTGATATTTGATGAAAAATAATTTAAAAATATTCTGTATTGAAATAAAGCTTATAATATTTGGATAATGATAAATTATTATAGAAAAAGATAGGTAATTATTGAATAAAAATATTAATGAAAAAACCACAAATTGATAGATAAAAAATAATAGTTCACAGATAATAAACCATAAGTAATAAGAGAAATAGTAAAAATTAACAATAGAATAGTAAATTAATAAAGTAACTAAGTAATATAATGATGTAATAATTAAGTAATTACCAATAAGAATAAATTAATATATATATCAACTATATATTAATTCAATAATAAAAATAAAGAGGATAGCATCTATATATGATATAAGATTTGTCTATGAAACTCTTGATAATACTACTATGATTGGATTTAAAAAAGATGATAGATAGTTTCATTATAGCCACAAAGAGATAATTTATTACTTAACTATTTCTTTTACTTATAAGCTATCACTAATTATAGAAGTAAGTAGTAATTTCCTATTGGAATCCATTTCAGATTCTTAAAATAATATGAAAATATATGTATTAAAATTATATTTTTCAGAAGTAATTTTTATGAATTGTTGAAGGAAACTTCAAGCTAGAGAAGAAACTTTAATAATACAATCAACAACTCCCTATTACACCAAAGATGCATTGAAACAATTAAGTAGACTGACTTGACAGATTATTTGTGAATTTTAAAGAATAAAAATCTGGAGCAAACAAAAAATATACCAAATAACAGCTATGATGCAATTGTAAATAGTAAGGTTTCATGATGTAATAAAATTATTGGTTAAATTAAAATATCTAAAGTAATTCAGAATGATTCAATAACTAATACCTACTTGATGGTAGTAATGATTTAATGATATAGCTGAATGATGATTGAATATCTGAAAAAGACATAAATATGAGGATTATTTAAGTCTTCAAAAGCTCACAGAGGAGTTCCATGGAGAAAAGTAAAAGAACTTACCTTATTTTGATGATTGATGAAAAAACGTGTTGTCATATAAAAATAAAAGTGGCCTCCTCAAAATTGCAAATTTTACAACAGGTTTTATTTTCTGTGAAATTTGGAAGATTTAGTTTTGACATGTAATAATCAAAAATGAACTGTAAGGAAAAATTAAAATTTGAATAATGAATTCACAGTTTTTATTGTATTTATTCTGGATTGCAATTTTATCAATTGGTCCTTAAACATTCAGAAATATTCCTCTAAAATTGTATTTTTAGAAAATTTTGAGGTTTTAGTTCATTTTCTATTTAGTACAAGTAAATACTACAGAGAAAATGAACAGAATTTTATTTTGGATAAAGGAAGTTATCATTATTATCTCATTCTTTGACTCTCATGAGCCTTAGAGGCATTTTCATATACCCAAAAGACCACAAAGAATAAAAATGACATAATTATAAATAAAGTGAATTTAGGGTATTTGCAAAAACACATAAGCAAATTGGTAAAAACAAATAATGGGGCCCTGGGCACATTTTTGATTGAAATTAAACAAAACAATTCTTGTATTGGGCAAAACATTCTCAAAAAAGGCTTTTTCCCCCCAAAAACCCTCTAACTCCCAATTGCTTCAGATATTTTTCCACAGCCCCCCCAAAAAAAACACAAACACCCAAACAATCCACATTATCCCCACCCCAAACAATTCTTTTTTTTTGAAAAACAGCATTACCAAAGCAATTTTGCAAAGGTTTTCACACTTCCCTTTTTTTTTGACCTAAAGACTGCATTTTCCACCACAACAACCTGCTTCTAAGCCTCTAAAATTCCAACTTTTTACCTTCCCTCATCCATTAATCCCACATTTAAACCACGTTTTTTCACTCTTAACCACTTCTTTTGACTTTTCACACCTTTTATAACTTCTTTTTCATATTTCAATAGCTCTTTCCTCCTTCCAAATCCCTGAATTGCCTTTTTTTAGATTTATACATCTTTTTCAATCAAAAATGCTGAAACCCCCCACTGAAGGTGAATCTAAGACCCTTGAGTTTATTTGGCAGGATGTGCATAATGTTTCCAGGGATCAGGGTTATTCTGTGTCCACCTTGAGGTCCCATATGACCCACAACCAAATTAAAATAGGTTGTGACAGGTCTTGGACCCCAAATCCCAACAAAAACTCCTCCAAAAAAGTCACTTCAAGAAAGCTGCTCTGTTCATTTAGACTTTATGCCAGAAAATATGCCAAGAAGATCACTTGGACTCAAGTCAAAAATCCTGAAAATAGCCATGAGACCACTGAAAATATCATGGCACATCCTGCTTTTGGGAAACTGAATGGGCAAGAAACACCCCAAATCTCTCAAATGTCTGAATCACTGCTTCTGCCAAGGAAAGCTCAGGCCCAATTATGCAGCCAGAGGGAGTCTGGGATGTATCTGCTCATTGCATGAAGAAAATTCATCATGGAACTGATTTGGAAAACTTCATAGGCTTTTGGAATCAAGTAATATACTTTTATCTTTCAATTTCTTTCACTTGGTTTCACTTTTGTTCTTATTATTGTTTATATTAATGACATTGGGATTAATTTCTCAGGTTATGTATTCATCCACTGAAACTTTATTCAAATACAACTTGAAGAAGCTTCAAAGGCAAGTCAAAAATCCTGAAGTGTTGAAATATTTTAAAAATACCTTGCCTCCTCTAAAGGAGTATTATGTGCTAGCCTGGACCAACCACCATTGCCACTTGGGTATGGGCTCCACCTTCAGAGTTGAAGGTGCCCATTCCATGGTTAAACATTTGCTCCAAAGCTCCACTGATACTCTCCTGGAGGTAGTTAGGGCTCTCCACATGGCTTTCAGAAAACAATTTATTGAAATAATCACCAGAATCTCCAATGAAATGATTGTAAATGTCATGAATTTTCCTCCAAACATCTGTGCTCTCAATGGCAAGGTGTCTCATTATTCCCTTCAGATGGCCCTTGAAAATTTCAAACCAAATTTCCCCCAATGAAAAATGCACCAACAAATACAATTACTATAAAGGCATCTCTTGCAAGCATAAGACCCAAAAGGCATTTTCCAAGGGCCAAAGGCTTGATATATCAGACTTCCACACTCAGTGGTATTTTATTTTACCTGTGAGGGGTTTTTAACTTCAAATTCTTACTTTTTTTTGTTAACTGATTTTCTTTGTCATCTTCTTCTCATACTGGTTATCAAGGTGATGATCAAAGTGTTGAAAAATAAAGAAAGAATGAAGCAAAAGTTATATTTGAAGATATTGGAGAAGACCTTTTTCAAAGACCAATGGCAGAAATCACCCCAATTCTTTGCCATTTTCAAGATGTTTTGACTGTAAAAGCCCCATTTGATCAAATTACCAAGAGTCAAGAGGATGATGAATATTATGAAGACCCACTAGAATGCAAGAAGATCCATGGAAGATCTCAAGGAGCCAAGAATAAAAAATAGAAACAAAAGAGAACTCTCAAGAATTGAAATAATTGAAAGTCAATCCAAGAGAAGAGGAAGACCCCCATGAAAAGTGACTAGCACAACAAAATCAAGATAACAGTAAAGTGCCCCCTCTCCAATTATGGAAGGGGGTTCATCTGCAAATTTGGAAGATTCTGAGGCCTCATTATCAAAATCAATGAGTTCATCAGATCAACTACCCTCAGCAACTGAATTAAATGAATATGACAAATCATAAGTACCCTTAGAAGGTCCAGAAGATTGGAAATTGGAAGCAAAACCTCACAAAGAAAGTCCCACAAGCCTGCCACCACTTTGAAGATATATGATGCAATTGACTTGGCCTGTGTGCTTTGTCAAAGCAATTACCACACAGGTGATGAATGCCCAAGCCCTTTGAGAGTTTATGATTATGTTCAATGTATGTTTCTCTTTCTTATTTTGATACTTATTCATTTTTTGACCTTATATTATCAGGTACCTGGCTCAGAAGACTTGCCCAAGTTTATATTTAAATACACCTTCAAGCCAATCAATTTCCAGGGGCATGGAAACTGTGGCTAAAGAACAGTATCCCACTACATTTACAAGAGTCAAGATCAATGGACTGATGTAAGAGGTGACTTGGCTGAAGAAATTCAAAAAAATAAAGATATTAATGAAGCCGTGAACACTTTAATTACCTCAGTATCCTCTTATTGCAACAGAATTGAGTGGTATGAAGATGTTGGGCAGGCCCTAAAAAGAAAGTGGATGTCCATGCCTGACATGGGGTATCCAATTGCAAAGAAGTATCAAAGACCAGATTTCATTTATTTCACAGTACAATCTTTCTATTTTTTCACTTATTTCTGTCCTCCAAATGATAATCCCCCATTTTCATCTGCTTCTTGAATAGCTGTTCTCATTTTGTTACATTGGATATAATCATTTCTAAAGTTTATTCATTCCCCCCATTACTGTTAATTGGCAATTTCATGCCCAACCACAAACCCTGGGGTGGGCTGATAAATTTAAGAAACACAGGATGTTATATTTTCCCAATCTTCCTCCCCCCTTAGAAAAAACAAGCTATTTTGGAGGTTGATTCATATTTATTTATTTTTGTATATACAATTTACACCAATTATCCCCCTCCTCAGTCCTATTTACTGCTTAAATCCCACCTCATTATTCTTTTTTATCAAACATGGGGCACTTTTGTACTTAAAAATAGTCATATTACAAACCAGAAAAAAACACTTTTTGCGCCTTCACTTGTTGGCCCACCAAAAAAATTCTGCAAGATTATGGGCTTGTGGTTCTTTATTGTCCAGATTGAACCCTTCATTGCAAAAACAAAGGAAATTCATAAGTGGGAAGATTTTGAATTATTTTTTTCAAAAATAGTCATATTACAAACACAGGAAAAAAACATTTAAAAGGAAAAGACTTTTTGCGCCTTCACTTGTCTCACAAAAAAAAATTGCCAAAACTATGGGCTCCTAGTTCCTAATTTTAAAAAGATTGAACCCTTCATTTTTCCAAAAAAAATAATGAATTTCATAAGTGAGAAGATTTTATATGAATTTTTTAAAGAGTATGCCATTTTATTGAAAAGATTTGAGGATTTTGACATCCCATGTTGTAAAAAATATGGCAAAAGAAAATTAGGCAAAACCTCAAAGCTGATCCTGAGGAAATTGTTTTGATAAATGAGGTTACTTGTGTGTTTTTACCATAAATGTATGTGTTTTGGCCATAAATTCCTAAAAACATGTAAGGGCTTACGTGTTTTTACTAAAAGATTATGTGTGTTTACCAACATCCTAAATTTATCTATATTATAGAAAACAGAAATTAAAATACAAATATAAAATTTATATATAAGATTAAAGTTCTAATTTCAATTTAAAAATAAAACAACTTTGAAATTTAAAATTGTGAAAACACCTTTTCACTTCAAAGAATTGAGTAAAAATGAATTTTCAATGAGAATAATAAGATCAAAGTATTCTAGTGAAAAAATTCAATGAAAATGATTATAGCTTTTCATCCAATAAATAAAAATATGAAAGTTATTTCACCATTGTATTCCTCATAAAAATTAAGGTGGGGTCACCTGTGGGTAAAATTTCTGTAACTCAACTCTAAATAAGCCTAAATTAAGATTTTATTAATTTCTGTATAAACATTGAAGATACTCAAAACCTTGATTGAATTAAAACTAAATTTGATGTTAACCATGAAGTTTTGTTGTAAAATTGAGGTGTGTTGTTTAGCTTAGAAGTTATGAGGAATTGAATTATTTTCAGTTGAAATGTCAAATTGTGCACATGTACTACATAATTGAGCTTTGATTCGCATATCAGGTATCAATTATTACAGTTGTGTACTGTAAAAACTCATTTGAATTACATATGTCAACTGAAATTATAATACATTATGAGGAATTAATGAAAAAATAAATTGGAAAGATTAATTCTGGGGCGGAAGGAATCTTGGCTCCAAGGGTGCCAGACTCCCTCAAATTACTTTATGAAAGGCATTGGTTGTCAAAATTAACACAAAGGTTTATCACGTTTGGCCTGGAATTGAGTCACAGGGTCTGTGACTCTGTAAGATGTGTCTATGAGACTTGATAATAGTATTACTATTAATCAACAGTACTATGACTGTTATTATGAAACATAATAATAAAAATTATTAGAATTACAATTAAATAATTAATCAATTAATTATTTCTTTTACTTGTTATACACTACTAGTGATTATAACAGTAAGCAGTAATTGTCTACAAAAATCAATTTATAAAAATAATCAAATTATTTCAATATATAATTATATTTTATAAGAATAATTATAAAATAAACTCCTTGAATAAAACTATTATTAGAGAAAAACTTTAAGAATTAAATAAAAACACTCACTAATACTGCAAAGAACTTATTGAAAGATAAGAGTAGAGAAATTTAATGGATAATTGTGGATTTAAAGGATCAAAATTGATTTATAACAAGGTTACAACAATATATAGTTGATTTCTATCATTTCACGTCCTTTTTATTGATTCTGAAATAATAAAACACTTAAGAAATAGCTTTAACTCATACTTACATGTTGGTAATAGAGGTATAATGGAATAATGTCATGATTTGGAAAAAAAAGCAAGAGGAGGCCTCTTTTAAGTCTATAACAGCTCACAGAGGCGTGCCATGGAGAAAACTGAAAAAAGTAAACCTTTTTGGATTATTGATTGCATCATCTGTTATCACGTAAGATCATCATAATTACTTAATTGGTGCTTTTACATGACTACCAACCAATTTATGGTTAATAACAAAAGGATTAATAACTGTAAATATTCTTTTATTCAAAAATGATCATTGATTTATCAAAGCTATCAATGTTATTGGAAATTTTATCACAGAGTGTATTTTCTGTGGATTTTTAAAGATTCAGTATTTCACGTGGAGTCATCACAAATGGACTGTAAGTAAAAATTTTAGTTTCATTTATAAAAGTTGGATTCTTTTTGGTTTTGATATGAATTATAAAGTTCTTAATTGGTCCTGAAATTTTCAGAAATATTCATTAATAATTGTATTTTTGATGAACTTTTGAAGTTTTTACCTCATTTCTACGTAGAATTGCAAATAGCAGTATATGGCTGCTTGCTATGAGGTAAATCAATGAATACTAGTCCAAAAAGGGTTTGAATTACTCTTTTGGGGTTTATATATGGAAATTCATTAATAATTGACATGATTACAGGAGTATAAGTTGCTCTTTACCTCCTTGGAGCGTCAAAATAGCAGCTTATTTGCTATTTTCTTATGATATGATGAAATTTTGACTTGGTAACCAAGTTCCCAAAAGGCTTTAGTTTACTAATTGGGTCAAGATCAGCCATGTACCTAAGCTTTGGAGCTATGCATGCCTCAGAGGCCTCAGAAAATGGTACCCTGGCTCTCTTTGATGTCTTTTGTCCCCCTTGACCATTTTTTACGTCAAAATAGAAATTCAGGCTTCAAGTGAGATATCCACTATGGGTGCACCAAAGGTTTATGTAAGAATACCATAACATTCAGTGCCACAAACATGAATAACACTATTCTTAGTGTATATTTAACATGGTATTTCTCACATTCCCATTATTTTGGCATGAAATTGAGAAAAACAAAGGTTTTCACAGATCTTTTATGTGGTATTGAAGTATTTGCCATATTGACACCTCAAAGAGTTTATTTGAGCTCATTCACTCTATAGAGCTACCCTAGGTGAAATTTTGTGTAGAATCCAAATCTGGACTTAAATCCATGGATTTACTAATGCAATAAAAAGCCATTCATCTTTTCTGAAATCAAAAATGATGAATTTTGGATATAAGCATGACTTATGGGTTATGCATAGTTCAGAAATCATTTTTAAGATAATTGTGGCCCACTTGAGGTATGTAAAACATACCTCCAGCTTCACGGACTCAATTGATGATGAGGTTTTGATACCAACTAGGGCAGTTTTATTTGTTTCAAAGAGGGTAAAACTACCCTTAAGTCAAAAAACTCTTAGTGGAAACAGTTTTAACTGGCTTTGACGTCTTGTGCACACATTGTCATGTGTTTTGAAGGCTTGAAGCCAGCTATTACTATAGTAATGGCTGTTTTAAGGGTCTAAAATGGCTAAAACCAGCCCATTTTTGGTCTAAAATAGGGTTCAATGATGCCATAATTGGCTCTTATGTTGTCAGAGTGTATTCCACAACCAAAAATAGTAAATCTTACTTTTGGAGTAAGAAAATTTGTGGCTATAAAAGAATGTCTTCTTTGCCCAACCTTTCTCTTCATGTTAGAATCGTTTCCTTTTATTATTAGCTTAAACATTGTTAAACCAATAAATAAAATACTCAAACCACCCTTTTTAAGTCATTTTCCACCTTCCAACCATGTTAAAAAATTATTATAATAATATTTTGTAACTTGTAGGATAGTTTTTACACTTTAACCACCCCATAGGTGAATTAAAGCATCTTTCATCACTGTTAAATTTGTCACTTTCTTTCCAAATTTACTCTGGTCACTTTTGGGATGTTTTATCTTTAATATTTTTCTCAAAGACTTTGTTCTTATATTAATTCCCTGCGGTTGTTTGCTCAATTAATTCCAATTGAAATTTCTCTTGAAGAAATTTCTTTTGTAGCATTAAATAGATCTTGTGGAGTATTTTGGGATAAATGTATATTGTTGGTAAAACAATAAATCTTTTTATTATTATTTTTTTATACTTATCAAGTTGAAAAAATTGAATTTGGTGTGTTTTCTCTCAAAAATCTTAAATCTTAACATTTTTAATCATATTGGACATTATACAAATTTTGAGGACAGGAAAAGTACTTGATTTTGAATCAAAGTTTCATACTGACACCTTAAATTTGGGAGCCCAGCTGCCATATCTAACCTTTAAAATATTTTCTTTCACTTATTTTATCCTTTTCCTTATATTAAAAATGCAAAAAATCCCTCAAAAATGATATAATTTGAAAAATCTCCAAAAAATAAAACTTTTGAATATCATAAGGGGGGGTTTCTTTTTCATTTCTCTTTTGAAAAACCTTTTTCCTTACTTAATTAATTTCTTATTTCTTTAATCTTAGTGCCTGACAACTTGAAAAGACAAGAAAACATTGAAACATAACTAACAGTTACTAGTATTATCCCTGAAGGTACTGTTAATTCTGACAATAATAGACCTGTTATTATAGCTAAGAACAATGAACAAGAGCCAATTTATTCATAATTAATGAATTTGGAAATAATTAATACTCTCGAAAAAGCTAAGAATTTGGTAAATAGTAAGTTTTTCTGACACAAAATTATCATTTTCAAGCTTTTTTAACCATAATTATACCTTAAACCAGATCAGGATCAAGCTATAACCCCTCAATAAGCTCCCAAAAAGGGTTTAGACATGATTATGGTAGAAGTCACTCAATTACAGAAGGACATGGGTCAGTAAATGAATTTTATATTTACAAATTATGCCATTTCAATACTGATAACACCATTTTACCTTCAAACAGATCTGACACCACCACAAGAAGCCTCAATGAGCATTTTCAAAGCCAGGAAGAAGGATTAAAACAATTTCTTTCATAAAAAAGAGTAACAGATCCTTGCAGATATGTGGAACAACTGCATGAATTCTGACCTGACTGTGAAAAACATTTCTGGGGTATCCCAAAACTTGCAAGTTACTCAATGGATGGCATCCATTGATGGAAAAGATAAATATGATTCTTTTAACAGCATAATAGAAGAAAAAACCCTCCACCACCCAAGAAAGTGCCAAAAACAGCCCCCAAGTCCTGCAGCAGTATTTACAATGCAAAAAAGTAGCCACAAGCTCAGAACAAGGGAAAAGGAAAGGCACCAGCCACAAACCCATACTTCCAGGGCTACAGAATCCAAAAAATTCAGAATGATTCCATGGAAAATGTGTTTCAGATGCCCAAAACTATGATGGAATAACAGAAAAAGGAGGAAGCCATATTAATATATCAGAGATGATTTCTGACATTCTGGATGGAATCCTAAGCTTGTAAATAGCTATAAATGATGTAAAAAGTCATATTTATTATCAGAATTCCACAATTTGTAACAATACTAAGACAAATAATCTGAGTCTGAGACAAATAAACAAAACACTTATGTTTTTTGAAAAATGTTTAAGAACAATTGAGAATTCCAATAATGAAAATTGATTTGGTAATAAGATAAATGAACAATGTACAGCTATAAAAGAATTTACAGATAAATATTATAAATTCAATATTGAGTACATAATTTAAACAAGAATAAACCAAGCAACAAATAGTATCAAAGCAGATAATAAGAAGCTCCTTTATGACATTCCAAATTCATTTACTGACGTAAAGACACATGCGATTTCCTTGAAAAATGGTCTTGACACCTCACAAGATAATGTGTAAAAATTAACAATGAAATTGAATCAAGTCACTGTTGATAATACTAGACAGAAAGAGTTATGGCAAGAGCTGACACATAAAGAAAACATGTATAAAATTGAAGTAATAAATTTAATACAAAGCATCCAAAATGAATTCAGAAATTTCTAAAGGTGTAGCACCAGTAATATAAATTAGATTTAAAAATTACTTCAAATCTTACAAAGAATTGCTACACCTCTGCATCAAAATCAGGGAACAAGAAATTCCAACTCACAAGCTTTGGATTTGGAAGATTCAAATTCAAAGAATAAATATTACACTTATTTCCATAACTCTGAACCATCAATGGGCCAAACCCTTTTTAAAGAAGTACCAAAACCTAAGGAATGGCCTCAATTCAGTGGTGAAAGAGAATATGAACATATGGAATTTATCAGAGGTATTGACATGATAAAAGAAGACTTTGAATTACAACACAGATTGGTAACAGAAAGATTTAAAACCCTTTCTACCAAATCAGCCCAAAAATGGTATATAAAATTAAGCCAAGAACATGGACACCAAATTTGGACTTGGTGGAAAACACAAATTATTAATTAATGAGCCAATGATTGTCCGCCTGTGACTCAAAACCAGAGCACAAGCATGACAGCCAAAATACCATAAACCAATGGTATAGCCAAAATACCACCAAGACATGGAGCTGAGCCATATCAGCTCAAAAGGTATCAAAAGAAAGAGGAAACTCACCTCTTTCTGAAAATATAAGTCCCATCACCATAGGACAAGAAATAACAAAGTTATTCCTGCTCAAAGTTATTGCTGAGCATAAACCTTAATTTTCACCTCCCATCTAAAATCTAGAAGGAGAGGCTTAACCCCATCAAATGGGTATTCAAAATGAAGCTCTAAGCCAGGGATATCTAATGGTGCTAGCCAAACTGAGCTAGCACCAGTATTACTTGAGTTATGGTCAAATTCAGACCAAATAAGGGTGAACAAAACATTCACCTCTAATCTAACTTTTACAGTTTTAGTGTGAGATACCTAAAGTGGGGTCTTTTTGGAAAGAGCACAATCAGGGCTATCTGATGGTGCCATCCATTTCCTCATAGCTCAACTAAAACAGAAGTTATTGGCCAAACAAGCTTAATACAGCTTTTGCCAAGACCACGCCAATATACAAAAATACTTGTACATGGGATAACTTTGTCATATTTAATGATAACCATTTCAAGTTGGGTACCATTGTGTAGAGCTCATACAGAGCGATTCAATGAACCAGCTTTGAGCTTGATATCGCAAAAACTGACAGAGTTATGACCATTTTAAGGTCAAAATCCCACCTGCTGTCAGATACAGCCTTACCATAGGATAATATCCCATAACCATGAATATGAGGTGTCAAATAGACAAAGAAGCATGTTTTTACTTCAATACCTCATATGTCAGTCAATACTGGGGTCCCATACAGTTTCTGTACAGCATTCTACGCGTCATACACATCAGAATCAGGCTGTGAGGTCCCCAGATGAAAATTGTCACCCTGTATTGGTGAAAACCGCCCAGATGTGGTTTCAAAACCACATCTGAGCCCAATACAGGGTATACAGGCTGTTTGCAAACCACAAGCCTGTCATAGAGAGTGAAAGATTTTCACTTCCTCTACGTGGAAAGGTCTAGCAGCCTTTCCACCTCAATTTCAGGATAAAAGGAGGGCTTTTCACAGCCAAAAGCCTTTCCTCATCCTGCTCTTGAATAACCTACGTAGTAAACTGTCAAAAACAGTTTTACTCTTGGTTAATAATCAGGTATACTCTTAAATTAAAAAGTATTGTAGTCTTTATTATTGTAACCCAACAGGTAAAGCTGCACCCAGGGCTTTCAACAGCGCTCACCACCACTATATCTCTATAGTAAAGCCCTTAATATCTTAATTTAATCCTTTATCATCAATTTATTTATCTTTTAAAGCATTTTTACCGTGTCACAAACATAGTTTGAGTTGTAAATAGCCTACATTACCACTCTTTCATAGTTTCATCCTGACAATGATGCTTGGATGTTTAAAGTGGAAAAAGCCTTTAAATCTTCCAAATTTAATGCTTAAAAAGACAAAGCTTTACCATGGTTTTTCCAACAGAAACAAAGATTGACAGCATATATCCTGACATGTCAGAGTTTATGATTCATACAAAAATTGTAAAACAATTTTGAGGTGACTTAGAGCATGCTGTCAAAAGCAGGACTACTGAAAAATCTGCAGAAGAAGATGTTATAAATATGTTAGAAGAAGTAACCACCAGAACCAGAATTGGTTCTAGTAGGGTGAATATTAACACAAGGTTTAATAAATGCTGGAAAGATTCTGTGGACAAAAGCCCCAAAGGAAATGCTAACAACATGAAGTATAAATATGCAGATGTAATAAAAAAGTGTCATATGTTCCAAAAGCACCACACATTTAGCAAATAAATGTCCCAAAAAGGGAAAATCAATTAAATTGACATTGCAAAAGAACCTGATGTTGAACAAGATGATGTAAATGCAGAAAGTTCAGATGATAAATCATCAATATTTTCTGAATCTTCAAGAGATATAGAAAATATTAATGTCACATTTGAAATAATGTAATCTTATTCCCACTTGCCACAATTGAGCAATGGTCAACTTGATTTCTTTAAAATTGAAGATGCACAACTTATGTAAACCAAATCAAAAAGAGGAAAAGGTTATACAGCTGGTAATTACTGTATAACAGATGTAGTAATTGATAACAAACCCACTAAGCTTTTGATTGACCCAGGAGCCTTCTTCTCTTGTGTTGGAATTTTTTTTATTAAGAATTGTGTACCAGATTTTAAAGATCAATTATTACCAATTGATGGCATAAATTTGCAACAGTGTGAGTAATCCAATGAAGGAATTGGGAATATTTGAAACTACTGTCATATGTCCATGTATCAATGGAAATCTCAAAACAACTGTTGAATCTGTAATTATGGAAAACTTCTCTAGTCCCATTTTATACTGGAAAATGATTGCTTAATCATGTATGGCATAGATCTACATAACAGTAAAGGCAGATACTTTACTATTGGGGACACTAAGTGTAAGAAAGTTTCCCTTAGATGTTTAGAAGACATATTACAGTAAGTAAAGCATCATAAGTCAGCTTATAGTTGGAGAAATTCAAGTCTAAACAGTTCAATGAAGCTGAAGTAAGTCTCCATCTTACCAATGAACAGGAGAATGAACTCTCTACCCTTCTATGTGACCACAAAAAATACTGTTCATCAGATAAGGAACCTTTGGGGGCAATTGTTGGTCATGAAGTTGACATCATTTTTAATATTTAAAGACCTTATCTACAACTCTTGAGAAAGCCTGCATATCTAGCAATCCCAAAATCAAGAGAAGCACCAAAGATCCATATTAAAGAGCTTCTGGAACTTGGTGTAATAAGAAAGTTTGGCCACAATGAGGAAGTTGAAATAATCACACAAGTAATAGTGGCATGTAATAATGGAAGATCCAGAATTTTTGGGGACTTTAGAGCTCTGAGCACTTACACTTTCCCAGGCAGGTATCCCATACCAAAAATACAAATTTTCCTTACTCAAATATCTTAAGCAGTGTACATAAGCACTATGGATTCCATCAAAATGTGGCAACACCATGAGAAAGAAAATATTTGTGAATTATTTTTCATTGTGGAGTGTATGAATATCTGAGGATGCCTCTTGGTATCAATAATGCACCTTTACACTTCCAAAGGATGATGAAGGAAATTTTCCCTGAAGAACTTTGAGGAGGATGGTTAATCATTTACATTGATGGCATTATTGTCTTTTCCAAGACTTGGGAGGAACATATATACAGATTATCCATAGTTTTGAGAAGAACTTGATCTGTGAAGATGAGTTTTTCTAAAGAAATGCCACTTTGGATTTAAGGAACTCGAAGCCCTAGGACATGTAGTATCTGGTCTATCCCTTCAAATTGACAAAAAAAAGGTTTCAGCAGTATTACTGAAACCTATGCTTCAAAAAAATAGGAGATTCAGTAATTTTTGGCTTTTTCAGGATACTACAGGTATAAAATTAAAAACCTTTCATTCATAGAAAGACCTCTTTATGAATTGTGCGACAAATGCACAGTATTTGAGATGACTGTTTACAGAGTCAAAGACTTTGAATCTTTAATAAAGTCCTTAACAACTGCTCCACTCTTTCTGATGACAGACTTGAAGCTCCCCTTTAAGCTTTATATTAATGCATCAGGGGATGGGTTAGGTTCTGCACTTCATCAAGTCCAGATTATAAAGGACAAACCTGTGGAGGGACCTATATGTTCCATACCTAGGCAGGTCAAAACAACTGAAGCAAGATATGAGGCCAGTAAGATAGAATTTCTATGTCTTTTCTGGGCCTTCACAAACTTGTTTAATATCTGGAAGGATGTGTTTTTGAAGTTGCAACAGATTCTACCACTGTTAAATCACTTCTAAAAAGAAATTACCTAACAGACATATGCTCAGATGGAAAATATACATAGAAGAGTATAGAGGAGATATGACACTTTTTTAAAAAGATGAAAATATACACAAAAACACAGATGGACTAACCATATGGCCATTCCCAAATGACATTGATAATACCCCTTATATACCTGAAGAAGCTTCCCCACAGATCACAATAGAAGGAATCAGTGTTACAGACCTTGACACTACCTTCTTTTAGTAATAAGGAGCAGTTATAATTGGATAAGATTTGTAGCATTTTATACAAATTACTTACTAAAGACTCTAAATATAACTGCTTAATATGTGCCTTAGATGAAATATGGAAGAAATCATATGATGAAGGAATATTCCATTTAATAGATGGCATAGTTTACCATAGGACAAAGCACACATGTGTAATGAAAGTTGTGGAAAAATCCTTAATTACTCTTGTACTGAAAGAATGCCATGAAATCCCCTTCTCAGGACAACTATCTGAGAGCAGAACAAGGGAGAAACTCAAGACCTGTATATGGTGGCCAATGTGGCAAATTGATGTTTCAGAGTATTGCAAAGCCTGTGACAGATGTAAAAAGGAAAATAAATCCACTGGAAAAAGACTTGGAAATATGATCAAAGTCTAAGAACCCAGAAAGCCTTGGGAAGTTGTCCATATGGATTGAGTAGCTAATATACCACCAGGGGGTGACAGAAGCTATAATTAAGGCCTAGTGATTGTTGACAGGTTCAGTAAGACTACAGTCTTTTTTCCATGTCACAAAGATGATACAGCCATGGATAAAGCTCTTCTGATATGGAATAGAGTAGTATCATGGAATGGAATATTCACAAATATTATTAGTGACAAGGATCCAAAATTCACCTCAGCACTCTGGACAAACCTTAACCATCTGTTTTTGACAAAATTATCCCTCTCTACAGCCTACCAACCACAAACTGAGGGTCTGGCTGAAAGAATGATGCAAACTTTGGAAGCCATAGTCAGAGAATTTGTGCATATGGCCTGGAATTCAAGGATTGTGATGGATTCACCCATAATTGGTGTACCCTTTTCCCTGTATTGGAATTGGAATATGAAACATCCATTACTGCCAGTACCAATAAAAGTCCTGCTATTTTAGAAAAAAAATGGAATCCACGACTACCTCAAGATTCCTTGAGGAAGGATCTGGTTGAGATACATCATCCAGCTGCTAGCTTAAAAGGAATGCTAGACAGGGCTAGAAAGCATGCAGCACACTGCATGGATGGCTCATTTGCATATGCCAAGTACAAATGGCCAAATCACATGCCACTCCAGACTTCAAAGTTGGAAATTTAGTACTTTTATCTACCACTAATTTCATTAAAATCAAAGGATGTAACATGATCAACGACTCTTTTGAAGGACATTTTGTCATTAAGGCCCTCCATGGAGAAAATTCTGTTGAAGTAGAATTATTTGAGGAACGTAGTAATAAGAATCCTGAATTTCCAATAAGCTTAATAAAGCCTTATAAATCTGTGATGCTTAAAAATTTGCCTTGAGGAATCAATTTCCCGAACATATATCTCCTGTTGAATAAAATGGTACAAAGAAAATTATCAAATTTCTCAAAGAAAAAAAGTTCAGAACTAAGATAGGAAGGGAATACCTTGTCCGGTACAGTGACCCAGCTTTTGAGATGAATGGTTGGCAGAAAATGACATAACTGCAGCTACCAAACTTCTCAGAAGGTTCAGAAACACTAGGAATAGAATTATTACACATTCATATTCTTTTTTAGGGGGAGGCAACCACAAAGAATAAAAATAATATAATTATGAATAATATAAATTTCTTTATATTATAACAAATAAGAATCTAAAATATAAACAAAAAATTTATGTATAAAATTAAAATTTTGATTTTGATTTGAAAATAAAACTACTTTGAAATTGAAAATTGTGAAAACACCTTTTTGCTTTAAGAAATTAAGTAAAAATGAATTTTCAACAAAGATATCAAAATCAAAATATTTTTGGGAAAAGGTTAAATAAAATTTATTATAAATTGTTATTCAATAAAGAAACATATGAAGATTATCTCACCTTTGGACTTCTGATAAAAAATAAGGTGGGGTAAACTCTTGGTAAAATTTCTGTAACTCAACTCTAAAGAACCTTATATTACGTGTTTGGTATTTTCTGTATAAAAATTGAAAATACTCAAAATCTTAATTTAATTTACACCACATGTGATGCTAGAGATGAATCTTTGTGTTAAATCTGAGGTGTGTTGTTTTGATTAGAATTTATGAGGAATTGAAGTATTTTCAATTTAAATGTCAAAATGTGCGCGTGTATTACATAATTGAGCTTTGGTTTACATATGGGGTATCAATTATTACAGCTGTGTACTGTAAAAACTCACTTGAATTTCATATGAAACTAAAAGTATAATACATGATGAGGAACTAATGAAAAAATAAATTGGAAAGATTAATTCTGGGGGGAAGGAATCTGGTCTCCAAGGGTGCCAGACTCCTCAAGATGAGGTTTTGATACCAACAAGGGCAGTTTTATTTTTTGCCAAGAGGGTAAAACTACCCTTAAGTCAAAACAATCTTAGTAGAAACAGTTTTAACTGGTTTCAACATCTCTTACACACATTCTCATGTGTTTTTAAGGCTTGAAACCATGTGTTATTATAGTAATGGCTGAATTTAGGGTCTAAATTGGCTGAAAATAGCATAAGATGGCTAAAACCCACCCTTTTTTGGTCTAAACCAGGGTTCAATGATGCCATAATTGGCCTTTATTTTTTCATAGTGCTTTCAACGACTGAAAAGAGTAAATTTCACTTTTGGAGTAAGAAAATCAGTGGCTATACAAAATGTCTTCTTTGCCCCATTTTTCTCTTCATGTTAGAATCCTTTCCTTTTACAATTAGCTTAAACATTGTTGAAGAAATCAATAAAATATTACAACCACCCTTTTAAATCATTTTAAAACTTTTGAATGAGTGAATTAATTATTATAATCAATTTAACCCTTTAACCACCCCATAAGTTAACTAAAGCATCTTTCGTCACTGTTAGCTTTGTCAACTTGTTTCCAAATTAATTCTGGTTACTTTTGGGTGTTTTTTCTCTTAAGTATTATTTTTAACAACTTTTTTCTTACATTAATTTCCTGAAGTTCTTGGCTCAATCAATTCCAATTGAAATTTCTCTTGAAGAAATTTCTGTTATTGCCTCAAATATCTCTTGTAGAGTATTTTGGGATAAATTTTTATTGTTGGTAAAAATAATTGATCTTTATATTATTATCAGTTTATACTTATAAAGCTGACAAAACTAATTTTGGTGTGTTTTCTCTTAAAAATCTTAAATATTAACATTTTTAATCTTATTTTACCTTATACAAATCTTGAGGACAGTAAAAGTACTTGATTTTGAATAAAACTTCATATCCACACCTTAAAATTATACAACAAAAATAACCTAGGGTAGACCCATAGGGTGTTATACCCAAAAATTTAAATTTTTCATGTTATTATATGATTTAAGAATCTCACAGTACAATTGAAACTTTTTCAACAGTTTTTGAAATTGTTAAATTTAATCTTATTTAAGCTTAAATTTAAATTTGCATAAGGTCCATCCAAGCTTACCAAAAGTTTGGCTAATATTGAGGGGGTATGTATATTTACTGAATTGGCTAAGGATTTTGCCTACAGAATTTAAAACTTGCATGAGCTCAATTCGAAAGTGTTTAAGGCCATAGTATGGCATTAAATAAATAAAAGGGCAGAATACATGCTGAAAGCTGGGACAAAGGAAAAAGAGCAAATAAAGGTGGGGTACCCAACTTTAGGGATATGCAAGGTCTCTATGAAGGTAGTCCACCTGTATTGGAGTATTTTGAGCCTCTTTTAAGCTTTAAGATTATAACTTACTATAAACTTAAAGTTAAAACTGGTTTCATCTCAATTTGAATGGGAACTTTAAGCTGCCAAAGGGTAGATCACAATATGCAAGTTTGAAATGAATGTTTCAACAGATTTCAAAGAATAATTAAGTTTAAAAAGCTTGAACAAGGTCAAAAACATTAACTTTATAAGCATCAAGTCCTTATCAAAAAATAAGTTTTGATGTGTATTGTTATTTCATGTGGAAAGATAGCAATAAATTCAAAAATTCATTTAAAATACAATTCTTGATGGATTTTCTTGGGAATTTCACATAGACTACAAATTGATGTGATATGTGTATACAGAAAACTCTAACTATCTTTTTAAAACAGCTTTAATTGCTAATTAGCCTTTAAATCCACAATTTGACATACTCTGATGGAAAATCAAAAGTTCTCTAAAATCAATTCAAAATTCAGTTTACAAAGGTTTTGGTTGAAGCTTTAGCTGTAAGATGTTAAAATGATGGAATTTAATTTAAATAGCCTTATTTTATATTAAAAGTTGAAATCATCAATCCAAAATAGGATTAAAATCACTTGTAGTTAAGAATAACATTGGTAACTTTAAATTGGAATTGACAATAAGCTATCTTCAGTTAAGAACCTTATTTTTGAGCATGGATTTTCAGCTTTTACCTGAGCACGCCATCTATATGCATTATTTATCATGAGAGCTGCTCAGAAGGAATAAAAGGAGCCTGCATATCACAGGTTTTTAAAAGAACCAATTGTAAGATTTGTCTATGAAAGTGTTGATAATATTAATATCAATCAACAATACTATTACTGTTCTCATTATATCTAATAATAAAATCATTATAGCCACAATCAATCAATCAATTAATTAATTAACTGTTTCATTTACTTGCTATACACTACTAGTGATTATAACAGTAAGCAGTAACTATCTACAAGAATCAATTACAAGAAGTATTAAATAACAAAAATTCTTTGTTGAAATAATGTGATACTTTTAATATAGAACTATCTTTTGCAAGAATTATTATAAATATAATCCTTTAAGAAAAAAAATGCTAGAGAAAAAACTTTCAGAATGAGTTAGAAATCACTCACTAATATTCAATGAACCTTAGAAAGGTTATGGTAGAGATATTTGATGTATAAATTGTGGATTTAAAGGATTCAAATTTATTTATAACAATATTACAATAATATATAGTTGGTTTCTATGATTCAACGCTTTTCTGATTGATTCTGAAAGAATAAAACACTTGAGAAAAGATATAACTAATACTTACTTTTTGCTAACAACGATATAATTGGAAAAGAAGATGATTTGGGAAAAACAGCAAGAGGTAGCCTCTTTCAAGTCAAAAACAGCTCCCAGAGGCATTCCATGAAGCAAAATGAGAAACAAGTGAGTGAGAAAACAATAGTTCTTTTGGCTTGATGACTGCAGCATCAGCTGTCAGGTAAGATTATCATAATTATTTAATTAAAGCTTTTACATGACTACCAACCCATTTATGCTTAAGAATAAAAGCAGTAACATCTATAAATCTCCTTTTGTTCAAAAATAAATATAAATTTTTCAAATCTATCAATTTTAATGAAAATTTTGTCCCAGGTTGTATTTTCTGTAAATTTTTGAAGATTCAGCGTTTCATGTGTAATCATCAAAAATGGACTGTAAGTAAACCTTTCAATTTTACTTATGAAACCATAATGATTTATGGTTTCTTTATCAATCATACCATTCACCATTGTTACTGAAAGTTGCAGAAATATTCATTAAGAATTGTATTTTGAATTAATTTTTGAAGTTTTTAGCTCATTTCTATGTAGAATTGCAAGTGGCACAGTATGGAAGGTTTTTATGAGGTAAATAAATAGATACTACTCCAAAAAGGGCTTTAATTACTCTTTAAAGTTTTATCCATGGAGAATAATTAATAATTGACATGGTCACAGGTGTCTAAGCTGCTTTTACCTCTGTGTCACATCAAAATAGCAGCTCATTTGCAATTTTCTTATGATTCAATGAGAGTTCAGCTTGGTAACTAGATCCCCAAAAGGCTTTGGTATACTAATTGGGGCATGATCAGCCATGGATCCAAGCTTTAGAGCTATCCATGCCTCAGAGGCCTCAGAAGTTGGGTACCCTGGCTCTCTTTGATGTCTTTTGCCCCCCTTAGCTATTTTCATGTCAAAAATAGAAATTCAGGCTTAAGGACTGATTTAAACCATGGGTATATCAAACATTTATGTAAGAATATCATGATATTAAGCGCCAAAAACATGAATAACACTATTATCAGTGTCTATGTAACATGGGCTTTCTCAAATTCCCATTATTTTGGCATGAAAGTGAGAAAAACAACCATTTTCACAATTCTTTCATGTGGTAGTTATGATGTGGTATTGTAGTATTTTACATATAACCACCTCATAGAGTTGATTTGAGCTTATTTATTCTATGGAACTACCTTGGATGTAATTTTGTGTACAATCTAAATCTGGCGTTGAATCCACGGATTTACCTACTCACAAAAACATTATTCATCTTTTCTGAAATCAAAAATGATGTATTTTGAATATATGCATGACTTGTTGGTGATGCATTGTTCAGAATTCATTTTAAAGATGATTGTGGCCTATCTGGGTATGTAAAGTATACCTCGAGGCTCACACTGATCATCATTCCAATCAGTTATATATCTCAAACAAGTCATATGTTACTCAATATAGAATCAAATATTATTGAAGTCATTATTAAGTTATTTTAATCTTCCTAAATTTTAAATGAATATTTGAAATAATAGAATTTAGATTTTATTTTTGTAATCCCCAATAATATATTTCATTGTATAAAATTGTTCTCTTAAAATATATTTCAAATCTGCAAGTTCCTCTTAAAAACTCTTGAGTCTTATTTTATTTTGAAAAATTTGTTTTTATCTTTTGAAATATTGACTTTTGGCATGTTTTCAACATATATAAATTCCTTAATATAATAACTGTTTTTGTTTGAGTAGTTGTAATAAGTACTTTCAATCAGATTTTTTTGGAATTCTATATCTTTTGATCTATTAATATTCTTTTATAAATGTTTTCTATAAAAATTATCTCTGCACAGTGAGTGTGATAATTCCTTTTGCAAATGATATTCATATATTATTTATAAGTGCAGAAATATTATTATTTGCCACATTTAATTGTTTCCTTAAGAGATCAAGACTTCATATTTTTCTAATTGTCAGTGACTATAAAAATAATATAATAATCAGAATTAATTATAATTATGAAATTATCTAATAATAATTGAATTCTTTTTTTGATATATTCTTTGAATAATTATATCAGTTTGTGGTTATAATAATTCATTATTTCATATTTCTGCTGAGGAAAGTCATAGTAATCTTCATATTTGATATTATTATCAAGGTTTTCATAGAAAAACCTTACATTTGGTGGAGTGGCCATGATTTCAACCAATATTTGGGATATAAACTATCTTATGGACCTTATTTTACTGTTTTTTTAGTCTAAAATTGCCATATTTACTTTAATTTTGGCTTGTTTTAAGACTTATCCCTTACAAATAATCTTTCTAATATTTATAAATGAAATTTCTTAAAATAATTGTTTGAAACAATATACTATTGAGTAATTTGGAATAAATTTCTACTGTATACCTAGTGGCTTTTTCACATCACAGCCTTGAAATTTATTCTTTGAGTTATTCTAGTATAAATTGAATGATAATACAATTTAAATTAATAACTTAGTGCTTTCATAATTATTATTTCTTTAAAGAAAATAAAAAAATAAAAAAAATAAAAAGCTAACAATCTTTATTTAAAAGGACTTTTTCACCATTTAGACAATTTCCTTGATTTTGGATGTAATTTGGCATAAATTACATTAAAGAAAATTTATCCAATAAGTTGAGTTACTAATTTATTTCTATTTATGGATACAATAGCTTTTATTTTTTTTCTGTAGTGTAATCCAGAATAGAAAGCTCTTCTGACTCTAGTATCCCAGATTCATGTATTGAAATTGAAAGCATCCCAGCACCAAGGGGTCAACTACAAAGGATTCCTTTAGAGGTACAGCAGGTGAATCCTTTAAATCAATTTGAAAGTACTCCCACTAGAAGTGGAAGTAACTAATCTATCCAACCAAATGGATCTGGACCAGGACATACAAGTCATAAATCAGAAAGACAAGAATGACTGCCCAGAGGAGAGGAACATATGGAGGAAAAAAGAACTTCCACCAGTTCCCAAAGGTTAGCCTGAACCCTTTAAACTCTTCTTGAGAGTCTAGAAGCTGTCATTACCTCTATTGCTGTTTCCAAAGCTTAATCATTTCCAAAAGGAAATAGTGGAGATATATTGGTCTCAGTACAAGGACTAGTTTGTGGCCGCAAAGAGGCAGAAGTAGGAACTTCTTCCAAGCCTCTTGATAGGGACCATGAACTCTTATATTCAAGTCAGAAGCTCTTAGGCCCAAAAAATACAGAGGACCTCCTGAAGGTTTTCACACCCATGTTTTGCAAAAGACAAGTACAAAGGATAAATGTTTTGTTGAAAAACCAAATAAATCTGTTAGAGGACCAGAAGAAAGAGTTTTCCCAAGAGAATGAAAAAACCCAGCAGGAGCTCCTCAAGCCTCCACAAACAAGAATATGCCTCAAAAAGTGCCACACAAGGGAAGAAAGCCCCAAATTGCAATCATAAGGGCAAGAAAAAGACAAAGGGAAAGGAAAAGTCTAAGTAGAAAGGATCTTCCCCACAGAATTACAGAATGCCAAAGAAAGAAAAAACAGCCATGGAAAATGCTTTCAATATGGCAGAAAGCTTGATGGAATGCAAAAACCAAGGAGGAGGAAAGAATGAAACAATCCTTTCAAAAGAAATATACCTTGTAAAGCTCTTATCTCATGTTGAAACTTGTAATGAAGGAATTTTTAGCAAGGCTTAACAATTTTGAGTATATCCAAGAAAGGTTAAGTAGAGAAATATTACAAGTCAAAGAGTTACAAAACACAATCATTGGTCTACAAAATGTAAATATAGAAAATATTTTTTCTTTGGCACATATTTGTGAGAGGATTGATTCAAATGTTACTTTTCTTAATCAACCAGATGATAATTCTATCTATTTTATTACTCAAAAGTTAAAATATTTAAGAATACAAGTTCAAAAATTGGAAAATTGAGCTGGTCACAATGCAGCTCTATTCAAAGAAAAATTGGAAAAAAGTGATAAAGCAAGACTTGAATGGAAAGAAGAAATTAAATCAAGTATTAATAGTATATCACTGAAAATTAGTTGCCAAGAAAAGCCACACCAATTCTTGAAAGAAATTTTTTGAAATTGAATAATGACTTACATCATAGAATTTCAAGAAATTCTGAGGTGGAAGCTTCCTGCACTTTCAAGGAGATTTCCAGTTTAGAAGGATGGCCAACCTTCATTGGTGAAGGTGAATAAAAGCATATGGAAATGATGAAAACAATTGGTATCTTCAAAGAAAACTTCAACATACTGGATGAGTAAATAGGTACCATATTACACTCATTATCTACTAAAAAAGCAAAGAAATGGCATTATAAGATGTGAAAAGACCATGGTAAACAATCCTGGCCTTGGTGAAAATAAGAAATCATTTCCAAATGGGGAAATAATTTCTGGATATTCAGAATGAAAAATTCTTTTGAAGAAGCCATTCTTAATATTGGAAAGAGCAGGCCGATGTCCTGGTTTCTTGAACAGAAGAACATATTAACTTCCTCTCATCATTATCTTTCTCAAAGCATGATACATAAAAGGATATTAAGAAAGTGTGGTGGTGACCTTGAGAATCCTATAAGAAACAGACATATTGATCCTTTCTCTACAGAGCATTATATCAATTCCATGGAAGACATTACTGCCAGAAAAAAAATTGGTAGAAATTAGTATAAACCCCCAGTAGAAATAATAATATTTGGAAACCTATTTCAAGACCAAATGGACCACAAGGAAGAGCTCCTTTGAAATTTCACAAATGTGGAAGTAAATATCATTTGGCTGATACTTTTCCAAATAAGACATGAATCAATGAGATAGAAATTTAAAAAGCTGAAGAAATAAGAGAAACAAATTATGTATCTTTATAAAAAAGTGATTCTGATCCTTCTGAAGACTAAGAACTACCAGATCAGCTTATCATAGGAAACATTAATGTATCATTTCAAGTCACAGAAGTGCAAACTGACTTAACACAGTAAAGTGATGAATGTCTGGATCTCATTAATTTTCAAGATGATAAAAGGAAGAAAAATAAGGCTGCTAGAGGTAAAGGTTATGAAGCTGCATCATCTTGTCTAACTGATATTGTGATAAGAAAGAAAGAATTAAAGATAAATCTTGACTCAAGTGCTTTCTCCACCTATGTTGGCAAAAATTATCTTGACCAAATTTATACTAATTGGAAGGAAGAATTGATTCCAATTGAATGTAAAAAAAATCAGAAGTGCTAGCAAAAATATGCACCCTTTGGCCATTTTTGAAGCAGCAATGATATTTACGCACCCTGCAGGAAGTATCAGACTGAAATATGAAGTTTTTGTTCTGAATGACTGAACTTCACAAGATTTTATACTTGAAATGATTATCTCAATATTTATAGTATTGATATTAATAATCATGAAGACAGATATTTAACTATGGGAGAAAACAAAAGGAAAAAATTTGCTTTTCCTCAAGAGAAAAGAGAAATAACTGTCATTAGAAAGAAAAGCAAAAAATGATAATAAGGAAATATTGCCCAAATATCAATTGATTGTCACAGGGGCTCTTCTGAGTGAAAAGGGCCTGGCACTTACTAAACTGGCACTCACTTATTGAGGGCTCAGGATGGGATAAGATGGAATACCATTAATAGTACACTGGATATAGAATTTACAATGAAAGAGCTATAAGAAAGCAGAAAAAAAAAGAATAAGAGTAATAAATAAATGAGCCAACCTAAAACAAGTCTAACTCCACTGTTTCAACCTGTCAGAAAGAAGGAGAAGGGTTGATAAGGATATGGCCACCACAACTCCATTGAACAGGTGAGGAAAAGGAAAGAACAACTTAAAACCAACAAACATAATACTTTAAAATAAGCAATAAGAATATTTATTAAATAATAAATCAAATATATTTATTCACTAGGGAGAAGTCCCCAGGGGGAGAAGGAGGAGCTGGTATATGTGAGAATCCACCAGCCCTGATACAAAGAGTGAATTTTCTTTAGAGGAATCTTTGTTTTGATCGATTTGGATAATCAAACCCTTGTATGGATGCACAGGATTTGTACAAGAGGTGTTGTGGAGTTGGGGTGCTCATACGGTCTCATATTTGTGAATCCAAGACTGTATTGAGTGAGCACAGTCTTTATGAATAATAAAAGGCTGTATTGGGAATTCCATACTGTATTGAGCTCTTCAATGAATTGGATGAATCTTAATGCTTATTTGTGCTACTGTTTTACTAGTCTGGTTGGTATGAGTAAAGATAGGACTGCATACCAGTTTCCCCTCATTGTGGCTGTGACAGTATCCCCCTCTTGAAGCTGGTGAACTCCTGAACCCCATGATAGATATCCTTTTCTTTGAAAACTTCCCCTTCCATCCACATATTATAAGTCTGAACCCTCTAGCCTGAAATTCAAAATTGTCTCTTCATTCCCATGAAAAAATTTGCCACTGATCCATAGTCACCCATCTTGATGGTCTTCTGAAAGTGGACTTGAGTTGAATATCTTGCTTTCCTTGACTAGGTCTTGCAAAAAACAGAAATTTCAACAGAATAATAAAATAAAATTTCAAAATTTTGTTTGCAATAAATCAAAACAGTTATCACCACCAAAGAGAGCTTGCAAAATGGTGCATAATGTATATATGCCTCGAGATTTAAGGTTTTTCTGTTGCTTCAATAGACCTCTTTGAATATTAAATTAGTTCTTGGAAGGCTGGCATCATAATTCTTGAGCTCCTTCTCTTGTCATAACACAAATTGCCCACAACTTTGCTTTATTTCTGTCCCCATGGCCTCTTGATCAATGGAAAACCCCCCATTCTTGGAAAAAATGGAATATATTCCATTTTGGTGATATTGATGCCTCTGACCCACTCATTATGTCCTGGGCCCCTTGGCTGATGTCCTTGGCTTGTGATCTGGAGGTCCAAAGTGAAAAAATTGGGCCCAATGGCCTGACGCCTGTATTTACGGTCCATAGGATGTATTTACAGTCCACGGCTTTTGGGTAACCTGGAAGGTTTCTGGCCCCTCTAGACCAATGTTGACCATGGTCTAGGGTGGTTTGAGGACTTCAAAGGGATATATGGATGCCCTTTTTAAGAGTCTTGAGGAGGTAAGTAGTGGCCCTTTGAGGGTCAATTGGGAGTATTGGTGAGTCAAAACCCTGGCTCTTCATGACTTCAAGTGGTTACTTGAGTACCCTTTGAGGGGCATTTGAAAAGGCGTGGGTATGCATCATGAATAGGTCCTTCGAGGAGCATAATGAGAATGAATTTTGGAGTTCTTGAGCCTATCGCAGAGGTGATTTTATCCCTTAATGATTCACTTGAAAACTTGATTTTATGATGGATTATCCTTCTTTGAGTGGGTTGGTCAATGAATTTGACAGGACTTTTGATTATCTTTGGTAAAGAATGAAACTGATTGTTGACCCTTGTTTTTGATTGTTTTATATCTTATCCCTGCTCTTATTGATACAAAAATAAAAAAGAAATGGTACCTCCCAATACAGGATATGGGAGGAGATGCTTCTGCTTTGATAAAGAAGTGAAATCAAAAGAAATATACAAGTAAAAGGAAGAAAATAAAATAAGAATCAAGAGAAAAAGAGAGTCAAGAAGAAGAAAATAAGAAGCTTCTGAGAGGTGTCCTTTTTGTGGTGAGTTTCTTCATTTTGGCCATAAATTATCCTTAAAAATGAAAACAAGCCCTCAATTCACACAGAGTGGCCAAGGTGTGATTTTAAAAGTAGAAACCTTCCAAGGTGCACACCAGGAGATTGAACTTGCTTTCATAACCTCCACTCCCCCCAAGAACCATGAAAGAAAGCAAAATTTTTTCCATAAAATGACTTGATGTAAGGAATGTATTAAATAATTATTAATGGCATAATTAGAAAAATAAACAAAGAGAAAACATAATTTGGCCATATATTGTTGAAGGTCCAAAAGTTGAGGGTATTGACATTTTAAGGCCTTCCCAATCTATCCAAAGAATTTTACAAGTACTCACAAAGTTTCCAACGTGATTCTTACAAAAATTTTGGGAAGAATACCCCCTTAAAAGTGCATGCAAGGAGAGGAACTGCCTTTGATAACTTCTACTCCCCAGAACGCACCATAAATCAAGCTCTTGAGGAATTGGGGAAGGCTTTTCAATACACAATGTATAGAAATCATTAACAAGGTCTGGTGAGATGTAAGGTTGGAATCTGGTTCCAAAGTTTTTCTTTCTGGGTCTTCACTGAATCCTTTTCACTCTACAAGATACCATAATTTACCTCTTTTGAGCTTTGAGTCCACAAACTGAGCCAATTCCTATTCCTCTTGCTCCTCCACTAAGACTGGTGGTAGTGACAAGTGATGTTGGTTTGGGATAGTTAATTACTTGAATTTTTCTGATAAAGAAACATGGAATACAGGGTGAACTGAAATCCATTGTTCAGGCAACTTTAGGTAATATGTATGGCTTTCAATATTCTTAAAGACTTTGGTGGGCCCCAGAAATCTTTCTGGGAGCTTCATGGTGGGTATTGTAGTCTTAATATTCCTTGAGGCTAGCAATAAATTGCCCCAAGGTTGGAAATCGGTGGAATTGTCCTATTTCCATCTGCATGATCCTTAAAATTCCTTATTGCTGATTCCAATTCTTCTTTGACCACTTGCTGTACTTATTGGATTTTTGTTGATAAATTTCCAGCAGGTGCGTCTTGATAAACCTCAATTGAATGAAAGCTGGTATTTCTTCCATAAATGGTGAAAAAGGGTGATTTTTTGTTGATAAATGTTCTGCATTATAATAGGCAAAATCAGCCAGAGAGAACCAGAAGTACCAGTAATCCTGATAGTAACTGACATACATCCTAAGATACTGTTATAGGATCTGATTGACCCTCTCTGTCTGTCAATCTGTTTCAGTATGGAAATTGGTTGAAAGATCTCTTAATATCTTGATCTGCTGACATTATTGTGTAAAGAATGATGAAAGAAATAAAGAACATCTATCACTAAAAATAATTAAAGGAAGGCCATATTTGGAAAGGCATGACTGATGAGAATTTGTGATGCTTCCAAAGCAGTAAGGAATATTTCCATTTTTTAGAATCTGTCCATGGCTACTAAAATTGAGTCAAAGTTGTTGGACAATGGCAATTGAGTGATAAAGTTGATTGATAATTGTAAGATGTGACTATGAAACTGATGATAATATTACTATTAATCAACAGTACTATGTCTGTTCTTATGAAATATAATAATAAAATATTATCATAACCACAATTAAATAATTAAAAATTATTTCTTTCACGTGTTAAGCACTACTAGTGATTTTAACAATGAGTAAGTAATTGTCTACAAGAATCGATTACAAGAAGAATTTAATAATAAAAACTTCTTTTATTAAAATAATAAATTATTTTAATATATAATTATCTTTTGCAAGAATAATTATAAACCCAATCCTTGAAGAAAACTATTACTAGAGAAAAACTTTAAGAATTAAAGATAAATGACTCACTAATACTCCAAAGAACTGATTGATAGATAAAAGTAGAGAAATTTGACGTAGAATTGTGGATTTAAGAGATCAAAATGATTTATAGCAGGATTACAACAATATATAGTTGGATTCTATGATTTCACGTCTTCCTTATTGATTCTGAAAGAATTAAAACACTTAAGAATAGTTTAACTAATACTTACTTGTTGGTAATGATGATATAAAATGATAATAAGATGATGATATGGAAAAAACAGCAAGAAGAGGCTTCTTTTAAATCAACAAAAGCTCACAGAGGCGTGCCATGGAGCAAACTGAAAAACCAGTGAGTGAGAAAACAATAAACCTTTTTGGATTAATGATTGCATCATCTGTTGTCACGTAAGATTATCATAATTACTTAATTGATGCTTTTACGTGACTACCAACCCCAATATGGTTAAGAATACAAGGAGTAACATCAGTAAATCTTCTTTTATTCCAAAATAATCATTGATTTCTCAAAGTTATCAATGTTATTGCCAATTTCATCACAGGTTTTAATTGCTGTGAATTTTTGAAGATTCAGTGTTTCACGTAGAATGGTCAAAAATGGACTGTAAGTAAAACTTTTCATTTTACTAGTAAAACTGTAATTCTTTTTGGTTGTACCATAGGTAATACAGTTCTCCATTGGTCCTGAACGTTTCAGAAGGATTCATTAAGAATTGTATTTTTAATGAATTTTTGAAGTTTTTACCACATTTCTACGTAGAATTGCAAATATCAGTGTTTCACTGGTTGCTATGAGGTAAATCAATGGATACAAGTCCAAAAAGGGTTTTAATTACTCTTTTGGGGTTTATCCATGGAAAGTCATTAAGAATTGACGTTGTTACAGGAGTCTAAGTAGCTCTTTACCTCCTTGGCACGTCAAAATAGCAGGTTATTTGCTATTTTGTTAAGATTTACAGTAGTTGTGACATGGTAACCAAGTTCCCAAAGAGGTTTAGTTTACCAATTGGGTCAAAATCAGCCATGGAACCAAGCTTTGGAGCTATCCACGCCTCTGGGTCCTCAGAAGTTGGGTACCCTGGCTCTCTTTGATGTCTTTTGTCCCCCTTGCCTATTTTTTACGTCAAAATAGTAATTTAAGCTTTAAGTGGGATATCCACTATGGGTGTACCAAAATGCCATGTAAGAATACCATGATATTAAGTGCCCAAAACATGCATAACACTATTCTTAGTGTATATGTAACATGGGATTTCTCACTTTCCCATTATTTTGGCATAAAATCAAGAAAAACAAAAATTTTCACGGATCTTTTATGTGGTATTAATGATGTGGTGTTGAAGTATTTTCCATATTACCACCTCAAAGAGTTAATTTGAGCTTATTCACTCTATGGAGCTACCCTAGGTGAATTTTTGTGTAAAATCCAAATCTGGCCTTAAATCCATGGATTTACTTACTCAATAAAACGTTATTTATCTTTTCTGAAATCAAAAATGAAGAATTTTGAATATATGCATGATTTATGAGTTATGTATAATTCAAAATTTCTTTTTAAGATAATTGTGGCCTATTTGGGTATGTAAAATATACCTCAAGGCTCACAATAATGAATTCCAAGGACCAGATGGAATCTGAAGAGAATTGAGTAATCCAAACTTCTTATGATAAATTTTCTTTTTCCTTGAAGATTTATGAAATGAGGACACATAGCCCTTGATGATTTGATTTGGGCCAGTCCAATGAAAATTCCTCTTGCTGGGCTTGAGGGTCTGCTCCTGGCCAAGGTGGCCAGCCAACACTGATTCATGACTCTTTTGAAGAATACCCAATTGAATACATTGATTTCTTGGAATAACCACTCTATCTTTGAGTAATAATAGCTTGGCTTGAGGTTCAAGAGAACAATCTGCTACTGATTCACCTCTTTTTAGATTCTTGAATAACTCTTTAGAAACTTGGTCTTGCCATACTTCTTTTTGAACTTGGTCAACTACATGTGAGAAAATTTCTACCTTTATTGAGAAAAATTGTGATTCCTGAATTTCATGTTACTTAAGAAATTGATGGAAATTTGAAGGATTTTCACTGATGAAGTCCACCCCTGCCTCTGGGTACATGTTTTCCTAATGTAACAAGGCATCTGGTAAATTTGCCAGCCTTCCTGGGTGGTAAGTAATAGTGAGATGAAAGTCAGAGAGAAATTAAGCCCAGTGGTCTTGATGACAAGTAAGGACTTTGGAAGACATAAAATATTGAAGGGAAGAAATGTATTTTAAGACTTAAAAGGAATGAAAAAGAGAACATATAAAAGCTCTCCAGCACTTAAGAGCCCAAACTGTTGCAAGGTTTTCCTTTTCATGAGTTTCATAGTTGAGCTCAGCTGGGAGAAGCTTACGGCTATCAAATGCAATGAGATGTTTTCCTGCGTCATTGAGCTTACTCAGTACAGCACCCAAGGCATAATAAGAATGATCAGTCTCTACAATAGTTGGTAGAGAAGCATTGAAATGAGAAAGGATAGGAGAAGTGGTGAAGGAATCTTTGAGTAATTGAAACTTACTAAGAGCTTCCTCATTGAAGATGAAGGGATAATATTTTTTGAGAAGGGAAGTGATTTTTTTGGAGTAATCTTTAATGAAAAAATGATAGGAATCGGCAAAACCAAGGAATTATTGGAAATCTTTGATTTTCTTGGGCTGGGGCAAATTGAGGCTTTTCTGAGCTTTTGAGGAATCCATCTTGAGGAAATCACTTGCAAAAGAATAACCAAGGTATTCCACACTTGAGGCATAGAATACACACTTTGAGGTTTTGCCAAGAGACTATTCTCCCTCAGCCATTGGAGGACAGAGGCCACATGTTTGACATGTTCCTCCTCAGTGCTTGAAGAGACCATAATATCATCTAAATAGCTACAGCAAAAATATCTAAGAAATATGAAAAGATATCATTTACAATATTCTGGAATGAGAAGGAGAATTGGGTAAGCCAAATGGCATAACCAAATACTCACAAATACCATATTTGGTCCTAGACTAAGTTAAGTTCTCATCCCCTCTTTAATTCTCAGGAGATTGTAAGCACCAGGTAGATCTATGTTGGATAGTATATTGGAACAATTAAATATGGTAAGAAGGTGGTTCATAGGAGGAACAGGATACCTGTTTTTCCTAGTGACAGCATTGAGTTTTCCGCAGTAAGGACACAAACACAGGCCACCATCCATTTTCTTAACAAGAAGGAGAGATGCTCCTGTTGAAGAGTATATTTTTTGGATAAAGATTTTCTCTACCTTCCCTGGAATGTAGGCCCTTAATGTTTCTAACACCTTATTTGATAAATAGTAGATAACACCAACTGGAGATAGAGACCCCTCCAGCTCCATATTCTGATCACAGGCATGGTGTGGAGGATGTTTTTCTGCATTAAACTTGGCAAATAAATCCAAATATTGGTGATAAACAGGAGGGACTAACTTCAGCACAGTTTTGATTTCTTCTGGCTCTTCCTCCTCATCCCACTGCTCCTCCAGGAAGGAATGAAAGGATAAAAGAGGAAGGTTCATCTCCCCTTTAAAGAGATTAAGTGAAAATATAGAAACATCTTTTCCAAAAAAACTTTAACTCTTTGAAGACATCATCTCTTCACTGCAGTAATTACTGAGAGGGAATTATTGGAGGAATATGGACAGAAGAAGGAAGGTAAGGTGTTTTAGGGTCACAAATCATAGGAAGACTGTTTACACAAGTGGCAAGTTCATTACTAGTAAAAGGAATAATACCACTAGAATCATAGTTGATAAATGCCATTTTCCAATAAATAATGAGCTTAAAATGGTAAATGAAATCATAGCCCAATATTAGGTGTTCTCCCTTGGGAGAATCTATGATAAAGAAGTCCCATTCAAAGCTTGGGGAGGAAGGAAGTCAACATCCCACATGGTATGATAGATGATGAAAAGGGAGGGGGATTCATTTGAATCTACAATGGAAAGAGGAATATTTTCAGGGAGATCTGACATAGTCAATGAATACTTGAGAACAAAGTTGTTTTCAATAAAGGAGTATATAGCATAAGAATCAATGAGAATACTATAAATATTGTCAGAGACAGAAGCAAAAATAAGAGATTTTGAAGAATTATTGATACTAGTATTTATAGTGGAAAGTTTTTTTTCTTGAAGAAAATAAGTGAGAGCTATTGAACAAATCATTATTCCCACTAATGCTATTCCCTGCTTGCTAGGGAAACCTCTTGATGAACCGGGCCTATTCTGAGGCCTCTTTAAGCATCTTACAATTGGGTGCTTTCCACCACATTAATTGCATAAGACTTCTCCAATTCTCCTCTCCTTTTCAGAACACATTTATTTAGTTATCTGATTAACAAGAGAAGCATGAGGCTTATCCTTTGAAAATTGAAAATTCTTCCCCTTCTAACTCCTCTTATGATGGGGCTTCTTGGATGATGAATCTTTAGGAGGCCTGAAGAAATTGGATCCAGTGACTGAAGGCTTCTTCCCTTGTTGTCTACCATTTTATTTCTGCCTCAACTGGTACCTGGTATCTAGCTTCAAGGTAATATCCATGAGTTCTTCAAGGCTATCAAAATTACCAGGGTGAGAAGTCAGTTGGTCCCATAGCATTGATTCCAAGCCTCTTCTATGAAAATAAATATATCACCTTTCTCTGCAGTCCCCAATTATTGACATTAACTTTCTGAAATCAGCCATGTACAAAGAGACATGACCACTTTCCTTCATCCTGATATTATCCACCTCTTATTCAGCTTTCTTGACTTAATTGGGATCAAGAAACAGAATGACTAACTGGGTTTTGAGGAGATAGGATGGGTCTTTGTTGGAGATATTTGAGAGATATGGTTCAATCCATTTTCCAGCTCTACCGGTGGAAAAAGAAGTTGAATAAAGTACCTTCTTCCTGTCAGAAGAACTTTCCTGGGTCATTATGGAAGATTAATTGACAGGATTGGATAAATCCTCAGCTTATGGGATTGAGTACCATTAAAAGAATCAGGTGCCTTCATGGATGGAGTATTGAATTGTCCCTGGGGAAAAATGCTTGAGTGAGTAGTCCCATGAATTGAGTCATTTGCTCCATCATCTTGAGAAAATTTGCATCATCTTAAGAGAGAAGAGGTTGATTAGAAAGGGCTAGATTTGGAGCCTTAGAAGCCTCAGGGGCAGCTGCCAAGTCAGATTCCACTTCAGTCTCCTCAGATCATTCTTCTTCCAGATTTGTGAGCCTTAGAGGTAATTTCATATACCCAAAAGACCACAAATATAAAAAATAACATATTAATATAAATAAAATAAATTTATTTATATTATTAAAATAAAAATAAAAAAATATAAATATAAAATTATATTAAAAATAAAAAATTAATTATAATTTAAAAATAAAATTACTTTAAATTTTGTAAATATAAAATTACATTTATACTTGAAAAATTTAAGTAAAAATGAAATTTTAACAAAATTGTGAAAAAATAAATAAATTTGGAAAAAAGTTAAATAAAATTTATTATAACTTTTTATCCAATAAATAAACATATAAATTTTATTTCACCATTGGATTCCTCATAAAAAATCAGGTGGGGTCACCTCTGAGTGAAATTTTTGTAACTCAACTCTAAATAAGCTTAAATTAAGTTTTTAGTATTTTCAATACAAAAGTTGAAAATCCTCAAAACCTTAATTTAGTTCACACCACATGTGGTGTTAACCATCAATTTTTGTGTTAAAATTGAGGTGTTGTGTTTAGTTTAGAAGTTATGAGGAATTAAAGTATTTTCAATTGAATTCAATTGAAATGTCAAAATGTGCGCGTGTATTACATAAGTGAACTTTGATTTACATATGAGGTGTCAATTATTACTGTATTGTACTGTACAATTGAATTGAATTACATGTGTAAATTATAAGTATAATACATGATGAGGAATTAAAGGAAAAATAAATTGGAAAGATTAAATTTGGGGGGGAAAAGGAACTCCAGCTCTAAGGGGGAGCTAGACCCCCAAAATCCTTGCTGACAGGCGTGGGATGTCAAAATTCACGCAAAAGTTCATCACTTTTGGCCTGGAATTGAGTTACAGGGTCTGTGGACTCAATTGATGATGAGGTTTTGATACCAACTGGGGTAGTTTTAGCTGTTGCCAAGAAGGTAAAACTACCCTTAAGATAAAACAATCATAATAAAAACAGTTTTAACTGGTTTCTACGCCTCTGACACACATTCTGACGTGTTTTGAAGGTTCTAGGCCTGGTATTGCTATAGTAATGGCTGATTTAAGGGTCTAAAATGGCTAAAAATGGCTAAAAATGGCTTAAACCAGCCCTTTTTGGTCTAAACCAGGGTTCAATGATGCCATAATTGGCTTTTCTGTTGTCAGACTGTTTTTCACGACTGACAAGAGTAAATTTTACATTTGGAGTAAGAGAATTGATGGCTATAAAAGAATGTCTTCTTTGCCCCACTTTTCTCTTCATGTTAGAATCTTTTCCTTTTATTAATTAGTTTAAAACTGTTAAACCAATCAATCAAAGATTCCAACCACCACTTTTAAATCATTTTAATCCTTTTAACCACGTGAAAAAATCATTATAATCATTGTTTGTAACTCTTATAATCATTTTTACCCCTGAACCACCCTAAAAGTGAATTAAAGCATCTTTCATCACTGTTAACTTTGTCACTTTGTTTCCAAATTCACTCTGGTCACTTTTGGGCGTGTTTTCTCTTTAATATTCTTTTTAAAGACTTTGTTCTTTAATTAATTGCTTGCAGTTCTTTGCTCAATTAATTCCAATTGAAATTGCTCTTGAAGAAATTTCTTTTGTAGCCTTAAAATATCTCTTGTAGAGTATTTTTTGGATAAATCTTTATTGTTGGTAAAACAATAAATTTTTATATTATTGTTTTATACTAATAAAGTTATAAACAATAAAATTGGCGTGTTTTCTCTTAAAAATAATATTTCATACTATTTTTAACTGAATTTTTACCTTATACAAATTTTGAGGACAGGAAAAGTACTTGATTTTTAATCAAAGTTTCATATCCACACCTTACATTTGGGGGCCCAGCCGTGATATTTTACCTGTGACATATTTTTTTTACTCTTTTTAAATCTTTTTTCTTATATTGAAAAATTTAAAAACATATAAAAAATACTTATAATCCAAAAAAATCCTTAAAAAATATTTTTTTTCATATTATAAGTGAGGCTTATATTTTTATTTCTTTTTTGAAATAACCTTTTTTTTACTTAATTAATTGGCTTTTTCATTAATTTTAGTGTCTGACAACGTGGTAAGACAAGAAAACATTGAAACAGCCTCAACAGTAACCAGCATTATCCCTGCCAGTACTGTTAATTCTGATCATAATAGTACTGTTATTGTGACTCAAAATAATCAACCTGAACCAATATCTTCTGAATTAATTAACTTGGATATAAGTAATACACTTCAGAAAGCCAAAAATTTGGCCAATAGTAAGTTTTTGACGTAAAAATACTATGTTAAGCCTTTTTTAACCATAATTATGCCTTCAACCAGGTCAGGAGCCAGCTACAACCTTTCAAGCAGCTCCCATAAAGGTAATAGACGTGATTATGGCAGAGGCCAACCAGGTACAGAAGGAAAAGGGTCAGTTGATGACTTCCAAACAACTAAAATGGGTCATTCTGAAGCTGATAATACCATTTTACCTTCAAAAAGAGCTGACACCGCCACAACAAGCCTCTGTGGACATATACAAAGCCAGCCACAGTGCATACAACAATGCACTCCAATTCAAGGAGTACCAGATCCTTGCAGACCTGTGGAAGAATTGCATGAATTCTTACCTGACAGTAAGAAAATTCTTGGGCCATCCCAACACTTGCAAATTGCTCAATGGATGGCATCCATTGATGGAGAAGAAAAACATGATGCTTTTGACACTAGAATGGAGGAAAAACAACCCTCCACCAGCCAAACCAGTGCCAAAAACAGCCCCAGTGGCCAGCAGCAGCAATTCCAACGTGAAAAAGCAGCCACAAACTCCAAACAAGGGCAAAGGGAAGGCACCAGCCCCAAAACCTTACAGCCAGGGCTACAGAATCCCAAAGATTCAGCAGGATGCCATGGAAAATGTATTTCAGATGGCCAGAACCATGATGGAATTACAGAAGAAGGAGGAAGCCAGATTAAGGTTCCAGAAATGATTTCTGACATATTTGATTCCATCCCAGAGTTGTATAATGCTATAAATGACATGAAAAAACATCTTTCTGATAAAAATGACACCATTTGTAACAACATTAAAACAAACAACCTGAGTCTGTGCCAAATTAATGAAACACTTATGTGTTTTGAGAAAGTTTTGAGAACAATTAAAAATTCCAATAATGATAATTCTTCTAACAATAAAATAAATGAACAATCTGCCATTATTAAAGAATTAACAGATAAATATTCTAAATTCAATATTGATGACATAATTGAAACAAGAATTAAACAAGCCATAAATATTATCAAGACAGATAACAAGAAAGTCCTTGATGACATTTCAAATTCATTTACTGAAGTAAAGACATATACCATTGCCTTGAAAAAGTGTTTTGATGCTTCACAAGAAGAAGTATCAAAATTATCAATGAAATTGAATCAAGTCACTGCTGATAATACAAGACAGACAGAGTTATGGCAAGAACTTACACATAAAGAAGACATGTATAAAATTGAAGTAATAAATTTAATACAAAGCTTCCAACATGAATACAAAAATTCCCAAAGGTGTAGCAACAGTAAAATGAATGACATTGAACAATTACTGAACACCTTACCAAGAATGTCTACACCTCTAAATCAAAATGAGGGCACAAGAATTTCAAATCCACAAGTATTGGATCCTGATAATTCACAATTAAAAAATGAATTATCCACTTCTTTTCATAACTTGGAACCATCAATGGGCCAAGCACTCTTGAAAGAAGTTCCAAAACTTAAAGAATGGCCTCACTTCAGTGGTGAAGGAGAGTATGACCATATGGAATTCATTAGAGGTATTGACATGATCAAAGAGGATTTTGAATTACCAGACAGATTGGTAACAGCCAGGTTTAACACCTTGTTTACCAGATCAGCTCACAGATGGTACATCAAAATAAGACAAGCACATGGACACCAGAGTTGGACTTGGTGGAAAACCCAAATCATCAACAAATGGGCAAATGATGCTTGGAGGTTTAAAGTTGAAACAGCCTTTGAATCTGCCAAATTTAATGCTGATAAAGACAAAGCTTTACCATGGTTTTGCCAACAAAAGGACAGATTAACAGCATTATATCCTGACATGTCAGAATTTATGATCCATAGAAAAATTCTGAGACAATGTGGAGGTGACTTAGAGCATGCTGTCAAAAGCAGGACTACTGAACAATCTTCAGCAGAGGATATTATCAATATACTAGAAGAAGTAACCACCAGAACCAAAATTGGTTCTAGTAGGGTGAATCTTAAAACAAGGTTTAATACACCTTGGAAAGATTCTGTGGACAAAAACCCCAAAGAAAATTCTAGTAATATTAAATATAAATCTGCAGATACAGTCAGAAAATGCCATATTTGCCAAAGCACCACCCATTTAGCCAATACATGTCCAAAAAGGGGGAAAATCAATGAAATTGACATTGAAAAAGAACCAGATGTTGAAAAAGAAGACATAATTGAAGACAATTCAGATGATAAGTCATCCATATTCTCTGAATCTTCAAAAGATATAGAAAATATCAATGCCACTTTTGACATCATGGAATCTTATTCCCACTTACCACAATTGAGCAATGGTCAAGTTGATTTATCAAAAGTTCAAGATGCACAACTTATGAAGACAAAACCAAACAGAGGAAAAGGTTATACAGCTGGTAACTCCTGTATAACAGAAGTGGTGATTGACAACAAACCCACCAAACTTTTGCTTGACCCAGGAGCCTTCTGCTCTTGTGTTGGAAAATCTTTTCTTAAGACTTGTGTACCAAATTTTGAAGACCAATTGTTACCAATTGATGGTATAAAATTCAACAGTGCAAGTAACCCAATGAAAGCATTAGGAATCTTTGAGACCAATGTCATATTCCCACACATAAATGGGAATTTAAGGATCACAGTTGAATTTGTTGTTATGGAAAATTGCTCTAGTACCCATTTTATATTGGGAAATGACTATTTAATCATGTATGGGATAGATTTACATAATAACAAAGACAGATACTTTACAATTGGAGACAATAAGCGCCAGAAATTTGCCTTTTTACCCTTTAAAAGACAAATTACAGTAAACAAAGTATCACCAGTCAACTTAGAGTTAGAGAAATTCAAGTCTGAACAGTTAAATGAGGCTGAAATAAGCCTTCATCTGACTGATAAGCAAGAAAATGAACTTTCTTCCCTTTTGTATGACCACAGAGGAGCATTTGCTACAGACAAAGAACCCCTGGGAGCAATTATTGGTCATGAAGTTGACATCATTCTTAACATTGAGAGACCTTATCCACCACTCTTAAGAAGACCTGCTTATCCAGCAAGTCCAAAATCAAGAGAAGCTCTAGAAATTCATATCAAAGAACTTCTAGACCTTGGTGTAATAAGAAAAGTAGGCCACAATGAGGAAGTAGAAATAACTACACCAGTCATAGTGGCGTGGCATAATGGAAAATCCAGAATGGTTGGGGACTTTAGAGCTCTGAACACTTACACTGTTCCAGACAGATACCCAATACCAAAAATCCAAATTGCCCTTACTCAAATATCTCAAGCAGTGTATATAACCACTATGGATGCCCTTAAAGGATTCCATCAAAATGTAGTAACACCAAGAGCAAGAAAATACTTGAGAATTATTGTTCATTGTGGAGTTTATGAATACTTAAGGATGCCCTTTGGTATCAAAAATGCACCTTCACACTTCCAAAGAATGATGAATGAAATCTTCCCTGAAGAACTCTCAGAAGGATGATTAATCATTTACATTGATGACATTATTATCTGTTCAAAGACTTGGGAGGAGCACATGTACAGATTATCAAGAGTTTTGACAAAAATCCAATCAGTAAACATGAAAATCTCCTTGAAGAAATGTCATTTTGGATTTAAAGAACTTAAGGCACTAGGACATGTTGTATCTGGTTTGTCCCTTGGAATTGATAAAAACAAAGTTGCAGCAGTATTGTTAAAACCCATGCCTCAGAATAAGAAGGAAATTCAGTCATTCTTAGGTTTTGCAGGATATTACAGGCAACACATTAAAGACTTTGCATCCATAGCAAGACCACTTTATAAGTTGTGTGACAAAGACACAGTATTTGAGATGACTGTTGACAGAGTCAAAGCTTTTGAGTCTCTAAGAGAAGCATTGACCACTGCTCCACTCTTACTGATGCCAGACTTTAAATTGCCTTTCAAACTGTATATTGATGCATCAGGGGATGGACTAGGTGCTGCACTTCACCAAGTTCAGATCATAAATGACAAACCTGTAGAAGGACCAATATGTTTCATATCCAGGCAAATCAAACCAACTGAAGCCAGATATGGAGCAAGTCAAATGGAATGTCTATGCCTTGTCTGGGCCTTAGAGAAATTGAACTATTTCTTAGAGGGATGTGTTTTTGAAGTAATAACAGATTGTACAGCTGTGAAATCACTTTTGAACATGAAAAAACCTAACAGACACATGCTCAGATGGCAAATAGCCATACAAGAATACAGAGGCAATATGACTATTGTTCATAAGGATGGGAATATTCATAAGAATGCAGATGGACTAAGCAGATGGCCATTACCAAATAGCATTGATAATCCTGCTTATGTTCCAGAAGAAGCTTCACCACAAATTCCAATAGAAGGAATAAGTGTTACAGACTTGAACACCACCTTCTTTGAAGAAGTCAGAAATAGTTACACTCAAGATAAGAATTGTAGCATCTTATGCCAATTACTTAACAAAGACTGTAAAGACAACTCTCTAATACATGCCTTGGATGAAGTATGGAGAAAATCTTATAATGAAGGGATATTTTACCTACTGGATGGTATAATTTACCACAGAACCAAGCACACATGTGTCATGACAGTTGTAGACAGGTCATTAATCAATCTTGTACTGAAAGAATGCCATGATAGTCCCTTTTCAGGACATCTTTCTGAGGACAGAACAAGAGAGAAAGTAAAGACCTGCATATGGTGGCCAATGTGGCAAAAAGATGTTGCAGAATATTGCAAAACCTGTGACAGATGCCAAAAGGCAAATAAATCCACTGGCAAAAGACTTGGAAATATGATGAAAATCCAAGAACCAAACAGACCTTGGGAAATTGTCCATATGGATTGGGTAACTGGCCTACCACCAGGAGGTGACAGGAGCTATAATGCTTGCCTAGTAATTGTGGACAGATTCAGTAAAACTCCAATCTTTTTACCATGTCACAAAGATGATACAGCCATGGATACAGCTCTTCTGATATGGAATAGAGTAGTGTCATGGACTGGGATATTTACAAATATCATCAGTGATAGAGATCCCAAATTCACTTCAGCTCTATGGACAAATCTTCACCAATTATTTGGCACAAAACTGTCTTTCTCTACAGCCTACCACCCACAAACTGATGGTCTGGCTGAAAGAATGATCCAAACCTTAGAGGACATGGTGAGAAGATTTTGTGCATATGGCCTTGAATTCAAAGATTGTGATGGATTTACCCATGATTGGTGTACTCTGTTACCAGCACTGGAATTAGCATATAAAACATCAATCCATTCCAGTACCAATCAGACTCCTGCTATTCTAGAAAAAGGATGGAACCCCAAGTTACCCCAAGATTCCTTGAGGAAAGACTTAATTGAAATACATCCCACAGCTGCTAGCTTCAAAGGAATGCTAGACAAAGCTAGAAAGCATGCAGTGAGATGCATGGAGGACTCTTTTGCATATGCTAAAGACAAATGGGATAAATCTCATGCAACTCCAGATTTCAAAGTGGGGGACCTAGTTCTTGTATCCACCACTAACTTCAATAACATCAAAGGATGTAAAAAGTTAAAAGACTCCTTTGCAGGACCTTTTGTGATTAAGGCCCTCCATAGAGAGAATGCTGTTGAAGTGGAGTTATCTGAAGAACTTAGCAATAAGCACCCTACATTTCCAGTAAGCTTCATAAAGCCATACAAATCTAGTGATGCTGAGAAATTTCCCTTGAGGAATAAGATTCCCCAAGTTATACCTCCTATTGAGACATCTGGTACTAAGAAAATAACCAAAGTTCTTAAAGAAAGGAAATTAAGAACCAAGAAAGTAAGGGAATACCTTGTTAGGTACAGTGACCCAACTTGTGAAGATGAATGGTTAGAAGAGAAAGATATACCAGAAGCCACCAAACTCCTGAGGAGATTCAGACACACTAGAAACACCAATATTACAAAGTAATATTCTTTTTTAGGGGGAGGGAATGTGAGCCTTAGAGGTAATTTCATATACCCAAAAGACCACAAATATAAAAAATAACATATTAATATAAATAAAATAAATTTATTTATATCATTAAAATAAAAATAAAAAATATAAATATAAAATTATATTAAAAATAAAAAATTAATTATAATTTAAAAATAAAATTACTTTAAATTTTGTAAATATAAAATTACATTTATACTTGAAAAATTTAAGTAAAAATGAAAATTTAACAAAATTGTGAAAAAATAAATAAATTTGGAAAAAAGTTAAATAAAATTTATTATAACTTTTTATCCAATAAATAAACATATAAATTTTATTTCACCATTGGATTCCTCATAAAAAATCAGGTGGGGTCACCTCTGAGTGAAATTTTTGTAACTCAACTCTAAATAAGCTTAAATTAAGCTTTTAGTATTTTCAATACAAAAGTTGAAAATCCTCAAAACCTTAATTTAATTCACACCACATGTGGTGTTAACCATCAATTTTTGTGTTAAAATTGAGGTGTTGTGTTTAGTTTAGAAGTTATGAGGAATTAAAGTATTTTCAATTGAATTCAATTGAAATGTCAAAATGTGCGCGTGTATTACATAAGTGAACTTTGATTTACATATGAGGTGTCAATTATTACTGTATTGTACTGTACAATTGAATTGAATTACATGTGTAAATTATAAGTATAATACATGATGAGGAATTAAAGGAAAAATAAATTGGAAAGATTAAATTTGGGGGGGAAAAGGAACTCCAGCTCTAAGGGGGAGCTAGACCCCCAAAATCCTTGCTGACAGGCGTGGGATGTCAAAATTCACGCAAAAGTTCATCACTTTTGGCCTGGAATTGAGTTACAGGGTCTGTGGACTCAATTGATGATGAGGTTTTGATACCAACTGGGGTAGTTTTAGCTGTTGCCAAGAAGGTAAAACTACCCTTAAGATAAAACAATCATAATAAAAACAGCTTTAACTGGTTTCTACGCCTCTGACACACATTCTGACGTGTTTTGAAGGCTCTAGGCCTGGTATTGCTATAGTAATGGCTGATTTAAGGGTCTAAAATGGCTAAAAATGGCTAAAAATGGCTTAAACCAGCCCTTTTTGGTCTAAACCAGGGTTCAATGATGCCATAATTGGCTTTTCTGTTGTCAGACTGTTTTTCACGACTGACAAGAGTAAATCTTACTTTTGGAGTAAGAGAATTGATGGCTATAAAAGAATGTCTTCTTTGCCCCACTTTTCTCTTCATGTTAGAATCTTTTCCTTTTATTAATTAGTTTAAAACTGTTAAACCAATCAATCAAAGATTCCAACCACCACTTTTAAATCATTTTAATCCTTTTAACCACGTGAAAAAATCATTATAATCATTGTTTGTAACTCTTATAATCATTTTTACCCCTGAACCACCCTAAAAGTGAATTAAAGCATCTTTCATCACTGTTAACTTTGTCACTTTGTTTCCAAATTCACTCTGGTCACTTTTGGGCGTGTTTTCTCTTTAATATTCTTTTTAAAGACTTTGTTCTTTAATTAATTGCTTGCAGTTCTTTGCTCCATTAATTCCAATTGAAATTGCTCTTGAAGAAATTTCTTTTGTAGCCTTAAAATATCTCTTGTAGAGTATTTTTTGGATAAATCTTTATTGTTGGTAAAACAATAAATTTTTATATTATTGTTTTATACTAATAAAGTTATAAACAATAAAATTGGCGTGTTTTCTCTTAAAAATAATATTTCATACTATTTTTAACTGAATTTTTACCTTATACAAATTTTGAGGACAGGAAAAGTACTTGATTTTTAATCAAAGTTTCATATCCACACCTTACAAGATTTCTCCCCCTCCTCATCTTCAGCTTCCCGTAATCTGCTTCTAGGCCCTTGAGAAATTCCAGAATAGCCTTCCAAAAAGCCAGAGAATTATTTTTATCTTCTTGATTTTATTCCCTCTCTTCCAGAGGGTGTTGCCCCTTCCATTGGTGGTCCCTTGTGCAAATTTGCACTCACTTTATGAACTGATGGTGTGCAATCAAGAGGAGCCCTTTTTGTAGGAGTGAGAACAGCTTTGTCAGGATGAAACTATGATGAAGGTGTAAATAGTCTAAATACAACTTTATCTATGTTTGTGACACGGTAAAATAGTTTAAAAAAGAGTTATAAGGCTTAAAAGATATTTTAATTTAAGATAAAAAGGGCTTTACTATATTTGATATAGTGGTGGTGAGCACTGTTGAAAGGCCTGGGTGCAGCTTTATCTGTTGGGTTACAATAATTAAATCTATAATTATACCTGATTATTAACCAAGAGTAAAACTGTTTTTGACAGTTTACTACGTAGGTTATTCAAGAGCAGGATGAGGAGATGATTTTGGCTGTGAAAAGCCCTCCTTTTATCCTGAAATTGGGGTGGAAAGGCTGCTAGACCTTTCCACGTAGAGGAAGTGAAGATTTTTCACTCTCCAGGACAGACTTGTGATTTGCAAACAGCCTGTATACCCTGTATTGGGCTCAGATGTGGTTTTGAAACCACATCTGGGCGGTTTTCACCAATATCGGGTGAAAACGTTCATCTGGGGACCTCACAGCCTGATTCTGACGTGTATGACGCGTAGAATGCTGTACAGAAACTGTATGGGACCCCAGTATTGGCTGAAATATGAGGTATTGAAGTAAAAACATGCTTCTTCGTCTATTTGACACCTCATATTCATGATTATGGGATATTATCCCATGGTAACGCTGTATATGACAGCAGGTGGGATTTTGTCCTTAAACCAGCCATAACTCTGTCAGTTTTTGAGATATCATGCTCAAAGTTGGTTCATTGGATATCCCTGTATGAGCTCTACACAATGGTACCCAATTTGGTATGGTTATCATTGAATATGGCAAAGTTATCCCATGTACAAGGTTTTTTGTACATAGGCATGGTTTGGGCAAAAAGCTGTATTGAGCTTGTTTGCCTCATAGCTTCTGTTATAGTTGAGATATGAAGAAGTGGATGGCACCATCAGATAGCCCTGATTGTGCTATTTCCAAAGATACCCCACTTCAGGTATCCCACACTAAAACTGTGGAAGTTACATGAGAGGTGAATGTTTTGTTCACCCTTATTTGGCCCGAAATTGACCATAACTCCAGTAATATTGGTGCTGGCTCAGTTTGGCTGGGACCATTGGATAGCCCTGGCTTGGAGCTTCATTTTGAGTACCCATTTGATGGGGTTAAGCCTCTCCTTCTAGATTGAAGATGAGAGGTGAAAATTAAGGTTTATGCTCAGCAATAACTTTGTTATTTCTTGTCCTATGGTGACGGGACTTATATTTTCAGAAAGAGGTGAGTTTCCTCTATCTTTTGATACCTTTTGAGCTAATTTGGCTCAGCTCCATGTTTTGGTGGTATCTTGGCTATACCATTGGTTTATGGTATTTTGGCTGTCATGCTTGTGCTCTGGTTTTGAGTCACAGGCTGACATACCCTCCCTCTAAAAAAGGCTCATCATTTATGAGACTTTTGAGTCCTCCCAGAGGCTCTGAATCTCCTTAAATGAAGGTTCCCATCTGGTATGGCATCTTCTGCCAACCATTTGTCTTTATCTGCTGTCTGGTTCTTGAATCTGACTGAGTATTGTCTTTGATCCTTCCCATTGAGTCTGATCTTCCTGGCCCTGATGATCTTACTCACAGGTCCAGGGGAGTCCTCTCCTTCCACTATGTCAGGTGGTGTGGGGTTCTTCTTCCTGGAGGGGAATTTATCCTCCGCTGTCTGGAAGTATGGTTTGACCAAACTCACCGGAAAGACTGGGTGTTTCCTGCAAAACTCCTCAGTGAGCTTGACCTGTACCGCATTCTTCCCTATCAACTTAATGATAGTGAAGGGCCCTACAAATGAGTCTCTCATTTTCTTGGGTCCCTTGAGATTGTTAAAGTTCAGTGTGGACACTAACACCTGGTCCCCTTCCTTAAAGTCAGGTTCCATATGTGATTTGTCCCACCTCTGCTTGTTATACTCTTTGGCCTCAGCTATGCATTTGGCAGCAGTGTCACAGGCTTTCTTCCACATATCATGGAAGTCTTTGGCTGTGGGGTGGATGGTCAGAAGATTTTTCTTCAAGTGATTCACAGGTAATAGGGGATTCCACCCTTTCTCTACCAAGGCAGGTGTTTTTCCTGTGGTGGAGTGCTGACTTGTGTTATAAGCCAGTTGGACAGCTGGAAGCGGGTAACCCAATCATGGGTGTATCCCTCATGGTCCTTGTATTCCATGCCATAGGCACAGAATCTTCTGAGGATGTCCTCCATTGGTTGGATCATCCTTTCAGCTAGGCCATCTGTTTGTGGATGGTAAGCTGTGGAAAAAGCAAGTTTGGTACCAAGCATGTCATATAAGTTAGTCCAAAATTCAGATGTGAATTTTGGGTCCCTATCACTAATGATGATCTTAGGGACTTCACAGGTAGATATGATGTTATTCCAAAACAACAGAGCAGTACCCATGCCTGTGTCTTCTTTATGGCATGGTAGACACCTCATGCTCTTGCTGAACCTATCAACTATGATCAAACAGGAATTTTAGTTTTCTTTGCCTCCTGGGACAAGTCCTGTAACCCAGTCCATGTTGATGGTTTCCCATGGGTGCTTGGGTTCTTCTATGTGTTGAAGTAACCCATACTTCTTCCCATGTTTTCTATTTGCCTTTTGGCATCTTTCACAAGTGTTGATGTATTCACTCAACTCTTGTTCCCACTTGGGCCACCAAGCTGTGCTTGCTACCCTCTCTTTGGTCCTGTCCTCACTCATTTGTCCCATATAGGGGCAGTCATGGCATTCTTGTAGGATCAATGAGATGTGGTCTCTGTCTACCACTGTGAGTGCACTTGTGTGCTTTTCTCTGTGATAGAGCAGGCCATCTATAAGAAAAAACTTATTGTCCTTATAGGCCCTCAACCAGGGTTCTTCCAGCTGGGTTTCCAGTTCTGGACTCCTGTACTTTTGTTGAAGGAGTTGGAGTAGTATGCTACACTGTTTGTGTTTGGCATAGGACTTCTGTACTGCACTGAAGAATTCATTATGCAGTTCTGAGGAACTTATTCCAAGTATGGGAGTTTCTGTCCCTTCTGAGTCAGTGTCTCCCCTGTCAAGGGTAACACTTTCTGGTGCCCATTCAGATATTCTGAAGTTCTTCCTCCTATCTATTTGCATGAAATGGATAGGGATTTTTGCTGCAATGTCTGGGTCATAAGCTGGATTGCTTTTGACATTGTCCAGTGGCCATCTGCTAAGGCCCCCTGCATTGTTATGGCTTTTGTCTTCCTTGTATATGATGGTCATGTTCCCTCTATACTCCTGGATAGCTATTTGCCATCTCAGCATATGTCTATTAGTAGTCTTCATGTTTAGTAAAGACTTCAAGGCTGTGCAGTCTGTGTAGACTTCAAAGACTGCACCCTCCAAATAATAATGGAGTTTTTCTAGAGCCCAGACTAGACATAGACATTCTGTCTGGGTGGCCCCATACCTGGCTTCTGAATCTTTCAGCTGCCTTGAGATGTAGCAAATTACTCCTTCTCTTGGTTCACCATCCACAATTTGTCTTTGGTGAAGGGCTGCTCCTAGGCCTTGACTGCATGCTGCATCTATATATAGCTTGAATGGTAGTTCAAAGTCAGGTAAGATGAGCACAGGTGCATTAGTGAGTTCATATTTGATCCTCTCATATGCATCCCTCCTTTCCTTGGTTATTTCAAAAACTACATCTTTTGAACATAACTTGTATAAACTACTAGTTATGTGTGCAAAATGTTTGATATGGTTTCTGTAGTAGCTAGCAAACCCAAGGAAAGATTGCATCTCTTTGATGCTCTTTGGTACTGGTTTTTGCAGTACTGCTGCTACTTTATTCTGGTCAATTTCCAGACTAAGACCTGAGACTTTATGTCCTAGAGCCACTAACTCTTGTTGGCCAAAATTGCACTTTTTAAGTGAAATTTTCAGATTTATGGGTGTGCATTTACTTAGCACTCTGTCTATGTATTGCACATGGTCTTCCCATGTCTCTGAGTTTATAATGATATCATCAATATATACTACCATCCGGCCTTCCAATATTTCATCTTGAAATATTGTGTCCATCATCCTTTGGAAGTGGGGTGGTGCATTCTTGATGCCAAATGGCATTCTGGCGTACTCATATATGCCCATATGGCATATTATTCTGAGTAATTTCATGGAGTTTGGTTTAACCCTGTTTTGGTGGAAGCCTTTCATAGAATCCATCTTGGTTATGTATTTGGCTTTGGCCAGCTTATCCAAGGCATGAGGTATCCTTGGTATAGAGTACCTTTCTGCTTTTGTGTAGTTATTCAGGGCTCTGAAGTCCCCACACAATCTAGACTTGCTATCATGCCAGGTGATGAGGACAGGAGTGGTGATTTCCACTATTTTATTATGTCCAATCTTTCTGATAACATCCATGTCCAGGAGTTTATTGATATGTTTCTCAATTTCCTTCCTGGTTTCCAGGCTTGCTGGATAAGGAGGTCTCCTGAGCATGGGTGGATAAGGCCTTTCCACATCCAGATATAGTTCTATATCATGGCCTTTGATCTTGCCTAATGGTTCTTCACCAATGGCAAATGCTGGTCTGTTCTTTCTCAGCATCTTCAGTAAACTTAGTTTTTGTTTACTGGTGAGGGTAGTGCTAAACTGTCCCTCTCTGAATTGCTTCAGAAGTTCTTCTAGTGGACTTTGAGAAGATATCTGGTATATGTCAAGTGAAAATTTCTTTTCCTTGTTAGTACCAATGGTCATGTTCCTATTTTTACTGTTGCAAATGTTTATGCCATACATCCTCTGGTAATCTGTTCCCAGTAAAAATCCCTGGATGTGGGCATCATTAAGCACTACAAACTCTTGGTTGAGTCTGATATTACCCTTCCTGTGGGGTATAATTATCTCTTTGATAATTGTCCCAATGGAAGTCATCTTCCCTGATGCACTTTTAAAGTTCTTTGCCTTAGTGGGCAAGAGCTGTTTTTCCCAGTTTGGGAAGTGGGTATCCAGATATTTTCTGGCCACTATGGAGCAGTGTGCCCCACTATCAATGATCAGTGGATGCTGAGCATTAACAATGCAAACAGTCATTTTGGTGGCTGTTCCATGTATATATCCCATTCCTTTGGTTGGTGTAACCAGGAATGTTTGTGCATCTTGTGTGTGTTTGCACAAGTTTTTATTAGCAGTGTCTTGTGGCATTCCTGCTTCCACCTGTATGTCCTGGATTTCTAGTGGGGTTTCCTCTTGGTATTCCAATAAAAATTCCTCTCTTGGGTCTTGGTCATCATCAGATGGTTCTCTGATGGCATCACCCATGGAGTCTGAATCAGAATCCTCTGTTGGAGGTTCTTCCTCAGGGACTTTCTCTATGGCATAGACTTTTTTCTTTGCCTTTGGACAGTTGTTGACATAGTGGTCTGTTGAACCACAATTGTGGCAAGAATTCTTCTTCTTAGCCACTTCTGCCACTCTTTCTCTGGGTTTGTCTTTAAACTCTACCCTGAAAGGTTGTTTCTCTTTGAAACTACTGCTCTTATATGGGGTGAATTTCCCTATATCTGTCCTTTTCCTTATGTCTTGTAAGGTGTTGGCAATGTCATCTAGAGTGCAATTTTGGTTGCATCTGCATTTTACTGCATGCTCTAGTTCTCCTGGAAGCTGTGTCAGAAGTTTGTGATTCCTCATTTGGATGTTCATCTGAGGATCAATGGCTTTAAGTCTTTTAGACTGTCTAAGACACCACTCATATGGATCTCTTTCCACAGAGTATTTGTCATTCTCAAATGACATGGTCTTTTGCCATATCCAAGTTCCATTACTGTACTTTTGGATGATTTGACTCTTCCACCATGGCCAGTTTCTTCTGCCATGGATTTCTTTCATTTCTGTGTACCATATACTTGCATGACCTTTAAATGCAGTATTCAATCTAGCAGTAATCCAGTAGTCTGGTATGCTTGGTACATCAATGAAGAGTCCATCAATATAATCTATGAGTTCCATATGATCATATTCTCCTGATCCAGAGAATTTGGGCCAGATTGAGGTCTCAGGAAGCTGTTTCAAGGCTTCCTCCTCTGAATAAGACATGCCATCTCCATCCTGGTATTGTGATGGAGATCTTGCCTTATTCAACAACATGGCATCTGGTTTGATGTCATCTGGTTGATATGGATTCCCCATAGCTTGGACTTGTGGTTGGGGCTTCAAGCTATGGTAGGCATTAAACAATTTGTTAATGTCCTGATCCAGACACTCCCTGTCCCTTGTGCTGTGGTGTTGTTCTTCAATGACTTGGTCCAGTCTTTTGTTGGATTCTTCAGAGGCTTTGCTCAGTTGAGCTTATCCTTCTTGAAGATTCTTGACTATCTGTTCCAAGGAGGCTTGAGTTTGTCTCATCCTCTCTTGGCCAGCTTTAATTTCTGCAAACTGCTTTGCAGATTGTTTAGCATATTGGGATATTTGTAACCACAGTGTATCACTGTTGATGTTACTCTCAGATGTGACTATGTTATTTTCAGTCTGAGTGGGGGTAATGTTTCTATTACTAGGACTACTGATTCTAGAGTGGTTTACAACTACTCTTGGTTCTTGTGTACCTCTTTCACCAAATCTAACAGCTTCTGGATCATGGGGTCTGATTCTTTCCTCCTCTGGTTGAAGGAGGTTTTGTTCTTGCCCTTTTTTCCTTGTCTTCTCCTGAAAACTTCCTGGTATTGTGAAGATAGTGACTCTTGGCCACTTATCTGCTGGTTTCTGAATGGTGTGAAGCCACTGGAGAGCTGATTTGGCCTGCTCCTTGTGAACCTGAAGGAATCTGAGTAGGCCCTGTCTGGGTCAACTGTTCTTCTATAGCTAGGATAGTGGCTTGATTCTCCCTTATCCTCTGTGCCCTTGCCTCCAGGAGTCTGTGCTGCCTGGTAGGATTCCAACCCTTGGTGATTTCCATAAGGTCTTTGAAGTCTATCTCTTTGAGACAGATCTTCTGGCAACTTGATCCCAGTTCTGCCCAGTGAGTTGCTAGGTTGAACCTCTTGTTGTCCATGCTCCATTGAAATAAATCTTTGAGGAGTTGGTGGATCTGAAGAACTTGATCTATATCCTTCCAGTCCTCTGGTTTGAGGTTTCTGTTGAATTAGAGTGTGAATGGAAAGGTTGATATTATCTCCCTCATTGTTTTGCCATCCACCACTGTGTCCAAGGTGTCCTCTTTCAGGTCTTCTGGTTCTGGACAATCCTTCTCTGTCCTCTGGCTGGTTCCTTTGGAAACCAAGATCTCTGAGGTATACAGGGGACATATCAGTGTTTGCAAGCAGTCAAAAACTTTATGTTCTTAGGGTATTTACTTTTGACTGTGCCTTGTACAAATTTGCTGTCTGCTGATTTGGGGAGTTTGCCTTTGGAAGTTACAACTGGGTTAATAATTGTAATCTTCCCTGTACAAGTGGCTAAGGTTGGTTTACCTTGTATTGAAGCAGAGTTTTGTGGTTGTCTACTCCTCTGAGTGGCTATTAGAGTCCACTTCTTGGCTGTGATGAGACCTTCACTGTGCCTCTTTCCTTTGCCCTGGCTGCCCTCTGGTTCTGAGGCTATCACTGGTGTGTTTGCCTGTGACTGGGTCTCAAGTGGGATGTAATTTTCTTCCACTGAAATCAAGGCAGGAAAAAGAGGGCTTATGTCAGTTAAGACTTCTCAAAAATGCTGGTTTTGCACGTCTAAGATTGGCCTCTGGGCTTGTATGTTACTACAATTTGCCCTGTATAATGACAATGTAATTGAATCAACAATTCCACGTCAGAATTACAGCTTTTGGTACCCTGTCACACTGTTTGTGTGCCAGTATCCCACAGATACACTTGTGGTTTTCACGTGTATTCTGCACAAGTGGCTTTGTATAAGTGTTATTGAGCTAACAATACACTTAACCACGCCTCAACTGATGGTTTTTCAGTCAGAGGTGTCCTTATTCAGTCAAGAATACAGGACTTATTGATGGCTTATGTGTTTTTATATACAAATCACGCCAAAAATAGTTATTTCCAGTGGGTATTAACCATGTGAATAATACCCTTATAATATGAGTATATATAAAGAAAAGGATAAAAATATATAAAATATATATTTTAATAGCGAAATTACACCTAAAAAAGGATAAAACACTTGTTAATGAGTCATAAAAAGAGAAAAGACTTACTTATAAGGTCCAAAAAAAAGATTTAAAACACGGCCAGGCCCCCAAAATGTCAGGATGAAACTATGATGAAGGTGTAAATACGCTAAATACAACTTTATCTATGTTTGTGACACGGTAAAATAGTTTAAGAAAGAGTTATAAGGTTTAAAAGATATTTTAATTTAAGATAAAAAGGGCTTTACTATATTTGATATAGTGGTGGTGAGCGCGGTTGAAAGCCCTGGGTGCAGCTTTATCTGTTGGGTTACAATAATACAAGACTAAAATAATTAAATCTATAATCATACCTGACTATTAACCAAGAGTAACACTGTTTTTGACAGTTTACTACGTAGGTTATTCAAGAGCAGGATGAGGAGATGATTTTGGCTGTGAAAAGCCCTCCTTTTATCCTGAAATTGGGGTGGAAAGGCTGCTAGACCTTTCCACGTAGAGGAAGTGAAGATTTTTCACTCTCCAGGACAGGATTGTGGTTTGCAAACAGCCTGTATACCCTGTATTGGGCTCAGATGTGGTTTTGAAACCACATCTGGGCGGTTTTCACCAATACAGGGTGAAAATTTTCATCTGGGCACCTCACAGCCTGATTCTGACGTGTATGACGCGTAGAATTCTGTACAGAAACTGTATGGTACCCCAGTATTGGCTGACATATGAGGTATTGAAGTAAAAACATGCTTCTTCGTCTATTTGACACCTCATATTCATGATTATGGGATATTATCCCATGGTAACGCTGTATATGACAGCAGGTGGGATTTTGTCCTTAAACCAGCCATAACTCTGTCAGTTTTTGAGATATCATGCTCAAAGTTGGTTCATTGGGTATCCCTGTATGAGCTCTACACAATGGTACCCAATTTGGTATGGTTATCATTGAATATGGCAAAGTTATCCCATGTACAAGGTTTTTTGTACATAGGCGTAGTTTGGGCAAAAAGCTGTATTGAGCTTGTTTGCCTCATAACTTCTGTTATAGTTGAGATATGAAAAAGTGGATGACACCATCAGATAGCCCTGATTATGCTGTTTCCAAAGATACCCCACTTCAGGTATCCCACACTAAAACTGTAGAAGTTACATGAGAGGTGAATGTTTTGTTCACCCTTATTTGGCCTGAAATTGACCATGACTCCAGTAATATTGGTGCTGGCTCAGTTTGGCTGGTACCATTGGATAGCCCTGGCTTAGAGCTTCATTTTGAATACCCATTTGATGGGGTTAAGCCTCTCCTTCTAGATTTTAGATGAGAGGTGAAAATTAAGGTTTATGCTCAGCAATAACTTTGAGCAGGAATAACTTTGTTATTTCTTGTCCTATGGTGATGGGACTTATATTTTCAGGAAGAGGTGAGTTTCATCTATCTTTTGATACCTTTTGAGCTAATTTGGCTCAGCTCCATGTTTTGGTGGTATCTTGGCTATACCATTGGTTTATGGTATTTTGGCTGTCATGCTTGTGCTCTGGTTTTGAGTCACAGGATGACATCTTCCATATGTCCAACACCACAAATTCAAAGATATGATTGAAGAAATTTAGAAAAATAATATGGAAACCTTAATACTATTTTCTCTCACCAAAATAATCATAATCAATGCAAAAATGTTTACCATTATTTCAAGAAACAGTTTATCAAGAAAATTCACTAAGAAAGAACTTTGAATCCACTAAGTATATGTAATAGTGAAATATATCTTACCAATATATTTCTTGAATAGGTTGTATCAGAGACTGTGGACTGGTCCTCTGAAATCTCAAAAGGTGAGCCTTGATGTATATTTTACATACACAAATAGGCCAAAATTGATATTGAAATGAGTTCTGAACTATTCCTAGCTCATAAGTCATGTATATTTCCAAAATTTATCATCTTGTATTTAAGAAAAGATGAATAATGTTCTTTGAGTAAGTAAATCCATGGATTTATGGCCAGATTTGAATTTTGCCCAAAGCTTCACCTAGAGTAGCTCCATAGAGTTAATGAGCTTAAATTCACTCTATGAGGTGGTAATATGGAAAATAATTCAACAAAACATCATTAATCACACATAAAAGAATTGTGAAAGTTACTGTTTTTCTCAATTTCACTCGAAAATAATGGGAATGTGCAAAATCCTATGTTACATATACAGTGGGATAGTTTCATGAATGTTTTTGGAGCTTGGTATCACAGTATGTTTAAGTATAGATTTGATTAACCCATAGTGTACATCGGCTTTTAAGCCTTAATTACTATTTTTGATGTGGAAATAGCTAAGGGGGGAAAAGACATCAAAGAGAGCCAGCATAGCCAAATTCTGAGGCTTCTGAGGAGTGGATAGCTCAAAAGCTTGAATCCATGGTTGATAATGGCCAAATCAGCATACGAAACCCTTTTTGGGAACTTTAAACCAAGTTAAAGTCTCATTAAGTCATAAGAAAAGAACAAATAAGCTACAAGTTGAATGTGACAAGGAGGTAAACAAAAACTCTGACTCCTTTAGCCATGTCAATTGCTTTCTTTTCCATAGCTAACCCTTGAAAGAGTAATTGAAACCCTTTCCTGAATATTATCCATGCATTTACCTCATGGCAACCAGCTATTATTGTGTGATTTTCCATTCTACATATAAATAAGGTAAAAACTTCAAAAGTACATTAAAAATACAACTATTAATTAATCTTTCTAAAATTTCAAGTACTAATGGAGAGATAGATTTTTCACATAAAAGAAAAAGAGAACTATTTTGCAATAATTCAAATTAAACGCTTTACATACTGTCCATTTTTGATAATTCCACATGAAACACTTAACCTTCAAAAATTCATATAAAATACAATTTGTGATGCCATTTCCAAGAGCATTAATAGCTTTGGGAAATTAATTATTATTTCTTAATAAAATAAGATTGACAGTTTTCAATCCTTTATTTCTTTACCATAGATGGTTGGTAGTAATGTAAAATGGCTTAATAAAGTACTTATGATAATCTTACATGAAAACAGGTGTAATAAGAAATTATCCAAGAAGGATCAATGGTTTCTCACTAATTGCATTTTCAATTTTCTCCATGGAATACCTCTTTGAGCTGTTTTTACTTGAAAGAGGACTCCTCTTTCTGTCTTTTAAAAATCATCTTACTATTCAATCATACCATTGGTACCAACAAGTAAGTATTATTTAATCCTTTTCTTAAGTGTTTTAACATTCTCAGAATAGCTCAGATATATGTCAGATCATATAAATGTGCTATTGAAAATATTATTCAACTATTATAATCTAATTTTTATTGTTTAAATTCACAATCAATCCATTAAATCACTCTACCAATTCTTATGAAGGTATTATTGTAGTGTTTGTGAGGTTTCTCACTTAATTCACAAATTATTTATCTATCAATAGTTTTCTTCAAGAATTATCTTTAGAATTATTCTTGCAAAAGATAGTTATACATTAAAATAACTTTATATTATTTTCATAGGAAGCTTATTATGAATAGTTCATGCAATTGATTCCAGTAGACAATTACTTCTTACTGTTGTAATCACTTGTAGTGTATAATAAGTAGAATAAATAATTATATAATTAATTACTTGATTTTTGTGTTAATAAGTCTACTTACTATATTCCATAAGAACATTCATGGTACTCTTGATTAATAGTAATATTAACCAGATTTTCACTGACACATCTTACATTTGGGGCCCTAACTGTGTTTTTTGAACCTTGAACCCTTAATTGATATATTTTCATGCTCTAAAATATATTTAATAAATCTTTCTTCCATTTTTAAGTTAAAATATTTTTGGTTTGTAATTTGTCTTGAAAATCTTCTTCCTTTCCAAATTTGCATAGGTGTGGCTTTTTCACATCCAAAAACATATAAACTTCTTCTTTAAGTTACTCTGAATTAATTCTTTGATGGAAAATTTGAAGTTTCATTTTTTCTTTAAAAAGAATCATTTTCAATATATAAAATAATAACTTATCCAAAATCTTAAAGATATCTTAAAAGTACAAACAATGCTTTTTATTTTACCAATTTTTTGAGTGCCTTTAATCTAACTTATTCCAGCTGGCAATAAGCTCAGTAGGAGGTTTATTACTGTGGGAACTCCTCTTGTGTGGGATTAAAATGAGGCAGTACCTGGAGGGGAAATCACAGGTAACTAGCTTTGAATTGTCAATAACTCCTGTAACCAAGGGTGGCAAGTGTGTATTTCCTGCCCCTCCTAAAATACTGCACAAAATCTTCCTTGGAGCTCACAAACCAAAATGAAATTATAAAGTGGCTTTACAACTGCAGAAGACAAAATTCAGCAGTCTCAGATCAGACCTATTCAATATATAATATGAAAAATAATGTCAGTAATTTTGGTTAATTATTAGATTTTAATGAAATACTTGTCTGTATAATTTTTATTTTTTAGTGAAATTGGGGTGAGTGGTTTCTTCTTTGTGATAAAACTTTGTTAAGATGAGTTATTTAAGGTGTTTAGAAAAAATTTGATGAGTGTTAATAAAGGTAATTTTGTTAAGGTATAGCTATTATACAGTAAAATAATTTTTTAAAGGTTTGTTATTTTTTAAGCTTTGTTGATAATAAGGTAAATTGTAATTGTTGAATTTGAGAGGTAAGATTCTTTGATATTGGATCTTTAAAGGGGTAAGTTATTTTTGAGACTTGATAAATGTTGTTAATTCTACTGGATAGAATATATTAATATAGCTACCCTAATCTTGGGTACTGGATATTTTTTATTTCTTATTTTAATAATAAGATTCCACTGAGCTTAGCTACTGGGTAATTTTTAACAATATACTTCCACTGAGCTTAGCTACTGGGCAACTAAATTTACTATGATATACTGGACTATCTCCCAGGTGAGTGATGAATTATTCCTATGCTCCTACTGTGTAGGGGATATAATAGGCATGGGGGGAATTTGAAATTTGGGGGAGAGAGCCCCTCTATTGATATCTTTTGGGAGCCCAGGGGAGCCTCCATGGGAGCTTTTTTTTCCACTTCAATTCCTCTTGATTTCATCATGTGACTCTGTTCTTGGTGAGGACCTTTCTTGCAAGGGTAAGGTGATTTAAGCTTTGGTAATAATGTTTTCTCTGCACAGCCTCCATTCATCACATGATGGTCTTTTGGTGAAATATTCATGATGTGATATTATTGTATTTTCTTTGCATGCATCAGGTGATTTAATTTTGGCTGAGGATTTTTATTGTGCACAGCCTTTTTTCTGTCACATGATATTTTGTTGGTGGGTGTAGTATCACATTATGACTTTGTATTTCCTTTGCATATGTCATATTTTAGGCTTGTTAGAAGTGGCTGTTTAATTTATGCAGGTGTCATGGTTGTTTTTCTTCTTTTTGAACTTGAGAAGTGTCACAGCCAAGGAGGCAGGGGCATTACCAATCATCTTCAACAATCATTACTTCATTGATACCCTTCAAAACCCAATCAGCAACAATCATTATTTCATTGATACCCTTCAAAACCCAATCAGCAAGGGGGTTTCATTCAACATTCTCCAAATACAGTTTTCAGAACTCAATACAGTTTCATACAGGCAAGACCCAAATACAGGATTCACCAAATACAGGCCTGTCATCAATACAGGCGCAAATACCTGAATTGACTGTATAGCCTGTATTGGATTCACCAATAGAGGATTCAATCCCACATCCAACTTCTTCCAGCATACAGGCCAGTATCTCAACACTCAAACTCCAAGGCTGGTATTTCTCACATATACCAGCCCCTCTTCACCCACCTGGGGGTTTTTCCCCCAGTTAATTAAAATATTGAATTTATTATTTAATATTATTTTATTTCTCATTAAGAAATATTATTTTATTATTTATTAAGTTAGTCTTTGCCTTCCCTCACCCATTCAGTAGAGTCCTGGTGGCCATATCCTTCATTAATCCTTTTCTCTTTTCTGAACAGGTTGAAACAGTGGTATAGGATTATTCGTGGTTGGCTCTTTACTATTGCTTTTGTTTTCCTCTCATATATTTTAACTCTTATTATTTTATGACTAGGAAATTATTATCTTATTTCATTACTCTTATCATTTGAGTATTTCTTCTGAGCCCTCCATAAGTAAGTCTGTTCACTCAGTGCCAGGCCCTCTTCATTTAGAAGAGCCCCTGTGACATTATTTGAATTAACTCATGATTGCTTCTTTTTCTTCCATTCATTTTATTAATTTCTCTCATTCTTCAATTATGATCTTTCCATGATTTTATGATTTTTATGATCTTTATGATTTCATTATTTCTCATCATTTTTCATCTCATTCATTTTATTCAAATGAAAATTGATTCTCTTCTCATTTCAAAATTCTGCTGACCATTTCACTTTATTCTTTATCATTCTCATTTCTCTTTTTTGTCTGAATTCAGGTTTTTATCAGGTTATTTGAGTGGAATTATTTGGGTTAATTGATTCATTATTCAGGGATTTTATTGATTTGGGGTATTCAGTGATTTTGATTTTGAAATTTCTCAAGATTATTGATTGATTGATTGATTCCTCAAGACATTGATTTCACCCCAAGATTTTGAATTGAATTTGATTGATTTGATTTGATTGACTTGAGTTGATTCTTCAAGATAGCTGATTTATCCTCAAGATTTGATTTAATTGATTGATTTGAATTTGATTCCTCAAGAAAATTGAATTGATTTTGAAGATATTGATTGAATTCCTCAAGACTTAATTGATTTGATTTTGAAATGACTTGATTTACTTGATTTGACTTATTGATTGAAATTGATTAATCATAAGAATTTGACTTTGTCATCTTCACTCTTAAAGATTCATTCATATTGATTCACTTCAAGACTGTTGATTGATTTCTCAAGTTCATCAAGATTCTCATTTGATTGTTTTGGTCAAGCCTTATTTTATTCAAAGTATCATCAAGTTTTTATTCATTCTTCTTTCATAATGCCAGTTCAGCACAGCCCACCAGCCAAGAATACAAGATCCCAGAGACATCAAGCTGTTCTTACTCCTACAGCAAGGGCTCCTCTTGACCGTACACCATCAGTTCATCAACTGAGTGCAAATTTGGACAGAGGACCACCAATGGAAGGAGCAGCACCCTCCAGAAGAGGAGGTGTGAAGTCAAGAAGATCAAGATCATTCTCTGGAATATTGGGTGGTTATCCTGGTGTTTCTCAAGGGCCTAGAAGTAGATTGGGGGAAGCTGAAGATGAGGAGGGGGAGGAGTCTGTGGAAGAGGAAGAATCTGAGGAGACTGAAGTGGCAGCTGCCTTGACAGGTGCTCCTGAAGCTCCTCAGGCTCCAAATCTAGCCCTTTCTAATCAACCTTCTGTCTCTCAAGCTGAACCAAATTTCCTCAACATGATGGAGCCAATGACTCAGTTTATGGGACAGCTCACTCAAGCAGTTGCCCCAAGGGACACTTCAAAAGTCCCTGCATTCAAGACTCCATCAATGAAGGCACCTGATTCTTTTGATGGTACTAAAGCCCATAAATTGAGAGGATTCATTCAATCCTGTCAATTAATCTTTCATAATGACCCAGCAAACTTCTTCTCTGACAGGAAGAAGGTGCTTTACTCAACTTCTTTTCTTACTGGTAGAGCTGGAAAATGGATTGAACCTTACCTCTCAAATATCTCCAATGAAGACCCATCTTATCTCCTCAATAACTGGCAGCTATTTGAAACCCAGTTATTCACTCTGTTTGGTGATCCCAATGAAGTCAGAAAATCTGAACAAGAGTTGGACAATTTGAGGATGAGGGAAAGTGGTCAGGTTTCCTTGTACATAGCTGATTTCAGAAGTTTAATGTCAAGAATTGGAGACTGGGGGGAAAGGGCCTATATTCATGTGTATAGAAGAGGCTTGGAATCAAGATTGTTGGACCAATTGGCTTCTCACCCTGGAACGTTTGATAGTCTTCAAGAACTCATGGATATCACCTTGGAATTAGATACCAGGTACAATGAGAGGCAGAAGGAAAAGGGCAGTCATCAAGAGAAGAAGCCTCCAATTAGTGAATCCAACTCCTCCAAGCCCCCTCAAAGTTCATCATCACAGGAGCCTTATCACAAGAAGAATAAGAAGGTGAAGAATTTTCAAGTGTCCAAAGACAAGCCTCATGATGCTCTCCTCAATAAGAACAACGAGTTAATTGGTTCTGAAAAGGAGAGGAGGATTAAAGAAGGCTTGTGCAATTATTGTGGTGGTAAACACCCATTTGAAAAATGCTTCAAGAGGCCTGAAAATAGGCAAGGGTCATCAAAAGGCTTCCCTAGCAAGCAGGGAAAAGCCTGAGTGGGAATCATGATGTGTTAAATGGTTCTCACTTATTTTTTTCAAGAGCACAATTGTGCACTCTGAATACTATGGTCAAGAAATCTTTAAAATTTCTAATTTTTTCTTCAATCTCTGATATTTTTTATAGTATTCTCATTGATTCTGGTGCTACAAACTCCTTTATTGCAAAGAATTTTGTTCTCAAGTACTCATTGACCATGTCAGAGCTCCCTGAAAAGATTCCTCTTTTCATCCTGGATTCCAGTGAATCCACTTCCTTTTTCATCACCCATTATACCAAGTGGGTTGTTGATTTACCTTCCTTCCCAAGCTTTGAATGGGATTTCTTTATCATAGATTCACCCAAGGGAGAAGACCTAATATTGGGCTATGATTTTCTTTACCATTTTAATCCCATTATTGATTGGAAAAATGGATTGATCACCTATGATTCTAGTCATAAGGATTCTAGTGGTACTATTTCTTCTACTAGTAATGACTTTTCCACTTCTGTCAACAGTGTTGCTCTGGTTGGTGAACTTAAGACACCTTATTTTCCTCCTTCTGTCTATAACCCCTCCATTTTTCCCTCTCAGTCATTACTTCCATTAAGAGATGAAGTCTTCAAAGAGATAAAAGATGTTGGAGAAGATGTTGCTATATCTTCACTTCATCTCTTTCAAAGGGATATGGACCTTCCTCCTTTATCCTTTGATGCCTCCCTGGAGGAGCAGTGGGATGAGAAGGAATAGCCAGAAGAGATTGAAACTGTGCTGAAGGTAGTCCGTCCTGGTTATCACAAATATTTGGATGTATTCTCCAAAGTGAAAGCAGAGAAGCTTCCTCCACACCATGCCTGTGATTATCATATCAAACTGGAGGGTCTTCTACCTCCAGTTGGTTTTATCTACTCTTTATCAAAAAACAAGTCAGAAACACTGCGGGCCTACATTTCAGAGAATGTAGAGAAAGGTTTCATCAGACCAAGCTCCTCCTCAACAGGAGCACCTGTCCTTTTTGTTAAGAAAAAGGATGGTGGTCTTCGTTTGTGTGTTTACTACAGCAAACTTAATTCTGTTACTAGGAAGAACAGGTATCCTGTTCCTCCGATGAATCAGCTTCTTACCGTCTTTAACAGTGCTACTATCTTCTCCAAAATAGATCTCTGTGGTGCTTATAATCTCCTGCGAATTAAAGAGGGGGGTGAGCATTTTTAGAACCAAATATGGCAGTTATGAGTAGTTGGTTATGCCATTTGGCTTAACCAATGCTCCAGCTTCATTCCAAAATCTTGTGAATGATATCTTTGCAGATTATTTGGATATTTTTGTTGTAGTGTACTTAGATGATATTATGGTCTTCTCTAGCTCTTTGGATGAACATGTTAAACATTTGGCCTCTGTTCTCCAAAAGCTGAGAGACAATAATTTGTTTGCTAAAGCCTCAAAGTGTGTATTCCATGCCTCAAGTGTGGAATACTTGGGCTATGTTGTTTCAAGTGATGGCCTCAAGATGGATTCTTCAAAAGTTCAACAAATCCTCAATTGGCCTCAGCCCAAGAACATCAAGGCCCTCCAATCTTTTCTTTGCTTTGCCAACTTTTATCGTCATTTCATTAAAAGTTATTCCAAAAAAATCTCTGCTCTCACTTCCCTCCTTAAAAAAGATTCTCCCTTTATCTTCAATGAGGAAGCTCTTAGTCAGTTTCAAATACTCAAAGAAGCTTTCACCACTGCTCCTATTCTCTCTCATTTTAATCCTTCTCTACCAGCTATTGTAGAGACTGATGCTTCTGATTATGCCTTGGGTGCTGTACTGAGTCAGGTGAATGACTCAGGAAAGCATCCCATCGCATTTGATAGTTGCAAGCTCTTACCAGCTCAACTCAACTATGAAATTCATGACAAGGAACTCCTTGGCACAGTTTGGGCTCTCAAGCACTGGAGAGCTTTTCTCCTTTCTCTTTCTGATTCCTTTGAGGTCATGACAGACCATTGTTCCCTTCGGTCTTTTATGTCCTCTAAAGTCCTTACTTGTCGTCAATCCCATTGGGCTGAATTTCTATCCGAATTCCATTTCATCATCACTTACCGCCCAGGCAGGCTGGCCACTTTACCAGATGCCTTGTCACGTCAGGACAACGTGTACCCAGAGAGGGGGGTGGATTTCATCAGCAAGAATCCTCATAATTTTTATCAAGTTCTCAAGCAAAATGAAATTCAAGAGTCAAGATTCTTTTCAATAAAATTTGATATTTTTCAGATGTAGTTGAGCAAATTCAAAGACAAGTCTGGCAAGACAAAGATCATAAGGAAATCCTCAAGAAATTAGCAAGAGGAGAATCAGTCCCAGACTATTCTCTTGAACCTCAAGCAAAATTATTATTGTTCAAAGATAGAGTAGTCATTCCAAGCAATCATGAAATTCAATTGGACATTCTTCAAAAGCGTCATGACTCACCGTTGGCTGGCCATCCTCGCCAGGAGAAGACCCTCAAGCTCATCAAGAGGGATTTTTATTGGGCTGGCATGAATGAAATCATCAAGGACTATGTGTCCTCATGTCAGCAATGTTCAAGAAACAAGAACATCCACCATAAGAAGTTTGGATTACTCAAGCCTCTTCAAATTCCATCTGGTCCTTGGAATTCTTTATCAATGGACTTTATCACTCAATTGCCCTTGTCAAGCAACTTTGATTCAATTTTAGTAGTTTTAGACAGATTTTCAAAAATGGAAATATTTATTCCAACTTATTCAACAATCACTGCTTTGGACTTGGCTCAAATATTCATTAATCATGTCTTTTCCAAACATGGTCTTCCAATCAGTATTGTTAGTGATAGAGGTTCATTATTTGTTTCATCATTTTGGACTCAATTGTGTCAGCAGCTCAAGATATGAAGAGATCTTTCAGCTGCCTTTCACCCTGAAACAGATGGATAGACAGAGAGGGTAAATCAGATTCTAGAACAGTATCTTTGGATGTATTTCAGTTACCATCAAGATGACTGGCACACCTGGCTTCCTCTGGCTGAATTTGCCTATAATAATGCAGAACATTCATCAACAAAACAGTCTCCATTTTTCACTATTTATGGAAGAAATCCCGGCTTTGATTCAATTCACATTTCTCAAGATACACCTGCTGGAAACTTATCATCAAAACTCCAATCAGTACATCAAGTTTTCAAAGAAGAATTAGAGTCAGCAATAAAGCATATTAAGAAGTATGCAGATAAAAATAGAGCAATTCCACCTGATTTCCAACCTGGGGACAAAGTATGGCCAGCTTCCAAGAACATCAATACAACAAGACCCACCAAAAAGCTTTCAGAAAGATGGCTGGGACCCTTTGAAGTTCTCAAGAAGATTGGCAGCCATGCATATCACCTCAAGCTGCCTCAACAATGGAAGTCAGTTCACCCTCTTTTCCATGTGTCCTTGTTAGAACCAGTGAAGCAATCAACTATCACAAATCGACACCAATTGCCACCACCTCCAGTAATAGAGGAAGAGCAAGAAGAATGGGAAGTGGCTCAGGTTCTGGACTCAAAACTCAAGAGAGGTTCATTATGGTATTTAGTGGAGTGGAAAGGATTCAATGAAGACCCAGAAAGAACAACTTGGGAACCAGCTTCCAACCTTACCAACTCCCCAGACCTTGTCAAGGATTTTCACACTTTGTATCCAGACAAGCCTGGCCCAAATTCCTCAAGAGTTTGAATTATGGTGCTTGGTGGGGATTGGAGTTTATGAAAGTAAGTTCCTCTCCTGGCATGCACCTTGAAGGGGCTATTCTACCCAAATTTGTTGTAAGCATCACCTTGGCCACTTTGTGAGCACTTGTCAATTCTTTGGAGAGGTTCAGAAGGCCTTGCAACATCATCCCCTCAATATTTGGACCTTTCAGAAAGATATGGCCCAATCTTTCTCTTATTTTCTTTTCTTTCTTTATTCATGCCATAAATTATATTTCAAGACATTCATTACCACAATTCATGTTATGGCATAATTCCTTTTTCATTTATGGTGCTTGGTGGGGAGTGGAAGTTATGAAAGTAAGTTCCATCTCCTGGTATGCATCCCTGAGGGGTCTACTTCTTGTAAAACATTACCTTGGCCATGCTGTGAAAATCAAATTCTTGATTTTATCTTTCAGAACATTTTGGCCAAAATCAAGCAAATCAGCACAAGAAGGACAACCCTCACACATTTTCTTATATCTATTTCTTTACTCTCTTTTTCTCTCAATTCTTTTCATTTTTATTTTTTATTTCATTTTCTTTTACTTGTATCTTTTATTTTTATTTTTTATTTTTATTTTTATTTCTTATTTCAAGAAGCAGTAGTCATCACTCCCATATCATGTTTGGGGAGTCAATTCATTCAATAATCAAAGAGCAAAACACTAGTGATGGTAAAGACCAGCTACAGATAACCCTCATCAAAACTTCTCCGAGTCAGCCTTAAACTCATTCCTTAAGATCAAATTTGAAAGCCAAAGCCCAATCAGCAAGGCATTTATGGCAATTGACCAGTCAAGGAAGGGATAAGAAGACATTCAGGAAGGAATCAAGGTGAAAAAGGAAAAAACTGCTTCAAATGGCGCAATTGGCCAATTTCATGAATTTATTCACTTTGGCACAAATGGCCATATCAAACCTCAAAACTTCAAAATAGCTCATTTTTATCATTTTTCATCAAAATACGCTTAATCATGCATATTGGCAAATTTGCGCATTTGCACACTTTTGCGCAAAAGGCCTGTTTATCTTGTCAAAAGGCTTCAAAAGGCCTCTTTGGCCAATTTCATCATAATTGGGCATTTGTGCACTTTGCGCATTTTTGCGCAATTTGCGCAAAATGGCCAGAAAGCTTTAGAAGGCCATTTTTTCATCATTAATCAAATTTTTTCAATTTCTCACCAATATATGCCATTATGCCATATATGCGCATTTTTGCACAAATTTGTGCACTTTGCGCAAATTGGCCAAAAACCCCTTTAATCACAAAATCACGGATTTTGGCCAGGACTTCTAAAATGGTCCAAAACCTCAAGTATTGGCCATTTTATGCCAACACTCTCAAGATTCAAATTATCATGGAATCAGGTGTTCTTGGGACATAAGCCCAGGTCACCCCCTTTTCAAAATCCATGGGGACTCAAGAAATGTTTTAGTGAAGACACTCAAGACAAGAATGAACATAATTTAAGAAGAATGAAGGCATTTTGAAGGAAAGGAGGGAATTCAGAATCAAGATCAAGGAGAAGATACCTACAAGTTATTAAATGAAGATTTTGTTTGAGTATTTATTGAAGAAGAAAGTTTAATGGGATAAATTTAAGGAATTGGGGGAAAGAACTGTATGGATTGATTGCAAGCTCATCAAGACTCACTATACTTATGGTGCTCAGAGCTCACCACTTTCAAGAGGGGGATAATGTCACAGCCAAGGAGGCAGGGGCATTACCAATAATCTTCAACAATCATTACTTCATTGATACCCTTCAAAACCCAATCAGCAAGGGGGTTTCATTCAACATTCTCCAAATACAGTCTTCAGACCTCAATACAGTTTCATAAAGGCAAGACCCAAATACAGGATTCACCAAATACAGGCCTGTCATCAATACAGGCGCAAATACCTTCATTGACTGTATAACCTGTATTGGATTCACCAATACAGGATTTAATCCCACATCCATCTTCTTCCAGCATACAGGCAAGTATCTCAACACTCAAACCCCAAGGCTGGTATTTCTCACATATACCAGCCCCTCTTCATCCGCCTGGGGGTTTTTCCCCCAGTTAATTAGGATATTGAATTTATTATTTAATATTATTTTATTTCTCATTAAGAAATATTATTTTATTATTTATTAAGTTAGTCTTTGCCTTCCCTCACATGTTCTGTAGAGTCCTGGTGGCCATATCCTTTATTAATCCTTTTCTCTTTTCTGAACAGGTTGAAACAGTGGTACAGGATTATTTGTGGCTGGCTCTTTCTTATTGCTTTTGTTTTTCTCTCATATCTTTTTATGCTTATTATTTTATGACTAGGAATTTATCCTCTTACTCCATTACTCTTATCATTTGAGTATTTCATTCTGAGCCCTCCATAAGTCTGTTCACTGAGTGACAGGCCCTCTTCATTTAGAAGAGCCCCTGTGACACAGACTCAATTCAATCATTCAATCCTCTCATGAAAATTCTTCCTCTGGAGCAGGGCTGGTGATTCTCACATATACCAGCCCCTCGTTCTCCCCCTGGGGACTTTTCCCCAGTTAATTAATGTAGTTTATTTATTCTTTTATGAATATTATTATCCTTATTTTGGGTATTATATTTATTTAATATTAAGTTAGTCTTTTCATTTTCTCTTTTCGCCTGTACAGTATGAGTTGGGTGGCCAGATCCTTATTAACCCTTCTCTTTTCATTCTGACAGGTTGAGACAGTGGACTTGGACTTTTTTGTGGTTGGCTCTTCTATTTTTTTACTCTTATTTCTTTTGTTTCTGCTTTCTTATATTCTTTATTCTAGTAATTCATCTCTTGCACTCTTAACTGTACTCTTTCTTACCATATCTTTGAGCCCTCCATAAGTGAGTCCCAGTTTACTGAGTGCCAGGCCCTCTTCACTTCGAAGAGGCCCTGTGACAGAATTTTTATTTTGTATGAATCCTGTATTCACTCAATGTCCTCAATAGTTTTCTTTCTGAATTTCAAAAAAGGAATGGAGGGTACCATTACAAATCTCAGTTTTTTCTTTGAAAATAGACCCCACTTCAATTTACTCACCCTAAAATTGAAGAAGTGCAATCAGAGGTGGGGATTCTTTCACCAATATCTAGCCTATGTCTGGGTCTCACTTCTGTAATATTTTTTCTATACCAATTCATCTGGTACCAATTGATCTTGTACCAATTGATATACCTCATTGAAGCCTTCAATTTGATTCTAAACATTCCTTCTTGCTTCTTCTATCTTTATATTTAAATTAAAGGTAAAAATCAAGCTTCATTCTCAGTTCAATATTTAAGATGGAATCACTTTGTTCTTTTTCATTATATTTTTGTGGGATTCTTTATTGAATATGGGATAAATCTCCACTTCCTTTTGGATGCATTCTAGAGATATTTCATTTCATGCCACCCTTTGGTGGGAGTATTTATTTACCATTGATTTATTGTATTTTTGGTATAATGGCTGTTCTTTAGTTTCTTAGCATAGGCTGAAAGAATTACTATTCACTATTTAATGACGAAATGGCTGTAATTTAATATCTTTAATTCCATTGAATTGGTATGAATAAGCTTGAGGGATATGGCTTTGGTGAATTATTATTGAGGGAAGTAAAACTGAAGTTTAATTTTCCTTCTTCACAAATTTCTTTCAAAGAAGGGATTTAACAAAATTATTGCCAATGATAAAAATTCTTTTTTTGGTAATAGAGATGTTTTGAACCTTGGCATTGTCAGGCTGATTCTATGAAGAAGTGGTAATAAATTTATTCACAACTTGAACTATGACAGTGACATGAATATTCAATAACAAAAAGGCTTTATAGAAAGGCATAAGGGTGTTACCATCATGGAATAGTGGTGGTCAGTGCTTCTGAAAGCCCTGGGTGCAGTCTTACTAGTTGAAATACTATAATACTTGAGATTTCAAGTATAACTGTTAATTTTCCAAGAGTATAACAGTTTTTGACAGTTTTACTATGTTGGAGTTCAAGAGCAGGATGAGGGTTCCTTTTATGGCAGAGAAAAGGCCTCTGTCACAACCATGGCAATTCACTCTCTTGGAAATCAATATGGCATATCCATGCCATACCCAATATATGGCAATTTGGAAATATCCATAATTATTGGCCAAATTTGCCATTGTCAATCTTTATGCCATTTATGGTCAATTCATCATCTGGGGCCACCCTGGCCCCTTCACCATCACCAGGCCTTTCCTGGCCAGTTTCTGCTTTTGGACACTCTTGGGTATTTTCCAGAAAACAGGGAAAATACAGTTCAAAAGTGTGTATTTGGCTTTTTAACCTTTAAATACAGCTTTGCGCATTTTGTGCAAAACTGTGCATTTTGCGCATTTTTGTGCACTTTGTGCATTTTGTGCATTTTTTCTGTATTCAGCTGTATATGCCATTTTAACATGTATTATGGGAAATATCCCCAAAAGGACATATCAGGTCTTCTGGGGCTAAATTTAGAATTTTGCTCATTTTGCGCACTTTTGCCCATTTTGCGCATTTTTGCGCACTTTGCATATATACAGTTTTAAAGCTGTATAAGCTGTATTTTGCCAAAAACCCAGAAATTTCCAAATCACCCAAAAGACACTTTCTAACCTTTGAAGCCACTCAAACGCAATTTTCACTTATATCCTCCTGGCATCACTCCAGAATACCTTTGGCCACTTTCAACCTTCAATAACCAAAAGTGTCATAAATGGTGTTATACACCACTACGCATCTTTTTTCAGCAGAAATCCAATGGCAGCAGTATCATTTGGTTATTTTCACATTTCATCAGGTCATCAAGGCACATCATCCAGAGGATTAATCATGGCTCAAGGGCAAGTGTCAAAACTCATATACCAATGACGCCATCAAGCAAGCATTGGTTATTTGCATTCACAGTATTCCTCCAAGGGAATACTGGCAGTTCATTCTCAAGGGATATTAAAGATTCAGTTCCAAAACAACCTGTCAAGGGTCAATGCCCCATCAATCCACCTTGGCAACCACATTCATTCAATACAGTCTGGATTCACCAAGACCTGTATTTCATTCATACAACATGGGAAGATCATTCAACCCAGTCCATTTCTCCATTTGGGAGGTATACATCCCATCAGACAATCAATGCAGCTTTCGGTATTCAATACAGGTCAGCTACCAGCCTGAAGGAATCAAGATCTCAAACTTTCATATATACCAGCCTACTTTGACGCTGTGGGGCTCTTCCCCCAGTTAATTAATATATTTTGATTTTATTATATCTTTATTTATCTTACCATTTTTGTTAAGTGAATACTGATATTATCAATTCAGTCATTTAGCCCCCTTTCTCTTTTCTTTCTTCACCGGTCAATGGATATTTGGTTTTCACATCCTTACTAATTACATTTTCATTTTGGCAGGTTGAAACAGTGATTAAGGACTTACTTGGTTGGCTCTTTGGCCATTTATCTTCTCATTTCTCCTATTGCATCTCATCTTTGTACTTGCATTCTTCTTAGAGAAATTCAATTCTTTATTTTTCTTTCTTTATTCTTTTGAAGTCTTCCAAGTGAGTTCCCTGATTGCTGAGTTCCAGGATACTCTTGTTTTTCTGTCCAAGAGCCCCTGTGACAGCCTCCTTTTATCCTGAAATGGGGTGGAAAGATTCTCTAGACCATCCACGTAGAGGAAGTTAATATTTTTAGCTTCAGAGTAATGGCTTTTGATTTGCACAAGGCCTGTATGCTCTTTATTGGGCTCAGATATGGCTTTGAACCCACATATGGGCAGTTTTCCCAATACAGTGTAAAGATTTTCACCTGGGTACCACACAGCCCTCTTCTGATGTGTATGATGCATAGAAAGCTGTACATAACCATTATAGGACTCCAGTATTTAATAAACTATCAGTTATTGAAGTATAAAAAGCATCTTTGTATATTTGACACCTCATAATCATAGTTATGGGAGATTATCCCACATTAATGGGGTATTAGCCAAACTGTGGGATGTTAACCTTAAGGCTGCTATACCTTTGTCAGTTCTTGAGATATAAAGCTCGGAGTCTGCTCATTTTGTAGCCCTGAATGAGATCTACACAATTGTACCCCATTGGGTATGGGTAACATGAAATATGGCAAAGTTATACCATGTTCAATTTTTGGTATCCATATATATTATTTTCTCAAAATCTGTGTGGAACTTGTTTTACCCATAACCTTTGTCCTAGATGGGATATGGTAAAATGGATGGCACCATCAGGTATCCCTGATTGTGCTATTTTCAAAATAACCCACTGTATTTATCTCACACTCAAACTTTAGAAGTGGAAAAACCGCTAATCAGGGGTAAAGGTATTCATACTTACACCCACTCAAACACCTCAAACAAGCAAACCCACCGTGTGTATCAGCATTCAGTCTCAGCAATCTTCTTTGATGAAGCATGCATACAGGCTGGTATTACCCAATACAGTTTGGATACACCATTCCCAAGCTGTATGATCACTCAATACCACCATTACTCTTGTACAGATCCTGTACAGCCGTACAGGACCTGTATTGGCCAGACTCAATTCAATCATCAAATCCTCTCATGAAAATTCTCTTTCTGGATCAGGGCTGGTGATTCTCACATATACCAGCCCCTTTTTCTGCCCCCTGGGGACTTTTCCCCAGTTAATTAATTTAGTATATTTATTATTTTAGAATTATTCTTATCCTTATTTTGGGTATTATAATTATTTAGTTTTATGTTAGTCTTAGCCTTTTTTCTTTCTTTTCCTGTACAGTATGAGCTGGGTGGCCATATCCTTTTCAATCCTTCTCTTTCCATTCTGACAGGTTGAAACAGTGGACTTGGACTTGTTTGTGGTTGGCTCTTTTATTATTACTCTTACTCTTTGTTTCTGCTTTTCTTATATTCTTTTATTTAGTAATTCATCTCACAACACTCTTAAGTGTATTCTTTCTTACCATATCCTAAGCCCTCCATAAGGAAGTCCCAGTTAACTGAGTGCCAGGCCCTCTTCACTTAGAAGAGCCCCTGTAACATTAGATTGATTAACTCATATTTTATTCTTTCCTTTAATTAATTAAACTTCATTTCTCTCATTCACCAAACTATGCCTCTTTTATGATCTTATGATTTGTCATGATTATGATTTTATCTCATCAATTTTCATCTCATTCATCATATACATATGAAATTTGATTTTTTCCATTTCTCAATCATTGCTGACCATCTCATTTTACTTCATTTTTTATCTGAAATCAAATTTCTCTTTGTTTGTTTATTCAGGTCTTATGAGGAGTTATTTATTGGTTGATTTACTGGGATTCATTTGGGTTATTGATGCAGAAATTCAGGATTTTATTTGGATTTGACTGATTGACTTCCAAATTCCTCAAGACAACTGATTTATCCTCAAGAATTGATTTTTTGATTATTGATTGATTTTGATTCCTGAAGATATTGATTTGACTGATTGATTTCTCAAGACCTTGAATTAACATTGAGGACAATAATTGATTGATTGATTGATTATTGAATTCTTCAAGATTATTGGTATTTGATTTGAATGGATTTTTGATATTGGTTTAATTGATTGATTGAGTGTTTGATTGAATTTGATTTCACCTCAAGAATGTTGATTGATTCCTCAACATCATCAAGATTTTATTGATTATTGATTTGGCCAAGCTATGATTCCTTTTGTGAAGTATCATCAATTTTTTATTCTTATTTTTCCAACAATTCCAGTTGAGCATAGCCCTCCAGCCAAGAATACTAGATCTCAAAGAAATCCAGCTGTTCTCACTCCTACAGCAAGGGTTCCTATGGACTGCACCCCATCAGTTCATCAACTGAGTGCAAATTTAGACAGAGGACCACCAACAGAAGGAGTAGCACCCTCCAAAAGAGGGGGAATGAAATCAAGAAGATCAAGGTCTTTCTATGGCCTATTGGGTGGCTACCCAGGCATGTCGGAAGGTGAAAGAGAAATAATAGGGGAAGCTGGAGATCAAAAGGGGGAGGAGTCTGGAGAAACTGAAATGGCAACTGCCTTGGAAGGTGCCCCTGAGGCTTCTGAAGCTTCAAATCAAGCCCATTCTGATCAACCTCTTGTCTCTCAAGCTGAACCCAATTTCCTCAAGATGATGGAGCAGATGACTCAATTCATGGCCTAACTCACTCAAGCAGTTGCTCCCAGGGACAATTCCAAGGCCCCTGCATTCAAGACTCCATCAAGGAAGGAACCTGATTCTTTTGATAGTACTCAAGCTAATAAATTGAGAGGATTTATCCAATCCTGTCAATTGATTTTCCAAAGTGATCCAGCAAACTTCTTTTCTGACAGGAAGAAAGTTCTGTACTCAACTTCTTTTCTCACTGGTAGAGCTGGCAAATGGATTGAACCCTACCTCTCCAATATTTCCAATGAAGATCCTTCCTACCTCCTCAATAATTTGCAGTTATTTGAAACTCAATTATTCACTCTGTTTATTGACCCCAATGAATTCAGGAAAGCTCAAGAGTTGGACAATTTGAGGATGAAGGAAAGTGGTCATGTATCCTTGTACATTGCTGATTTCAGAGGCTTAATTTGAAGAATTGGAGATTGGGGAGAATGAGCTTATATGCATGTTTATAGAAGAGGATTGGCATCAAGACTTTTGGACCAGTTGGCTTCCTACCCTTGTAATCTTGATACTCTTCAAGAAATCATGGACATTACCCTGGAATTAGATACCAGATACCATGAGATACAGAAAGAGAAGGGTACTCATCAGGAAAATGGCCTCCTGTCACTAGATCCAACCCTTCAAGGCCTCCTCAAGACTCATCTTCAAAAAAGGCTCACCATAAGAATAATAAGAAGGGCAAGCAATTTCAAGCTTCAAAGGAAAATCCCCATTCTGCTCTGCTCAACAGGGACAATAACTTGATTGGTTCTGAAAAGGAGACAATGATCAAAGAAGGATTATGTACTTATTGTGGTGGAAAGCACCCAATTGAAAAATGTGTCAAGAGACCTCAGAAAAAGCCTGGGTCATCAAGAGGCTTCCCTAGCAAGCAGGGAAAAGCCTCAGTGGGAATCATGATATGCTCAATGGTTCTCACTTATTTTCTTCAAGAGCACATTTGTGCACTCTGAATACTAGTCTCAAGAAATCTTTAAATTTTTTTTATTTTTTCTTCTTTCTCCAATATTTTTCATACTATTCTCATTGATTCTGGTGCTACAAACTCTTTTAATGCAAAGAATTTGGTTCTCAAGTACTGATTGACTATGTCAGAGCTCCCTGAAATTCTTCCTCTTATCATTCTGGATTCAAATGAATCCCCTTCCTTGTTCATCACCCATTATACCATGTGGGTAGTTGAATTTCCTTCATTCCCAAGCTTTGAATAGGACCTTTTTATCATAGATTCACCCAAAGGAGAAGACCTGATATTGGGCTATGATTTCTTCTACCATTTTAATCCCATTATTGATTGGAAAAATGTATTTATCACCTATGAGTCTAGTCATAAGGCTTCTAGTGGTATTAAATCTTCTGCTAGTAATTCCTTGGCCACTTCTGTCAACATTGTTGCTCTGGTTGGTGAACTTAAGACACCTTCCCTTTCTCCTTCTGTCCATATCCCTTCCAGCATGCCATCTCAGTCATTACTTAAATCAACAGATGAGGTCTTTGAAGAGATAAAAGATTTTGGAGAGGATTTTGCTATATCTTCACTTCATCTCTTTCAAGGGGATATGGACCTTCCTCCCTTATCTTTTCATGCCTCCCTGGAGGAGCAGTGGGATCAGGAGGAAGAGACAGAATAAGTTGAAACTGTGTTGAAAGTAGTCCCTCGTTCTTATCACCAATATTTAGAAGAATTCTCCAAGGTGAAAGCAGAGGAACTTCCTCCACACTGCGCCTGTGATCACCATATCGAATTGAAGGGTCTTTTACCTCCAGTTGGTGTTATCTCCGCATTATCAAATCAAGAGTCAGAAACACTGTGGTCCTACATTTCAGAGAATGTAGAGAAAAGTTTAATAAGTCCAAGCACCTGTCCTTTTTGTTGAGAAAAAGGATGGAGATCTTTGTTTGTGTGTTGACTACTGCAAACTCAATGTTGTCACTAGGAAAAACAGCGATCCTGTTCCACCTATGAACTAGCTGCGTACCATATTCAATGGTTCCACTATCTTCTCCAAGATAGATCTGCGTGGTGCATATAATCTCCTGAGAATCAAAGAGGGGGATGAGCACTTAACTGCCTTCAGAACCAAACATGGTAGTTATGAGTATTTGGTTATGCCATTTGTCCTTACCAATGCTCCAGCTACTTTCCAGAATATTGTGAATTATATATTTGCAGATTTCTTGGATATTTTTGTTGTATTTTATCTAGATGATATTATTGTCTTTGCCAGCTCTGAGGAGCAAAATGTCAAACATGTGGCCTCTGTCCTAGAAAGACTGAGGGACAATCATTTGTTTTCCAAAGCCTCCAATTGTGTATTCCATGCCTCAAGTGTGGAATATTTGGGCTATTTTGCTTCAAGTCATGGCCTCAAGATGGATTCTTCAAAGGTTCAGAATATCCTCAATTGGCCTCAGCCCAAGAACATCAAAGCTCTTCAATCCTTCCTTAGATTTTCCAATTTCTACTGTTGATTCATTAAAAATTGCTCCAAAAAAATCACTGCTCTCACTTCTCTTCTTAAAAAAGACTCTCCTTTTATCTTTAATGAGGAATCTCTTAGTCAGTTGAAAATAATTAAAGAAGCATTCACTACTTCTCCTATCTTATCCCATTTCAATCCTTCTCTACCAGCTATTGTAGAGACTGATTCTTCTGATTATTCCTTGGGTGCCGTACTGAGTCAGGTGAATGACTCAGGAAAGCATCCTATTGCATTTGAAAGTTGCAAGCTTCTCTCAGCTGAGCTTGAAATAAAAATTCATGAAAAGGAACTCCTTGGCATAGTTTGGGCGCTCAAGCCCCGGAGAGATTTTCTTCTTTCTCTTTCCAATCACTTTGAGGTCTTGAGAGACCACTGTTCTCTTCAGTATTTTGTCTCTTACAAAGTCCTTACTTGTCCTCACACCCGTTGGGCTGCATTTCTTTCTGAGTTTTATTTTGCTATCACTTACTGCCCAGGAAGGCTGACCACTTTACCAGATGCCTTGTCATGTTGGGATGAGGTGTACCCAGAGAGGGGGGAGGACTTCATCAGCAAGAATACTCAGAATGTTCATCAAGTAATCAAGCAAGATGGAGTTCAAGAGTCAAGATTCTTCTCAATCAAAGTGGAAATATTCCCAGATTTATTTGCAAATATTCAAAAAGAGGTATGGAAAGACAAAGACTATAGATAAATACTCAAACAACTAGCAAGAGGTGAATCAGTTACAGATCATTCTCTTGAACCTCAATCCAAGTTATTATTATTCAAAGATAGAGTGTTAATCCCGAGCAATCAATAAATCAAGCTCAATACTCTTCAAAAGCATCATGAACCATTGTTGACTGCCCACCCTGGCCAGGAGAAGATCCTCAAGCTCATCAAGAGGGATTTTTATTGGGCTTGCATGAATCAATTCATTAAGGACTATGTGCCCTCATGTCAGCAGTGTTCAATAAGCAAGAACATTAATCATAAGAAATTTAGATTAATCAAGCCTCTTCAAATTAAATCTGGTCCTTGGAGTTCTTCATCAATGGACTTCATCACTCAATTGCCACTATCAAACAACTTTGATTCAATCCTAGTAGTTGTGGATAGATTCTCAAAAATGGCAATATTCATTCCTACTTATGGAAAGGTTACTGCCCTGGAATTAGCACAAATCTTTATCAGCCATGTCTTTTCCAAACATTTAATTCCATTCAGTATTGTTAGTGATAGAGGATCCTAATTATTTCATCATTCTGGACCAATTTATGTCAGAAGCTCAAGATATCAAGAGATCATTCAACTGCCTTTCATCCTGAAAAAGATGGACATACAGAGAGGGTAAATCAGATTCTAGAAAATTATCTTTGGATGTATGTCAGTGACCATCAAGATGACTGGCACACCTGACTCCCTCTGGCTGAATTTGCCACAATAATGCAGAACATTCATCAACAAAGCAATCAACGTTTTTCACCATTTATGGAAGAAATCCCAGCTTTGACTCAATGCATATTTCTCAAGACTCACCTGCTGGAAAGTTAACAAAACTCCAATCATTACAGAAAGTTGTCAAAGAAGAACTAGAGTCAGAAATAAGAAGATTCAAGAAGTATGCAGATAGAGATAGGTCAATTCCACCTGATTTCCAACCTGGGGACAAAGTATGGCTAGCTTCCAAGAACATCAAGACCAGAAGGTTCACCAAGAAACTGTCAAAAAGATGTCTGGGGCCCTTTGAAATCATGCCTATCACCTCAAGTTGCCTTTTCAATGGAAGTCAGTTCATCCTGTATTCCATGTGTCACTACAAGAACCAGTCAAGCATTCAAGAATCCCAAATTGTGTTCCATTACCACCACCACCAGTTCTAGTGGAGGAGCAAGAAGAATGGGAAGTGGCTCAGGTTCTGGACTCAAAACTCAAAAGATGTAAATTATGGTATCTTGTAGAGTGGAAAGGATTCAGTGAAGACCCAGAAAGAACAACTTGGGAACCAGCTTCCAACCTTACCAACTCACCAGACCTTATCAAGGATCTCCATTCATTGTATCCAGACAAGCCTTGCCAATTACCTCAAGAGTTTTATTTTATGGGGCTTGGTGGGGAGAAGAGGTTATGAAAGTAAGTTCCTCTCCTGGCATGCACCTTTGAGGGGGTATTTGTCACAGCCATGGAGACAGGCAGGGCATTACCACTCATTACTAATGGAGAATCTTCTAACACCTAATCAGCAAGGGGTTTCATGGAAGATTCACCAAATACACTTCCAATCCTCAATACAGCTCAATACAGGCAAAACCCAAATACAGGATTCACCAAATACAGGCCTGTCCTCAATACAGGCGCAAATACCTGTATTGATTCAAGTAACTGTATTGGATACACCAATACAGTTTCACATCTCAAATACAGGTTCCTCAATCATACAGTCATGGTTTCTCAACACTCAAGCTCCAGGCTGGCACTTTTTCACATATACCAGCCCCCTTTCACCCACCTGGGGTTTTTTCCCCCAGTTAATTAAAATATTGGATTTATTATTTAATATTATTTTATTTCTCATTAAGAAATATTATTTTACTATTTATTAACTTAGTCTTTGTCTTCCCTCACCTGTTCAGTAGAGTTCTGGTGGCCATATCCTTCATTAATCCTTTTCTCTTTTCTGAACAGGTTGAAACAGTGGTACAGGAGTATTTGTGGTTGGCTCTTTATTATTGCTTTTGTTTTTCTCTCATATCTTTTAATGCTTATTATTTTATGACTAGGAATTTGTCCTCTTATTTCATTACTCTTATCCATTGAGTATTTTATTCTGAGCCCTCCATAAGTAGGTCTGTTCACTGAGTGCCAGGCCCTCTTCATTTAGATGAGCCCCTGTGACAGTATTCTACCCAAATGTTGCTGTAAGCATCATCTTGGCCACTTTGTGAGCACTTGTAAATTCTTTGGACAGATTCAGAAGGCCTTGCAACATCAATACCCTCAAATTTGACCCTTTCTTCATGATATGGCCTAATTCCTTCTTCTTTTATTTTTTATTCCTTTCCAACTTGTGCCGGTCACATTTATTCAAGAAATTCATTACATCAAAGTCAATTATGGAAAAGCTATATGTTTATGGTGATTTGTGGGGGTGGAAGTTATGAAAGTAAGTTCCATCTCCTGGTATGCATCCCTGAGGGTTCTACTTCTTGTAAAACATCACCTTGGCCACTCTGTGAGCATCAAATGCTTGTTTTTTATCTTTCAGACAATTCTTGTCCAAAATCAAGCAACTCACCACAAGAAGGACAACGTCAGGAATTTCTTTATTTCTTTTTTTTTACTCTCATTTTCTTTCTTTATTTACTTGTATATTTCTTTTTATTACTTTTTTAAGCAGCAGCATCCCCTCCCAAATCATGTATTGGGAGGTTCCATTTATTTTTATTTTTTATTTTACTATTTTATAAGAGTGGGGAGAGAAGTCAAACCAAACACAAACAAGGACAAGGAAACTAGTTATCTCTACCCAAATGATCAAAAGTTTTCTGGAAATCATTAATAAACTCATCTTCATACCAGGCAAATTTTGCAGCCATCTCCTCAGAAGCAGTCCCTGGAATATTCCTATCATTAGCATACATAATCACCTCCCTAGTATTTCTCTCAACCCTCTTCAATAACCTGGCCACAGCATCCTTATTTTCACTCTCTGTATTTGGATCTTCTCTGGTAACTCGGATAGGCCAGCGATCCCTGTGCTGAAAAGCTTGAGCAGCAGGAAAGGGCAAAGGAGAAACTTCTTTCCTTCTTCTACTGGTACTGGCCACAGGTTGGATTTGTTGTGAGGTGACTATGGGTGAGTTTCTAGGCTGTTGGATGGGGGATGGTCTTACTTCTGGATTCAAGGCAGGCCTGGTGTTGAAAGAGTGTGGTGAAGCAGGAGGAATGGTAGCAAGAGTGGGTTGGAAATTTCTGGGGGTACTGCAGATGATTTGACTTTGAAATCTCTTGGCAGGAGGCTGGGAAGAAGAAGTATTGGATAGATGACCAGCAGAATTAGGAACCACCTCAACCTCTTCACCATCCAACTCATCACTATGTTAAGCATCTGGATCCAGTGGGGAATTGGAGATTTGTCTTATTCATTTCACTATGCCTTCAGTATTGATCCTGTAAATTGGAACTTCTGAGCTGGAGTATATTGGCCTACCACCAACTGGGATGGGCCCTCCAACATTAGTCCACCTGGCCACATCCCTCTGCCTGGAACCAGTCACTTAATCAAGATATCAGTATCCATTTCAAGCAAGAAAATCATTTCACTCACAAGCAGAATACCCTGAAGTACCATCAAGAGTAGGGGCCTCAGAAACTAGGAACTCTTTTTCAAAAGGCCCACCTTTCTTACTCCACGAAAATCTCCTGACATTTTAAGCTTGCTTCCCAGTACAGCAACATGGCTTCTTCCCAATAAAGCAATAGTGGCATTTTGAAGATCTGGGATTGTAATGTTCAAAACAATCCTTCTCCTTTTCCAAACATTCAGTAAAAGCAGGATCAAGAACTTCAACTTCCTTGTAACCATCTTCAATTTGGGTGGGATCAAATTGACCAGAAGAAGTCATTGCCAGTGAAGAAAATCGACTGAGAATTCCAAAACCATGAAGGACAGATGGTGGCGGCACAGAAGTGGAAGATTCAGTGGGTTCAGTCAGTTTGGAACTCATGACTAAGGAATATGCAAGCAGAAGATTCAAGGAGTCAGAATTGAATCACTTCAAGCCTGAAAAGAAATGATGACCTGAAGGAAGTAGGGCTATAACTCAATGATGGCCCCCCCTCAAAGTCCCTAAGGTTGTGAGTCAAGGTCCCCTTTGTCCTGAATTCACAAGCCAGAACCTCCCCTGCAACCTTGGGGAAGTCAGAATCTTGATGGTCCTGGACCCTTCTAATGGGCCCAGGCTATGTAGGTGAAAAATTGGACCATGGGACTCCTGGAGCCCCAGCAAAATTGGGCTCTGGGAGTCTCCAATGGCCCCCACCGCCCATGGACCGTGGCGTACAGCCCGTGGACCATAGCACCTCAAAATCACCCAAGACCCAAAATGAGCCAAAAAATGCCCTGAAGCCATAAAAACAAAAATCACCATAAGAAGGGCCAAGACCCAAATTCAATGGTAGGGCCAAAGGGATGCCAAATCCACAATTTGAGGCATCTTCAGGGGCATGGGGACAAGACCACTCCTTGAAGACTTTTGAGGGAATTCCAATCAGGGGAAGAAGGGCCAAAAATTAAGTTGGCCCATTCACAATGAGGTATATGATCATTTACTCATTGGCCATAAAATTATGAGCAGAAGAGCTCTATGGCACTCATTTTGGGATACAACCCAAGGGCCATGCCTTGAAAGGAAGGAAATGACTGAATCCAAAAAGAAGCATATTTCGAAGTTGAAAGCACTTACTCAAGTTAACAGAAGGGGGAAGATAATTCAAATCAAGTATGACAGTAAAGAAATGAAGAGGGGATTTTCAGGATAATTGTAAAGAGGAAAATATAATTAAAAAGCAATTTTTTTGAAAAAAATGGAGGGATATTGAGATGCCACTCAACAGTGTCAGGGTATTATGGTGTTCAAGAGCCCACAAGTTTCAAGAAGTGGATACTGTAGTAACCACTAATGAGGGGTTAGGGTATTCATACTTACACCCACTCAAACACCTCAAACCAGAAAATCCACTGTGTGTATCAGAATTCAGTTTCAGCAATCTTCTTTGCTGAAGCATGCATACAGCCTGTCAACCTTGTTACAGGCTGAGATTACCCAATACAGTTTGGATACACCATCCCCAAGCTTTATGATCACTCAATAGCACCATTACTCTTGTACAGATCCTGTACAGCCATACAGGACCTGTATTGGCCAGAATCAATTCAATCATCAAATCTTCTCATGAAAATTCTCTGTCTGGATCAGGAATGGTGATTCTCACATATAGCAGCCCCTTTTTCTCCCCCCTGGGGACTTTTCCCCAGTTAATTAATTTAGTATATTTATTATTTTAAAATTATTCTTATCCTTATTTGGGGTATTATAATTATTTGATTTTAAGTTAGTCTTAGCCTTTTTTCTTTCTTTGCCTGTACAGTATAAGCTGGGTGGCATATCCGTATTAACCCTCCTCTTTCCATTCTGACAGGTCAAAACAGTGGACTTGGACTTGTTTGTGGTTTGCTCTTTTATTCTTACTCTTATTCTTTGTTTCTGCTTTTCTTATATTCTTTTATTTAGTAATTTATCTCATAGCACTCTTAAGTGTATTCTTTCTTACCATATCCTGAGCCCTCCATAAGTAAGCCCAGTTTACTGAGTGCCAGCCCCTCTTAACTTAGACAAGTCCCTGTGACAAGAAGCTATATGAGAGGTGAATATCTTATTCACCCTTATTTGACCTTATTTTGGCCATAAATTCTGAATTTTTGGTTCTAGCTCAGTCTTTCTAGTACCATTAGATACCCCTCACATAGAGCTTTGAGTTGACTAACCATTTTCTTGCGTTAAGTGTATTCCTCTGGATTTCAGATGGGAAGTGAAAATTAAAGTTTATTCTCAGCAACAACTTTGAGAAGGAATAAATTTGTTATTCTTTGTCCTGTGATTATGGGACTTTTATATTTGGAACCATGTGAGCTTCCTCTTTTTTTGATAACTTTTGAGCTGGTTTGGCTCACCTCCATGTTTTGGTGGTATTTTTCTCTACCATTGGTTAATGGTATTTGGCTGTCATGCTTGTGCTCTGGTTTTGAGTCACAGGCTGACAGAAACAATGATATTCAACGGGCTTTAATCAATAATAAAAGATGATAAATAAATTCTTTTTATAAAATTAAGTTGTGTTATTATGGATTTCTGCAAGAAATTACTAATATTTAGATCAATAAGCTGAAACAATCATCAAAAGCTTTAAATTTAGAACAATGTGTTGATATAAATCACAATAGTGATAATAGGATCTTACTAAACTTAATAGAGCTTAATTTCTTATGTATTTTCATCAAAAACTATAATTAATAATTAACTTCATTGAGATTTTAATTTAATGGCGCTTAAGAATTTTTTCAAATTCTATTATATCTTCTTATTACTAAGTGTAAATAATAAATTGTATTGAATATTCAAAGTAGAATAGCCTTTTGCTTAATTATTGGATTTTCCCCAGAAAAATACAATATTTATTGTGGACAATCCTTCCATACTTTTCAAGACCACCTCTCACCTACATCCTATCTATTTTCATGTATCAGAATATTTCTTATGGAGATAGGTGTAATTCTCAATTGAATTTGAATGATTTTGGAAGTTTTCATGCATACAGATTCAGTCTTCTTTGAATAAGGATAACATTTAGCCTATTGAATAAAACTGGGTCTCCATTAGGATAATATTCAATTATTGACATTAACTCTTACCTTTTTTTAAAAAATTCCGTATATTTTAAAGGACTCTTTTATTCTAAATCCTTGTATAGTTTGGAATCCAATTTTGGTAAAAAAGGAAAATCCTTTAGATAATTGATTTGACCAGAATTGAAATATTTTTCTTAATTATCATTTTGTTAGCCAAATATATCTTATCCTTCAAGAACTTTCACCATTAAAGCTAGTAAAGACACTTTGGCCAGAAATTGGATATTGATATAAATAAACCCACCTAGAGGAATTCGCGTGGTGTTTTGTTTTTTTCAAAAATTGGATATTCCAATAGATAAAACCCAGGGGAAATCAAGTGAGATTTGTTTAAGATAGGGAGGCAATTGTTTTCGGAAGGAATTACAATGAATATTCTCTTTCTAATACAAGATAATGAGAGGATTTGAAACCCCGTGGTTAGAACCCCATTATTTCTAGCCTCCCCCACGTTACCCTGAAAATCGTCTTTCAGATTCACTCACTACCAGAACTTACTTCATTTGGGCTGAACGGAATATCTTAAATAATATATAAATGACATTTTTCAATTTTTTAGAAATTGAAATTGACTCAAAATATTATCATAAAAAAATTCTCTCCATGCAGTCTTATGGAAGGCTTTACGAAGCTAAAACTTGAGCTATTCTAAATTAATATGAAGTTGGTCTTAGCACCTGATCAGAATAGTCTCAGATTTTTTTTTCAAGGCAAGAAAAGTCTCGAGATATTTTTTCGAAGGACTTCTGTTAACTGAATCTTATAAACCTTTGTTCCATTTCCATAAAAAAAGTTAATTTCGGAGAGAGTAAATTTGACTGTATTTGAGGACTCTAGTTAAGTAAATATATATATTGTGAGCTACTCAAAAAATCAGCCTTTCAGTTTTGACATCATCTCAGGCACTACGGCGACTCTAAAATTGAATTTCATAATTCAACTTAGAGGAAGTCAAATTGGTTTAGTTTCCGAGATAAGAATTTCTTTTTTTCCATTTTTTGTAAAAGAGATGATTTTTTCAAAAATAAAATGGATAAATTCCCATTCACAAAACGACAACGGAAGGATTCGAACCCCCGCGGGTGAAACCCAATTATTGGTAGGCATGAAGCATAGCAAATAACCGCCTTATCACCACCCCCGACAATCGGGTGATGTGGGGCAGTTCACGTCGCACTGTCCCCATTCAATTAATTTTTGTCAAGACATTCTATTTTCGCATTGCACATCAAATCCATTACGGTGAGTCCCCTTTCTCCACACCACCCTTTGTTTTAATTTTTTCTCTTTCATCTCATAAAAATGAAAACATTATGTCGTCGACAAAACGGGTTTCTCAAAGAATTTCACCTCCTCTTAATAATCAAAACTAGTTTTTTTATCATGAGCTTTAATAGGTTTTCTAATTTTGATCATACTAATCCAGATGACCCTCTTTTAGAACCTAATCTTCGTTATGTTGTGGACCAGCAAAACCAACGGATTTTATTTTTGGAGCAGCAACTTCAACAATCACAGAAGGATTATGAAGCTATTGTAGAGAAAGTCAACACCCTTCAACTACAGAAAGGTCCAAAAGAAAAGAACAAGAAGAATCAACTTTCAAATATACAAATTTCAACAAATCATAATAATTCGAAAATACTCAAAACAAAAAATGTCAAGTTTCAACACAAGGATAATCGCTCACACAAGTCAAACCCATATCATCTCGTTATGAGCAATACACCTCCAGACTTTCAGTACACCAAGGTAATTTTTATTACTTTCACTATTAAAATGAAAGCTGTTCGTATGCCTGACTGATTTAACAATATGCTTTGAGGATTCATTTTATTTGCATATAAAAATCCTTTGGGGGATGGAGCATCCACATGCAGTTCCGATTGCCCCCAACACTTCTTTGCTTCAAGAATTCAACAATCGTTTCAAAAGCGCAGAAGAAATCAAAAAGATGGCTGAAAGTGATACAAGCATACCACTCATTCCTCAAGACCAGGTTTTGACACTGAAAGGAGTTCAACCTGGAAGAAAGAAAGTTGGCCGAGGTATAGTTTTCATGAAGGACTTTTTCATTTTATACATACAGGCCTTGCTCTCCAAGTTGGGAATTCGTCGATGGGCCCCGAATCTTGATGAGGCAAGCGACACCCTGTATAACGAAGCCTGCCGAATTAGTGCGATTCAAAGCTTTCGCCAGGTTGCTATTGGGGGTGCTTACGAGCACATGAATGTTAATCTCCGTTATCTCAGCGATATTCAATTACTTCATTCAACCTACAACCATTATGTCCATTACTACATGACTCAACGATTTAAGAAAGAGGTGAAGGAAGCTGGAAAACACAAAAAAGATCAAGAGAAAGGAGCAATTCAATTATCAAGGAAACGTGTAAGAGTACTTAATAATAAAGAGGTTGCTCTTTTTACTTACTGACATGTTTTTTTGACAGCTTTGTGATATTCGCTACAAATTTGGAGTAGCCAATAATTTTCCAAAGCGCTACTTAAATATTTTGTCCAAGACCGAAGCTCATAGCGATGATGAGTACATATCCAAGAACACCTACAAAATAAACAAGCTCAATTTCCGCTCAGAGAATGCAACCAAATTCATGAGACGTGTGGATGAGGAAATTGAGAAAGCAGAAACAATAGAAGGAAAGCGATCCAAAAGACGAAACAGAATTGAAGTCAATCCACCAAAGCTTTCAACCTATTCTCAACCTCCCAAAGGCTTGCCGATTGACTTCTACGATCCAAAATGGTTCAATAATTGCCCTGTTGGTCAAAAGACAGTAGTTGCAGATGCATTCAAGGTGGCATTCTTACCTGATGCTTCCCAATCTATTCGTGGTATAAAACATCCAGATGAGCGGCTTAGTGACCGAAACTTCACCGAGAAGTATTGGGAAAGGTGCACTGCTGACTATGACCTTTCCCACGAGATTGCCAAGGAGGATGAAGATTTGGATAGCGATGATGATGAGGATGAAATTAGTGATGAGACTGAAAGTGATGATCATATAGAAGAGGAAAATTCTGAAATGCAGGACTACGAAGAACAAGAATTCAATACCCTTTTAGATAGAGATACAGAAATGGCCCATGAGCAAGATCTTGATCAATTTGTTGTAGGGGGATCGGGCTTTGCTGTAGGTGATAATGAGTGGTCAGGTGATTTGTAATATTGATTTCCTTCATTGGCTAGATATTATAATTCTTGAACTTCCTCTTATGTTTGACAATTTTTTGCGTATCTCAAGCTCTTCATTTCTAGTAAATTGTACATAGCTCTTTCCTTGTTCGTGACATATTTATGTAATTAAAAAATTAAGCCTGATTAGAATTCTCGAAATGAAAAAAATTACTTATCGGAAAAGAAAAATATAAGTCATAAGATTTCTCTGTGGCTTTGAAAACTCAAAGAGAGGAATCTGCGAAATTCCTACTGAGATTTATGGCTTATGAAAACAGTATGGATTTTTTGATAAAGGGAGAGAAATCTGTGTTAACAACCTTAAAGGGGAAAAAATACGTAGTGATATAGAACACAGGAGAAAAATTGGGCACAAGCTAAAAGTAACACATATCAATTTAATCAAATCATTTCTCTGTAAACCCAATTATTCAACGCACTCTTATCCACAAAATAAAAAATGTCACCTCTTACCACATTCGTCAACATTTCAGCAGCAACAGGAATGTTTACAAAAGTGGTTCTCTGCAACTGCGATGAACCAACATTTGCTGTCCTGAACATAAATCAAAAGGAGCGAATTTTCATACATTGCCCTCACAAATATTCAATAAATTTTTTTTCAAAACGGGGTTGTAATTTCTTTGGTAAGTTTCCTTGAAACAGACACCCTTATCCTTTTCCAATAAATTGACCAGTTTCATTACCAAGCATGGATGGATGACTATTCTTGGGAAAACAAAGTGTTCAAGACCCCGATCTTAGTCACAGTACAACCTTCCTTTTGGGAAGGCTTTCAAGCGCGCAATTTACAACGCCTTCTATTAACAGCTCAAGCAAGCTCTAGGAAAGGAAAAGAGTTAGTTACAGTACAAGGTTTGTTTTGAAATGGTCGAAATCTAATCATGACAAAAATAGGCACTGAAATAGCTATCTTTGAACAGGCAGATCTAGCACTCTCTTAGAATCTCATGGGGTCAAAAATAAATCCCAAATGCTTGAGATGCATGCGTTAATTGAATTGATTGATAGCACTTTAGCTTCAACATACGAAGAGTTGAATTTGGAAATGGTGATTGGAAGAATGCGTGTTATTAGAAGAGTTTTACATACTTTTGTAGATGATTCTGGCCTGCTTTGAATAAATTAGACATGCTTTACTTTTTGTTACGAATTCTTTGTGAATTGATTTTGGAGTAATATCTGAATCATTAGCGTTCAAGTGTGGCAAACTAACTGTGGAAATTACCACATATTTTTGTAAATAGTTTTTGGAACTAGCCAGGTTTTTGGATTTTTCATGTCTCATGGTTTTATCAAAGCCAAAGCTTACAATTGCTTATCGAATTAATACAATGATCACGGTTTTTTGTATTCAAACATGTCATCAACATGATCATTTCATAAATACAAACATAAACTTTGAGAAAGATAAGAGAATAACCAGTGAGCTTGAAGCTCAAACTTCATTTATTTCCAGACCAACAAACCTATTGATAAAACGCAAAAGAAAGCTTATTTTTCTGCAGCCTAGAGACCAAGCTGGAAGTTGCCGATAAGCTACCAAACCCAAAACCTCACTCACCGAAACAAAGCACAGCCTTTGTGTCGGTACAACATGAGCAATCTCCAAGCCATCTAAAAAGGGCTGAACTTGTTCAAAACCATATTCTCGCTTGTTTACTACCTCATACTCCTCCAGAACTATCAGCGGACCAGAATGCAATTCAGGTTCTCTGAGATCTAAAATATTCATAATTCGTCCAAATTTTTCTTTCCTTCCACTTCTGAGCTTGACGCAGTTATTAGGAGAATTGACCGATAGTTTTAAGTCCATTAGCCAGTTCAGAGATTGCAAGTTGATTGCAAAATTTCGAAGTACTAATGAATTGTATGGGTGAGGGAGCATACGGAAGTCACGTAAATCTGGGTGCTTTTGTTGTAGGTATTCCAACAATGTGCTATAAGTTTCTTCATTCATTTCCTGATATTTAGGTGACATTTCTTTGTCAGGATAAGATTTCTTGAGCTTGAAGGCTTCAAGCCTTTGCCTTTGACAGAACTTTGCCATGAAAGTTTCCTCCATTGCACCTGTAATTCAGAGTAAGAAAATCAAAAAAATGTTAAGAAATTTTATTGATTAAAGGAGTACTAGCCTGGAAGAAAGTTGCATTTGAGGTTTTGAATTTCCCCCACAAGACGCTCTCCAGCAAATTCTGAAATTCCCATCGGTGGTCCCCAATTTTTCAGCTGCTCTGGTATGTGCATCGCGTAGTGGTGATTTGGAACATTTCTGCATTTGGGAAAGATCTTTGATGATGTGTGCTGATAAGTGCTGTAGCTTTCAGAAAACCGTTGTGGATAATTATTTTCAACAACTTTTGCACCAACAATGTTCGTACATTGCACAAGCGAACCAAAATTCAATAGCAAATCAAACGACTTCCCTGTTTGATCATTTACTGCAATTCCCCACAAGACTTCAGTAAATACCATTGGGAGATAAACCGAAAACAAGCAGTTCCACTCGCTTGCTTTGAGCTTCCCAATCTGTGATTTGCCAACCAAAGGGGGTATACGTGTGACTCCTTTTGGAACAATTACCTCGCAAATTTGATCTCGAATCCTTTTCTTGAGATCTTCTGAAAGAAAGCCCGAGTTCTCATCATCACTTTCCAAGGTTAGCTCCTCGTCTATAGACATTCTGGTATCTTCTTCTTGTAACTGCTGCAATGGTTCCAAAGCTTCAGAATTTTCATATGTGTTCAAAATCTTGGAATCAAATCCCCACCGGCTTATAAAATGATGCTGAAGGACACCCTCGAACCAATTATGCATCACGCCTAAGGCAATGTTGCAAACTGGGTCCCAGTAAGGTAAACGATTGAGCTCAGACCAGCGAACTCCTGTTTGCATCGCTACCTTCTCTCGGCTGAATGCAGATTTCATGTCTTTCCAGTGATGTGCTGCTTCCAAAACATTTCTTCCTTTGCGAGGACGTCCTAGCTTGAGTTTATGCCGATCTGATGCATTGATTTCACACCAAGAACAAAACTTAGTGGCTGAATGTGATTTGAATCCTGCTACTTTGTGAACTGCAACAATATCGCCAACCAGTGTGACTAATTTCACAACAACCTTCCGTCCATGAGGATATTTTGGTGTCAAGATGGTGAGTCCCTTATTTAATTCATACAGCTCATTTACTAATGGTGTAAGAATGTTGTTGATGGTAATCATCGTTGGTTGATTCGGGGAAGGAATAATGCCTGCAAGGCAGGTATACCGGGTTTGGTATCGTAAACGTGGTGGGAGATTAAGGCAATTGAGAGAAATAATCCCCATTGATAATTGCCGGCCAGCAAGTTTATTTTTGAGTGGGTTGAACCAATCGATAAACATAGAAAGCCCCAAACAAAGTCCCGAGCCTTTATAATCAGATGAGAAAAGCTTTTTCCAAACTGGTCCTTGGGCCACATCACAAATTGAATTGGAATCATGAGCTTCTAATTCATTTGCCCATTGATCAATGTATTCTTAAACCATAGGTAAACTGAGGAACCATTTCAACCACTCAGTTATGTTTTGCGTTACAAATGTTGAAATTGGAATTCTTGGTTGACGCTGGCCTGAAAGCTGAAGCAAACCTTGGTGTGTGTGTTTTTTCTTTGGTTGAGGCTCAACGAAAATTTGTGCTTTCAGAGATCCTAATAAGGCATTCGATTTGAATAGCCTGGTACCACATGGTTGACTCTTTGATGAAGCTTGATACCCACAGTCTTCTGGTGCTATTTCAATGTCGTACAATGCAAAACATGTTGGACAGCAAAGATATCGCTCAAGGGACGCCTCCAGGTTTAACTGTTTATTGATAGTTCGGACATCTTGAGGAGTAGATGAAACAAAGCTGGAATCAACACCAAACCTTTGGGAAACCGATTCAACAATTTCAACAAGATCATCCCTGGCTTTTCTGCAATTCAGTTTGCTGAGCCCACAAGCTAAGTGGAGCCACATGATAAATCGCATTATAAGACCTGTAAATCAAAAATAAAATTAAAGATAAGCAAATTATTGAGGGCTGAGATTAACATTTTGTACACACAAATAATTTCGTATTCAGTACTTCTTTCTGGTAGGCTTTCATTTTCATCGTCAGAATATGAAGTTGTTGTTTTTTCCTTTTTGGTGAATGAAATAGTTGTTTGTGGAATTGATTTTAACAATTTTTTTTGATTAATTTGACTTATTTCGTTGTCTTCCTGTTTCAAAAACTTTGCCCAATGTCTTCCACGAGTCGTTCGATGGACAAATAGTCCATGATGAGTATGGCCTTCAGCATCGGTAATGGTGTTCTGTCGACATTTGGGGCATGTGCAGAGCTCCATCGAAAGGCTTGAAGACTGACTTTTGGGTTTCTTCTTGCCAAATACCTGAGAAAGTAAGAAGCGAAGTGGAATAACGTCGTGGAGTATTTTGAATTGAGACAAAGCAAAATGGAGAAATAAAAAAAAAGGTTGATTGAAATTTAGATTGAAGAGAGGTGAGTGATAAAGAAATTTTTACGAGAGATTAAAAAAAAGCTAATTCGACAAGAAAGCTTAAGTCAAAGTATGTGCTATGAGGATTTGACTAGTCGTGCGACTGTGCGATGCGGGGGGATTAACATCAGGTGTTTGCCGGGGGTGCACTCGGCCACGTTGCCTTAAAATAGATCCATTTTAATTAATTTACAAACTGAAGTGATTTTCTATTGCATTAATTTCTCACTATATTTTTAACTTTTCTCTTGATATTGAGCTATATAACCGTGAAAGCCTCCTATTGATACATAATTTTGGAATACTTGTGAAACTACGCACTATCTTTCTTAAATTATTGCTATTTCATCAATCTTTCAACATCTCCTAAAACAAAAAAGAAATCTCCTTCATGGTTATTTTTCCTCCTCATCACTCTTGACATTTCCTCCATTAACCGATGACAACCACCTTTTTTTTCTTCCTAAATGATTCTTATGGACTTATCTTCTATTTCTTCTGAGTAATAGTTATTTTATTTTATCTCCAATACATTAAGTTATTGAATTGTTGAAGTTTAGTGAAGAGATTTACAGTAATTTATTTTTTATACATGTCAGTTTCTAAAATATTCTATTTGATTTCAGCACACAAATGCGCTACTAGGACACAGTAATCTCTGAGCTATAATATATTTCAAGGATTTTCTCTAAATGTTTAGTTTTCAAAAATAATAATAATAAAACAATTAATACTCCCAACTAGAAAACAAAAAATATGATTGATTAAATAATACCAGATTATAAAGAATCTATTATTAATAAAATCTCAATATAGTTTAAATTAAAAAACGCATAAAAATAATTTCTTTTTAGAAAATATTTTATATTATTTTTCATTCTGAAACTTTATCCAAAATTCTTGTTTCTAAACTAAGCTTTCTGAGAGCTAACAGAGTTTCTTGTTCTAATTCTGAATTTCATGAGCCTCATCTTGAGCAGATACCAATAGATAATAATGGTAGCATACAGATTTTTCACAGGTGAAAAACCTTTAAAAAATCATAATAAGTTTCTTTCATAAGCTATATGCAGAGCTTACTGCTTTAATTCTCTTGATTATATGAAACTATTCCAAAAATATCTTCAAGATAAATCATCAATATAGTTTTGAGCTTTTGTTGATAAAGCTTCAAACTTATATTATTATTATTTATTTCACTACCAATATCCATCCTTATTGAAGAATCGAGAAAAAAGCTCAAGAGAAAGTTTTATTCCATAATACTGAAATTAAGTTAAGAATACCACTACGTTCTCCAAAAATTTAGTTGATTGAAAAATTAAAACTTTCATTATCTCTGTGAATACTTATTAATATTAATTTCAACTAGGAATCTTTTTTCACTAAATCATTTTTTGTAGTTTGAATAATTACTAAGGAATTTTTTTCCAAATCTTTTGAAAAAAAACGATATATAATTGAATTAAGGAAAATAAAAAGGTATAACCAAGAAATAATTTTCAGAATAATCTTCTTATTGCCCTCGTCGGAAATGTTGATTTAAAATTGATCTTTGTTTTGTCTGCTTTCCTTATTTATAGGTAAAAAAAGGTTACAAAAAAGGCTCCATTGGATAGTTTCAGGATTAAATATTTTCAAAAAGATATGCTTCAGCTTTGGGTATCTCCTTTTAAAGAGGATTTTGATTATTGATTGGCTCATAGATTCTTTAGGAGAGGAGAAAGGTCGTCTTTTGCCCAAATTTAATAATGAAAAATTTCATAAGACCCATTTCCCTCTTTTTTTGACACAAAGATAATTTAAAGCTTTCCCAAGTAGAATTTATTTATGAAGATCATTTTGAATTTTCCAAAAAAGAATACTCTTTTTCAGATAAGAAGAGGGTTTGAAGCTTTTTGCATAATATTTTTCTCCCAAAGTGGTTTTTAAAATTAATAAATCAATGATATTATCAAAACAATATATTCTCTTGAGCTGCTTTACCAAGAAAAGTTCATAAATTTAATACTAAATGTATATAGTGATTTTTTAGCTTTATGTAACCCCCTATGTATATTTACAAAAAATGAAAAACCCGAAATATTTGACTATCAAAGTTATAAGTCAATTGAGACCTCATGTTGATTTAAAGACAATGAACTCAACCTTTGAAAATCTGAATTAGCATCAATAAGTGAATCAAGCACCTTTAAGAATGATTAGTATATGCATTTTGACTCAAACACTAGATATTGGTTGGCTATTTGAGCTTTGAAATTGAATTGCATATTGATAAGCTTCTTTTAAATTTAAATTTTATTTTATATTGAGATATTAGCATAAGATGAAAGCTAAAGGCTCATAAAAAGCTTTAATTTCACACACAACCTTCATAAGATTGTCCAAAGCTAAAACCTCCACTCCATCCATATTCAAGAAATTTGGTACCCTGTAACATTTTTTCCAAAATCCCTTTTCCCCCTTCTTTATATCCCATCATTCTCTTTTATCAAAGTTTCACCTAAATTCAAGTTTTGATTATTCCAAGTCAAATACTGAGTCTTCAAAATTCCCCACAAAAAGCCTGTGGTGTAATTTCTAGTAAAATTGATAAAATTGAGAAAAAAATTATTAATTTTTGCATTTAAAGATATTAAAAAGATGTATATTTATTATTTCTCATGCCTAAATTGTTTTTGTTCGGAGTGAAATCACATAATAAAGGGATTAAGATACCTTTTTGTGAAAAAATTTATTTTATTCCAAGAAGAATTTGGTTCCTTTGTCATCCATGTCTCCAGTTTAGCTCATTGAGCACCTCCATGGGTTACCCTCAGGCTTAAAACAAGTATTTTTGTTTCTCTTTTTTCCAATTTTTATCTTTAGACTCAAGATAAATTATTAGATATTTTTAAGAGTCTAATATATTAGCGATAAATTCAACCACAAGGGTTTTAATTCATTCAAAAAATCTACAAAACCATGACATTGAATAATCTTGCTATTTGAAGTAGTATTGTAGCTTCAATTGTTTTATTATTAATCTTTTATCCGTTCCGTATCTTTCAAAATCACAACTAAATGGCCAAAAACCTATTCAAAGTACTTTGAAGGTATTTTTCAAAGTATTGGTGAGTTTATTTGATTAATTCTGAAATTTAGTTTTTCAAATTCCAAACTTTTCTGTCAGAATTAAACACAATTATTTTCCGAAATTGGGCACATTTTTTTATTTGAAATTTTAATCTTCAAATACTTATTCTAATCCATCCTAGTATAAAATTACTTCTTATAATTATCTTACTACTAATATATAAAAATTCAGAGAAATAACCATTAAGCTTCTTATGTGCTTTTGGTTAAAATAATATTTCATTATATTTCCCATAATAAAGGCTGAATTATTCTTGATGAATCATAATATTATGAAGATATTCATAGAACAATCTTACACGAAGGATAACTTTCTACCTAAACACAATATTTTTAAATTAAATAAATCCTTGCAAGCTATGTTATTCATGGTTTACCTTGATTTTTACTTGGGAACATTGAGATTTATTAAAATTAGAGTTCCTATTTTCATATCTGGGGACAAACAAAAGGCGTTTTGAGCAGGAATCCTATTATTCAGACATACGTTTTGTTGGATTAAGAATCACATGGCTGTATAGGCACTATAATTTGAGCCATTAGATAAATTATTATCTGAATATCTTTTTATATTAAGATAAAATTCATGCTTGTTATTCCTCACTTTGTATAAAAATAAGGTTAAACAAGGAGCTCCACTAGCTCCTTGTAAATTTGTAAAATCTTTCAGGACTCAGGAGTCAGAAGACTCATATAATAGCTAGGAATTTGGAATATTCCCAGAAGGAATTCAGACAATTATTATTTTTCTAACTTATAATTTGCCTTTTTTTTTGATTTTTTCTTGATAAAAATCTGGTCCATTTGAATCTTAATAGAAGAAAGTTATAGGAATTCATAGGAAGTCCATCCACTTATGGAGAGAAAACAATATCTCTTTTAAGAGAAGAGGGCTATCCATGTGAGAAAAATTCTAGAATACAGGGAAGCTTTGCAGAATTTTATATATCATTTTTTCACCTCAAAGGGTAGCATCCTTTTTGGTATCATCCCCCACACCACTTTTTTGAATAGCATTTGGGATAAATTTTTTTGAATAAAATATATCAAAATCAGTCTTTTATTTCTATTCTCTCAGTTAGGATTTGAGCTGTTTTTAACAAACCTCATCCAAAATTACAGGAACAAATTAAGCCAAAGTATGGTTTTCTGGGTTTCATTTTGGAACTAGAGGAGGTAATATGATGGAGAATCTACCAAAGAAATGCAATCGCTGAATATTCCATAAATCAAACACCCCATGTAATTATGGTACTTATAAAATCAAAATATTCTTATTGGTGACGAAGCTCCCTTATCTTTTTGAAACCTTTTTTGTCGGGGTTTGCTGTGATTCAGACAACTATTAATTTGATTTCTTTTATATTACACCAACATTCAAAAAAATAAATCCAAAGTTGCAATTTTCTGACCCAAATGAGTGGAGATTATAAAATTCAAAACACCATGAGATAATTAATCAAATAAATTTCTCCCCAAGTGGGACCTTTTTTCAGAATTTTGAGTAATTTCAGAGAAAGTTTAAAGCTTATTTTCCCCGTAATTATATCTCATTCTGAAGCCTTAGTTGCAGAATGAGGTTTTAAATTGCACGTCATGGGAGAAAATTCAAAGGTCTGATAGACAATATTGTCCAGAGAGATAAAATGAGGACAATCTTTCAAAAGGATGAGAGTATTGGGTATTTTGTTTGGGGAGATAGTTAGAGGAATGAGTAATATAATGAGAAGAAGAACAAAAAATACAGGTTTTTATACCTATTTTCTATTGAGTCTTTCATTCCTGAAACAGGAAATAAATTTGTGGAAGGATCTTATAGTATATTTTGATAAGATTAAGCTCTTCAATGTTTTTTTCTATTTAAAATAATTTATCTCTCCTTTTATGCTAGAGTCTTTTTTTCATATTGAATTTATTAAATAAGGTCTTCTGTAACCTCCTTCCAGTACTATTCAGAGTTTACAATAAAATGGCTACCAATTTTTAGGCTGAAATTCCCATAACCATAGAAACAAAATATGTATTCAAAATGTCATCCTAGAAACTTTGTAATCTAGTCACCTGTTCAAAAATAATGAGCTTAAATAATAATATAACCAAATACAAAATGACAACATACACTAAAAAAATATTTAGATATAGTTTTTTGTATCATCACTTCTCTAGTAATTTTCATAAGAAAGCTCAAATATATTTTATCAATCCAATATTTTTTTCAGGTGTTTTCTTTATCAGAAAAGTTGTGCTTGTATTTTTTTTCAAATCGTCTTGGTTCATCTTCATTTAATTCATTGTTCTCTTCCAAAACCTGATTCATGGTTCAAGATACTGAGGGGTAAAGAATTTTAATCACCAGCCATGGGATAATTGTACTCAGATAGTCTGTAGGCCTCAATATTCCAGACTCTAGAGGTATCAAGGTGAACATGTGGTTAAATGTTGGATTCTTTTATTCTTTTTGATGAATTCTTGTTCCTGCTAATTTGATTTCAAATCTCCATGTGTTTGTTTTTGTTTTATTTTTGAACCCACTGAATCTTTCTCTTATTTTCTGCATTATATTGGGTTCTTAGTATATATTTTCTATAAGTAATTACTTTCAGAAATCTTTCTATGTGAATTTAGAATTAGAAGCACTTTCAACATTCTGAATCATTGAGTTAGTTTCATTAATAGATCTTTCAAATGAGTCTTCTCCAAAAGTGGAAAATACATCATTGGAATATTTTTTTCCAAGTTAAAAATATTATATTCAAATTGATTCGCTGCATACAGTTCTGAAAATAATTTCTTTTCATTATTTGTTCAATAATTGAAAAATGACTCAATATTACCCAAAGAGGATCATTCCACCAGGAGGTTTAAGAACCATTCAAAATTCAATACCTCTGTTTTGAGATTACTCATGGTTTCAAGGGCTATCTTGGGGTTATTTATTCATTTAATACCTTGATAGTTGCAACTCTTTACTCTTAATTCTCAATAAATTCTCCTTTTCATTTTCTGTCTTAATTGAGGTTCTTTTATCAGGGCCTAATCAATTGGAATTCTTGGTTAATTGATTCAGCATTTCAGGAGTATCAATTGAATTGGAGTTATCATTCATTTATTCTGAAATTTATCAAGAATTATTGATTGATTGAGATGATTCTTCAAGAGATTGACTTTACCTCAAGACTCTGATGTGGTTTGATTTATTTACTTTATTTGATGCTTCAGGATAGCTGATTTATCCTCAAGATTGGATTTGATTGATTGATTTGAAGCTCACTCCTCAAGACATTGAATTGATTTTCCAAGATATTGACTGAATTCCTCAAGACATAATTTATTTTATTTTGAATTTACTAGATTCACTTGATTTGATTTATTGATTGAAATTGATAATCCATAAGAATTTTATTCTGTCATCTTCTTTCTTCAAAATTTATTCATAGTTTTTCACTTCAAGACTGTTGATTAATTTCTCAAGTTCATCAAGATTCTCATTTAATTGGTTTTTATTAAGCCTTGTTTTTATTAAAAGTTATCATCAATTTTGTTTGGTATTCTTCAATCATGCCACTTCAGCATAGTCCACCAGCCAAGAATAAAAGATCCTGGTGATATCAAGCTGTTCTCACTCATACAGCAAGGGCTCTTCTTGACCACCCACCATGAGTTCATCAAATGAGTGCAAATTTGGACATAGGGCCACCAATGGAAGGAGGAAAACCCTCCAGAAGAGGAGGTGTGAAGTCTGGAAGATCAAGGTAATTGTCTGCGCTATTGGGTGGCTACCCTTGCATTTCTCATGGGCCTAGGAGCAGATTGGGGGAAGCTGAGGATGAAGCAGGGTAGGAGTCTTGGGAAGAGGAAGAATCTGAAGATACTGAAGTGGTAGTTTCCTGGGTAGGTGCCTCTGAGGCTCTTGAGGTTGCAAATCTAGCCCTCTCTAATCAACCTCTTGTCTCTCAAGCTGAACTAAATTTTGTCAAGATGATGGAGCAGATGACTCAATTTATAAGACAACTCACTCAAGCAGTTTCCCCCAATGGATATTTCAAAGGCCCCACCATTCAAGACTCCATAAATGAAGGCACCTGATTCCTTTGACAGTACTAAAGCTTATAGATTGAGAGGGTTTATTAAATCCTGTGAATTAATCTTCCATAATGACCCAGAAAACTTATTCTCTGACAGAAAGTGTGAGGCTTAGAGGTATTTTCATATACCCAAAAGACCACAAATGATAAATCAAGATACAAATATAAATAAAAGAGGTTTATTTATATTATAAAAAGAAAAATTGAAATATAAATACAAATTTATATTTAAAAACTGAAATTTAATTATAATTTAAAAATTAAATTACAATAAAATTTAAAATTATGAAATTACATTTTTACTTGTAAAAATTAAGTAAAAATTAATTTTCAATAAAAATTGTGAAATAAAAATATTTTTGCTAAAAAGTTATATAAAATATATTATAGCTTTTTATCCAATAAATGAACATAAGGAAATTATCACACCATTGGATTCCTCATCAAAAATAAAGTGGGTTCACCCCTGGATGAAGTTTCTGTAACTCAACCCTAAATGAGCTTAAATTAAGTTTTTAGTATTTTTTGTACAAAACTATGAAAATCCTCAGAACCTTAATTGAATTCACACCACATGTGGTGTTAACAAACAATTTTTGTGTTAAAATTGAGGTGTTGTGTTTAGTTTAGATGTTATGAGGAACTAATGTATTCTCAATTGAATTCAATTGAAATGTCAAAATGTGCACATGTATTACATAAGTGAACTTTAATTTACATATGAGGTATCAATTATTACAGATGTGTAATTAAAAAGTTAATTGAACTACATGTGTAAATTATGATTGTATTACATGATGAGGAATTAAAGAAAAAAGAAATTGGAAAGATTAATTCTGGGGGGGAAAAGACACTCTAGCTCTAAGGGGGAGCTAGACCCCCAAAGTCCTTTGTGACTGGTGTGCAATGTCAAAATACATGCAAAAGCTAATTACCTTTGGCCTGGAATTGAGTCTCAGGGTCTGTGACTCAATTGATGATGAGGTTTTGATACCAACCAGGGTAGTTTTAACTGCTGCCAAGAGGGTAAAACTACCCTTAAGTTAAAAAAATGTTAGTAAAAACAGTTTTAACTGGTTTCTACGCCTCTTCCACACATTCTGACGTGTTATGAAGGCTCTAGACCAGGTATTCCTATAGTAATGGCTTATTTAAGGGTCTTAAATGGCAAAAATAGCAAAAAATGGCTTAAACCAGCCCTTTTTTTGGTCTAAACCAGGGTTCTATGATGCCATAATTGGTTTTTCTGTTGTCAGACTGTCTTTCACGACTGAAAAGAGTAAATTTTACTTTTGGAGTAACAAAATTGATGGCTATAAAAGAATGTCTTTTTTGCCCCACTTTTCTGTTCATGTTAGAATCTTTTCCTTTTATAATTAGTTTAAACACTGTTAAAGCAATCAATAAAAGATCCCAACCACCCTTTTTTTAATCATTTTAAACTTTTTCACTGCGTGAAAAAATTATTACAATCATTTTTTGTGACTCTTATAATCATTTTTACCCCTGAACCACCCCAAAAGTGAATTAAAGCATCCTTCATCACTGTTAACTTTGTCACTTTGTTTCAAATTCACTCTGGTCACTTTCGGGGGTGTTTTCTCTTTGAATATCTTCTTAAAGATTTTTTACTTTAATTAATGGCTTGCAGTCCTTTGCTCAATTAACTCCAATTGAAATTGCTCTTGAAGAAATTTCTTTTGTAGCCTTAAATATCTCTTGTAGAGTATTTTTGGATAAATCTTTATTGTTGGTAAAACAATGAATTTTTATTATATTATTGTTTTATACTTAAAAAGTTAAACACAAGAAAATTGGTGTGTTTTCCCTTTAAAAATACTATTCCTTACTATTTTTAAATAATTATACCTTATACAAATTTTGAGGACAGGAAAAGTACTTGATCTTTTATCAAAGTCTCATATCCACACCTTACATTTGGGGGCCCAGCCGTGATATTTTACCTGTGACATATTTTTTTACTCTTTTCTTAATCCTTTTTCTTATATTGAAAAATTCAAAAAAACATATAAAAAATACTTATAATTCAAAAATTCCATAAAAGAATAGTTTTTTCATTTTATAAGTGAGTCTTATATTTTTATTTCTTTTTTGGAATACCTTTTTTACTTAATTGATTGGCTTTTTCATTAATTTTAGTGTATGACAACATTATAAGACAAGAAAAAATTGAAACAGCCTCCACAGTTACTAGCATTATTCCTGCAAGTACTGTAATTTCTGATCATAATAGCACTGTTATTATAACTCAGAATAACCAACAAGAGCCAATTTCTTCTGAATTGATCAACTTGGACATCAGTAATACTCTTCAGAAAGCTAAAAATTTGGCAAATAGTAAGGTTTTGACGTAAAATTACTATTTTAAGCCCCTTTTAATCATGAAATATGCCTTCAACCAGATCAGGAGCAAGCTATAAGCCCTCAAGTAGCTCCCAAAAGGGTCATAGATGTGATTGCGGCAGAAGGCAATCAGATACAGAAGGACAAGGGTCAGTAAAAGCCTTCCACAACAGCAAATTGTCCAATTCTGAAGCTGATGACACTATTTTACCTCCAAAAAGAGCTGACACCACCACAAGAAGCCTGAGTGAACATTTAGAAAGCCATCTAGAAGGCTTACAACAATGCACTGCAGAACAAAGAGTATCAGATCCTTGCACATCTGTGGAAAAAATGCATGAACTCATACCTTACTGTAAGAAAATTCCTGGGTCATCCCAACACTTGCAAGTTACTCAATGGATGGCATCCATTGATGGAAAAAAAGAATATGATCCTTTTAACAGCAGAATGGAGGAAAAACAACCCTCCACCACAAAAGCAAGTTCCAAGACCAGCCCCAGTGGCCAGCAGCAGCAATTCCAACGTGAAAAAGCAGCCATCAGCTCAAAACAAGGGCAAATGGAATGCACCAGCCCCAAAGCCTTACAGTAAGGGCTACAGGATTCCAAAGATTCAGCAGGATGCCATGGAAAATGTGTTTCGGATGGCCAGAACCATGATGGAATTACAAAGCAGGAGGAAGCCAGATTAAGATTCCAGAAATATTATCTGATATATTTGATTCCATCACAGAATTGTATGAAGCTATAAATGACGTGAAAAAACATCTTTCTGATAAAAATGAAACCATTTTTAAAACATTAAAGCAAACAGCTTGAGTCTGTGCCAAATTGATGAAGCACATATGTGTTTTGAGAAAGTTTTAAGAACAATTAAAACTTCCAATAATGATAATTTTTTGGCAATAAAATAAATGAACAATCTGCCATGAATAAAGAGCTAACAGACAAATATTCTAAATTCATTATTGATGACATAATTGAAACAAGACTTAAACAACCCATAAATATTATCAAGCAAGATAACAAGAAAGTCCTTGATGACATTTAAAATTCATTTACTGAAGTAAAGACATATACCATTGCCTTGAAAAATTGTTTTGATTCTTAACAAGAAGAAGTATCAAAATTATCAATGAAATTGAATCAAGTCACTGCTGATAATATAAGACAGACAGAGGTATGGCAAGAGCTGACACATAAAGAGGACATGTATAAAATTGAAGTAATAAATTTAATACAAGCCTTCCAACATGAATACAGGAATTCCCAAAGGTGTAGGAACAGTAAAATGATCAATATTGAACAAATACTGAACACCTTACCAAGAATTTCTACACCTCTGAATCAAAATGAGGGCATAAGAATTCCAAATCCACAAGTATTGGATCCTGATAATTCACAGTTAGAAAATGAATTGTCCACTTCTTTTCATAAATTGGAACCATCAATGGGACAAGCACTTCTGAAAGAAGTACCAAAACTTAAAGAATGGCCTCACTTCAGTGGTGAAGGAGAATATTACCATATGTAATTCAGCAGAGGAATTGGCATGATCAAAGAAGATTTTGAATTACCAGACAGATTGGTAACAGCAAGATTTAATACCTTGTTTACCAGATCAGCTCACAGATGGTATATCAAATTAAGACAAGCACATGGACACCAAAGTTGGTCTTGGTGGGAACCCAAATTATCAACAAATGGGCCAATGTTGCTTGAAGATTTAAAGTGGAAACAGCCTTTGAATCTGCCAAATTTAATGCTGATAAAGACAAAGCTTTACCATAGTTTTGCCAACATAAAGACAGACTAACAGCATTATACCCTGACATGTCAGAATTTATGATCCACAGAAATATTCTGAGACAATGTGGAGGTGACTTAGAGTATGCTGTCAAAAGAAGGACTACTGAACAATCTTCAGCAGAGGATATTATCAATATATTAGAAGAAGTAATGACCAGAACCAAAATTGGTTCTAGTAGGTTGAATCTCAAAACAAGGTTTAATACACCTTGGAAAGATTCTGTGGACAAAAACCCCAAAGAAAATTCTAATAATAGGTATAAATCTGGAGATACAGTAAGAAAGTGCCATATTTGCCAGAGCACCACCCATTTAGCCAATACATGTCGAAAAAGGGGGAAAATCAAAGAAATTGATATTGAAAAAGAACCTGATGTTGAAAAAGATGACATAATTGAAGACAATTCAGATGATAAAGCATCAATATCTTCTGAATCTTCAAAAGATATAGAAAATATCAATGCCAATTTTGACATCATGGAATCTTATTCCCACTTGCCACAATCGAGTAATGCTCAGCTTGATTTATCAAAAGCTCAAGATGCACAACTTATGAAAACAAAACCAAACAGGGGAAAAGGTTATACAGCTGGTAACTCCTGTATAACAGAAGTGGTGATTGACAACAAACCCACTAAGCTTTTTCTTGACCCAGGAGCCTTCTGATCTTGTGTTGGTGAATCTTTTATTAAAGCTTGTGTACCAAATTTTGAAGACCAATTGTTACCAATTTGTGGTATTAAATTCAATAGTGCAAGTAATCCAATGAAAGCATTAGGAATTTTTGAGACCAATTTCATATTCCCACACATTAATGGGAATTTAATAATCACAGTCCAATTTGTTGTTATGGAAAATTGCTCTAGTACCCATTTTATATTGAGAAATGACCATTTAATCATGTGTGGGATAGATTTGCATAACAACAAAGACAGATACTTTACTATTGGAGACAATAAGCGTGAGAAATTTGCCTTTTTACCATTTAAAAGACAAATTACATTAAATAAAGTATCACCAGTCAACTTAGAATTGGATAAATCTAAATCTGAACAGTTGTGAGAGGCTGAAATAAGCCTTCATCTGACTGATAAACAGGAAAATGAACTTTATTCCCTTTTGTATGACCACAAAGGAGCATTTGCTTCAGACAAAGAGCCTCTAGGAGCAATTATTGGACATGAAGCTGACATCATTCTTAATATTGAGAGACCTTATCCACCAATCTTGAGAAGACCTGCATACCCAGCAAGTCCCAAGTCAAAAGAAGCTCTGGAAACTCATATCAAAGAACTTCTAGAGCTTGGTGTAATAAGAAAGGTTGGTCATAATGAAGAAGTAGAAATAAATACACCAGTCATAGTGGCATGGTATAATGGAAAATCCAGAATGGTTAGAGGCTTTGGAGCTCTTAACACTTACACTGTTCCAGATAGGTACCCAATACCAAAAATCCAAATTGCCCTTACTCAAATATCTCAAGCAGTGTATATAACCACTATGGATTCCCTTAAAGGATTCCATCAAAATGTTGTGACACCAAGAGCAAGAAAATATTTGAGAATTATTGTTCATTGTGGAGTATATGAATACTTAAGAATGCCCTTTGGTATCAAAAATGAACCTTCTCACTTCCAAAGAATGACGAATGAAACCTTCCCTGAAGAACTTTCAGAGGGATGGTTAATTATTTACATTGATGACATTATTTTCTGTTCCAATACTTGGGAAGAGCACATGTAAAGATGGTTCAGAGGTTTGACAAAAATTCAATCAGTGAACATGAAAATCTGTTTGGAAAAAATTTCATTTTGGATTTAAAGAACTTAAAGCACTAGGATATGTTGTATCTGGTTTTTCCCTTGGAATTGACAAAAATAAATTTTCAGCAGTATTGCTAAAACCTATTCCTCAGAATGAAAAGCAAATTCAGTCATTTTTAGGTTTTGCAGGATATTACAGGCAACACATTAAAGATTTTTCATCCATATCAAGACCTCTTTATGAATTGTGTGACAAAGACACAGTATTTGAAATGACTGTTGACAGAGTCAAAGCCTTTGAGTCTCTAAGAGAAGCCTTGACCACTGCTCCACTCTTACTGATGCCAGACTTTAAGCTACAGTTTAAGTTGTATATTTATTCATCAGGGTATGGGATGGATTCTTGTGAACCTTTGAGATATGACCACATACCCAAAAAGGTCACAAGAAATATTTTATAAACTTATAAGTACCTTAAAAACTATAAAAATATCATAAATTGGTACAAAATTTGGTTTAACTTAAAAACCAATGGTTCAAAATGTGAAATAAATTACACCATTGGATTCCCCATGGTAAAATACACATATACCATTTTTATGGCATATCTGTAAAGTCAATATTTAATAACTTATAAGTAATAATAACTTATAAGTAACAATACCTTATCAAAACCACCAATCCTTATTTATTTCAAACACTAATGAAACAGCATGTGAAATAAATGGTACCATTGGATTCTCAATGAAAATCCACACATAAAACAATTAATAAGCTAGGCTTCAAAATCAATACTTAAAGAATTAACCTGAATATATGCACTTTTTTGGTCAACGCATGTATTCAAGGATTTTAGCTTATATCTCTTTAGTTATACATTATAGAGTGATTAACCAGAAATAAAGTCATCACATAATTACTGTAGGAACACAGATATGAAGTTTCTTTCACAAGTTATAAACAGGGTTAAAATCTGTAAGGAATTATTGATTAAAATCAACAGAGCTGTTGACCACTTTGTTGTGAAAGTGGTCCAAACTTAAAAATAAGTAGACAGTTGGATTCTACTAGCTCATTTGTGAATAATGATGTATTTTTTATTATAATATTCAAGGTATAACCCCTTGAAATCATAGTTTGAAGTTTAAAATATTAAATTTCAACAGAAAAGATGAGTTACAAGAAAAATCATCAAAAATAGAGTTTTGATGATGTGATAAAATGCTCTTGGCAGAATAATAGGGTTATTCCAAGCTATCAGAATTGATTCTCTTAATTGCTGTAGCGCTTAAATCTCAATAGATATTAAGGATCAAAGTTGCAGCTTAATTTGATCATTTATGATCACACACTGTAACCTTAAATTAAGTTTAACAGTCATATAAGTGTTAAAATTGGTGAATACTATTAGTTTATGATTAAAACTAATAAAATCCACGAAATTTGGGGTTCTGCCAAGCCTTTGACGTCATCAGACTTAGAGTTATAGTGATAACTCTAAATAATTGCATGATAGTGATGTAATGGGGTTTGATCATGATGTAATCACCACCAAACCTTAAAATATTGATTAATTCCAGTGGATATGATCAGTACATGTCTACTAGAAGCTTGTTGGACTCTAGGAGGGAGGTATTTACTATAAATAGAGCTCTTTCTGCTCTGTTTTCCCCTCAGACGCATCAAAAACATTAAATAAATACAAACAAAAAGGTGATATTTTTATTCTTAATATATAAAACTTTTATATTATTAAAGACCAAAGTTCATCTTTATTATAATCCTAAATTTTGACGTGATCAAATCGTTTGTTTAACTGTTTTTGTTAAAAATCTCTCTAAAAACTCATTTCCATGTGAAAAAATCAAGAATATTTGGAATTTCTCTATTTTTATTGTAAATACAATTTTTATAAACTGTATTTACATTATTTGGCGTAAAGTATCTCAAAATTATTATATTAAGTGTTACAAGTAGGTTATTTTCTCTTATATTAATAATTTTCTCTATATTATTCTTTTAATAATTCTTTAATTAATATAAATAGTATTTATATTAATTTATAACTTTAATATTAGTAATATTATTGTTATTAATTGTTTTTTATTAATAACAAAAAACAATTTTTTACGCCTTTATTATTTGTTTGTAACAATGATAAAGTGCTTTTAAATATATTAATTATTTTATATTAATATATTTATTTTATAATATAATTTATATTATTATATTTTTATTAACAATATAATTATTTTTACGCCATAATTATAATAATTCTTTATTATTATAATTATTTTTATCTTATTTATTTCATTCATAAGGACCTTCATAGTACAATAAGTAAAATATTAGTAATTTTTACTTATTGTTTCATAGTCAAACCTTACATTTGGGGGCCTGGCCTTGATATTTACTCTAAAAGACCTTTGAAAAGATTCTAATTGGGTTTATCCAATAATAAATTCTACTTATTATCATAAAATTATATAATAATTTTATATTTATTGATTTTAAAAAGCTATTGAGGCATGTGGAAAGCAATTGTACTGTCTTACACGTGGTTTTTCACATCCTTAGACTTGCAAAAACTTTCTTTGAGTCACTCTAGTGATTAAAAAAAAATTTATATTATAAATTAATTTTATAAAAAGAATCATACTCATTTTTATTTTATTCTTTAAAAATAGAAATATAAAAAATATTAAAAAATATTAAAAACCAATAAAAAAGTTATTTTATTCTTTTTAATTTCATTTCTTTCATTATTTTCATTTTTTTTCCATAAAAAAAGATATAAAAGCAATTTTTACATGGAAAATTGCCATATCTTACCAAAAAAAACACTTTTATATAAAAGACTTATATTTATTTGTCTTTTTTAGTGTTTGAAGACAACCCAACAGAGGATAACCAAACCACTGTTGAAAGATTGGTGGAAGAAACTTGTCAAAGCTCTCCAGGACCAATAATTACCAAAAGAAAGAAAGCCAAGAAATTGGACTTTCCAGGACCCACCATTCAAGACTCTGAAGGTGAGTACCTCATTTATAAGTTGCCATAAGAAAATTCCTGTTCTGAAATCCTCTTATTTCTTATTCTTCTTATAATATGACTACCAGAAGAGGCTCCCAATACTCCATCCAATCAGATGGAGCTGGACTCAGAGGTAGAATTGATCCCTCAAAAGGGAAAAGAAAGGGAAATATCCCCAGTGGAACAGAATCCACACAAGGAAGTGCTTTATCCCAAAGGCAAGTCCCTGAAATGCCTATGATATCTGAACCTGAATTGGAACTAAGTATGAGTGACTCAAACAGGTACAAATCACATTCAGAGGGCTCAAATAGACATCTACATGAGCCAGTACAAGCAGTACTACACAGTATACAAGGACAAAGATTGGGAAATGTTGCCTCAAATACACCAAGGAGTGATGAACTCCTGGCACATCCTGAAAAAGTTCCTCAAAGAGGAGGAAATAGTGAGATACTCCAATGGATGGAATCCACTATCATCCAAAACTCAAATCAAAAAGATCAAGGAGTATCATTCCAAAAAGAAGGAGGAAACCAAGGAAGAAGCCCCAGTAGCTTCTACCAGCAAGCCCCAAGTCAACCCACTTCCCCAAGAAGGGAAGAAGAACAAGAAAAAGAATTGGAGAAAACCATATTCCCCAAGCTACAGGATCCCCAAGATCCAAAACGATGCCATGGACAATGTCTTCAACATGGCCAGAACTTTGATGGAATTCAAAGACAAAGAGGAACAAAGAATGAGACAACCCCATTTACCAAAGAAATAACCTTGTCTCCTGATGTTGTAAATACTTTAACAGAGCTTAAAAATAGTATTTTACCTCTCAAAGACATTAAAAATAGTTTATTATCTTTCCAAGAGATAAATAACAGTTTATCATGTTTAACAAAACTTGTTGTACAAAATAAGAAAGAAATTGATAACATAAAATTTATGATTGAAAATAATAAACCAAAAGTATTAATTGAAAATACTCAAAAATTGATACAAGGACAACAAGAGTTGTATAAATACATAAGTGATATCAAAGAAAAACTTTGACAATCAATTATGACGTGAGTATTGACAATCTTACAGAAAAATTAAACAAATTAAGTATTTCTGTAGAAAAATTTAAAGAAAAGACTTCATCACACCAAAAGTTACTTTTGGACCATGTGGAAAAGATTGATGAAGCAAGAATGCATCTGAAAGATGACATTCAAAGTAAAATAAGGCTTATTACTGAAAAAATGGATAAAATTAATGGGGCTGATTTAAATATGCCAAGGTTATCAACACCATTTTCTCACATAAGAAGCCCTGTTAAACCAAAAGAGGAATTAACAAATCCATTCATAACAGACTTGAGTCACCAAGACAATAACCAAGTCTTAATGAAGGAAGCACCTCAATTGAAAGAATGGCCAACATTCACAGGAGAAGGTGAATATGACCACATGTAGTTTATCAAAACAATTGACATGCTACAAGAAGATTATGCCATACCAGATGAATTAATCACTGCAAGATTACATTCATTGTTTGAAAAATCTGCAAAAAGATGGTATTATGGCATAAGGCAAACAAATGTCAAAAATACCTGGTCTTGGTGGAAACAAGAAATAATCACCAGGTGGGCTAATGATTCCTGGAGGTACAAAATAGAAAATGCATTTGAAAATTCTTTCTTTGACCCAGACAAAGACAAACCTTTAACTTGGTTCTTGAAACAAGTTGAAAGACTTAATGCATTATACCCAGAAATGTCACAAAAAATGGTGCACATGAAAATACTCAAGAAATGTGGAGGAGAGCTAGAACATGCCCTAAGAAGCAGGAGTATAGAACCATGTTCCACAGAAGAGTATATTAATGCACTAGAAGACATAGTGACAAGAACAAAAATTTGCAGGACTTGGAAGAAATTGGACATTAAAAGCCCAAATAAACCATTTATCAAAAAAGATAAATCAAAAGAATCCTTCAAGCCCAATACATCCAATAATAATGAGAAAAGAAAATTCCATAAATGTGGAGGTATTGGACACTTAGCCAATAATTGCCTTAAAAAGGCAAAGATTAATGAAATTGTGGAAACAGAAAACCACAATGACAAAGAAGAGGAATCTGACTCTGAAAAAGAGACAGAAGAGTCAGAAAGCTCTGAAAGTGATGAAATCAATATAATTAATGCACAAATTAATAATATTGATATAACGTATGAAGTACTGGATGTTAACTCAAACTTACTACAACTTGGGACATCTGACACAAACCTGACAAACATACAAGATGCCAAAATGTATAGGACCAAACCTGCAAGAGGAATGGGATATACAGCTGGAAAATCAAGTATATGTATTGTTATGGTTGATAACCAAGAAGGAAAAGTTAACTTAGACACAGGAGCATATTGCACCTGTGTTGGTAAAAGTTATTTAAAAACCATTGTCCCAGACTGGCAAGAAAAACTTATGCCAATACAAGGTGTCAAATTTAGTAGTGCAAGTGAGAGAATGAAGCCCCTTGGAATAATTGGGTTAACACTAATTTTTCCTCATCCCTCACAATGTGTCACAATCAGAGTAGAGTTTTTAGTAATGGACAGCTGTACTAGTAATCACTTCATCCTTGGAAATGATTACTTATAAATGTATGGTATAGATATCTCCAACCATAAGGATAGATATTTTACCATAGGAGACAACAAAAGACAAAATTTTGGCTTCTTAAATAACAAAAAACAAATCACAATTATTAAGAATGAAGAAAAAATTCCAGAAAAGGAACTTTTTATATCTGAACAACTTAAAGAGGCAGAATTCAATCAAGAATTAACAGAAAAAATGAAAGAAAAATTGATTGACCTCTTATTTAAGTATAAAAATGCCTTTGCAACTGACAAAGAGCCACTAGGTGCCATAATTGGACATGAAGTGGATATAATTCTCAATGTGGAAAAACCCTACCCACCTCTGTTAAGAAGACTTGCTTACCCAGCTAGTCCAAGGGACAGAGAAGCCTTAAAGGTACACATTAAAGAATTAATGGACCTTGGAGTATTGAGAAAGGTGGGACATAATCAACAGGTAGAAGTCACTACACCTGTCATTATAACTTGGCATAATGGAAAATCAAGGATGGTAGGAGACTTCAGAGCCCTGAACACCTATACCATTCCAGACAGGTATCCAATACCTAGGATCCATGAGACATTGACACAATTTTCACAAGCTAAGCTCATCACAGCTATGGATGCCTTAAAGGGTTTTCATCAAAATGTCTTAACAGAGAATGCCAAAAACCTACTAAGGATAATAGTCCACTGTGGAATTTTCGAATACTTAAGAATGCCATTTGGCATAAAAAATGCACCTTCCCATTATCAAAGAATGATGAATACCATATTTCCTGAAGAATTCTCAGAAGGATGGTTAATTATCTATATTGATGATATCATAGTTTTCTCAGAAACTTGGGAAAATCACCTTACAAGACTAGAAAGGGTACTACAGAAAATAGTCCAAGTGAATATGAAAATATCCTTGAAAAAGTGTCATTTTGCATATAGTGAACTAAAAGCACTACGAAATGTTGTATCTGGACTTAGTCTAGGCATAGACAAGAATAAAGTAGCAGCAGTACTACTTAAACCGATGCCCCAAACCAAAAAAGAAATGCAATCATTTCTAGGATTTTCTGGTTACTATAGACAGCACATAAAGGACTTTGCAAAAATTGCTAAATCCTTGTATAAGCTATGTGACCAACAAACAGTCTATGAAATGACAGAAGAAAGAGTCAAGGCATATGAGGAATTGAAAAATTCCTTAACAAATGCCCCATTTGTTCTAATTCCAGATTGGAAACTACCCTTCAAACTTTACATTGATACTTGTGGAGAAGGACTGGGTGCTGCACTACATCAGACACAAATTATCAATGATAAACCAGTGGAAGGACCAATTTGTTTTATTTCAAGACAGATAAAGCCAACAGAAGCAAGATATGGAGCAAGCCAAATGGAATGCCTCTGCTTAGTGTGGGCTTTAGAAAAATTACATTACTATTTGGATGGAACAGTATTTGATGTGATTACAGACTGTAATGCTGTAAAATCTCTATTAAATATGAAGACTCCAAATAGACATATGCTGAGATGGCAAATTGCTATCCAAGAATATAGAGGAAATATGACTATTGTTCATAATTCTGGAAATATTCATAAAAATGCAGATGGTCTTAGCAGATGGGCTCTAGCAAATACCCCTGACAATCCAGCATGGGTACCACAAGAAGAACATCATATAGAAGGAATATGTGTCACAGACATTGGCACAGAATTCTTTAACCAAGTTAAAGAAAGCTATAAGATAGACAAAAATTGCCATATCTTAAGCCAACTTCTAATGAAAGACTGCAAAGACCCATCACTTTCATCAAAACTAGATGAAATATGGAAAAAGGCATGTGATGAAGGAAGATTCCACCTCCTTGATGGAATCCTTTACCATAGAACAAAACACACATGTGTTATGGCCTTAACAGATAGAACCCTGATAAACACTATTTTACATGAGTGTCATGATAATGTTGAAGCTGGACACCTTTCAGAAGACAGAACACTAGAGAGGGTGAAAACCTGCTCTTGGTGGCCAAATTGGAAGAAAGATGTTATAGAATACTGCCAAACCTGTGACAGATGTCAAAAAGCCAACAGAGCCACAGGAAAGAAATTTGGAATGATGATCCAAATCCAAGAACCAAAAACCCCTTGGGAAATAGTTCATATGGATTGGGTAACAGCATTACCTCCAGGAGGAGACAGAAGCTATAATGCATGCCTAGTATTGGTTGACAGGTATAGCAAAACTCCCATGTTCCTACCATGTCATAAAGATGACAAAGCTATGGACACAGCCATAATGATATGGAATAAAGTTATTAGCCATACAGGCTTATTCCAGAATATTATAAGTGACAGAGACCCAAAGTTCACTTCAGCATTATGGACAAATCTCCATAAGTTTTTTGGGACAAAGTTATCATTCTCAACAGCTTACCATCCTCAAACTGATGGTTTAGCAGAAAGAATGATACAGACCTTAGAGGACATGATCAGAAGATTCTGTGATTATGGACTAGAATTCAAAGATTCTGATGGTTTTACCCATGATTGGTGTACACTAATACCAGCTCTTGAACTGGCATATAAAACATCAATCCATTCTTCTACTGGTAAAACACCAGCAATGCTAGAAAAAGGTTGGAATCCAGGACTTACTTATGCTACCCTCAAAAAGGACTTAGTGGATATACATCCAACAGCAAGCAGTTTTAAGATAATACTTGATAAGGCAAGACACCATGCAAACAGATGTATGCAAGATTCTTTCAAATATGAAAAAGAAAGATGGGATAAAAGTCATAAGCCACCTGACTTCAAAATAGGAGACTTGGTCCTAGTATCAACCCTTAACTTCAATAACATAAAAGGTCCAAAGAAATTGAAAGATTCCTTTGCAGGACCATTTATGATAAAAGCACTTCATGGACCCAATGCTGTGCAATTGGAACTCACTGGTGAACTAATGAACAAACACCCAAACTTCCCTGTAAGCCTGATAAAACCTTACAGTCCAAGTGACAAGGAGTTATTTCCACTAAGAAATAAACCCCCACTTGAAATTCCCCCCTTGGAAGAAGGAGAAGAAAAGAAAATAGTAAAATTCCTTAAAGAAAGAATGACAAGAAACAAAAAAGAAAGGGAATACCTTGTAAGGTATAGAAATTCAACTCAAGAAGATGAATGGCTACTTGAGAAAGATATAACAAATGCTGATAAACTACTAAGAAGGTTCAGACATGAAAGAAAACCTGAAGAATAGAAAAGTTAAGCATTATTGAGCTTCAAGACTAACAAAGTCTAATGAAGAGGTAGGACAGTGGATGATACCCTAACTACACATATCAGGTTGTGGTACAATTCTTTTTGGTGGTAGGGAATGTGAACCTTTGAGATATGACCACATACCCAAAAAGGTCACAAGAAATATTTTATATAACTATAAGTACCTTAAAAACTATAAAAATACCATAAATTGGTACAAAATTTGGTTTAACTTAAAAACCAATGGATAAACATGTAAAATAAATTACACCATTGGATTCTCCATGGTAAAATACACATATACCATTTTTATGGCATATCTGTAAAGTCAATATTTAATAACTTATAAGTAATAATACCTTACAAAAACCACAAATCCTTATTTATTTCAAAAGCTAATGAAGCAACATGTAAAAGAAATGGAACCATTGGTTTCTCCATAGAAATACACAAATAAAGCAATTAATAAGCTAAGCTTCAAAATCAATACTTAAGGAATTAACCTGAATATGTGCACTTTTTTGGTCAACGCATATATTCAAGGATTTTAGCTAATATCTGTTGAATTATACATGATAGAGTGATGAACCAAAGATAAAGTCATCACGTCATTACTGTAGGAACACAGATATGAAGTTTATTTCACAGGTTATAAACAAGGTTAAAATCTGTAAGGAATTATTGATTAAAATCAACAGAGCTGTTGACCACTTTGTTGTAAAAGTGGTCCAAACTTAAAAATAAGTAGACAGCTGGATTCTACTAGCTCATTTGTGAAGAATTATGTATTTTTTATTATAATATTCAAGGTATAACCCCTTGAAATCATAGTTTGAAGTTTAAAATATTAAATTTCAACAGAAAAGATGAGTTACAAGAAAAATCATCAAAAATAGAGTTTTGATGATGTGATAAAATGCTCTTGGAAGAATAATAGGGTTATGCCAAGCTATCAGAATTGACTCTCTTAATTGCTGTAGCGCTTAAATCTTAATAGATATTAAGGATCAAAGTTGCAGCTTAATTTGATCATTTATGATCACACACTGTAACCTTAAATTAAGTTTAACAGTCATATAAGTGTTAAAATTGGTGACTACTATGAGTTTATGATTAAAACTAATAAAATCCACGAAATTTGGGGTTCTGCCAAGCCTTTGACGTCATCAGACTTAGAGTTATAGTGATAACTCTAAATAATTGCATGATAGTGATGTAATGGGGTTTGATCATAATGTAATCACCACCAAACCTTAAAATATTGATTAGTTCCAGTGGATATGATCAGTACATGTCTACTAGAAGCTTGTTGAACTCTAGGAGGGAGGTATTTACTATAAATAGAGCTCTTTCTGCTCTGTTTTCCCCTCAGACGCATCAAAAACATTTAATAAATACAAACAAAAGGGTGATATTTTTATTCTTAATATATAAAACCTTTATATTATTAAAGACCAAAGTTCATCTTTATTATAATCCTCAATTTTGACGTGATTCAATCGTTTGTTTAACTGTTTTTGTTAAAAATCTCTCTAAAAACTCATTTCCATGTGAAAAAATCAAGAATATTTGCAATTTCTCTATTTTTATTGTAAATACAATTTGTATAAATTGTATTTACATTATTTGGCGTAAAGTATCTCAAAACTATTATATTAAGTGTTACAAGTAGGTTATTTTCTCTATATTATTCTTTTAATAATTCTTTAATTAATATAAATAGTATTTATATTAATTTATAACTTTAATATTAGTAATATTATTGTTATTAATTGTTTTTTATTAATAAAAAAAACAATTTTTTACGCCTTTATTATTTGTTTGTAACAATGATAAAGTGCTTTTAAATATATTAATTATTTTATATTAATATATTTATTTTATAATATAATTTATATTATTATATTTTTATTAATAATATAGTTATTTTTACGCCATAATTATAATAATTCTTTATTATTATAATTATTTTTATCTTATTTATTTCATTCATAAGGACCTTCATAGTACAATAAGCAAAATATTAGTAATTTTTACTTATTGTTTCACAGTCAAACCTTACAGTTCTGCACTTCACCAAGTTCAAATCATAAATGATATACTTCTTGAAGGACCTATATGTTTCATATCCAGGCAGATCAAACCAACTGAATCCAGATATGGAGCAAGTCAAATGGAATGTCTAGGGCTTGTCTGAGCCTTAGAAAAATCTAACTACTTGTTAGAGGGATGTGTTTTTGAAGTGATAACAGATTTTACAGCTGTCAAATCACTTTCAAACATGAAAACACGTAACAGACATATGCTCAAATGGCAAATAGCCATACAAGAGTACAGGGGCAATATGACTATTGTTCATAAAGATGGGAATGTTCAGAAAAATTCAGATGGACTAAGCAGATGGCCATTACCAAATGATATTGATAATCCTGCTTATGTGCCAGAAGAAGCTTCACCACAGATTCCAATAGAAGGAATAAGTGTTACAGACTTGAACACCCCCCTCTTTGAAGAAGTAAGAAACAGTTACACTCAAGATAAGAACTGTAGCTTCTTATGCCAATTAGTTAATAAAGACTGTAAAGACAACTCTCGTATACATGTCTTGGATGAAGTATGGAAAAAATCTCATGATGAAGGAAGATTTCACCTACTGGATGGTATAATTTTCCACAGAACCAAGAACACATGTGTCATGACAGTTGTGGACAGGTCATTAATCAATCTTGTACTAAAAGAATTCCATGACAGCCCCTTTTCAGGACATCTGTCTGAAGACACAACAAGAGAAGAAGTAAAGACCTGCATATCGTGGCAAATGTGGTAGAAAGATGTTTCAGAGTATTGCAAAACCTGTGACAGATGCCAAAAGGCAAATACATCCACTGGAAAGAGACTTGGAAATATGATGAAAATCCAGGAACCCAGAAGGCCTTGGGAAATTGTCCATATGGATTGGGTAACTGGCCTACCACCAGGAGGTGACAGAAGTTATAATGCTTGCCTAGTGATTGTAGACAGATTCAGTAAAACTCCAATCTTCTTACCATGTCACAAAGATGATACAGCCATGGATACAGCTCTTCTGATATGGAATAGAGTAGTGTCATGGACTGGCATATTTACAAATATCATGAGTAACAGGGATCCCAAATTCACTTCAGCACTATGGACAAATCTTCACCAATTATTTGGCAATAAGCTGTCTTTCTCTACATCCTACCACCCACAAACTGATGGTCTGGCTCAAAGGATGATCCAGACCTTGGAGGACATGGTCAGAAGACTTTGTCCATATGGCCTTGAATTCAAAGATTGTGATGGATTTACCCATGATTGGTGCACTCTGTTTCCAGCACTGGAATTAGCATACAAAACATCAATCCATGCCAGTACCAACCAAAATCCTGCTATCCTAGAAAAGGGATGGAACCCCAAATTACCCCAAGATTCCTTGAGGAAAGATTTGATTGAAATACCTCTCACAGCTGCTACTTCCAAGGGAATTCTAGACAAATCTAGAAAGCATGCAGTAAGGTGCATGGAAGACTCTTTTGCATATGCTAAGTACAAATGGGATAAATCCCATGCAACTCCAAATTTTAAAGTGGGGGATTTAGTTCTTGCATCCACCACTAACTTCAATAACATCAAAGGAAGTAAAAAGCTGAAATACTCCTTTGCAGGACCTTTTTTTATTAAGGCCCTCCATGTGGAAAATGTTGTTGAAGTAGAGTTATCTGAATAACTTAGCAATAAGAATCCTACATTTCCAGTGAGCTTGATAAAGCCATATAAATCTAGTGATTCCAAAATATTCCCCTTGAGGGATAAAGTTCCCCAGGTTATACCTCCTATTGAGTCATCTGGAAGTAAGAAAATTACCAAAGTTCTCAAAGAAAGAAAGTTGAGAACCAACAACGTAAGGGAACACCTTGTTAGGTACAGTGACCCAGCTTGTGAAGATGAATGAGTGCCAGAAAAAGACATACCTGAATCTACTAAAATTCTGAGAAGGTTCAGGCACACTAGAAATAACAATATTACAAAGTAATATTATTATTTTTAGGGGGAGGGAATGTGAGCCTTAGAGGTATTTTCATATACCCAAACGACCACAAATGATAAATCAAGATACAAATATAAATAAAATAAATTTATTTATATTATAAAAATAAAAATTGAAATATAAATACAAATTTATATTTAAAAATCAGAATTTATTTATAATTTCAAAATAAAATTACAATAAAATTGAAAATTATGAAATTACATTTTTAATTGTAAAAATTAAGTAAAAATGAATTTTTAATAAAAATTGTGAAATTGAAATATTTTTGGTAAAAAGTTATATGAAATATATTATAGCTTTTTATCCAATAAATAGACATAAAGAAATTATCACACCATTGGATTCCTCATAAAAAATAAAGTGGGGTCACCTCTGGATGAAATTTCTGTAACTCAACTCTAGATAAGCTTAAATTAAGTTTTTAGTATTTTTTGTACAAAAGTATGAAAATACTCAAAAACATAATTTAATTCACACCACATGTGGTGTTAAACATCAATTTTTGTGTTAAAATTGAGGTGTTGTGTTTAGCTTAGAAGTTTTGAGGAGTTAAAGTATTTTCAATTGAATTCAATTGAAATGTCAAAATGTGCACGTGTATTACATACGTGAACTTTGATTTACATATGAGGTATCAATTATTACAGATGTGTAATTAAAAACTCAATTGAATTCCATGTGTAAATTATAATTGTATTACATGATGAGGAATTAAGGAAAAAAGAAATTGGACAGATTAATTTTGGGGGGGAAGACACTCTAGCTCTAAGCGGGAGCTAGACCCCCAAAGTCCTTGCTGACTGGAATCAATGTCAAAATCCATGCAAAAGCTCATTACTTTTGGCCTGGAATTGAGTCACAATATTTAAGATGAAATCACTTTGTTCTTTTTCATTATATTTTCGTGGGAGTGTTTATTGAAGATGGGATAAATCTCCACTTCCTTTTGGATGCATTCTAGAGATATTTCATTTCATGCCACCCTTTGGTGGGAGTATTTATTTACCATTGATTTATTGTATTTTTGGTATAATGGCTGTTCTTTAGTTTCTTAGCATAGGCTGAAAGAATTACTATTCACTATCTAATGAATAAGTGGATGTAATTTAATATCTTTAATTCCATTGAATTGGTATGAATAAGCTTGAGGGATATGGCTTTGGTGAATTATTATTGAGGAAAGTAAAACTGAAGTTTAATTTTCCTTCTTCACAAATTTCATTCAAAGAAGGGATCTAACAAAATTCTTGGCAATGATAAAAATGCTTTTTTTGGTAATATAGATGTTTTGAACCTTGGCATTGTCAGGCTGATTCTATGAAGAAGTGGTAATAAATTTATTCACAACTTGAACTATGACAGTGACATGAATATTCAATAAAAAAAAGGCTTTATAGAAATGCATAAGGGTGTTACCATTATGGAATAGTGGTGGTCAGTGCTTCTGAAAGCCCTGGGTGCAGTCTTACTAGTTGAAATACTATAATACTTAAGATTTCAAGTATAACTGTTAATTTTCCAAGAGTATAACAGTTTTTGACAGTTTTACTATGTTGGAGTTCAAGAGCAGGATGAGGGTTCCTTTTATGGCAGAGAAAAGGCCTCTGTCACAACCATGGCAATTCACTCTCTTGGACATCAATATGGCATATCCATGCCATAACCAATATATGGCAATTTGGAAATATCCATAATTATTGGCCAAATTTGCCATTGTCAATCTTTATGCCATTTATGGTCAATTCATCATCTGGGGCCACCCTGGCCCCTTCACCATCACCAGGCCTTTCCTGGCCAGTTTCTGCTTTTGGAAACTCTTGGGTATTTTCCAGAAAACAGGGAAAATACAGCTCAAAAGTGTGTATTTGGCTTTTTAACCTTTAAATACAGCTTTGCGCATTTTGTGCAAAACTGTGCATTTTGCGCATTTTTGTGCACTTTGTGCATTTTGTGCATTTTTTCTGTATTCAGCTGTATATGCCATTTTAACATGTATTATGGGAAATATCCCCAAAAGGACATATCAGGTCTTCTGGGGCTAAATTTAGAATTTTGCTCATTTTGCGCACTTTTGCCCATTTTGCGCATTTTTGCGCACTTTGCATATATACAGTTTTAAAGCTGTATAAGCTGTATTTTGCCAAAAACCCAGAAATTTCCAAATCACCCAAAAGACACTTTCTAACCTTTGAAGCCACTCAAACGCAATTTTCACTTATATCCTCCTGGCATCACTCCAGAATACCTTTGGCCACTTTCAACCTTCAATAACCAAAAGTGTCATAAATGGTGTTATACACCACTATGAATCTTTTTTCAGCAGCAATCCAATGGCAGCAGTATCATTTGGTTATTTTCACTTTTCATCAGGTCATCAAGGCACATCATCCAGAGGATTAATCAAGGCTCAAGGGCAAGTGTCAAAACTCATATACCAATGATGCCATCAAGCAAGCATTGGTTATTTGCATTCACAGTATTCCTCCAAGGGAATACTGGCAGTTCATTCTCAAGGGATATTCAACATTCAGTTCCAAAACAACCTGTCAAGGGTCAATGCCCAATCAATCAACCTTGGCAACCACATTCATTCAATAAAGTCTGGATTCACCAAGAGCTGTATTTCATTCATACAACATGGGAGGATCATTCAACCCAGTCCATTTCTCAATTTGGGAGGTATACATCCCATCAGACAATCAATGCAGCTTTTGGTATTCAATACAGGTCAGCTACCAGCCTGAAGGAATCAAGATCTCAAACTTTCATATATACCAGCCTACTTTGACCCTGTGGGGCTCTTCCACCAGTCAATAAATATATTATGATTTTATTATATCTTTATTTATCTTACCATTTTTGTTAAGTGAATACTGATATTATCAATTCAGTCATTTAGCCCCCTTTCTCTTTTCTTTCTTCACCGGTCAATGGATATTTGGTGTTCATATCCTTACTAATTACATTATTCATTTTGGCAGGTTGAAACAGTGATTAAGGACTTACTTGGTTGGCTCTTTGGCCATTTAACTTCCCATTTCTCCTATTGCATCTCATCTTTGTACTTGCATTCTTCTTAGAGAAATTCAATTCTTTATTTTTCTTTTCTTTATTCTTTTGAAGTCTTCCAAGTGAGTTCCCTGATTGCTGAGTTCCAGGCTACTCTTGTTTTTCTGTCCAAGAGCCCCTGTGACAGCCTCCTTTTATCCTGAAATGGGGTGGAAAGATTCTCTAGACCATCCACATAGAGGAAGTTAATATTTTTAACTTCAGAGTAATGGTCTGTGATTTGCAAAAGGCCTGTATGCTCTTTATTGGGATCAGATATGGCTTTGAACCCACATATGGGCAGTTTTCCCAATACAGTGTAAAGATTTTCATCTGGGTACCACACAGCCCTCTTCTGATGTGTATGATGCATAGAAAGCTGTACAGAACCAGTTTAGGACTCTAGTATTGAATAAACTATCAGTTATTGAAGTATAAAAAGCGTCTTTGTATATTTGACACTTCATAATCATAGTTATGGGAGATTATCCCACATTAATGGGGTATTAGCCAAACTGTGGGATGTTAACCTTAAGGCTGCTATAGCTTTGTGAGTTCTTGAGATATTGAGCTCGGAGTTTGCTCATTTTGTAGCCCTGAATGAGATCTACACAATTGTACCCCATTGGGTATGGGTAACATGAAATATGGCAAAGTTATACCATGTTCAATTTTTGGTATCCATATATATGATTTTCTCAAAATCTGTGTGGAACTTGTTTTCCCCATAAACTTTGTCCTAGATGGAATATGGTAAAATGGATGGCACCATCAGACATCCCTGATTGTGCTATTTTCAAAATAACCCACTGTATTTATCTCACACTCAAACTTTAGAAGTGGAAAAACCACTAATCAGGGGTAAAGGTATTCATACTTACACCCACTCAAACACCTCAAACAAGCAAATCCACTGTGTGTATCAGCATTCAGTCTCAGCAATCTTCTTTGATGAAGCATGCATACAGCCTGTCAACCTTGTTACAGGCTGGTATTACCCAATACAGTTTGGATACACCATTCCCAAGCTGTATGATCACTCAATACCACCATTACTCTTGTACAGATCCTGTACAGCCGTACAGGACCTGTATTGGCCAGACTCAATTCAATCATCACATCCTCTCATGAAAATTCTCTTTCTGGATCAGGGCTGGTGATTCTCACATATACCAGCCCCTTTTTCTGCCCCCTGGGGACTTTTCCCCAGTTAATTAATTTAGTATATTTATTATTTTAGAATTATTCTTATCCTTATTTTATGTATTATAATTATTTAGTTTTATGTTAGTCTTAGCCTTTTTTCTTTCTTTTCCTGTACAGTATGAGCTGGGTGGCCATATCCTTTTCAATCCTTCTCTTTCCATTCTGACAGGTTGAAACAGTGGACTTGGACTTGTTTGTGGTTGGCTCTTTTATTATTACTCTTATTCTTTGTTTCTGCTTTTCTTATATTCTTTTATTTAGTAATTCATCTCACAACACTCTTAAGTGTATTCTTTATTACCATATCCTAAGCCCTCCATAAGGAAGTCCCAGTTAGCTGAGTGCCAGGCCCTCTTCACTTAGAAGAGCCCCTGTAACATTAGATTTATTAACTCATATTTTATTCTTTCCTTTAATTAATTAAACTTCATTTCTCTCATTCACCAAACTATGCCTCTTTTATGATCTTATGATTTGTCATGATTATGATTTTTCTCTCATCAATTTTCATCTCATTCATCATATTCATATGAAATTTGATTTTTTCCATTTCTCAATCATTTCTGACCATCTCATTTTACTTCATTTTTTATCTGAAATCAAATTTCTCTTTGCTTGTTTATTCAGGTCTTATCAGGAGGTATTTTTGGTTGATTTACTGGGATTCATTTGGGTTATTGATGCAGCAATTCAGGATTTTATTTGAATTGGACTGATTGACTTCCGCATTCCTCAAGACAACTGATTTATCCTCAAGAATTGATTTTTTGGATATTGATTGATTTTGATTCCTGAAGATATTGATTTGACTGATTGATTTCTCAAGACCTTGAATTAACATTGAGGACAATAATTGATTGATTGATTGATTATTGGTATTTGATTTGAATGGATTTTTGATATTGGTTAAATTGATTTATTGATTGTTTGATTGAATTTGATTTCACCTCAAGAATGTTGATTGATTCCTCAATATCATCAAGATTTTATTGATTATTGATTTGGCCAAGCTATGATTCCTTTTTTGAAGTATAATCAATTTTTCATTCTTATTTTTCCAACAATGCCAGTTGAGAATAGCCCTCCATCCAGGAATACTAGATCTCAAAGAAATCCAGCTGTTCTCACTCCTACAGCAAGGGTTCCTCTGGACTGCACCCCATCAGTTCATCAACTGAGTTCAAATTTAGACAGAGGACCACCAACAGAAGGAGTAGCACCCTCCAAAAGAGGGTGAATGAAATCAAGAAGATCAAGGTCTTTCTATGGCCTATTGGGTGGCTACCCAGGCATGTTGGAAGGTGAAAGAGCAATAATAGGGGAAGCTGAAGATCAAAAGGGGGGGGAGTCTGGAGAAACTGAAGTGGCAACTGCCTTGGAAGGTGCCCCTGAGGCTTCTGAAGCTGCAATTCAAGCCCATTCTAATCAACCTCTTGTCTCTCAAGCTGAAGCAAATTTCCTCAAGATGATGGAGCAGATGACTCAATTCATGGCACAACTCACTCAAGCAGTTGCTCCCAGGGACAATTCCAAGGCCCCCGCATTCAAGACTCCATCAATGAAGGAACCTGATTCTTTTGATAGTACTCAAGCTAATAAATTGAGAGGATTTATCCAATCCTGTCAATTGATTTTCCATAATGATCCAGCAAATTTCTTTTCTAACAGGAAGAAAGTTCTGTATTCAACTTCTTTTCTCACTGGTAGAGCTAGAAAATGGATTTAACCCTACCTCTCCAATATTTGGAATGAAGATCCTTCCTACCTCCTCAATAATTTGCAGTTGTTTGAGACTCAATTATTCACTCTGTTTGGTGGCCCCAATGAATTCAGGAAAGCTCAAGAGTTGGACAATTTGAGGATGAAGGAAAGTGGTCATGTATCCTTGTACATTCCTGATTTCAGAAGTTTAATGTGAAGAATTGGAGATTGGGGAGAAAGAGCTTATATGCATGATTATAGAAGAGGATTGGCATCAACACTTTTGGACCAGTTGGCTTCCTACCCTTGGAATTTTGATGCTCCTCAAGAAATCATGGACATTACCCTGGAAGTAGATACCAGATACCATGAGAGACAGAAAGAGAAGGGTAGCCATCAGGAAAAGAAGCCTCCTGTCACTAGATCCAACCCTTCAAGGCCTCCTCAAGACTCATCTTCAAAAAAGGCTCACCATAAGAATAATACGAAGGGCAAGCAATTTCAAGCTTCAAAGGGAAATCCCCATTCTGCTCTCCTCAACAAGGACAATAACTTGATTGGTTCTGAAAAGGAGACAATGATCAAAGAAGGATTATGTACTTATTGTGGTGGAAAGCACCCAATTGAAAAATGTGTCAAGAGACCTCAGAAAAAGCCTGGGTCATCAAGAGGCTTCCCTAGCAAGCAGGGAAAAGCCTGAGTGGGAATCATGATATGTTCAATGGTTCTCACTTATTTTCTTCAAGAGCACAATTGTGCACTCTGAATACTAGTATCAAGAAATCTCTAAAGTTTCTTATTTTTTCTTCTTTCTCTGATATTTTTCATATTATTCTCATTGATTCTGGTGCTACAAACTCTTTTAATGCAAAGAATTTGGTTCTCAAGTACTGATTGACTATGTCAGAGCTCCCTGAAAATATTCCTCTTTTCATTCTGGAGTCAAATGAATCCCCTGCCTTGTTCATCACCCATTATGCCAACAAGGGTAGTTGAATTTCCTTCATTCCCAAGCTTTGAATGGAACCTTTTTATCATAGATTCACCAAAAGGAGAAGACCTGATATTGGGCTATGATTTCCTCTACCATTTTAATTCCATTATTGATTGGAAAAATGTATTTATCACCTATGAGTCTAGTCATAAGGCTTCTAGTGGTATTAAATCTTCTGCTAGTAATTCCTTGGCCACTTCTGTCAATATTGTTGCTCTGGTGGGTGAACTTAAGACACCTTCCCTTCCTCCTTCTGTCCATATCCCTTCCAGCATGCAATCTCAGTCATTACTTAAATCAACAGATGAGGTCTTTGAAGAGATAAAAGATTTTGGAGAGGATGTTGCTATATCTTCACTTCATCTCTTTCAAGGGGATATGGACCTTCCTCCCTTATCTTTTCATGCCTCCCTGGAGGAGCAGTGGGATCAGTAGGAAGAGACAGAATAAGTTGAAACTGTGTTGAAAGTAGTCCCTCCTTCTTATCACCAATATTTAGAAGAATTCTCCAAGTTGAAAGCAGAGGAACTTCCTCCACACCGCGCCTGTGATCACCATATCAAATTGGAGGGTCTTTTACCTCCAGTTGGTGTTATCTCTGCATTATCAAATCAAGAGTCAGAAACACTGTGGTCCTACATTTCAGAGAATGTAGAGAAAAGTTTCATAAGGCCAAGCTCCTCTAAAACAGGAGCACCTGTCCTTTTTGTTGAGAAAAAGGATGGAGATCTTTGGTTGTGTGTTGACTACTGCAAACTCAATGTTGTCACTAGGAAAAACAGCTATCCTGTTCCACCTATGAGCTAGCTGCATAACATATTCAATGTTTCCACTATCTTCTCCAAGATAGATCTGCGTGGTGCATATAATCTCCTGAGAATTCAAGAGGGGGATGACCACTTAACTGCATTCAGAACCAAATATGGTAGTTATGAGTATTTGGTTATGCCATTTGTCCTTACCAATGCTCCAGCTACTTTCCAGAATATTGTGTATTATATATTTGCAGATTTCTTGGATATTTTTGTTGTAGTTTATCTAGATTATATTATTGCCTTTGCCAGCTCTGAGGAGCAAAATTTCAAACATGTGGCCTCTGTCCTACAAAGACTGAGGGACAGTCATTTGTTTTTCAAAGCGTCCAATTGTGTATTCCATGCCTCAAGTGTGGAATATTTGGGCTATGTTGCTTCAGGTTATGCCCTCAAGATGGATTCTTCAAAGGTTCAGAATATCCTCAATTGGTCTCAGCCCAAGAACATCAAAGCTCTTCAATCCTTCCTTAGATTTTCCAATTTATATCGTTTTTTAATTGAAAATTGCTCCAAAAAAATCACTTCTCTCACTTCTCTCCTTAAAAAAGACTCTCCTTTTATCTTTAATGAGGAATCTCTTAGTCAGTTGCAAATAATTAAAGAAGCATTCAACACTTCTCCTATCTTATCCCATTTCAATCCTTCTCTACCAGCTATTGTAGAGACTGATTCTTCTGATTATTCCTTGGGTTCTGTACTGAGTCAGGTGAATGACTCAGGAAAGCATCCTATTGCATTTGAAAGTTGCAAGCTTCTCTCAGCTGAGCTGAACTTAAAAATTCATGAAAAGGAACTCCTTGGCATAGTTTGGGCGCTCAAGCCCTGGAGAGATTTTCTTCTTTCTCTTTCCAATCACTTTGAGGTCTTGAGAGACCACTGTTCTCTTCAGTATTTTGTGTCTTACAAAGTCCTTACTTGTCCTCACGCCCATTGGGCTGAATTTCTTTCTGAGTTTTTGCTATCACTTACTGCCCAGGAAGGCTGACCACTTTACCAGATGCCTTGTCATGCTGGGATGACGTGTACCCAGAGAGGGGGGAGGACTTCATCAGAAAGAATACTCAGAATTGTCATCAAGTAATCAGGCAAGATGGAATTCAAGAGTCAAGATTCTTCTCAATCAAAGTGGAAATATTCCGAGATTTATTTGACAATATTCAAAAAGAGGTGTGGCAAGACAAAGACTATAAATAAATACTCAAACAACTAGCAAGAGGTGAATCAGTTACAGATCATTCTCATGAACCTCAATCCAAGCTATTATTATTCAAAGATAGAGTGTTAATCCCAAGCAATCAATAAATCAAGCTCAATATTCTTCAAAAGCATCATGAACCATTGTTGACTGCCCACCCTGGCCAGGAGAAGATCCTCAAGCTCATCAAGAGGGATTTTTATTGGGCTTGCATGAATCAATTCATTAAGGACTATGTGTCCTCATGTCAGCAGTGTTCAATAAACAAGAACATTAATCATAAGAAGTTTGGATTAATCAAGCCTCTTCAAATTACATCTGGTCCTTGGAGTTCTTCATCAATCGACTTCATCACTCAATTGCCACTATCCAACAACTTTGATTCAATCCTAGTAGTTGTGGATAGATTCTCAAAAATGGCAATCTTCATTCCTACTTATGGAAAGGTTACTGCCCTGGAATTAGCACAAATCTTTATCAGCCATGTCTTTTCCAAACATTGAATTCCAGTAAGTATGGTCAGTGATAGAGGATCTTAATTTTTTCATCATTCTGGACCAATTTATGTCAGAAGCTCAAGATATCAAGAAATCATTCAACTGCCTTTCATCCTGAAAAAAATGGACATAAAGAGAGGGTAAATCAGATTCTAGAAAATTATCTTTGGATGTATGTCAGTTACCATCAAGGTGACTGGCACACCTGACTCCCTCTGGCTGAATTTGCCTACAATAATGCAGAAAATTCATCAACAAAGCAATCAACGTTTTTCACCATTTATGGAAGAAATCCCATCTTTGACTCAATGCATATTTCTCAAGACTCACCTGCTGGAAAGTTAACAAAACTCCAATCATTACAGAAAGTTGTCAAAGAAGAATTAGAGTCAGAAATAAGAATATCCAAGAAGTATGCAGATAAAGATAGGTCAATTCCACCTTATTTCCAACCTGGGGACAAAGTATGGCTAGCTTCCAAGAACATCAAGACCAGAAGGCCCACCAAGAAACTGTCAGAAAGATGGCTGGGACCCTTTGAAGTCATTCCTATCACCTCAAGTTGCCTTTGAAATGTAAGTCAGTTCATCCTGTATTCCATGTGTCACTACTAGAACCAGTCAAGCATTCAAGAATCCCAAATCGTAATCCATTACCACCACCACCAGTTCTAGTGGAGGAGCAAGAAGAATGGGAAGTGGCTCAGGTTCTGGACTCAAAACTCAAAAGATGTAAATTATGGTATCTTGTAGAGTGGAAAGGATTCAGTGAAGACCCAGAAAGAACAACTTGGGAACCAGCTTCCAACCTTACCAACTCACCAGACCTTATCAAGCATCTCCATTCATTGTATCCAGACAAGCCTGGCCAATTACCTCAAGAGTTTTATTTCATGGGGCTTGGTGGGGAGAAGAGGTTATGAAAATAAGTTCCTCTCCTGGCATGCACCTTTAAGGGGGTATTTGTCACAGCCATGGAGACAGGCAGTGCATAACCACTCATTACTAATAGAGAATCTTCCAACACCTACTCAGCAAGGGGTTTCATGGAAGATTCACCAAATACAGTTCCAATCCTCAATACAGGCAAGACCCAAATACAGGATTCACCAAATACAGGCCTGTCCTCAATACAGGCGCAAATACCTGTATTTATTCAAATAACTGTATTGGATACACCAATACAGTTTCACATCTCAAATACAGGTTCCTAAATAATACCACCATGGTTTCTCAACACTCAAACTCCAGGCTGGTATTTCTCACATATACCAGCCCCCTTTCACCCACCTAGGGGTTTTTCCCCCAGTTAATTAAAATATTGTATCTATTACTTAATATTATTTTATTTCTCATTAAGAAATATTATTTTATTATTTATTAAGTTAGTCTTTGCCTTCCCTCACCTGTTCAGTAGAGTCCTGGTGGGCATATTCTTTATTAATCCTTTCCTCTTTTCTGAACAGGTTGAAACAGTGGTACAGGATTATTTGTGGTTGGCTCTTTACTATTGCTTTGTTTTTTCTCTCATATCTTTTAATGCTTATTATTTTATCACTAGTAATTTATCCTCTTATTTCATTACTCTTATCCATTGAGTATCTTATTCTGAGCCCTCCATAAGTAAGTCTGTTCACTGAGTGCCAGGCCCTCTTCATTTAGAAGACCCCCTGTAACATTATTTTAATTAACTCATAATTTCTTCTTCTTTTCATTCATTTTATTCATTTCTCTCATTCTTCAATTATGATTTTTAATTATTATGAACTTCAATGATTTTATGACTTTCATCAATATTTTCATCTCACTCATTTCATTCTCATGAAAATTCATTCTTTTCTCATTTCTCAAGTCTGGTGACCATTTCACTTTATTCTTTATCATTCTCATTTCTCTTTTTGTCTGAATTCAGGCTTTTATCAGGTTATTTGAGTGGAATTATTTGGATTAATTGATCTATCGTTTCAGGAGCTTATTGAATTGGGGTTATCATTGTTTTATTTTAAAATTTCTCAAGATTTATTGATTGATTTATTGATTCCTCAAGACATTGATTTCACCTCAAGACTTTGAATTGACTTTGATTTATTTGATTTGATTGACTTGATTTGATTCCTCAATATAGCTGATTTATCCTCAAGATTTGATTTGATTGAATTGATTTTGAAGATATTTATTGAATTCCTCAAGACTTAATTGATTTGATTTTGGATTGACTTGATTGAATTTAATTTATTTATTGATTGACATTAATTATCCATAAGAACTTGATTCTGTCATTTTCATTCTTCAAGATTTCTCAGAGTATTTTCACTTCAAGACTGTTTATTGATTCTTCAAGATCATCAAGATTCTCATTTAATTTTATTTGATTAAGCCTTATTTTATTCAAAGTATCATCAAGTTCTTTTTTCATTCTTCTTTCATGATGCCAGTTCAGCATAGCTCACAAGCCAAGAATACAAGATCCCAGAGACATCAAGCTGTTCTTACTCCTACAGCAAGGGCTCCTCTTGACCGTACACCATCAGTTCATCAGCTGAGTGCAAATTTGGAGAGAGGACCACCAATGGAAGGAGCAGCACCCTCCAGAAGAGGAGGTGTGAAGTCAAGAAGGTCAAGATCATTCTCTGGACTATTGGGTGGTTATGCTGGTGTTTCTCAAGGGCCCAGGAGTAGATTGGGGGAAGCTGAAGATGAGGAGGGGGAGGAGTCTGTCGAAGAGGAAGAATCTGAGGAGACTGAAGTAGCGGCTGCCTTGGTAGGTGCTCCTGAAGATCCTGAGGCTCCAAATCTAGCCCTTTCTAATAAGTCTTCTGTCTCTCAAGCTGAACCAAATTTCCTCAAGATGATGGAGCAAATGACTCAGTTTATGGTACACCTCACTCAAGCAGTTTCCCCACAGGAAAATTCAAAAGCTCCAGGATTCAAAACTCCATCAATGAAGGCACCTGATTCTTTTGATGGTACTAAAGCTCATAAATTGTGTGGATTCATTCAATCCTGTCAATTAATCTTTCATAATGACCCAGAAAACTTCTTCTCTGACAGGAAGAAGGTGCTTTACTCAACTTCTTTTCTTACTGGTAGAGCTGGCAAATGGATTGAACCCTATCTCTCAAATATCTCCAATGAAGACCCATCTTACCTCCTCAATAACTGGCAGTTGTTTGAAACCCAGTTATTCACTCTGTTTGGTGATCCCAATGAACTCAGAAAAGCTGAACAAGAGTTAGACAATATCAGGATCAAAGAAAGTGGTCAAGTTTCCTTGTACATAGAAGATTTCAGAAACTTAATGTCAAGAATTGGATACTGGGGGGAAAGGGCCTATGTTAATGTGTATAGGAGAGGCTTGGCATCAAGATTGTTTGACCAATTTGCTTCTAACTGTGAAAGCTTTGATAGCCTTCAAGAGATCATGGACATCACTTTGGAATTAGATACCAGATACCATGAGAGGCAGAAGGAAAAGGGTAGCCATCAAGAGAAGAAGCCTCCAATCAGTGGATCCAACTCCTCCAAGCCCCCTCAAAGTTCATCATCAAAGAAGCCTTATCACAAGAAGAATAAGAAGGGGAAGAATTTTCAAGTGTCCAAAGACAAGCCTCATGCTGCTCTCCTCAATAAGGACAACAAATTAATTGGTGCTGAAAAGGAGAGGAGGATTAAAGAAGGCTTGTGCAATTATTGTGGTGGAGAGCACCCATTTGAAAATGTTTCAAGAGGCCTGAGAATAGGCAAGGCTCATCAAAAGGCTTCCCTAGCAAGCAGGGAAAAGCCTGAGTGGGAATCATGATGTGTTCAATGGTTCTCACTTATTTCCTTTAAGAGCACAATTGTGCACTCTGAATACTAGTGTTAAGAAATCTTTAAAATTTCTTATTTTCTCTTCTCTCTCTGATATTTCTAGAGTATTCTCATTGATTCTGGTGCTAGAAACTCTTTTATTACAAAGAATTTTGTTCTCAAGTACTCATTGACCATCTCAGAGCTCCCTGAAAAGATTCCTCTTTTCATTCTGGATTCCAATGATTCCAATGAATCCACTTCCCTGTTCATCACACATTATACCAAGTGGGCTGTTGTCTTGCTGTCATTCCCAAGCTTTGAATGGGATTTCTTTATCATAGATTCACCCAAGGGAGAAGACCTAATATTGGGCTATGATTTTCTTTACCATTTTAATCCCATTATTGATTGTAAAAATGGATTGATCACCTATGATTCTAGTCATAAGGATTCTAGTGGTATTATTTTTTCTACTAGTCATCGCTTTACCACTGCTGTCAACAGTGTTTCTCTGGTTGGTGAGCTTAAGACACCTTCCCTTCCTCCTTCTGTCCATATCCCTTCCATCTTTCCCTCTCAGTCATTACTTCCATTAAGAGATGAAGTCTTCAAAGAGATAAAATATGTTGGAGAAGATGTTGCTATATCTTCACTTCATCTCTTTCAAGGGGATGTGGACCTTACTCCTTTGTCCTTTCATGCCTCCCTGGAGGAGCAGTGGGATGAGGAGGAAGAGCAAGAAGAGATTGAAACTTTGCTGAAGGTAGTCCCTCCTGCTTATCACAAATATTTGGATGTATTCTCCAAGGTGAAAGCTGAGAAACTTCCTCCACACCGCGCCTGTGATCATCATATTGAACTGGAGGGTCTTCTACCTCCAGTTGGTGTTATCTACTCTTTATGAAAGAATTAGTCAGAAACACTATGTGCCTACATTTCAGAGAATGTAGAGGAAGGTTTCATCAGGCCAAGCTCCTCTTCAACAGGAGCACCTGTCCTTTTTGTTAAGAAAAAGGATGGTGGCCTTTGTTTGTGTGTTGACTACCACAAACTTAATGTTGTCACTAGGAAGAACAGGTATCCTGTTCCTACAATGAATCAGCTTCTTACCATCTTTAACGGTGCTACTATCTTCTCCAAGATAGATTTGCTGGGTGCTTATAACCTCTTGAGAATCAAAGAGGGGGATGAGCACTTAACTGCCTTTAGAACCAAATTTGGTAGTTATGAGTATTTGGTTATGCCATTTGGCTTAACCAATGCTCCAGCTTCATTCCGAAATGTTGTGAATGGTATCTTTGCAGATTATTTGGATGTTTTTGTTGTAGTGTACTTAGATGATATTATGGTCTTCTCTAGCTCTTTGGATGAACATGTTAAACATGTGGCCTCTGTTCTCCAAAGACTGAGAGACAATAATTTGTTTGCTAAAGCCTCAAAGTGTGTATTCCATGCCTCAAGTGTGGAATACTTGGGCTATGTTGGCTCAAGTCATGGCCTCAAGATGGATTCTTTAAAGGTTCAACCAATCCTCATTTGGCCTCAGCCCAAGAACATCAAGGCCCTCCAATCTTTTCTTGGCTTTGCCAACTTTTATCGTTGTTTCATTAAAAATTATTCCAAAAAAATCTCTGCTCTCACTTCCCTCCTTAAAAAAGATTTTCCCTTTATCTTCAATGAGGAAGCTCTTAGTCAGTTTCAAATACTCAAAGAAGCTTTCACCACTGCTCCTATTCTCTCTCATTTTAATCCTTCTCTACACACTATTGTAGAGGCTGATGCTTCTGATTATGCCTTGGGTTCTGTACTGAGTCAGGTGAATGACTCAGGAAAGCATCCCATTGCATTTGATAGTTGCAAGCTCTTACCAGCTGAACTCAACTATGAAATTCATGACAAGGAACTCCTTGGCATAGTTTGGGCTCTCAAGCGCTGGAGAGCTTTTCTCCTTTCTCTTTCTGATTCCTTTGAGGTCTTGACAGACCATTGTTCTCTTCAGTCTTTTATGTCCTCTAAAGTCCTTACTCGTCTTCAAGCCCTTTGGGCTGAATTTCTATCTGAATTCCATTTTATCATCACTTACTGCCCAGGCAGGCTGGCCACTTTACCAGATGCCTTGTCACATTGCGACGACATGTACCCAGAGAGGGGGGTGGATTTCATCAGCAAGAATCCTCAAAAGTTTCATTCAGTTCTCAAGCAAAATGAAGTTCAAGAGTCAAGATTCTTTTCAATAAAAGCTGATATGTTTTCAGATGTAGTTGATCAAATTCAAAGACAAGAATGGCAAGAAAAATATTATAAGGAAATCCTCAAGAAATTAGCAAGAGGAGAATCAGTCCCAGACTATTCTCTTGAACCTCAATCAAAATTATTATTGTTCAAAGATAGAGTAGTCATTCCAAGCAATCATGAAATCCAATTGGACATTCTTCAAAAGCGTCATGACTCACCATTGGCTGGCCATCCTGGCGAGGAGAAGAGCCTCAAGCTCATGAAGAGGAATTTTTATTGGGCTGGCATGAATCAAATCATCAAGGACTATGTGTCCTCATGTCAGCAATGTTCAAGAAACAAGAACATCCACCATAAGAAGTTTGGGCTACTCAAGCCTCTTCAAATTCCATCTGGTCCTTGTAATTCTTTATCAATGGACTTCATCACTCAATTGCCACTGTAAAACAACTTTGACTCAATCTTAGTAATTGTAGACAGATTCTCAAAGATGGCAATTTTTCTTCCAACTTATGGAACAATCACCGCTTTTGACTTAGCTCAAATATTCATTAATCATGTCTTTTCCAAACACCGTCTTCCATTCAGTATTGTCAGTGATAGAGGTTCTTTATTTGTTTCATCATTCTGGACTCAATTGTGTCAGCAGCTCAAGATATCAAGAGATCTGTCAACTGCCTTCCACCCTGAAACAGATGGACAGACAGAGAGGGTAAATCAGATTCTAGAACAGTATCTTTGGATGTATGTCAGCTACCATCAAGATGACTGGCACACCTGGCTCCCTCTGGCTGAATTTGCCTATAATAATGCAGAACATTCATCAAAAAAACAGTCACCATTTTTCACCATTTATGGAGGAAATCCCAGCTTTGACTCAAATCAAATTTCTCAAGATACACCTTCTGGAATGTTATCAACAAAACTCCAATCAGTACAGCAAGTTGTCAAAGAAGAATTAGAGTCAGAAATAAAGCGTTTTCAGAAGTATGCAGATAGAAACAGAGCTACTCCACCGGATTTCCAGCCTGGGAACAAAGTATGGCTAGCTTCCAAGACCATCAAGACAACAAGACCCACCAAGACACTTTCAGAAAGATGGTTGGGACCCTTTGAAGTTCTCAAGAAGATTGGCAGCCATGCATATCACCTCAAGTTGCCTCAACAATGGAAGTCAGTTCACCCTGTCTTCCATGTGTCCTTGTTAGAACCAGTGAAGCAATAAACTATCCCAAATCGACAACAATTGCCACCACCTCCAGTAATAGTGGAAGAGCAAGAAGAATGGGAAGTGGCTCAGGTTCTGGACTCAAAACTCAAGAGAGGTACATTATGGTATCTAGTGGAGTGGAAAGGATTCAATGAAGACCCAGAAAGAACAACTTGGGAGCCAGCTTCCAACCTTACCAACTCCCCAGACCTTGTCAAGGATTTTCACACTTTGTATCCAGACAAGCCTGGCCCAAATGCCTCAAGAGTTTGATTTATGGTGCTTGGTGGGGATTGGAGTTTATGAAAGTAAGTTCCTCTCCTGGAATGCACCTTTAAGGGGGTATTCTACCCAAATATGTTGTAAGAATCACCTTGGCCACTTTGTGAGCACTTGTCAATTTCTTTGGGCAGTTTTAGAAGGCCTTGCAACATCAATACCCTGAATTTGGACCTTTCATCAAGATATGGCCAAATTCCCTTTTTTCTTTTTTATTCTTTTTCCTTATTTCACAAATTTTATTCCAAATTATGCCATTCAATATTATTCAAGACATTCTTTAACTCAAATTCATTTATGGAAAAGTTTTCTATTCTGTTATGATTCTTGGTGGGGAGTGGAAGTTATGAAAGTAAGTTCCATCTCCTGGTATGCATCTCTGAGGGTTCTACTTGTTGTAAAACAACACCTTGGCCACTATGTGAGCATCAAATGTTTGGTTTTATCTTTTCAGGAAAAATATGGCCAAAAGCAAGCAACTCACCACAAGAAGATCAATCTTCAGAAGTTTTCTTATTTCTATTTCTTTACTCTCTTTCTCTCTCAATTATTTTTCATTTTTATTTTTATTTCATTTTCTTTTACTTGTATGATTTATTTTTCATTTCTTGTTTCAAAAGCAGCAATCATAACTCCCATATCTTGTTTGGAGAGTCAATTCATTTAATAATCAAGATCAAACACTAGTAATGGTAAAGAACAGCTACAGATAATCCTCATCAAAATTTCTTCAAGGCTTCCCTAAACCTAACAACCATGGCATCTTCAAAAGTAACTGCCTCCCTGGCCAAAGCAGCAGTGGGCTCCCCTGGAATAGCAATCTTCATAGCCTTATCAACAAACACCTCCATCCAAGAATCAACTTCAGAAAATAGAGAGGTGACCACCTTCTTGTTCACCCTTTTCTGATCAGTGAAGTTGCTAGTAATATTCCAGTGGAAACGGGTTTCAAAGATTGATTCAGGTTCTGGAGACATTGGGTCTCTAGAAGTGCTGGCCACTGGCGGTTGGATATTGGTAGAGGTGGAGGCAAGTGTGGACGGCCTGGTTGGGGATCTAATTGGAAGTTGAGGTGGTTGGGGGGACCTGATCACTTCATTATTGGTGGTACTGGCTTGGACTTGGGATTGTGAAGTGGATTGGTGTAGTCATTTCAAGCTCTTCTCCATCAATCTCATCACTGCCTTCAGCATCAGTATCAATTTCATCTTGAACAACCAAATTTCTCTTCAATGTTCCAAGTTTTCCATCTTTTCTGGTGACCAAAATTGGAACCTCTGGGGCCACTCCAATGGTATTTCCTTGGGGGTGAATTGATCCTCCAATGGCTGCCCAGGAACTGCTGGTATTATTCCATTGTTTGACACCTCTCATCCTAGATCCAGTCACTGAAGAAGAAGAAAAGAAAACATAGAAGTCAGTAACCCATCAATTTTATGGCCAATCAACTCACAATTGGAGTGACCAGAGGTGGCATCAGAGGTGGGAGGTTCATCAACAGGAGCTTCCAATCCAAATCTTCCACCCTTCTTGATGCTGCTACATAATCTTCTGGAATTTTCAGGAAAGCTATAGTGGGCTTTAGAACAATTTCTTTTTCCAAGATTGCAAAATTGACACCTGGTGGACCTAGCAGTAGCAGATTCCACACAAGGAATCCCTTTCCTCTTACAATTGGTGCAGGGTGGTTCAATAACTCTGACAGATTTAAAACCATTATAGGTTATCTTGATGTCACAAATCTCTGTAGGGGCCATACTCTTTTCAGAAAGCTCCCTCAAGTTATCAAAAACACCAGGACCATAAGGTACAGAAGGTGGGGAATCAGAGTGATTGGAATCACAAAGGGAAGTCAGCCTTGAACTCATCTTCAAGTCAAAATTTCAAAGTCAAGACCAAGATAATTATGGACAATTGCAAGTCAGCAAGACAACTATGGCAATTTGGAACTGCAAGAATGAGTTGAATAAAACAAAATAGTAGGGAAAAATCAAGAAAACACTGTTTCATAGGCCAAATTGGCCATTTTCATGCATTTGCGCACTTTTGCGCATTTTGCGCATTTTGGCTTCATTCTTCTTCAAAACATCAAAATCAATGTTTTATTCAATTCTTCAGCAAAATATGCCATTTTGACCATATTGGCATATTTGCGCATTTGGCGTCGTTTCTCTTCAAAACCTTCAAAAACCCATTTTTATTCAATTATTCACCAAATATGCCATTTTAATGATATGGGCATATTTGCATATTTATGGCTATTTCAACTTCAAATCATATGAAAAAGGCAAAAACACCAATTTCAATCAAAAATCATCAAAACTTCATTATCTTGCATTTGCGCACTTTTGCACATTTTGCGCATTTTGGCCATTTTAACGAAAAAAACCCATAAAACAACAATTTTGGGGAATAATTCGAGGACTTCTGAAATGGTCCAAGCAAGAAAAAAAGGACAATTTGGCCCAATCTCCAAATGAAGACAAAATTGATGGAATAGCAGTGGGTTCTTAGGACATGGACCTGAAATCACTTTTTATCATGAGCCATGAGGACTCAAGACAAAATGAGTGAAGAACTCTGCAATGAGAAGAAGATAACAGAAATAGCAGAAAAAATTGATGAAGTGAAGACAGTTATGAAGTGAAGAAGAATCAGAATCAATACAAAGAAGAAGGACCTACAAGTTATGAAGCTGAAAGGGGTTGAAATTATGATTTATAAAGAGGAACTTTGAGAGATGAAAATTGGGAATTGGGGGGAAGAACAAATCAGTCGATCTTATCAAGAGTCATTACTTTCATGGTGCTCAGAGCTCACCACTTTCAAGAGGCGGATAATGTCACAGCCATGGAGACAGGTAGGGCATTACCACTCATTACTAATGGAGAATCTTCCAACACCTAATCAGCAAGGGGTTTCATGGAAGATTCACCAAATACAGTTCCAATCCTCAATACAGCTCAAAACAGGCAAAACCCAAATACAGGATTCACCAAATACAGGTCTGTCCTCAATACAGGCGCAAATACCTGTATTGATTCAAATAACTGTATTGCATACACCAATACAGTTTCACATCTCAAATACAGGTTCCTCAATCATACAGTCATGGTTTCTCAACACTCAAGCTCCAGGCTGGCACTTTTTCACATATACCAGCCCCCTTTCACCCACCTGGGGGTTTTTCCCCCAGTTAATCAAAATATTGGATTTATTATTTAATATTATTTTATTTCTCATTAAGAAATATTATTTTATTATTTATTAAGTTAGTCTTTGTCTTCCTTCACCTTTTCAGTAGAGTCCTGGTGGCCATATCCTTCATTAATCCTTTTCTCTTTTCTGAACAGGTTGAAACAGTGGTACAGGAGTATTTGTGGTTGGCTCTTTATTATTTCTTTTGTTTTTCTCTCATATCTTTTAATGCTTATTATTTTATGACTAGGAATTTATCCTCTTATTTCATTACTCTTATCCATTGAGTATTTTATTCTGAACCTTCCATAAGTAGGTCTGTTCACTGAGTGCCAGGCCCTCTTCATTTAGAAGAGCCCCTGTGACAGTATTCTACCCAAATGTTGCTGTAAGCATCATCTTGGCCACTTTGTGAGCACTTGTAAATTCTTCGGACAGATTCAGAAGGCCTTGCAACATCAATACCCTCAAATTTGACCCTTTCTTCATGATATGGCCTAATTCCTTCTTCTTTTATTTTTTATTCCTTTCCAACTTGTGCCGGTCACATTTATTCAAGACATTCATTACTTCAAAGTCAATTATGTAAAAGCTATATGTTTTTGGTGATTTGTGGGGGTGGAAGTTATGAAAGTAAGTTCCATCTCCTGGTATGCATCCCTGAGGGTTCTACTTCTTGTAAAACATCACCTTGGCCACTCTGTGAGCATCAAATGCTTGTTTTTTATCTTTCAGACAATTCTTGTCCAAAATCAAGCAACTCACCACAAGAAGGACAACCTCAGGAATTTCTTTATTTCTTTTTTTTACTCTCATTTTCTTTCTTTATTTACTTGTATATTTCTTTTTATTACTTTTTTAAGCAGCAGCATCCCCTCCCAAATCATGTATTGGGAGGTTCCATTTATTTTTATTTTTTATTTTAGTATTTTATAAGAGTGGGGAGAGAATTCAAACCAAACACAAACAAGGACAAGGAAACTAGTTATCTCTACCCAAATGATCAAAAGTTTCCTGGAAATCATTAATAAACTCATCTCCATACCAGGAAAATTTTGCATCCATCTCCTCAGAAGCAGTCCCTGAAATATTCCTATCATTATCATACATAATCACCTCCCTAATATTTCTCTCATCCCTCCTCAATAACCTGGCCACAACATCCTGATTTTCACTCTCTGTATTTGGATCTTCTGTGGTAGCTCAGATAGGCCAGCGATCCCTGTGCTGAAAAGGGCAAAGGAGAAAGTTCTTCCCTTCTTCTACTGGTACTGGACACAGGTTGGATATGTTGTGAGGTGACTATGGGTGAGTTTCTAGGCTGTTGGATGGGGGATGGTCTTACTGCTGGATTCAAGGCAGGCCTGGTGTTGGAAGAGTGTGGTGAAGCAGGAGGAATGGTAGCAAGAGTGGGTTGGAAATTTTTGGGGGTACTGCGGATTATTTGACTTTGAAATCTCTTGGCAGGAGGCTGGGAAGAAGAAGTATTGGATAGATGACCAGCAGAATTAGGAACCACCTCAACCTCTTCACCATCCAACTCATCACTATTTGAAGCATCGGGATCAGGTGGGTAATTGGAGATTTGTCTTATTCATTTCACTATACCTTCAGTATTGATCCTGTAAATTGGAACTTCTGAGCTGGAGTATATTGGCCTACCACCAACTGGGATGGGCCCTCCAACATTAGTCCACCTGGCCACATCCCTCTGCCTGGAACCAGTCACTTAATCAAGATATCAGTATCCATTTCAAGCAAGAAAATCATTTCACTCACAAGCAGAATACCCTGAAGTTCCATCAAGAGTAGGGGCCTCAGAAACTGGGAACTCTTTTTCAAAAGGCCCACCTTTCTTACTCCACAAAAATCTCCTGAAGGTTTGAGCTTGCTTCCCAGTACAGCGACATGGCTTCTTCCCAATAAAGCAGTAGTGGCATTTTGAAGATCTGGGATTGTAATGTTCAAAATAATCCTTCCCCTTTTCCAAACGTTCAGTACAAGCAGGATCAAGAACTTCAACTTCCTTGTAACCATCTTCAGTTTGGGTGGGTTCAAATTGACCAGAAGAAGCCATTGCCAGTGAAGAAAATTGACTGAGAATTCCAGAACCATGAAGGACAGATGGTGGCGGTGCAGAAGGGGAAGATTCAGTGGGTTCAGTCAGTTTGGAACTCATGACTAAGGAATATGCAAGCAGAAGATTCAAGGAGTCAGAATTGAATCACTTCAAGCCTGAAAAGAAATGATGACCTGAAGGAAGTAGGGCTATAACTCAATGATGGCCCCCCCTCAAAGTCCCTAAGGTTGTGAGTCAAGGTCCCCTTTGTCCTGAATTCACAAGCCAGAACCTCCCCTGCAACCTTGGGGAAGTCAGAATCTTGATGGTCCTGGACCCTTCTAATGGGCCCAGGCTATGTAGGTGAAAAATTGGACCATGGGACTCCTGGAGCCCCAGCAAAATTGGGCTCTGGGAGTCTCCAATTGCCCCCACCGCCCATGGACCGTGGCGTACAGCCCGTGGACCATAGCACCTCAAAATCACTCAAGACCCAAAATGAGCCAAAAAATGCCCTGAAGCCATAAAAACAAAAATCACCATAAGAAGGGCCAAGACCCAAATTCAATGGTAGGGCCAAAGGGACGCCAAATCCAAAATTTGAGGGATCTTCAGGGGCATGGGGACAAGACCACCCCTTGAAGACTTTTGAGGGAATTCCAATCAGGGGAAGAAGGGCCAAAAATTAAGTTGGCCCATTCACAATGAGGTATATGATCATTTACTCATTGGCCATAAAATTATGAGCAGAAGAGCTCTATGGCACTCATTTTGGGATACAACCCAAGGGCCATGCCTTGAAAGGAAGGAAATGACTGAATCCAAAAAGAAGCATATTTCGAAGTTGAAAGCACTTACTCAAGTTAACAGAAGGGGGAAGATAATTCAAATCAAGTATGACAGTCAAGAAATGAAGAGGGGATTTTCAGGATAATGGTCAAGAGGAAAATATAATTAAAAAGCAATTTTTTTGAAAAAAATGGAGGGATATTGAGATGCCACTCAACAGTGTCAGGGTATTATGGTGTTCAAGAGCCCACAAGCTTCAAGAAGGGGATACTGTACTAACCACTAATGAGGGGTTAGGGTATTCATACTTACACCCACTCAAACACCTCAAACCAGAAAATCCACTGTGTGTATCAGAATTCAGTTTCAGCAATCTTCTTTGCTGAAGCATGCATACAGCCTGTCAACCTTGTTACAGGCTGGGATTACTCAATACATTTTGGATACACCATCCCCAAGCTTTATGATCACTCAATAGCACCATTACTCTTGTACAGATCCTGTACAGCCATACAGGACCTGTATTGGCCAGACTCAATTCAATCATCAAATCTTCTCATGAAAATTCTCTGTCTGGATCAGGAATGGTGATTCTCACATATAGCAGCCCCTTTTTCTCCCCCCTGGGGACTTTTCCCCAGTTAATTAATTTAGTATATTTATTATTTTAGAATTATTCTTATCCTTATTTCGGGTATTATAATTATTTGATTTTAAGTTAGTCTTAGCCTTTTTTCTTTCTTTGCCTGTACAGTATGAGCTGGGTGGCCATATCCGTATTAACCCTCCTCTTTCCATTCTGACAGGTCAAAACAGTGGACTTGGACTTGTTTGTGGTTTGCTCTTTTATTCTTACTCTTATTCTTTGTTTCTGCTTTTCTTATATTCTTTTATTTAGTAATTTATCTCATAACACTCTTAAGTGTATTCTTTCTTACCATATCCTGAGCCCTCCATAAGTAAGCCCAGTTTACTGAGTGCCAGGCCCTCTTAACTTAGACAAGTCCCTGTGACAAGAAGTTATATGAGAGGTGAATATCTTATTCACCCTTATTTGACCTTATTTTGGCCATAACTTCTGAAGTTTTGGTTCTAGCTCAGTCTTTCTAGTACCATTAGATACCCCTCACATAGAGCTTTGAGTTGAATAACCATTTTCTTGCGTTAAGTGTCTTCCTCTGGATTTCAGATGGGAAGTGAAAATTAAACTTTATTCTCAGCAACAACTTTGAGAAGGACTAAATTTGTTATTCTTTGTCCTGTGATTATGGGACTTTTATATTTGGAACCAGGTGAGCTTCCTCTTTTTTTGATAACCTTTGAGCTGGTTTGGCTCAGCTCCATGTTTTGGTGGTATTTTTCTCTACCATTGGTTAATGGTATTTGGCTGTCATGCTTGTGCTCTGGTTTTGAGTCACAGGCTGACAGAAACAAAGATATTCAAGGGGCTTTAATCAATAATAAAAGATGAGAAATAAATTCTTTTTATAAAATTAAGTTGTGTGATTATGGATTTCTGCAAGAAATTACTAATATTTAGATCAATAAGCTGAAACAATCATCAAAAGCTTTAAATTTAGACCAATGTGTTGATATAAATCACAATAGTGATAATAGGATCTGACTAAACTTAATAGAGCTTAATTTCTTATGTATTTTCATCAAAAACTATAATTAATAATTAACTTCATTGAGATTCTAATTTAATGGCGCTTAAGAATTTTTTCAAATTCTATTATATCTTCTTATTACTAAGTGTAAATAGCAAATTGTATTGAATATTCAAAGTAGAATAGCCTTTTGCTTAATTATTGGATTTTCCCCAGAAAAATACAATATTTATTGTGGACAATCCTTCCATACTATTCAAGAATACCTCTCACCTACATCCTATCTATTTTCATGTATCAGAATATTTCTTATGGAGATAGGTGTAATTCTCAATTGAATTTGAATGATTTTGGAAGTTTTCATGCATATAGATTCAATCTTGTTTGAATAAGGATAACTTTAAGCCTATTGAATAAAACTGGGTCTCCATTAGGATAATATTCAATTATTGACATTAACTCTTACCTTTTTTTAAAAAAATTCGGTATATTTTAAAGGACTCTTTTATTCTAAATCCTTGTATAGTTTGGAATCCAATTTTGGTAAAAAAGGAAAATCCTTTAGATAATTGATTTGACCAGAATTGAAATATTTTTCTTAATTATCATTTTTTTAGCCAAATATATCTTATCCTTCAAGAACTTTCACCATTAAAGCTAGTAAAGATACTTTGGCCAGAAATTGGATATTGATATAAATAAACCCACCTAGAGGAATTCGCGTGGTGTTTGGTTTTTTTGAAAATTCGATATTCCAATAGATAAAACCCAGGGGAAATCAAGTGAGATTTGTTTAAGATAGGGAGGCAATTGTTTTCGGAAGGAATTACAATGAATATTCTCTTTCTAATACAAGATAATGAGAGGATTTGAAACCCCGTGGTTAGAACCCCATTATTTCTAGCCTCCCCCACGTTACCCTGAAAATCATCTTTCAGATTCACTCACTACCAGAACTTACTTCATTTGGGCTGAACTGAATATCTTAAATAATATATAAATGACATTTTTCAATTGTTTAGAAATTGAAATTGACTCAAAATATTATCATAAAAAAATTCTCTCCATGCAGTCTTATGGAAGGCTTTACGAAGCTAAAACTTGAGCTATTCTAAATTAATATGAAGTTGGTCTTAGCACCTGATCAGAATAGTCTCAGATTTTTTTTTCAAGGCAAGAAAAGTCTCGAGATATTTTTTCGAAGGACTTCTGTTAACTGAATCTTATAAACCTTTGTTCCATTTCCATAAAAAAAGTTAATTTCGGAGAGAGTAAATTTGACTGTATTTGAGGACTCTAGTTAAGTAAATATATATTGTGAGCTACTCAAAAAATCAGCCTTTCAGTTTTGACATAATCTCAGGCACTACGGCGACTCTAAAATTGAATTTCATAATTCAACTTAGAGGAAGTCAAATTGGTTTAGTTTCCGAGATAAGAATTTCTTTTTTTCCATTTTTTGTAAAAGAGATGATTTTTTCAAAAATAAAATGGATAAATTCCCATTCACAAAACGACAACGGAAGGATTCGAACCCCCGCGGGTGAAACCCAATTATTGGTAGGCATGAAGCATAGCAAATAACCGCCTTACCAATAGATCCATTTTAATTAATTTACAAACTGAAGTGATTTTCTATTGCATTAATTTCTCACTATATTTTTAACTTTTCTCTTGATATTGAGCTATATAACCGTGAAAGCCTCCTATTGATACATAATTTTGGAATACTTGTGAAACTACGCACTATCTTTCTTAAATTATTGCTATTTCATCAATCTTTCAACATCTCCTAAAACAAAAAAGAAATCTCCTTCATGGTTATTTTTCCTCCTCATCACTCTTGACATTTCCTCCACTAACCGATGACAACCACCTTTTTTTTCTTCCTAAATGATTCTTATGGACTTATCTTCTATTTCTTCTGAGTAATAGTTATTTTATTTTATCTCCAATACATTAAGTTATTGAATTGTTGAAGTTTAGTGAAGAGATTTATAGTAATTTATTTTTTATACATGTCAGTTTCTAAAATATTCTATTTGATTTCAGCACACAAATGCGCTACTAGGACACAGTAATCTCTGAGCTATAATATATTTCAAGGATTTTCTCTAAATGTTTAGTTTTCAAAAATAATAATAATAAAACAATTAATACTCCCAGCTAGAAAACAAAAAATATGATTGATTAAATAAAACCAGATTATAAAGAATCTATTATTAATAAAATCTCAATATAGTTTAAATTAAAACACGCATAAAAATAATTTCTTTTTAGAAAATATTTTATATTATTTTTGATTCTGAAACTTTATCCAAAATTCTTGTTTCTAAACTAAGCTTTCTGAGAGCTAACAGAGTTTCTTGTTCTAATTCTGAATTTCATGAGCCTCATCTTGAGCAGATACCAATAGATAATCATGGTAGCATACAGATTTTTCACAGGTGAAAAGCCTTTAAAAAATCATAATAAGTTTCTTTCATAAGCTATATGCAGAGCTTACTGCTTTAATTCTCTTGATTATATGAAACTATTCCAAAAATATCTTCAAGATAAATCATCAATATAGTTTTGAGCTTTTGTTGATAAAGCTTCAAACTTATATTATTATTATTTATTTCACTACCAATATCCATCCTTATTGAAGAAACGAGGAAAAAGCTCAAGAGAAAGTTTTATTCCATAATACTTAAATTAAGTTAAGAATACCACTACGTTCTCCAAAAATTTAGTTGATTGAAAAATTAAAACTTTCATTATCTCTGTGAATACTTATTCATATTAATTTCAACTAGGAATCTTTTTTCACTAAATCATTTTTTGTGGTTTGAATAATTACTAAGGAATTTTTTTCCAAATCTTTTGAAAAAAAACGATATATAATTTAATTAAGGAAAATAAAAAGGTATAACCAAGAAATAATTTTCAGAATAATCTTCTTATTGCCCTTGTCGGAAATGTTGATTTAAAATTGATCTTTGTTTTGTCTGCTTTCCTTATTTATAGGTAAAAAAAAGGTTACAAAAAAGGTTCTATTGGATAGTTTCAGGATTGAATATTTTCAAAAAGATGTGCTTCAGCTTTGGGTATCTCCTTTTAAAGAGGATTTTGATTATTGATTGGCTCATAGATTCTTTAGGAGAGGAGAAAGGTCGTCTTTTGCCCAAATTTAACAATGAAAAATCTCATAAGACCCATTTCCCTCTTTTTTTGACACAAAGATAATTTAAAGCTTTCCCAAGTAGAATTTATTTATGAAGATCATTTTCAATTTTCCAAAAAAAAATACTCTTTTTCAGATAAGAAGAGGGTTTGAAGCTTTTTGCATAATATTTTTCTCCCAAAGTGGTTTTTAAAATTAATAAATCAATGATATTATCAAAACAATATATTCTCTGGAGCTGCTTTACCAAGAAAAGTTCATAAATTTAATACTAAATGTATATAGTGATTTTTTAGCTTTATGTAACCCCCTATGTATATTTACAAAAAATGAAAAACCCGAAATATTTGACTATCAAAGTTATAAGTCAATTGAGACCTCATGTTGATTTGGAGACAATGAACTCAACCTTTGAAAATCTGAATTAGAATCAATAAGTGAATCAAGCACCTTTAAGAATGATTAGTATATGCATTTTGACTCAAACACTAGATATTGGTTGGCTATTTGAGCTTTGAAATTGAATTGCATATTGATAAGCTTCTTTTAAATTCAAATTTTATTTTATATTGAGATATTAGCATAAGATGAAAGCTAAAGGTTCATAAAAAGCTTTAATTTCACACACAACCTTCATAAGATTGTCCAAAGCTAAAACCTCCACTCCATCCATATTCAAGAAATTTGGTACCCTGTAACATTTTTTCCAAAATCCCTTTTCCCCCTTCTTTATATCCCATCATTCTCTTTTATCAAAGTTTCACCTAAATTCAAGTTTTGATTATTCCAAGTCAAATAATGAGTCTTCAAAATTCCCCACAAAAAGCCTGTGGTGTAATTTCTAGTAAAATTGCTAAAATTGAAAAAAAAATTATTAATTTTTGCATTTAAAGATATTTAAAAGATGTATATTTATTATTTCTCATGCCTAAATTGTTTTTGTTCGGAGTGAAATCACATAATAAAGGGATTAAGATACCTTTTTGTGAAAAAATTGATTTTATTCTAAGAAGAATTTGGTTCCTTTGTCATCCATGTCTCCAGTTTAGCTCATTGAGCACCTCCATGGGTTACCCTCAGGCTTAAAACAAGAATTTTTGTTTCTCTTTTTTCCAATGTTTATCTTTAGACTCAAGATAAATTATTAGATATTTTTAAGAGTCTAATATATTAGCGATAAATTCAACCACAAGGGTTTTAATTCATTCAAAAAATCTACAAAACCATGATATTGAATAATCTTGCTATTTGAAGTAGTATTGTAGCTTCAATTGTTTTATTATTAATCTTTTATCCGTTCCGTATCTTTCAAAATCACAACTAAATGGCAAAAAACCTATTCAAAGTACTTTGAAGGTATTTTTCAAAGTATTGGTGAGTTTATTTGATTAATTCTGAAATTTAGTTTTTCAAATTCCAAACTTTTCTGTCAGAATTAAATACAATTATTATCCGAAATTGGGCACATTTTTTTATTTGAAATTTTAATCTTCAAATACTTATTCTAATCCATCCTAGTATAAAATTACTTCTTATAATTATCTTACTACTAATATATAAAAATTCAGAGAAATAACCATTAAGCTTCTTATGTGCTTTTGGTTAAAATAATATTTCATTATATTTCTCATAATAAAGGCTGAATTATTCTTGATGAATCATAATATTATGAAGATATTCATAGAACAATCTTACACGAAGGATAACTTTCTACCTAAACACAATATATTTAAATCAAATAAATCCTTGCAAGCTATGTTATTCATAGTTTACCTTGATTTTTACTTGGGAACATTGAGATTTATTAAAATTAGAGTTCCTATTTTGATATCTGGGGACAAACAAAAGGCGTTTTGAGCAGGAATCCTATTATTCAGACATACGTTTTGTTGGATTAAGAATCACATGGCTGTATAGGCACTATAATTTGAGCCATTAGATAAATTATTATCTGAATATCTTTTTATATTAAGATAAAATTCATGCTGGTTATTCCTCACTTTGTATAAAAATAAGGTTAAACAAGGAGCTCCACTAGCTCCTTGTAAATTTGTAAAATCTTTCAGGACTCAGGAGTCAGAAGACTCATATAATAGCTAGGAATTTGGAATATTCCCAGAAGGAATTCAGACAATTACTATTTTTCTAACTTATAATTTGCCTTATTTTTTTGATTTTTTCTTGATAAAAATCTGGTCCATTTGAATCTTAATAGAAGAAAGTTATAGGAATTCATAGGAAGTCCATCCACTTATGGAGAGAAAACAATATCTCTTTTAAGAGAAGAGGGCTATCCATGTGAGAAAAATTCTAGAATACAGGGAAGATTTGCAGAATTTTATATATCATTTTTTCACCTCAAAGGGTAGCATCCTTTTTGGTATCATCCCCCACACCACTTTTTTGAATAGCATTTGGGATAAATTTTTTTGAATAAAATATATCAAAATCAGTCTTTTATTTCTATTCTCTCAGTTAGGATTTGAGCTGTTTTTAACAAACCTCATCCAAAATTACAGGAACAAATTAAGCCAAAGTATGGTTTTCTGGGTTTCATTTTGGAACTAGAGGAGGTAATATGATGGAAAATCTACCAAAGAAATACAATCGCTGAATATTCCATAAATCAAACACCCCATGTAATTATGGTATTTATAAAATCAAAATATTCTTATTGGTGACGAAGCTCCCTTATCTTTTTGAAACCTTTTTTGTCGGGGTTTGCTGTGATTCAGACAACTATTAATTTGATTTCTTTTATATTACACCAACATTCAAAAAAATAAATCCAAAGTTGCAATTTTCTGACCCAAATGAGTGGAGATTATAAAATTCAAAACACCGTCAGATAATTAATTAAATAAATTTCTCCCCAAGTGGGACCTTTTTTCAGAATTTTGAGTAATTTCAGAGAAAGTTTAAAGCTTATTTTCCCCGTAATTATATCTCATTCTGAAGCCTTAGTTGCAGAATGAGGTTTTAAATTGCACGTCATGGGAGAAAATTCAAAGGTCTGATAGACAATATTGTCCAGAGAGATAAAATGAGGACAATCTTTCAAAAGGATGGGAATATTAGGTATTTTTTTTTGGGAGATAGATAGAGGAATGAGTAATATAATGAGAAGAAGAACAAAAAATACAGGTTTTTATACCTATTTTCTATTGAGTCTTTCATTCCTGAAACAGGAAATAAATTTGTGGAAGGATCTAATAGTATATTTTGATAAAATTAAGCTCTTCAATGTTTTTTTCTATTAAAAATAATTTATCTCTCCTTTTATGCTAGAGTTTTTTTTCATATTGAATTTATTAAATAAGGTCTTCTGTAACCTCCTTCCAGTACTATTCAGAGTTTACAATAAAATGGCTACCAATTTTTAGGCTGAAATTCCCATAACCATAGAAACAAAATATGTATTCAAAATGTCATCCTAGAAACTTTGTAATCTAGTCACCTGTTCAAAAATAATGAGCTTAAATAATAATATAACCAAATACAAAATGACAAAATACACTAAAAAAATATTTAGATATAGTTTTTTGTATCATCACTTCTCTAGTAATTTTCATAAGAAAGCTCAAATATATTTTATCAATCCAATATTTTTTTCAGGTGTTTTCTTTATCAGAAAAGTTGTGCTTGTTTTTTTTTTCAAATCGTCTTGGTTCATCTTCATTTAATTCATTGTTCTCTTCCAAAACCTGATTCATGGTTCAAGATACTGAGGTGTAAAGAATTTTAATCACCAGCCATGGGATAATTGTACTCAGATAGTCTGTAGGCCTCAATATTCCAGACTCTAGAGGTATCAAGGTGAACATGTGGTTAGATGTTGGATTCTTTTATTCTTTTTGATTAATTCTTGTACCTGCTAATTTTATTTCAAATCTCCATGTGTTTGTTTTTGTTTTATTTTTGAACCCACTGAATCTTTCTCTTATTTTCTGCATTATATTGGGTTCTTAGTATATATTTTCTATAAGTAATTACTTTCAGAAATCTTTCTATGTGAATTTAGAATTTGAAGCACTTTCAGCATTCTGAATCATTGAGTTAGTTTCATTAATAGATCTTTCAAATGAGTCTTCTCCAAAAGTGGAAAATACATTATTGGAATATTTTTTTCCAAGTTAAAAATATTATATTCAAATTGATTCGCTGCATACAGTTCTTAAAATAATTTCTTTTCATTATTTGTTCAATAATTAAAAAATGACTCAATATTACCCAAAGAGGATCATTCCACCAGGAGGTTTAAGAACCATTCAAAATTCAAAACCTCTATTTTGAGATTACTCATGGTTTCAAGGGCTATCTTGGGGTTATTTGTTCATTTAATACCTTGATAGTTGCAACTCTTTACTCTTAATTCTCAATAAATTCTCCTTTTCATTTTCTGTCTTAATTCAGGTTCTTTTATCAGGGCCTAATCAATTGTAATTCTTGGTTAATTGATTCAGCATTTCAGGAGTATTAATTGAATTGGAGTTATCATTCATTTATTCTGAAATTTATCAAGAATTATTGATTGATTGAGATGATTCTTCAAGAGATTGACTTTACCTCAAGACTCTGATGTTGTTTGATTGATTTGATTGATTTGATTCCTCAGTATACCTGATTTATCCTCAAGATTGGATTTGATTGATTGATTTGAAGCTCACTCCTCAAGACATTGAATTGATTTTCCAAGATATTGACTGAATTCCTCAAGACATAATTTATTTTATTTTGAATTTACTAGATTGACTTGATTTGATTTATTGATTGAAATTGATAATCCATAAGAATTTTATTCTGTCATCTTCTTTCTTCAAAATTGATTCATAGTTTTTTCACTTCAATACTGTTGATTAATTTCTCAAGTTCATCAAGATTCTCATTTCATTTGTTTTTATTAAGCCTTGTTTTTATTATGAGTTATCATCAATTTTGTTTGGTATTCTTCAATCATGCCACTTCAGCATAGTCCACCAGCCAAGAATAGAAGATCCTGGAGATATCAAGCTGCTCTCACTCATACAGCAAGGGCTCCTCTTGACCACCCACCATGAGTTCATCAAATGAGTGCAAATTTGGACATAGGGCCACCAATCGAAGGAGGAACACCCTCCAGAAGAGGAGGTGTGAAGTCTGGAAGATCAAGGTAAGTGTCTGCGCTATTGGGTGGCTACCCTTGCATTTCTCATGGGCCTAGGAGCAGATTGGGGGAAGCTGAGGATGAAGCAGGGTAGGAGTCTTGGGAAGAGGAAGAATCTGAAGATACTGAAGTGGTAGTTTCCTGGGTAGGTGCCCCTGATGCTCTTGAGGTTGCAAATCTAGCCCTCTCTAATCAACCTCTTGTCTCTCAAGCTGAACTAAATTTTGTCAAGATGATGGAGCAGATGACTCAACTTATAAGACAACTCACTCAAGCAGTTTCCCCCAATGGACATTTCAAAGGCCCCACCATTCAAGACTCCATAAATGAAGGCACCTGATTCCTTTGACAGTACTAAAGCTTATAGATTGAGAGGTTTTATTAAATCCTGTGAATTCATCTTCCATAATGACCCAGAAAACTTATTCTCTGACAGAAAGTGTGAGGCTTAGAGGTATTTTCATATACCCAAAAGACCACAAATGATAAATAAAGATACAAATATAAATAAAAGAGGTTTATTTATATTATAAAAAGAAAAATTGAAATATAAATACAAATTTTTATTTAAAAACCAAAATTTAATTATAATTTAAAAATGAAATTACAATAAAATTTAAAGTTATGAAATTACATTTTTACTTGTAAAAATTAACTAAAAATTGATTTTCAATGAAAATTGTGAAATAAAAATATTCTTGCTAAAACGTTATATAGAATATATTATAGCTTTTCATCCAATAAATGAACATAAGGAAATTATCACACCATTGGATTCCTCATAAAAAATAAAGTGGGGTCACTCCTGGATGAAATTTCTGTAACTCAACTCTAGATAAGCTTAAATTAAGTTTTTAGTATTTTTTGTACAAAAGTATGAAAATCCTCTGAACCTTAATTGAATTTACACCACATGTGGTTTTAACCACCAATTTTTGTGTTAAAATTGAGGTGTTGGGTTTAGTTTAGAAGCTATGAGGAACTGAAGTATTCTCAATTGAATTCAATTGAAATGTCAAAATGTGCGCGTGTATTACATAAGTGAACTTTAATTTACATATGAGGTATCAATTATTACAGATGTGTAATTAAAAACTCAATTGAATTACATGTGTAAATTATAATTGTATTACATGATGAGGAATTAAGGAAAAAATAAATTGGACAGATTAATTTTGGGGGTGAAGACACTCTAGCTCTAAGGGGGAGCTAGACGCCCAAAGTCCTTGCTGACTGGCATCAATGTCAAAATCCACGCAAAAGCTCATTACTTTTGGCCTGGAATTGAGTCACAGGGTCTGTGACTCAATTGATGATGAGGTTTTGATACCAACCATGGTAGTTTTAACTGCTGCGAAGAGGGTAAAACTACCCTTAAGTTAAAAAAATGTTAGTAAAAACAGTTTTAACTGGTTTCTACGCCTCTTCCACACATTCTGACGTGTTTCGAAGGCTCTATACCAGGTATTCCTATAGTAATGGCTTATTTAAGGGTCTTAAATGGCAAAAATAGCAAAAAATGGCTTAAACCAGCCCTTTTTTTGGTCTAAACCAGGGTTCAATGAGCCATAATTGGTTTTTCTGTTGTCAGACTGTTTTTCACGACTGAAAAGAGTAAATCTTATCTTTGGAGTAACAAAATTGATGGCTATAAAAGAATTTCTTCTTTGCCCCACTTTTCTCTTCATGTTAGAATCTTTTCCTGTTATAATTAGTTTAAACACTGTTAAAGCAATCAATAAAAGATTCCAACCACCCTTTTTTAATCATCTTAAACCTTTTCACCACGTCAAAAAATTATTATAATCATTTTTTGTAACTCTTATAATCATTTTTACCCCTGAACCACCCCAAAAGTGAATTAAAGCATCCTTCATCACTGTTAACTTTGTCACTTTGTTTCCAAATTCACTCTGGTTACTTTTTGGGGTGTTTTCTCTTTAAATATCTTCTTAAAGACTTTTTACTTTAATTAACTGCTTGCAGTCCTTTGCTCAATTAACTCCAATTGAAATTGCTCTTGAAGAAATTTCTTTTGTAGCCTTAAATATCTCTTGTGGAGTATTTTTGGATAAATCTTTATTGTTGGTAAAACAATGGATTTTTATTATATTATTGTTTTATACTTAAAAATTTAAACAAAATAAAATTGGTGTCTTTTCCCTTTAAAAATACTATTTCTTACTATTTTTAAATAATTCTACCTTATACAAATTTTGAGGAAAGGAAAAGTACTTGATATTTTATCAAAGTTTCATATCCACACCTTACATTTGGGGGCCCAGCCGTGATATTTTACCTGTGACATATTTTTTTACTCTTTTCTTAATCCTTTTTCTTATATTGAAAAATTCAAAAAAACATATAAAAAATACTTATAATTCAAAAAATCCATAAAAGAATAATTTTTTCATATTATAAGTGAGTCTTATATTTTTATTTCTTTTTTGAAATACCATTTTACTTAATTAATTGGCTTTTTCATTAATTTTAGTGTATGACAACAAGGTAAGACAAGAAAAAATTGAAACAGCCTCCACAGTTACTAGCATTATTCTTGTAAGTACTGTAATTTCTGATCATAATAGCACTGTTATTATAACTCAGAATAACCAACAAGAGCCAATTTCTTCTGAATTGATCAACTTGGACATCAGTAATACTCTTCAGAAAGCTAAAAATTTGGCAAATAGTAAGGTTTTGACGTAAAATTACTATTTTAAACCCTTTTTAATCATGAAATATGCCTTCAACCAGATCAGGAGCAAGCTATAAGCCCTCAAGCAGCTCCCAAAAAGGTCATAGATGTGATTGTGGCAGAAGACAACAGCAAATTGTCCAATTCTGAAGCTGATGACACTATTTTACCTCCAAAAAGAGCTGACACCGCCACAAGAAGCCTGAGTGAACATTTGGAAAGCCAGCCAGAAGGCTTACAAAAATGCACTGCAGAACAAAGAGTACCAGATCCTTGCACATCTGTGGAAAAAATGCATGAACTCATACCTTACTGTAAGAAAATTCCTGGGTCATCCCAACACTTGCAAGCTACTCAATGGATGGCATCCATTGATGGAAAAAAAGAATATGATTCTTTTAACAGCAGAATGGAGGAAAAACAACCCTCCACCACAAAAGCAAGTGCCAAGACCAGCCCCAGTGGCCAGCAGCAGCGATTCCAACGTGAAAAAGCAGCCACAAGCTCAAAACAAGGGCAAATGGAATGCACCAGCCCCAAATCCTTACAGTAAGGGCTACAGGATGCCATGGAAAATGTGTTTCAGATGGCCAGAACCATGATGGAATTACAAAGAAGGAGGAAGCCAGATTAAGATTCCAGAAATGTTATCTGATATATTTGATTCCATCCCAGAGTTATATGAAGCTATAAATGACGTGAAAAAACATCTTTCTGATAAAAATGAAACCATTTGTAACAACATTAAAACAAACAGCTTGAGTCTGTGTCAAATTAATGAAGCACTTATGTGTTTTGAGAAAATTTTAAGAACAATTAAAACTTCCAATAATGATAATTTTTTGGCAATAAAATAAATGAACAATATGCCATTATTAAAGAGTTAACAGACAAATATTCTAAATTCAATATTGATGACATAACTGAAACAAGAATTAAACAAGCCATAAATATTATCAAGAAAGATAACAAGAAAGTCTTTGATGACATTTAAAATTCATTTACTGAATTAAAGACATATACCATTGCCTTGAAAAATTGTTTTGATGCTTAACAAGAAGAAGTATCAAAATTATCAATGAAATTGAATCAAGTCACTGCTGATAATATAAGAAATACAGAGTTATGGCAAGAGCTGACACATAAAGAAGACATGTATAAAATTGAAGTAATAAATTTAATACAAGCCTTCCAACAAGAATACAGGAATTCCCAAAGGTGTAGCAACAGTAAAATGGTCAATATTGAACAAATACTGAACACCTTACCAAGAATTTCCACACCTCTGAATCAAAATGAGGGCATAAGAATTCCAAATCCACAAGTATTGGATCCTGATAATTCACAGTTAGAAAATGAATTGTCCACTTCTTTTCATAAATTGGAACCATCAATGGGACAAGCACTTTTGAAAGAAGTACCAAAACTTGAAGAATGGCCTCACTTCAGTGGTGAAGGAGAATATTACCATATGTAATTCAGCAGAGGAATTGGCATGATTAAAGAAGATTTTGAATTACCAGACAGATTGGTAACAGCAAGATTTAATACCTTGTTTACCATATCAGCTCACAGATGGTATATCAAATTAAGACAAGCACATGGACACCAAAGTTGGTCTTGGTGGAAACCCCAAATTATCAACAAATGGGCCAATGATGCTTGAAGATTTAAAGTGGAAACAGCCTTTGAATCTGCCAAATTTAATGCTGATAAAGACAAAGCTTTACCATAGTTTTGCCAACATAAAGACAGACTAACAGCATTATACCCTGACATGTCAGAATTTATGATCCACAGAAATATTCTGAGACAATGTGGAGGTGACTTAGAGCATTCTATCAAAAGAAGGACTAATGAAAAATCTTCAGCAGAGGATATTATCAATATATTAGAAGAAGTAAAGACCAGAACCAAAATTGGTTCTAGTAGGTTGAATCTCAAAACAAGGTTTAATACACCTTGGAAAGATTCTGTGGACAAAAACCCCAAAGAAAATTCTAATAATAGGTATAAATCTGGAGATACAGTAAGAAAGCTCCATATTTGCCAGAGCACCACCCATTTAGCCAATACATGTCCAAAAAGGGGGAAAATCAAAGAAATTGATATTGAAAAAGAACCTGATGTTGAAAAAGATGACATAATTGAAGACAATTCAGATGATAAAGCATCAATATTTTCTGAATCTTCAAAAGATATAGAAAATATCAATGCCACTTTTGACCTCATGGAATATTATTCCCACTTGCCACAATTGAGCAATGCTCAGCTTGATTTATCAAAAGCTCAAGATGCACAACTTATGAAAACAAAACCAAACAGGGGAAAAGGTTATACAGCTGGTAACTCCGGTATAACAGAAGTGGTGATTGACAACAAACCCACTAAGCTTTTCCTTGACCCAGGAGCCTTCTGATCTTGTGTTGGTGAATCTTTTATTAAAACTTGTGTACCAAATTTTGAAGACCAATTGTCACCAATTTGTGGTATTAAATTCAATAGTGCAAGTAATCCAATGAAAGCATTAGGACTTTTTGAGACCAATTTCATATTCCCACACATTAATGGGAATTCAATAATCACAGTCCAATTTGTTGTTATGGAAAATTGCTGTAGTACCCATTTTATATTGGGAAATGACCATTTAATCATGTGTGGGATAGATTTGCATAACAACAAAGACAGATACTTTACTATTGGAGACAATAAGCATGAGAAATTTGCCTTTTTACCATTTAAAAGACAAATTACATTAAATAAAGTATCACCAGTCAACTTAGAATTGGATAAATTAAAATCTGAACAGTTGAGAGAGGCTGAAATAAGCCTTCATCTGACTGATAAAAAGGAAAATGAACTTTATTCCCTTTTGTATGACCTCAAAGGAGAATTTTCTTCAGACAAAGAGCCTCTAGTAGCAATTATTGGTCATGAAGTTGACATCATTCTCAATATTGAGAGACCTTATCCACCACTCTTGAGAAGACCTGCATACCCAGCAAGTCCCAAGTCAAAAGAAGCTCTGGAAACTCATATCAAAGAACTTCTAGAGCTTGGTGTAATAAGAAAAGTTGGTCATAATGAAGAAGTAGAAATAAATACACCAGTCATAGTGGCATGGTATAATGGAAAATCCAGAATGGTTAGAGGCTTTGGAGCTCTTAACACTTACACTGTTCCAGATAGGTACCCAATACTAAAAATCCAAATTGCCCTTACTCAAATATCTCAAGCAGTGTATATAACCACTATGGATTCCCTTAAAGGATTCCATCAAAATGTGGTAACACCAAGAGCAAGAAAATATTTGAGAATTATTGTTCATTGTGGAGTATATGAATACTTAAGAATGCCCTTTGGTATCAAAAATGAACCTTCTCACTTCCAAAGAATGATGAATGAAATCTTCCCTGAAGAACTTTCAGAGGGATGGTTAATTACTTACATTGATGACATTATTTTCTGTTCCAATACTTGGGAAGAGCACATGTACAGATTGTTCAGAGGTTTGACATAAATTCAATCAGTGAACATGAAAATCTGTTTGGAAAAAATTTCATTTTGGATTTAAAGAACTTAAAGCACTAGGACATGTTGTGTCTGGTTTTTACCTTGGAATTCACAAAAATAAATTTGCAGCAGTATTTCTAAAACCTATTCCTCAGAACAAAAAGGAAATTCAGTCATTTTTAGGTTTTGCAGGATATTACAGGCAACACATTAAAGATTTTTCATCCATAGCAAGACCTCTTTATAGATTGTGTGACAAAGACACAATATTTGAAATGACTTTTGACAGAGTCAAAGCCTTTGAGTCTCTAAGAGAAGCCTTGACCACTGCTCCACTCTTATTGATGCCAGACTTTAAGCTACCTTTGAAGCTTTATATTGATGCATCAGGGTATGGGATGGGTTCTGAACTTCACCAAGTTCAAATCATAAATGATATACCTCTTGAAGGACCTATATGTTTCATATCCAGGCAAATCAAACCAACTGAATCCAGATATGGAGCAAGTCAAATGGAATGTCTAGGGCTTGTCTGAGCCTTAGAAAAATTTAACTACTTCTTAGAGGGATGTGTTTTTGAAGTGATTACAGATTTTACAGCTGTCAAATCACTTTCAAACATGAAAACATGTAACAGAAATATGCTCAAATGGCAAATAGCCATACAAGAGTACATGGGCAATATGACTATTGTTCATAAAGATGGGAATGTTCATAAAAGTGCAGATGGACTAAGCAGATGGCCATTGCCAAATGATATTGATAATCCTGCTTATGTGCCAGAAGAAGCTTCACCACAGCTCCCAATAGAAGGAATAAGTGTTACAGACTTGAACACCCCCTTCTTTGAAGAAGTAATAAACAGTTCCACTCGAGATAAGAACTGTAGCATCTTATGCCAATTAGTTAATAAAGACTGTAAAGACAACTCTCTGATACATGCCTTGGATGAAGTATGGAAAAAATCTTATGATGAAGGAAGATTTCACCTACTGGATGGTATAATTTACCACAGAACCAAGAACACATGTGTCATGACAGTTGTGGACAGGTCATTAATCAATCTTGTACTAAAAGAATGCCATGACAGCCCCTTTTCAGGACATCTGTCTGAAGACACAACAAGAGAAAAAGTAAAAACCTGCATATTGTGGCCAATGTGGCATAAAGATGTTTCAGAGTATTGCAAAACCTGTGACAGATGCCAAAAGGCAAATACATCCACTGGCAAGAGACTTGGAAATATGATGAAAATCCAGGAACCTAGAAGACCTTGAGAAATTGTCCATATGGATTGGGTAACTGGCCTACCACCAGGAGGTGACAGAAGTTATAATTCTTGCCTAGTGATTGTAGACAGATTCAGTAAAACTCCAATCTTCTTACCATGTCACAAAGATGATACATCCATGGATACAGCTCTTCTGATATGGAATAGAGTAGTGTCATGGACTGGCATATTTACAAATATCATGAGTAACAGGGATCCCAAATTCACTTCAGCACTATGGACAAATCTTCACCAATTATTTGGCAATAAGCTGTCTTTCTCTACAGCCTACCACCCACAAACTGATGGTCTGGCTGAAAGGATGATCCAGACCTTGGAGGACATGGTCAGAAGATTTTGTGCATATGGCCTTGAACTCAAAGATTGTGATGGATTTACCCATGATTGGTGCACTCTGTTTCCAGCACTGGAATTAGCATACAAAACATCAATCTATGCCAGTACCAATCAAAATCCTGCTATCCTAGAAAAGGGATGGAACCCCAAATTACCCCAAGATTCCTTGAGGAAAGATTTGATTGAAATACCTCCCACAGCTGCTACTTCCAAGGGAATGCTAGACAAAGCTAGAAAGCATGCAGTAAGGTGCATGGAAGACTCTTTTGCATATGCTAAGTAAAAATGGGATAAATCCCATGGAACTCCAGATTTTAAAGTGGGGATTTAGTTCTTGCATCCACCACTAACTTCAATAACATCAAAAGAAGTAAAAAGCTGAAATACTCCTTTGCAGGACCTTTTTTTATTAAGGCCCTCCATGTGGAAAATGTTGTTGAAGTAAAGTTATCTGAAGAACTTAGCAATAACAATCCTACATTTCCAGTGAGCTTGATAAAGCCATATAAATCTAGTGATTCCAAAATATTTCCCTTGAGGGATAAAGTTCCCCAAGTTATACCTCCTATTGAGTCATCTGGAAGTAAGAAAATTACCAAAGTTCTCAAAGAAAGAAAGTTGAGAACCAACAACATAAGGGAACACCTTGTTAGGTACAGTGACCCAGCTTGTGAAGATGAATGGTTGCCAGAAAAAGACATACCTGAATCTACTAAAATTATGAGAAGGTTCAGGCACACTAGAAATAACAATATTACAAAGTAATATTATTATTTTTAGGGGGAGGGAATGTGAGCCTTAGAGGTATTTTCATATACCCAAACGGCCACAAATGATAAATCAAGATACAAATATAAATAAAATAAATTTATTTATATTATAAGAATAACAAATGAAATATAAATACAGATTTATATTTTAAAATCAGAATTTAATTTTAATTTCAAAATAAAATTACAATAAAATTGAAAATTATGAAATTACATTTTTAATTGTAAAAATTAAGTAAAAATGAATTTTGAATAAAAATTGTGAAATTGAAATATTTTTGGTAAAAATTTATATAAAATATATTATAACTTTTTAACCAATAAATAAACATAAGGAAATTATCACACCATTGGATTCCTCATAAAAAATAAAGTGGGGCACCTCTGGATGAAATTTCTGTAACTCAACTCTAGATAAGCTTAAATTAAGTTTTTAGTTTTTTTTGTACAAAAGTATGAAAATCCGCAAAACCTTAATTTAATTCACACCACATGTGGTGTTAAACATCAATTTTTGTGTTAAAATTGAGGTGTTGTGTTTAGCTTAGAAGTTTTGAGGAGTTAAAGTATTTTCAATTGAATTCAATTGAAATGTCAAAATGTGCACGTGTATTACATACGTGAACTTTGATTTACATATGAGGTATCAATTATTACAGATGTGTAATTAAAAACTCAATTGAATTCCATGTGTAAATTATAATTGTATTACATGATGAGGAATTAAGGAAAAAAGAAATTGGACAGATTAATTTTGGGGGGGAAGACACTCTAGCTCTAAGCGGGAGCTAGACCCCCAAAGTCCTTGCTGACTGGAATCAATGTCAAAGTCCACGCAAAAGCTCATTACTTTTGGCCTGGAATTGAGTCACAGGGTCTGTGACTCAATTGATGATGAGGTTTTGATACCAACCAGGGTAGTTTTAACTGCTGACAAGAGGTTAAAACTACCCTTAAGCTAAAACAATGTTAGTAAAAACAGTTTTAACTAGTTTCTACGCCTCTTAAACACATTCTGACGTGTTTTGAAGTCTCTAGACCAGGTATTGCTATAGTAATGGCTGATTTAAGGGTCTAAAATGGCTAAAAATAGCAAAAGATGGCTTAAACCAGCCCTTTTTTGGTCTAAACCAGGGTTCAATGATGCCATAATTGGCTTTTCTGTTGTCAGACTGTTATTCACGACTGACAAGAGTAAACTTCACTTTTGGAGTAAGAAAATTGATGGCTCTAAAAGAATGTCTTCTTTGCCCCACTTTTCTCTTCATGTTAGAATCTTTTCCTTTTATAATTAGTTTAAATACTGTTAAAGCAATCAATAAAAGATTCCAACCACCCTTTTTTTAATCATTTCAAACCTTTCAACCACTTGAAAACATCATTATAATCATTTTTACCCCTGAGCCACCCCAAAAGTGAATTAAAGCATCTTTCATCACTGTTAGCTTTGTCACTTTGTTTCCAAATTCATTCTGATGACTTTTGGGCTTGTTTTCTCTTTGAATATCTTTTTGAAGACTTTTTTTTGAAATTAATTTCTTGCAGTCCTTTTCTCAATTAATTCAAATTGAAATTGCTCTTGAAGAAACTTCTTTTGTAGCCTTAAATATCTCTTGTAGAGTATTTTTGGATAAATCTTTATTTTTGGTAAAACAATGAATTTTTATTATATTATTATTTTATACTTATAAAGTTAAAAACAATAAAATTGGTGTGTTTTCTCTTTAAAAATACTATTTCTTACTATTTTCAAATAATTCTACCTTATACAAATTTTGAGTACAGGAAAATTACTTGATATTTTATCAAAGTTTCATATCCATACCTTACAGAAAGAAGGTCCTTTAATCAACCTTTTTTCTCACTTTCAGAGCTTGAAAATGTCTTGAACCTTCCCTCTATAATATCTCCAGTAAAAACCCATCTTATCTCCTCAACTGACAGTTCTTTGAACCCCAATTATTCACTCTGTTTAACATCCCAATCAAGTCAAGAAGGCTCAACAAGAGTTGAATAATCTGAGGATTAAAGAAAGTGGTCAGGTTTCCTTTTACATAGAAGATTTGTAAATCCTAATTTTAAGAATTGGAGACTGGGGGAAAGGGCCTATATTTATGTGTATAGAAGAGGCTTGGCATCAAGATTGTTGCACCACAGGCTTCTCACGCTGGAAACTTTGATAGCCTTCAAGAACTCATGAAAATGACTTTGGAGTTAGATACAAGGTACCATGAGAGGCATAAGGAAAAGGGTAGTAATCAAGAGAAGAAGCCTCCAATGATTGAATCTTATTCCTCAATACCTCCACAAGGTTCATCTTCAAAAAGGGCTTATCGCAGGAAGAAGAAGAAGGGGAAGAATTTTGAAGTGTCCAAAGACAAGCCTGATGCTGCTCTCCTCACTAAGGACAACAAATTTATTGGTTCTGAAAAGGAGGGAGGATCAGAGAAGGCTTATGTGCTTATTGTGGTGGAAAGCACCCAATTGAAAAATGCTTCAAGAGGCCTGAAAATAGGAAAGGGTCATCAAGATGCCTCCCTAACAAGCAGGGAAAAGCCTGAGTTGGGCTCATGATGTGTTCAATGGCTCTTACGTATTTCCTTCAAGAGCACAAATGTACACTCTGAGTATTAGTGTCAAGAAATATCTAAAATTTCTTATTTTTCTTCTTTCTCTGATATTTTTTATAGTATTCTCATTGATTCTGGTGCAAAAATTTCTGTGAGGCTTAGAGGTATTTTCATATACCCAAAAGACCACAAACATAAATCAAATAAGTTTATTTATATTATTAAATTATAAATTTAAATATAAATATAAACTTATATACCAAATAAAAAATTTGATTATAATTGAAAAATAAAAATGAAAATACATTGAATTTTAAAATTGTAAAAACACATTTTTACTTGAAAAAATTAAGTAAAAATGAATTTTCACAAAATTACCCAAAATAAAATAACTTTGGAAAAAAGTTAAATAAAATTTATCATAACTTTTTATCTAACAAATAAACATATAAACTTCATTTCACCATTGGATTCCTTATAGAAAATTAGGTGGGGTCACCTCTGAGTGAAATTTCTGTAACTCAACTCTAGATAAGCTTAAATTAAGTTTTTTTGTATTTTCTGCATAAAAGTTGGAAATCCTAAAACCCTTATGTTGATTCACATCACATGTAGTGTTAATCATCAATTTTTGTGTTAAAATTGAGGTGTTTTGTATGGTTTGGAAGCTATGAGGAACTGAAGTATTCTCAATTGAATTCAATTGAATTGTCAAAATGTGCGCTTGTATTACATAAGTGAACTTTAATTTACATATGAGGTGTCAATTATTACAGTAGTGTACTGTAAAACCAATTGAATTACATATGTAAATCACAAGTATAATACATGATGAGGAATTAAAGGAAAAAAGAAATTGGAAAGATTAAATTTGGGGGGGAAAGGAACTCTAGCTCTAAGGGGGAGCCAGACCCCCAAACTCCTTGCTGACAGGCTGGAGATGTCAAAATCCATGCAAACGTTCATCACTTTTGGCCTGGAATTGAGTCACAGGGTCTGTGACTCAATTGATGATGTAGTTTTGATACCAACCAGGGCAGTTTTATCTGTTGCCACAAGGGTAAAACAACCCTTAAGATAAAAAAATCTTAGTATAAACAGTTTTTACTTGTTTCTACGTCTCTTACACTCATTCTGACGTGTTTTGAAGGCTCTAGGCCAGGTATTACTATAGTAATGGCTGATGTAAGGGTCTAAAACGGCTAAAGCCAGCCCTTTTTTGGTCTAAACCAGGGTTCAATGATGCCATAATTGGCTTTTCTGTTGTCAGAGTGTTTTCCACGACTGACAAGAGTAAATGTTACTTTTTTAATAGAGAAAATTGATGGCTATAAAAGAATTTCTTCTTTCCCCACTTTTCTCTTCATGTTAGAATCTTTTCCTTCTATAATTAGCTTAAACATTGTTAAACCAATCAATAAAAGATTCCAACAAGCCTTCAAAAATCATTTTGAACCTTTTAACCACGTGAAAAATTCATTATCATCATTTTTTGTAACTCTTATAATCATTTTTACCCCTGAACCACTCCAAAAGTGAATTGAAGCATCTTTCATCACTTTTAACTTTGTCACTTTGTTTCCAAATTCATTCTGGTCACTTTTGGGCGTGTTTTCTCTTTAAACATATTTTTAAAGACTCTTTTCTTTAATTAATTTCTTGCAGCTCTTTGCTCAATTAATTCCAATTGAAATTGCTTTTGAAGAAATTTCCTTTGTAGCCTTAAATATCTCTTGTAGAGTATTTTTGGATAAATCCTTATTGTTGGTAAAACAACAAATTTTCATTATATTATTGTTTTATACTTAAAAAGTTAAAAAAAAGAAAATTGGCATGTTTTCCCTTTAAAAATACTACTTCTTAATATTTTCAAATAATTTTACCTTATACAAATTTTGAGGACAGGGAAAGTACTTTATATTTTATCAAAAGTTACATATCCACACCTTACACTTGGGGGCCCAGCCGTGATATTTTATGTGTGAAATATTTGTTTACTCTTTTCTTAATCCTTTTTCTTATATTGAAAAATTCAAAAAAACATATAAAAAATACTTATAATTCAAAAAATCCATAAAAGAATAATTTTTTCATATTATAAGTGAGTCTTATATTTTTATTTCTTTTTTGAAATACCTTTTTTACTTAATTAATTGGATTTTTCATGAATTTTAGTGTCTTACAATCTGGTAAGACAAGAAAACATTGAAACATCCTCAACAGTTACCAGCATTATTCCTGCCAGTACTGTTATTGTGACTCAGAATAATCAACCTGAACCCCTTTCTTCTGAATTTCTTAACTTGGATATAAGTAATACTCTTCGGAAAGCTAAGAATTTGGCCAATAGTAAGATTTTTGACCTAAAATTATTCTTTTAAAGCTTTTTAATCATAAAATATGCCTTCAACCAGATCAGGGGCCAGCTATCACCCCTCATGCAGCTCCCAGAAAGGTCATAGACGTGATTATGGCAGAAGCCAATCAGTTACAGAAGTACAAGGGTCAGTTGGTGACCTCCAAATTAATAAATTGTGTCATTCTGAAGCTGATAAAACTGTTTTACCTTTAAAAAGATCTGACACCATCACAAGAAGCCTCAGTGGAAATTTACAAAGCCATCCAGAAGGCTTACAACAATGCATTGCAGCACAAAGAGTACCAGATCCTTGCAGATCTGTGGAAAAATTTCATGAAGTTTTACCTGACTGTGAGCAAATTCCTGGGCCATCCCAACACTTGCAAGTTACTGAATGGATGGCATCCATTGATGTAAAAGAAGAACATGATGCTCTTAACAGCAGAATGGGGGGAAAACAACCCTCCACCACCCAATCAAGTGCCCAAAACAGCCCCAGTGGCCAGCAGCAGCAATTCCAACGTGAAAAAGCAGCCACAAGCTCAGAACAAGGGCAAAGGAAAGGCACCAGCCACAAAGCCTGACAGCCAGGGCTACAGGCTTCCAAAAATTCAACAGGATGCCATGGAAAATGTATTTCAGATGGCCAGAACCAGGATGGAATTACAAAAGAAGGAGGAAGCCGGATTAAATTATCATAAATGATTTTCTTGATTCGTTCCCAGAGTTGTATGAAGCTATAACTGATGTAAAAAGTCATATTTCTGATAAAAATTCATCAATTTGTAACAATTTTAAAACAAATAACTTGAGTCTGAGCCAAATCAATGAAACACTTATATGGTTTGAAAAAGCGTTAAGAACAATTAAAACTCCCAATAATGATAATTCTGTTGGCAATAAGATAAACTAACAATCTGCCATTATTAAAGCATTAACAGACAAATATTTTAAATTCAATATTGATGACATAATTGAAACAAGAATAAAACAAGCCATAAATACTATCAAAGAGGATAATAAGAAAGCTCTTGATGATATTCCAAATCATTTACTGAAGTAAAGACGCATATAATTTTGCTGAAAAAGTGTTTTGATACCTCAAATGAGGAAATATCAAAATTAACAATAAAGTCAAATGGGGTTATCTCTGATAATACTAAACATACAGAATTATGGAATGATCTGACATATAAAGAGGATGATTATAAAATGGATGTAATAAACTCTATACAAAGTTTGCAACATGAATTGACACAAAGGTGTAACAACAGTTGAATAAATGATATTGAGCAACTAATAAACACCTTACCAAGGATGTCTACACTTCTGAATCAAAATGAGGGTACAAGGATTCCCAAACCACAAGTATTATATATTGAAAATTCACAGTTGAAAAATGAATTTTCTACTTCTTTTCATAATTGGGAACCATCAATGGGCCCTGCACTCTTGAAAGAATTTCCAAAAATTAAGGAATGGCCTCACTTCAGTGGTGAAGGAGAATATGACCATATGGAATTCATCAGTGTTATTGACATGATCAAAGAAGATTTTGAATTACCAGACAGATTAGTAACAGCTATATTTAACACCTTGTTTACCAAATCACCTCACAGATGGTAAATCAAATTGAGACAAGCACATGGACACCAAAAATGGATTTGGTGGAAACCCAAATTATCAACAAATGGGCCAATGATTCTTGGAGGTTCAAGGTTGAAACAGCCTTTGAATCTGCAAATTTCAATGCTGATAAAGATAAAGATTTACCATGGTTTTGCCAACAAGAAGACAGACTAACAGCATTATACCCTGACATGTCAGAATTTATGATTCAGAGGAAAATTCTAAGACAATGTGGAGGTGACCTAGAGCATGCTGTAAAAAGCAGGACTACTGAAAAATCTTCAGCAGAAGATATTATCAATATATTAGAAGAAGTAACCACCAGAACAGAAATTGGTTCTAGTAGGGTGAATCTCAAAACAAAGCTTAATACACCTTGGAAAGATTCTGTGGACAAAAACCCCAAAGAAAATTCTAATAATTTGAAATCTAAATCTGCAGATACAATCAGGAAATGCTATATTTTCCAAAGCACTACACATTTATCCAATACATGTCCAAAAAGGGGGAAAATAAATGAAATTACCATTGAAAAAGAACCTGATGTTGAAAAAGATGATGTAATTGAAGAAAATTCAGATAATAAATCATCAATATTTTCTGAATCTTCAAAAGATATAGAAAATATCAATTTCACCTTTGATATCATGGAATCTTATTCACACTTGCCACAGCTGAGAAATAGCCAACTTGATTTATCAAAAATTCAAGATGCACAGTTAATGAAAACCATACCAAACAGAGGGAAAGGTTATACAGCTGGTAACTCCTGTATAACAGAAGTAGTAATTGACAACAAACCCACTAAACTACTACTTGATCCAGGAGCATTCTGCTCTTGTGTAGGTAAATCCTTTCTTAAGACTTGTGTATCAAATTTTGAAGAACAATTGTTTCCAATTGATGGTATAAAATTCAATAGTGCAAGTAACCCAATGAAAGAATTGGGAATATTTCAAACTAGTGTCATACTTCCACATATAAATGGAAATTTAAGAATCACTGTTGAATTTGTGGTTATGAAATATTTCTCTACTACCCATTTCATATTGGGAAATTATTATTTGATTGTGTATGGCATAGATTTTCATAACAAAAAGGACAGATACTTTACTATTGGAGACAATAAGCGCCAAAAATCTTCCTTTTTACCATTTCAAGACAAACTACAGTGAACAAAGTTTCACCAGTCAACATAGAGTTGGATAAATTCAAGTCTGAACAGTTAAATGAAGTTGAAATAAGCCTTAATTTGAGTGATAAACAAGAAAATGAAATTTCTGCTCTTTTATATGACTACAAAGAAGCATTTGCTTCAGATAAAGAACCCCTAGGGGTAATTATTGGTCATGAAGTTGAAATTACTCTTAATATTGAGAGACCCTATTCACCACTCTTAAGAAGACCTGCATATCCAGCAAGTCCAAAATCAAGAGAAGCTCTGGAAATTCATATCAAAGAGCTTCTAGACCTTGGTGTAATAAGAAATGTGGGCCACAATGAAGAAGTAGAAACAACTACACCAGTCATAGTGGCATGGAATAATGGAAAATGTATAATGGTTGGGTACTTTAGAGCTCTGAACACTTACACTGTTCCAGACAGGTACCCAATACCAAAAATCCAAATTGCCCTCACCCAAATATCTCAAGCAGTGTATATAAGCACTATGGATGCCCTTAAAGGATTTCATCAAAATTTAGTGACACCAAGAGCAAGGAAGTACTTGAATTAATGTTCATTGTGGAGTTTATGAATATTTGAGGATGCCTTTTGGAATCAAAAATGCACCTTCACACTTGCCAAGAATGATGAATGAAATTATCCCTGAAGAGCTTTCAGAAGGATGGTTGATCATTTACATTCATGATATTATTGTCTGTTCCAAGACTTGGGAAGATCCTATGTGCAGAATATCCAGTATTTTGACCAAAATCCAATCTGTGAGCATGAAAGTATCTTTGAAGAAATTTCATTTTGGATTTAAGGAACTCAAAGAACTAGGACCTGTGGTATCTGTTCTATCCCTTGGGATTGACAAAAATAAAGTTGCAGCAGTCTTACTGAAACCTATGCCTCAAACCAAAAAGGAAATTCAATCATTTTTGGGTTTTTCAGGATATTAAATGCAAAAAATTAAATATTTCACATCCATAGCAAGACCTCTTTATAAATTATGTGACAAAGACACAGTATTTGAAACTACTGTTGACAGAGTAAAAGCCTTTGAATTTTTAAGACAAGCCTTGACCACTGCTCCACTTTTACTGATGCCAGACTTTAAAATTCCCTTTAAACTTCAAATTTATGCAACAGGGGATGGGCTTGGTTCTGAACTTCATCAAGTCCAAATTTTTAATGATAAACCTGTTGAAGAGCCCATATGTTTCATATCCAGGCAAATAAAACCAACTGAAGCCAGATATGGAGCAAGTCAGATGGAGTGTTTATGCCTTGTTTGGGCTTTAGAAAAACTCAATTACTTTCTGGAAGGATGTGTTTTTGAAGTAATAACAGATTTTACCACTGTTAAATCACTTTTAAACATGAAAGCACCCAACAGACATATTCTCAGATGGAAAATAGCCATACAAGAGTATAGGGGCAATATGACTGTTGTTCATAAAGATGGGAATATTCATAAAAATGCAGATGGACTAAGCAGATGGCCATTACCAAATGATATTGATAATCCTGCTTATGTGCCAGAAGAAGCTTCACCACAGATCTCAATAGAAGGAATAAGTGTTACAGACTTGAACACCCCCTTCTTTGAAGAAGTAAGAAACAGTTACACTCAACATAAGAATTGTAGCATCTTGTGCCAATTGCTTAACAAAGACTGTAAAGAAACCTCTCTAATACATTTCTTGGATGAAGTATGGAAGAAATCTTCAGATGAAGGAAGATTTCACCTACTGGATGGTATAATTTACCACTGGACCAAGCACACATGTGTCATGACAGTTTTGTACAGGTCATTAATCAATCTTGTACTGAAAGAATGCCATGACAGCCCCTTTTCAGGAAATCTTTCTGAAGACAGACAGAGATAAAAAGTAAAGACCTGCATATTGTGGCCAATGTGGCAGAAAGATGTTGCAGATTATTGCAAAATTTGTGACAGATGTCAAAAGGCAAAAAATTCTACTGGCAAAAGACTTGGAAATATGATGAAAATCCAAGAACCCAGCAGACCTTGAGAAATTGTCCATATGGATTGGGTAACTGGCCTACCACCAGGAGGTGACAGAAGCTATAATGCTTGCCTATTAATTGTAGACAGATTCAGTCAAACTCTAATCTTTTTACCATGTCACAAAGATGATACAGCCATGCATACAGCTCTTCTAATATGGAATAGAGTAGTGTCATGGACTGGAATATTCACAAATATTATTAGTGACAGAGATCCCAAGTTCACTTCAGCACTGTGGACAAATCATCACCAATTATTTGGCACTAAATTGCCTTTCTCTACAGCCTACCACCCACAAACTGATGGTCTAGCTGAAAGGATGATTTAAACCTTAGAAGACATGGGGAGAAGATTTTGTGCATATGGCCTTGAATTCAAAGATTGTGATGGATTCACTCATGATTGGTGTACTCTTCTACCAGCACTATAATTGGCATATAAGATATCAATTAATTCCAGTACCAATCCCCTCCTGCTACTATAGAAAAAGGATGGAATCCCAAGTTACCTCAAGATTCTTTAAGAAAAGATTTGGTTGAAATACATCCTACAGCTTCCAGCTTCAAAGGAATCCTAGACACAGCTAGAAATCATGCAGTAAGATGCATGGAAGACTCATTTGCATATGCTAAAAACAAATGGGAGAAATCACATGCCACTCCAGATCTCAAAGTGGGGAATTTAGTACTAGTATCAACCACCAACTTCAATAACATCAAAGGATGTAAAAAGCTCAAAGACTCCTTTGCAGTAGCTTTTGTTATTAAAGCCCTCAATGGAGGAAATGCTGTTGAAGTAGAATTATCTGAAGAACTTAGTAATAAGCATTCTACATTTCCAGTGAGCTTGATAAAGCCATATAAATATAGTGATGCTGAAAGGCTTCCCTTGAGGAATAAAGTTCCCCAAGCTATACCTCCTATTGCAACATCTGGTATTAAGAAGATTACCAAAGCTCTTGAAGAAAGAAAATTGAGAACCAAAAAGCGAGGGAATACATTGTTAGATACAGTGACCCAACTTGTGAAGATAAGTGGTTAGAAGAAAAGGACATACCTGAAGCTACCAAACTTCTCAGAAGATTCAGGCATACTAGAAATAACAATATTACAAAGTAATATTCTTTTCTTAGGGGGAGGGAATGTGAGCCTTAGAGATATTTTCATATACCCAAAAGACCACAAACAAAAAATTAATATACAAACATAAATAAAATAAATTTCATTATATTATTAAAATGAAAATTAAAATATAAATATGATTTTATATACAAAATCAAAAATTTAATGATAATTTAAAAGTAAAAATAGATTAAATTTTAAAATTGTAAAAAAACATTTTCACTTGAAAAAATTAAGTAAAAATGAATTTTCAAAAAAATTACCCAAAACAAAATAATTTCGGAAAAAAGTTGAATAAAATTTATCATAAATTTTTATGTAACAAAAAAAATATAAAACTTATTTCACCATTGGGATCCTTATCAAAAATTAGATGGAGTCAACTCTGAGTGAAATTTCTGTAACTCAACTCTAAATAAGCTTGAATTAAGTTTTTTTGTATTGTCTGTATAAAAGTTGGGAATCCTCGAACCCTTAATGTAATTCACATCACATGTGGTGTTAATCATCACTTTTTGTGTTAAAATTGGGGTGTTGTATATAGCTTAGAAGTTATGAGGAATTGAAGTATTTTCAATTGAATTCAATTGAATTGTCAAAATGTGCACGTGTATTACATAAGTGAACTTTGATTTAAATATGAGGTGTCAATTATTACAGTAGTGTACTTTGAAAATCAATTGAATTACATATGTAAATTATAAGTATAATACATGATGAGGAATTAAAGGAAAAAATAAATTGTAAAGATTAATTTTGGGGGGGAAAAGGAACTCTATCTCTAAGGGGGAGCCAGACCCCCAAAATCCTTGCTGACAGGCGTGAGATGTCAAACTCCAAGCCAATTTTCATCACTTTTGGCCTGGAATTGAGTCACAGGGTCTGTGACTCAATTGATGATGTAGTTTTGATACCAACCAGGGAAGTTTTAACTGTTGCCAAGAGGGTAAAACTACCCTTAAGATAAAACAATCATAGTAAAAACAGTTTTTACTGGTTTCTAAGTCTCTTAAACTCAACCTGACGTGTTTTTAAGGCTCTAGGCCAGGTATTACTATGGTAATGGCTGATTTAAGGGTCTAAAATGGCTAAAACCAGCCCTTTTTTGGTCTAAAACAGGGTTCAATGATGCCATAATTGGCTTTTCTGTTGTGAGAGTGTTTTCCACGACTGAAAAGAGTAAATTACACTTTTGGAGTAAAGAAAATTGATGGCTATAAAAGAATGTCTTCTTTGCCCCACTTTTCTCTTCATGTTAGAATCTTTTCCTTTTATAATTAGTTTAAACATTGTTAAACCAATCAATAAAATAGTCCAACCACCCTTTATAAATCATTTTGAACCTTTCAACCACGTGAAAAATTCATTATAATCATTGTTTGTAACTCTTATAATCATTTTTACCCCTAACCACCCCAAAAGTGAATTAAAGCATCCATCATCACTGTTAGCTTTGTCACTTTGTTTACAAATTCATTCTGGTCACTTTTGGGTGTGTTTTCTCTTTAAATATATTATTCAATAATCTGTTCTTTAATTAATTGCTTGCAGGTCCTTGCTCAATTAGTTCCAATTGAAATTGCTCTTGAAGAAATTTCTTTTGTAACCTCAAATATCTCTTGTAGAGTATTTTTGGATAAATCTTTATTGTTGGTAAAATAATAAATTTTTATTATATTATTTTTTTATACTTAAAAAGTTAAAAACAATAGAATTGGCACGTTTTCTGTTCAAAAATACTATTTCTCACTATTTTCAAATTATTTTACCTTATACAAATTTTGAGGACAGGAAAAGTACTTCATATTTTATCAAAAGTTTCATATCCACACCTTACAATTTCTGTTGTTGCAAAGAATTCTTTTCTCAAGTACTCATTGGAAATGTCAGAGCTCCCTGAAAATATTCCTCTTTTCAATGTGGATTCAATTGAATCCACTTCCTTGTTCATCACCCATTATACCAAGTGGGTTGCTGACTTACCTTCTTTCCCAAGCTTTCAATGGGATTTCTTTATCATAGATTCACCCTAGGGTGAAGACCTAATATTGGGCTGGGATTTACTTTACCATTTTAATTCCATTATTGATTGGAAAAGTGGATTCATCACCTATGATTCTTATAGGAAGGATTCTAGTGTTATTAACTCTTCTACTAGTAGTAATTTTGCCACTGCCTTCAACAGTGCTGCTCTAGTTGGTTAAATGAAGAAACCTTCCCTTCCTCCTTCTGTCCATATCCTTTCCGTCATTTGCTATTAGTAATTACTTCCATCAAGAGATGAAGTCTTCAAAGAGATACAAGGTGTTGGAGAAGATGTTGCTATATCTTCACTTCATCTCTTTCAAGGGGATATGGACCTTCCTCCTTTATGTTTTAATGCCTCCACAGAGGAAGAGCCAGAAGATATTGAAAATGTGCTGAAGGTAGTACCTCCTGCTTATCACCAATATTTGGATGTATTCTCCAAGGTGAAAGCAGAGAAACCTCCTCCACACTGTTCCTGTGATCATCATATTGAAACAGAGGGTCTTCTACCTCCAGTTATTGTTATCTACTCTTTATTCCATCATTAGTAAGCCACACTGTGGGTATACATTTCAGAGAATGTAGAGAAAGTTTTTATCAGGCCAAGCTCCTCTTAAACAGGAGCACCTTTCCTTTTTGTCAAGAAAAACAATGGTGGCCTTTGATTGTGTGTTGACTACTGCAGACTCAATGCTATTACTAGGAAGAAGAGGTATCCTGTTCCTCTAATGAATTAGCTCCTCACCATCTTTAATAGCTCCACTAGCTGATTCAAGATAGATTTGTGTAGTGTTTATAATCTCCTGAGAATTCAAGAGGGGAATTAGCACTTAACTGACTTTAGAGCCAAATATGATAGTTATGAGTATTTGGTTATGCCATTTGGCTTTACTAATACTGCTTCTTCATTCCAAGATCTTTTGAATGATAGCTTTTCATATTTCTTTGATGTTTTTGTGTAGTCTACTTCAATGATATTATGTTCTTCTCTGGTTCAGAGGAGGAACATGTCAAACACATAATTAATATTATAATTATGAACTGATTCTTTTCCAAGAGTATAGCTGTTTTTGAAAGCTGTGCTGCATAGGAATTCAAGAGAAGGATGAGGAAACCTTTTCTGGTGGAGGAAAGGCCCCTTTTTATCCTATACTTGGGTGAACAGGTCTTCTAGACCTTTCCACATAGAGGAAGTGAATATTTCTCACTTCCAAGGACTGGCTTGTGGTTTTCACAAGGCCTGTATAGCCTTCATTGGGCTCAGATGTGGTTTTGAAACCACATCTGGGCAGTTTTCACCTATACACGGTGAAAGTTGTCATCTGGGGACCACATAGCCCTTTTCTGACATGTATTACACATACAATACTATACAAAATCTGTACAGGACTCCATTATTGGCCAAAATATGGGCTATTGAAGTATAAACAAGCTTCTTCATCTGTTTTAGACCTCATAATCATAGTTATCTGATATTATCCAACATTAAGGCTGTATTGGTCTAACTGGGGGATTTTGACCTTAAAACTGCTATAACCTTGTCAGCTTTGAGATATCAAGCTCAAAATTGGTCCATTCTTTATCGCTGGATGTGTTCTACACAATGAGACCACATTTGATATGGCAAAGTTATTCCATGTACAATATTTTTTGTACATATGTAGGATTTGCTGAAAATCTGTATGGAGCCTTTTTTTCCCATAACTTTTGTTCTAGATGGGATATGGGGAAATGGATGGAAAAATCAGATATCCCTGATTGTTCTATTTCCAAAAAGATCCCACTTTAGGTATCTCACACTAAAACTGTAGAAGCTATATGAGAGGTGAATATTTTATTCACCCTTATTTGACTCTATTTTGGCTATAACCCCTGTAGTTCTGGTGCTGCTCAGTTTGGCTAGTACCATTGGATAGCCCTGACTTAAAGCATCAATTTTAATTCCCATTTGATGGGCTTAATCCTTTTCCTCTGAACTTCAAATGAGAGGTGAAAAATAGGTTTTATGCTCATCAACAACTTTGAGCAGGAATAACTTTGCTATTCCTTGTCCTATGATTATGGGACTTGTGTATTTGGAAATTTGTGGGTTTCTTCTTTATTTTGATACCTTTTGAGCTGATTTGGCTCAACTCCATTTTCTGGTGGTATCTTGGCTTTACCATTGGTTTATGGTATTTGGCTGTCATGCTTGTGCTCTGGTTTTGAGTCACAGGCTAAAAGTGTATAATCAATAATCAGGTAGGCATTCACCTTAATCAAGAATAAAAACTTCAGCATAATTCCATGAATTTTTATTCCTCAGTTTCTTAATGAATCTTTTTGAGGATATCTAACCTCATATGTTCAAACGTGTTTGAAGGATTGAAACATGTGAAAAAAAAATGTTTCAAAGTGTAAGGATATTCAATGAGATATTTCAAGATCAAGAATAGCTATATACTAAAGCCAAAATTCATTTCTTGATGTGGATTCCTTGGTGATACATTCATCCAATAACTACCCTCAATTTAAAAGCAGCTTCATAGTATCACAGGGGCCCTTGAGAATAACAAGAGGGTCCTGGCATCCAAGAATGAGAGAAATCACTTGGTAGACTCCAAACTCTCAAAGATATAACAAAGTTTATATTTCTTTGACAAGAATAATGCAAGTACAATATTATATGAAAAATAAGAAACAAAGCCAAATTTCCAAAGAGAATACCAATTAAGTCCTATATTTGCTGTTTAAACCTTCCAGGAATAACAATGGAATTAGTATGGGATATTACCACCAAATATCCACTGACATGCACGAAAATAGGTGAAAATTACGGACTTAATAATATCAGTATTAACCATAAATATGAAAGAAAATGAAAGATAAAATAAATACTAGTAGATTAATTAGCTGGGGGAGACTCCCCATGGCTGAAAGGGAGGTTGGTATATATGAAAAGATGAATTATTTACACCTTTAGGCTGACAACTGGTTTGTATTGAATACTTGAAGCTGTATTGATTTCTTGAGGAAGTTTACACCTGGCCAAATTAGGAAGTGAATTGGCTTGAATGATCTTCCCAGGGTGTATAGTTGAAACACAGGCCTCTATGTAAAAACAATTTATTGAATGAATTCAGTTTCCAAGGTGGATTGGTTGAGAATTGACACTTGACAACCAATTTAGAACTGCCTATTGAATATTTCTTGAAATGAGAACTGGAAGTATTTCCTTTGGGGAATACCGCATACTTTGAAAGTGTCAATACCTGATGATTGAGCTTACTTGTATTGAAGAAAAAACTGATCTTGAGCCTTTCTTATTCCTCCCAAAAATATTATTCCCTATGTCATGTAAATGTATTTGTGAATTTGAAGCATAGCTCCTTGATTTGGGTCACCATCTTAGTTCTAGTCACATAAGGTGAATAATGGTGTATAAAATCCTTTGTTTCACCTCTTGGTATTGGAAGGAAAATGAGGCAAAAATTCTTCTGGAGGATGGCCTTGACAATCATTGGAAAGATATTGGTTTGATGGCTTCAGAGGCTGGCTGGTTTTTTTGGCCATTTTAGGGCTCTTTGGCCAAAACAAGCCTTTAGAAGATTAATACTGTATTTGTGAAAAAATGCAAAAAAAAATCAAATCTAGCCATTGAGCCCCAATTTGCATAAATTTGTATTTGAGAATATTTCCTATGCTTCATGGGAAAATGGCATATTATGCCAAAATTCACCAGAAGATTCAAATTGAGCAGATTGTGCAAAACTCTATTTAAAGCCCAAAAAGCATAATAAAGACTTTTGGGCTTTATTTTCCTGTGGACTTGGAAATACCCAAAAGTGGCCAAGAATGGCTTGATGATGGTGAAGGGGCCAGGTTGGCTATAAAAGGCCAAAAAAGTGAAAGTGGCCATTTTGGGCAGAACATGATGGATATATTCAGATTGCCATATATTGGATATGGAATTGATATGCCATAGATTGTCCAAGAGGGATATTTTACATGGTTGTGAAATATGGACAATATATTTGCCCACTAAAATGCTCCCTTATAAACATGATTTCCAAAATATAAATATAAAAAGCTATTGTTAGCAGTATTTGGATTAATACACCTGATTCCTTGGTTCAAGAACCCTTTCTCTAGAGAAATTCACAATAATTTTTAATATGATTTTTCTTAATAATGTGACCTTCAATCACAGATTTAAATCTTTTATATTTATAATGAGCTTATTGACTTTCTATCAGGAATTCTTGTGGTATCATGAGGTTCTTAAATACCTTCAAAAAGATTTTTCATTGAAAATAGTCCAATAAAATTATTTTGAGAAGGAATAAATTGAATCAAGAGTTGATTCAGTCCGAAAAATAACTTCCTTATTTGTCTCAAAGGAATTTCTACTGGTATTTTTCATATATGACCCAAATTATTCCCTATATTGCAAAAATAGCAGTAGCTCATTCATATATGATATTGTTTGCTTTATGATAATAATTTATGAATCTTTTAGGGCTCATATTCTTGAATGATCTAAAGAGAAAAAATCATGGCTGAGGAATATATTACAACCTTTTATATTTCTGAGGTTTGAAATAGAAAAATTTCTTTAAATGAGTGTTTTGGAAAAACATTGTTTGTGTTTCAAAGACTTGATCCAATATTTCTGTCATGTATAGAACAGAAGTCCTAATCATCCTGAATATTGTGCACAAAATTTCAGTAAAAAAGGAAATCTATTTCCTCAGAAGCCTGTGCAACAGTCAAATTAATAGCTCTAAGGGAGCAAAGTTCAGTTTCAAGGCGCATCAAGAACTAAAAAAATTCTTATGGGAATAATTCCATTAAAAATTGATGTTTTTTTTGGTTAGCACAGGTACCATAAGCAGATATGAATGTTTTACTATTGACTCAGCTCAAATGATTTGAACTACAGAAAGTATTTGAACAGCTATTTTCTTTTTTCGACAATCAAATAATAAATTTATTGAGAAGATTCACTGATACTATCCATTTATCTGTGGCTATGATAGACTTAAATCTAATATTTGTGATTTCTTCTGCTATATTTAATAGTTACATCCTAATTGACTTATCCATAAAAATAATTATCTCTATATTTCTTGCTTAGCTTAAGTGATATATTCCATTAATTAATTTTACATAAAATTCATTGTTCATTGTATCTTTCACTCATGTCTTTGATATTTATCATAAATCTTTCACTAATTAACCTGAGATACTATCTTTTTGAATATATACAGATAGAAACTTATCTGTATCTCAGGAATTGTGGCTCAAGTCTGTGAATAGTGACAATGGATACCAATGAAGTTGATATTATATTATATCTCCAATAAGCTTAATTAATTTTTATTTCAGAAGAATATTATACTGTTTGAGAATTTATATATTTAAAACTTCAATACTTTTTTTTATCTGCATAGTCTCATATTTGAAGTCAATCGTGGAAAAAGCTTGGCATATAATATTTTGTAACAATGGGATATTTGGAAGATTTTTTAACATTTGAGCTATAATGACAACAGTTAAGAGTCTCAAAATGTTCACCTGAAATTTGATCTTGAAAACAACCAAAGGCCTCTTTGTATTCCAGAAACACCCCTTGGAAATTAGTAATTTTAAAGTGAAATCTTTTTCTCTTTTAATCACAGCCAATTTCTTTTGAATCCTTGTATACAATCATTGTATTTAACAATTTTAAAACTTGATGTGGGCCCTTTCCAAAATCATCATTCTACAATCAAAATTTTACCCCCAACACTAAGAATATTGCTTTAAATTATCCCTCTTTATATATTTTTTTCACTTTTCTAGTTTGGAAGGGATCACAGCTTTCATAATATCTATTTGAAGTTATCTACCATTTCCACATTCAGTTATCCATAAAAATTTATTCTTAAGCTATACTCATCACCCAAATTCATACTCAAATCCATCCTCTATCCCTACAGTAGAAATCCTATATATCTTGAAAGGATTACCTGAACCCATACCTCTATCTATAAAGCTTAGATATCAATTCACAAGATAAGATTTTTTGTTATTGAATTTCAAACAATCTCTCTTTCCAAGAATTATTATTGATCTCAACAATTAATTTTACCATACGTCTCCTTCAATATCAATGAAATACAATCCCTCCACATTCCTACACACTTTAAACACTGTAACACTAGTATCAAATGATATAAGAAGAATATAATTGATAAAATTCTAAAATTAGTAATATCCACTACAAAAATATTGATTATATGTTTCTTAATTTAATTGAAAGCTTAAATATCCTCTTACAAAACACCTTCCCTGAATTCACCAATGTGTTATTAAAATATCTAAAAAACATCATTCATACACCACTCAAGGAGTCTTCATATTTATATTCCCCTCCTCATGTGGTTCATAATGGAAATATACCTTGAAGATTCTGGAATTACTACTCAGAAAGAGTTCTGGTTACATTCCTTGAGGGTTGAGCTCCTTCCAAATCTCTTCTCTTTACCTTTTGGTACCCTGGTTTTGACTTTGTCCATAATAATTCCCCATCTGTACTTTATTCAAGAATTCTTAACAGTAAACCTGTGCCTCAAACTGGAATCAAATTCCTTATTTGAATACTGTAAGTTTTTTCTAATACACTCTTCATAATATTACTCAACATCAAGAGTAGTATGACCTTCCTCAGTAGAAAAAAAAATATGATTAAGTATTATAGCCACAAATTGATATAATTATATAAAGAAAGAATTAATTATTATTGAATAATTTAATGATAAAAATATTAATAATAATAACAAATTATAATTTCCTAAGATTATTACAGCCTCTTAAAGCTATAATAAGAAGTAAAAAGGCTCTTAATGATACAATTATATGTAAAAACATCTGTAACCACTTATAAGTCATAAGAATATCATTTATAAAATCAATTATGGCACACAAACTGCCAAAATAATTATTAGAAAGAGATTTTATGAAAAAAATAGAATATTTGTCATCCTGTGACTCAAAACCAGAGTACAAGCATGAAAGCCAAAATACCTAAACCAATGGTAGATCAAACTACTTCCAAAACAGATAAAAAATGAGGAAAGCCACTTCTTTTCAAATATATAACCCTCATAACCATAAGAAAACAAATAACAAAGTCATTCCTTCTCAAAGCAAGAACTGAGCACGAACCTTAAATTTTGCCTCTCATCTGAAATCCATAGAAAGAGAAAGAACCCCAGCAAATTGATTCTTTAATTAAGTCTCTCAATCAAGGTTATCCAATGGTAACAGCAAAGTCAAGCTAGCATCAAGACTACAGAAGTTACTGCCAAAACAAATCCAAATAAGGGTGAATATAATATCCACCTCCCATCATGATTTTACAGTTTGAGTGTGAGATACCCAAATTGGGGTCATTTTGGAAGGAGAAAGATAGATTTTATCTGATCGTGCCATCCATTTGCTGAAAATTCATCCAGAAAAAAACTTATGGAGAAAATAAGCTCCATAGAGGATTTAAGAACAACCAACATCTCAAAAATAGAAGTTAAGAGTGGCCTAACTTTGCCTTATTCATAATACCCATACCAAATGAGGTACCATTGCTTAGATATAGTCCAGGGATACATGATGAGCCAACTTTGAGCTCATTATCTTAAAAACTGACAAATCTATGGCAGTTTTAAGGTTATAATTCCACAGTTGGACCAATACACCTCTACTGTGGGATACTTTCCCATAACCTTCAACATGAGGGGTCAATTCTACCAAGGAGCCTGTTTATCCTTCAATAACTCATAGTTTGGAGAGTATGGGGTCCATATACAGGTTATGTACAGCATTCTACACATCATAGACATCAGGAAAATGCTATGTGGTCCCCAAATGAAAGTTTTCATCCTGAATTGGTGAACGCTTCCCATATGTGGTTTCAAAGCCACATCTGAGCCAAATAGAGGGTAAAAAGGGTGTGTATAACCACAACCCTGTTCTTGAAAGTGAAAACATTTTCACTTCCTCCATGTGGAAAGGATCAATGGTACTTCCACCCCATTTCAGGATAAAAAGGGACCTTTCACTTCCCAAAAGAGGAATCCCCATCCTTCCCTTGAATTCCTATTTAGTGAAACAGTCAAAAACAGATATAATCCTTGAAAATAAACAGGTTATACTTTAGTCTTTGTATTTCCTTGATCATTATAGTTAGTCAATTGATAATCAGTGCACCCAGGGCTTTCAGCAGCATTCACCACCACTATCTCTTCATAGTAAATCCCTAAATACTATTATCAAGCTCTTTTTCTCATTATTATCTGTGTTAAAAGCAGAGTTGAAGTTTTGAATACCTTTATTATTGCCATATCATAGACTCAGCCTGACAATATTCATAAAATAACTCACATATTATATTTTTTTGAAACAATAAGTCAAACAAAGACCATTATAGTATTGAATAATTCCTATGGGGGAAAAACATACCAAAAATAAATATTTTAAAGAAATAAAACACCCTTTTTGTGATGAAATAAGATCCAATAATAACTCAATAATTACCTTAATAATAAGGCTTTATATTGAATAAAATTTGCCCTTTTTAAATTTCTAATTTGATTGGTTGATTGATGATTATGCTCTAAAACATTTATTCAAAGGCTTCTTTTATGCCTTCAGAGCAGCTCTCATGAACAATAATGTATATATAGCACATTCTCAGATGAAAACTGAAAAACCATGCTACAAATAAGGCTCTTAACTTGAGGTAGCTTATTTTTCATTTCAATTTAAAGTTACCAGTGTTATTCCTAACTCCAAGTAGCTTTAATCCTCATTCAAGTCCATTATTCACAAATTTCATATTAAACTAACTTATTTATATTGAAGTTAATGAGATGAAAACTTGAATCAAACTTTAATGAAAAATTATTTGAAATAAGATTTTGAATTAATTTTTGAATAAATATTAATTTTCTTGAATAATAATTAAAATAGCGCTTTTCAAGGCTATATACCAAGGAATCTCACTCATTAGAGATACTCAAAATTTAATAAATACATAGAAAACATAAAGTCTTAATCTTTGTAATATTTTCAGGTAAATCCACTGAGAATTGGGCTTTCCAAAAATTTCTGAAATTACTGCTATTTTTCCACATAAAAGAACAATACACAATAAACCTTGACTTTGGCTAAGTTTCCAATTATTTTAACCCTAATTCTAAGCTTATCATAACCTCATGAAGCTTTGACTTTTCTTGAAACCTTGATCACAAGCCTGCATATAGGGATTTACCCTTTGGCTGCTTAAAATTCCTGTCCAAAAAAAGGATACACCAGCTTAAACTGCAATGTTTAATTAAATTCTCATCTCAAAGCTTTGATAAGGTTTAAAGCTCTTCAATACAGGAGTAAAAAATCATTTTGGTTCTTGCAGATCCCAAAAGCTGGGTACCCCTGCTCTTTTTGTCTTTTGTCCTTTGTCCTTCCCTTTTGCATGAATTTTGTGCCTTTATTTTTTCAAATACATAAAATGGCTTTGAAAAAATTCAAATTGAGCTCATGCAGGATTCAAATCCTTGATCAAACCTCTTTAGCCAATTCAGTAAATATATACAACACTTCAATCTTAACTGAATTTTTGTAAGTTTGCATAAAACTTATGCAACTTCAAAATGAAGCTTACAATCAACAAATCAAAAATTCTAATAATAATTTTAAGAATTTATGATAGTACTGTGAGAGTATTGAAATTTTCGATAACACTGTAAATACACATTTTTGGGTATGAGACCCTATGGGTGTACCCTAGGTTATTTTTGGCGTAAAATCCAAAAATCACATAAAGTTTATATTTTTGTTTTATCAAAAATAAAGTTCTACTTATTTTTTGTTAATTTGTGTTTAAAACCCATTTTATAAGTCTGTTTATGGCAAAATAAAATTTATAAAAATTTATTTGTGGCCTTATGGGTATGTCATATATCCCTCACAGGCTCTTAGATACCTTGTTTGTTGCCACATTTATGGCTCCCATTCAACACAGTTAAATATTGCTAAAATCTAAATTAAAAAATGTGGAAGGATTTATCATAATGGAAGTTTTTACATAGCATATCTTTCCACCCAGCCTGTCAAAAACCCATGTATCAGGGGGTTTCAAGCTTCACAGAACTCTCAAATCAAGCAGTAAAAAACAATAAATTATTTAATTTGGGTTTCAGAACCAATTTTCCTTTGTTTTAAGTTTTTTCCTAGTTGATCATTAAAGAGCCTCATAGTCTTAAAGTTCATTAATTAAGTTTATTAATTTATGTTACTTTTGAGAAAACTCAAAAAGAAACTTTTTTGTGCTCAGCTTTGTTCAAAGGAACAAAGCTTACTCCAAGATTATTAAAAGGCTCTCGTTTTCCTACTTGGTTTTTTATGTGTGCACTTCCTTGGCCTCAATATCTACTTTATTAGAGGAATATATGGCCTATCAATCTTGAGAAAAAACTCCACACATGAATATCTCCTATTCCATTTAGCTTATTTCTTTATATTTATATAAATACATTAGGCCTTTCCTCTATTGCTTTGTCTTCTTCATTTCTCAATCAAATTATTAATCTTTATTCTTGATATATTCTTCCCATTTCAGATATGATAGCACTTAAAAATTTAACTTACTTTCACCAATAATACTATGGAGTCTTCAATGAGAATTCCCCATAACGCTTCCTCAAATTCTTTAGATCATGTCCACAAGAATCATACGAAATCATATCTATGAGCTTCAAATATCTCCTCACTGATTGAAAATGGATTCTTTATGAACTGAAAGGAATTTCATTGTAGGTATTTGCAGTAGTAAACTGTTACTTTCACAAAAAAGGATTTTTGATTGTATATTAGTTTTCAAGTGACATTTTGGTGTGCAGAACTCAATTTTCACACAATTCTATGAGCTTCACAGGATATAAAAGTCTCACAGGGTTGGCATTATCTTTGTGGTATATATTAGATACCCAGAACAGAGAAAAACTTCTTTAAGTATCTTTTTGAGTATTAAAGACTCATATATCATCTTCCTACTTTAAATGAATCATTTTCTATAGGGAAGATTGATAAAATTCTTTACATTAAGTCCATCGATTGAAAGGTATATTTTAAATATACTCAAACAATAACTATTCTTTCTTTATAATGTTCGTTTTAAGATAAAATAACTCTATGAGGTTTTCAATTGGAAAAAATCTCCCCACCTTATTCTTAATACCAAATAAAAGAGTTCTTAAAATACTTTTTTTGGCATTCTCATGTAAAAATTATGCTATTGGAATTTCAAAAACACCCTGTTACATAGTAGCTTTTATCAGTATTGTTCATATTCTTCACTCTGAGTAATATCCAATTGTTAAATACGTCTCTTATTTACTCATACTGTATATCGGTCTTGAGGATAAAATTCATTATTCTCACATAAAAAATAGTTAAGGGGGAGAGAGAAAGTGAAGGGAGCTAGGGTACCCAAATATCTGCATACCATGGAGTTGATTAAGCTTTGAATCTATAATAAAAGGATTATAATGACTTTATGAAGGAATTAAAGCATTTCTAGAACTTGGCTGCAAAGGATTACTCCCATTAAGTTATGAGAAAACAGAAAATAAGCTGCTACTTTGACATTCCATTGAGGTAATGAGAACCCCTTACACATTTAAACAGTTCAATTTTTGATTATTCTTCATGAATAAAGATAAAGTCAGACCAAACAGTTTTTGAATAGTATCCATGATATTAAATTTTATAAAAAGGTTATTGAGTTACCTGTAGCCTGAATCACATAGAAAATACAGTAAAAAATCAATAATATATGAAAACAAAATTATTTATGAATAACTTTGAATGTCCCAAGAATTATTCAAACATCGATTTTCTTTCTTCAAAACAAAATTAATCATTAATGCATAATCTTGATGAAAAATTTTACTTACAGTCCATTTTTGATGATTCTGTATGAAATACTGAGTCTTCAGAAAAGTTCACAAAAAATACAACCTGTAATAAAGTTTCAAATAAGATTAATAATTTTTGGAAGGAAATAAAAAAATTTTAAAGCAGTACTTACGGTCTAAAATTTATCATTTCTTATGCAAATATGGGTTTTTAAGCACATAATATCATAAAACAAAGTAATCAAGATGTTTTTAAGTGGCACATATGATGTAATGATTCCTTCATCTTATTTGGTTGATTAATAATAAATTCATATTTAATCTTAAGCCATTTCATGCCTCTCTGAGATGCTTGAAAGCTCAAAAATACATTTTTGTTTCTTTTTTCCCCAATATTCATCTTTATCAGTGAGATAAACCAGCTTATCTATAATGCAATATTCTATATTATATTTGAAAAAGACTCTCAAGAATTTCTAATCTCAAACCATTGATAAAGCAATTAAACTAAATAATATAACTATTTCCAGAAGTCTCTTAACTATAGTTTCTGTATTATTGATCTTGAGCTACTTCCACTTCTTTCAATACATAAGTCATAAGTCAAAGTGTCCCAAACATGGAAAATCACACCCCTTGGATCAAATTATGGAGATCATTTTCCATATCAATCATATTTCTGTTTGGCCATATCAATAATCATTGGATATTTTTTCCATATTTATCTTTATTGGTAAAATTGGACATTCCATCATCTGGGGAAAACCAGGCCATTTCACCAACCCTAGGTCATCCTTTTGCACTTTTATATATTTTCCAATGAACATGGAAAAAACAGACCAAAAGGCTTTAATAAAATTTCTAGGGTTTATATAGAGTTTTGCAAATGTTGGTTCATTTTGGAATTACGTGCCATTTTCCCTTGAAACATGGGAAATATTCAAAAGCTTCTATATTAGGGAATTTGTGGCTTAATTTATAGTCTTGAAAGCTTTTGTGAAAATACAGTTCTAAGCCTATTTGGGACAAAACACCTAGAAGGCCCTTAAAGCCATCAAAGTCCACTTTTTCCAATGTTTGTCAAGGAAATCCTCTGGAAGCGGATTGGACACCTTTTTTTAACTAACCAGAATTGTCATCTATGGTGTTATACACCATTATGCATCTTTTTCACCAGAAGTCCAATGGTGGTAAAATCAAGGGTCCACATTTGAAATTCAAAACTCTCTTTCAGCCCTCAAGGAATAACATCTTTATGAGGATCAATCAGTTCTCAAGAACAGGTGTTTTCCTTAATACTGATCACCCCATCTATCAGGTATTGATTGTTTTAAAGCATGCAGTATTCTCCCAAGGTAATACTTGCAAGTTTGATTTTTGAGGGATATTATAGAGGAGGTTCCAAATCAGTTTTCAGGTGTCAATTACTCATCTATCCACCTTGGAAAGCCCACTCATTCAATAGAATCTCCTTTTATAGAGGCCCATATTTCAATTACAGACCTTGGGAAGATAATTAAACCCATTTTACTTCCCAATTTTTCAAGGTGTAATTTCACTCAAGAGGTCAATACAGATTCAAGGATTGGATACAGAACAGTTGTTAGCCTGAGGAATTAAAGCTCTCAACTTTTCATATATACCACCCTCTGCTTTAACCCTGGGTTATTTTTTCCCAGTAAATTAATCTACTAGTATTTGCATCTATATTTAATTTCTTTAATCTTCATAGTGAATAATGGTACTATTAAGTCAGTCATTTTCACCCTTCTGCTTGCCTGTAAGTGTATATTGGTGGTTATATCCTTTTATAATTCCATTTTTCTTTCTTGAAGGTTGAAACAAGTATTTAATTCTTCAAGGCCTATATTCCATTTCTCATTTCTTTACTTCTTTCATGTCTTCCAAGAGAGTTCCATCATTCCTGAGTTCCAGGCTATTCTTTTTCTTTCCAAGGAGCCCCTTTGAAGTTATATTAAGTAACTCTTGAGTGATTATTGAATTCTTTATTCTTCATTTTTAATTTTTAAAATTATTGATTCATCAATTAATACAATCTTACAATTCTTAATTACCATTACTTTAATCATCCCAATCTTTACTTGTTCTTTTACTCTTGAAAATTCATTTTCTCTTTAAACTTTTCTTCCAATATTTATCAAATTTTCTTCCCTACAAAGAATGTTTTGGCTGACCATTTATAGTTATTTTTATTACATTCACTCTTTATTTCAGACACAAATTTGTTTATATCTCACATTTTTCAAAAAATTGAATCCGTTCATAATCTTCATTTAATCAAGATCTATATTTAATTTCTTTCATGAAGAATTTTTATTCACAGGAATATTTCAGTTGGTTTTATTTTAATTGACTTATTTAACCATCAAATTAATTTTCATTTCAAAAAATTCATTAACCTGAAGATTTTATTGATTTTAATTGATTGATTAATTGATTTGCCTCATGAATTAATTTTTATTTATTTATTTTCTCCAGGACTATTTATTTAGTTCCTTAATATTCATTTATTCATTTACTTATGTCAAGAAATCATTTATTTTGATTTTATACTTCAAGATATTAGTTTTGTTTGACTTCAAGATTTCAATATCCAATTTGCCTCAAGTTTCTCATATTTAAAACTTTGATTCAAAATTCATTTTTATTTTATTTTATTCTAAAAATTTTGCCTTTCCAACATTCAACTCCTGCAAGAAAGACCAGATCTCAGGAAACAACTCAAATGGTTATCACTCTAAAGCCAAGAGCACCTCTTGATGGGACCCTAGCAGTTCCTCAACTGAGGGCCCATATAGTCAAAGGAAAAATTAAGGAAAAAGTAGCATCATCCATGTGAGCCTTGAGGTATATTTTAAATACCCAAATAGGCCACAATTATCCTAAAAATAAATTTTGAATTATGCATAACTCATAAGTCATGCATATTACAAAATTCATCATTTTTGATTTAAGAAAAGATGAATACCTTTTTATTGAGTAAGTAAATCCATAGATTTAAGGCCAGATTTGTATTCTACACAAAATTTCACCCAGGGTAGCTCCATGGAGTGAATAAGCTCAAATTAACTCTTTGAGGTGGTAATATGGAAAATACTTCAATACCACATCATCAATACCACATAAAAGATCCATGAAAATCTTTGTTTTTCTTAATTTCATGCCACCATAATGGGAATGTGAGAAATCCCATGTTACATATACACTAAGAGTAGTGTTATGCATGTTTTGGGAACTTGATATCATGGTATTCTTACATGGACTTTTGGTACACCCATAGTGGATATCTCACTTTAATCTTAATTTTCTATTTTGACGTGAAAAATAGGCAAGGGGACAAAAGACATCAAAGAGAGCCAGGGTACCCAACTTCTGAGGCCTCTGAGGCGTGGACAGCTCCAAAGCTTGAATCCATGGCTAATTTTGGCCCACTTATTAGGCTAAAACACCTTGGGAACTTGGTTACCATGTTACAACTACAGTAAATCTTAAGAAAATAGCAAATAACCTGCTATTTTGATGTGCCAAGGAGGTGAAGAGCTACTTAGACTCCTGTAACCATGACAATTATTAATGATTTTACATTGATAAGCCCCAAAAGAGTGATTAAAACCCTTTTTGGAATTGTATCCATTGATTTACCTCATAGCAACCAGTTAAACACTGATATTTTCAATTCTGCATAGAAATGAGGTAAAAACTTCAAAAATTCATTAAAAATACAATTCTTAATGAATCTCTCTGAAACGTTCAGGACCAATTGAAAGCTGTAATTTCTATGGTACAACCAAAAATAATTATGGTTTTACTGGTAAAATTAAAAGTTTTACTTACAGTCCATTTTTGACTATTCTACGTGAAACACTGAATCTTCAAAAATTCACAGTAATTACAACCTGTGATGAAATTGCCAATGAAATTGATAAATTTCAGTAATCTATGGTTATTTTGTAATAAAAGAATATTTACAGATGTTGCTCCTTTTATTCTTAACCATATTGGGGTTGGTAGTCACATAAAAGCATCAATTAAGTAATTATGATAATCTTACGTGACAACAGATGATGCGATCAATAATCCAAAAGGGTTTATTGTTTTCTCACTCACTGGTTTTTCAGCTTGCTCCATGGCATGCCTCTTTGAGCTGTTTTTGACTTAAAATAGGCCTCCTCTTGCTGTTTTTTCCACATAAAATCATCTTATTATCCATTTATATCATTGTTACCAACAAGTAAGTATTAGTTAAAGCTATTCTTAAGTGTTTTAATTCCTTCAGAATCAATCAGAAAGACGTTTAATCATAGACTCCAACTATATATTGTTGTAATCCTGCTATAAATAATTTTGATCCCTTAAAATCCACAATTCTATGTCAAATTTCTCTACTTATATCTTTCAATAAGTTCTTTGGAGTATAAGTGAGTCATTTATCTTTAATTCTTAAAGTTTTTCTTCAAGAATTATCTTTATAATTATTCTTGTAAAAGATAATTATATAGTAAGATAATTTTATTATTTTAATAAAAGAAGTTTTTATTATTTAATTCTTCTTGTAATTGATTCTTGTAGACAATTACTGCTCACAGTTAAAATCACTAGTATTGTTTAACAAGTGAAATAAATAATTCTTTAATTATTTAATTGTTGTTATAATAATATTTTATTAGTATATTTCATAAGAACAGACATAGTACTGTTGATTAATAGTAATATTATCTTCAGTTTCATAGTCAAATCTTACAATCCAGGAGGCAAGGGGGAGGGCCCCAAAGATCAAGAGCTGCTGGAACTTTTCCTGAAATTTCAGATACCTCTTTCAAAGATTTTTTGTAAAGATGGTGAAGAATAGGAGGGGAATTCTGTGGAAGGTTAGAGTTCTCAAGGTACTGAGGCTTTCCCTTCTCTTCTTGCGGAATCTTAAAGTACTAGCAGGCCAACTCTATCCCAGTAAAATAAGTCTGCTACCTCTCTTTTTTACCTTCTAAAGCATATGACTCAAAACATGGCCAATTTTCAATAAGCTTCATCTTTTGAAGTGTCAAGACACAATTTATGAAGGCACCAGACATGTTTCATGGCATTATACCACTCAGGTTGAGAAGCTTCATTCAATCCTGCCAGATTATATTCCATAATGATCCAGAAGATGTCTTATCAGACAGGAGGAAAGTTTTTTATTCAAACTCATTTCTCACTGTCAGGGCTTGCAAATGGATTGAGCCTTATCTTTCCAATCTCACCAACATGGACCCATAATAATCTTTCCACTGTTGAGCTTTATTCTGTGAGGCTTAAGGTATAATTTAAAAATCCAAATATTCCAAAATTAATATTATAATAAATTCTGAACAATGCATAACCCATAGTTCATGCATATATCCAAAATTTATGTTTTTTATTTAAGAAAGGATGAATAAAAATTTTGTGAGTATGTAAATCCATGGATTTAAGGCCAGATTTGGATTCTACACAAAAATCCACTTAGGGCAGATTCATACAGTGAACAAGTTTATATTAACTCTATTAGATGGTAATATGGAAAATACCTGAACACCATATCATCAATACTGTGATAAATTAGTTGTGAAAAATTTGATTTTTCTCAATTTCATGCCAAAATAATGGGAATGTAAGAAATCCCAAGTTATATATACACCAAGAGCAGTGTTATGCATGTTTTTGGCACTTAATATTTCTTTATTCTTACATACAGATTTGATATACCCATAGTGCATATGAGTCTTTAAGACTGAATTACTATTTTTGATGTGAAAATAGCTAAGGGAGACAACAGACATCAAAGACAGCCAGGGCTCCCAGCTTCTGAGGCCTCTGAGGCATAGATTTCTCTAACACTTGGATCCATGGCTAAACATGGCCCAATTAGTATACTAAACCTTTTGGAAACTTGGTTACCAAGTTAAAGTCCCAGGAAATCTAAAGAAAATAGGGGGCTTCAACCCCTTCTGTAAGCCAATTCCTGATTCACTGAAATTGGGAAAAAGGATATTACATTTCCAGAATTACTTCTTTAATTTATTGGCCAGGGAAATTACAACCATCTCCAAAAACCTCATGCGTTTACACCATTTTTGTGGTAGTATTGCAAATTTGCAATTCCCTACTACAATCCACAAAATGAAATTATTTTATAATTCTACTCTTACTCTTTAGACAATTTTAACCAGTAAATATTGGTGGTTTTCTTTCTGCAGTTTTGATTCTTTAGTATAAATTTTCATATGGCCTCTTATATCAGATCTCATAAACTCCATTTCAAAATCATTTGCTCTGAATCAATGCCCAAAAAATCTGCTTCTCAATATTACATCTGTGAATTTCAAAAACATTCCAAGAAGGAAGAAAATGATCTTATCAACAGCTGGATCAATATATTTATTGTACCACAATTACCATCAATGGGTACTATTTTGGGAGGTGATGATGTCTTGACGGTGCTCATAATTGAGTTTCTTTCGAGCCCTGAGCATGACTTGGTTGATCATTTGATTGCATAAGTTGGCAGTAGGTAAGTACAATTTTGATTTATTGTTCATTATTTAAATAACAATAAGAAATAATAATCTTTCAATAGACATCTAAATGGGAGATTGTCAGTGCCATATTTTGAAGAGTACAGCTTCTCCTCGTTAATGGAAACGGATGATGCTGATTGAGGAAAGGTAATGAGGACTTCTAGGGAGTTATTTTATTATATATTTTACCTCATAAAGGATTTTCCAATATTTCATAATGGGAGAACATGTCAGAGAATTTCCTTATGCCAGCAATTGGCTATCACAATGGAACGCCTAGGCACCAACGGGACTGGGGCCTCTGTGGGCTGTTTGGCAAGGTCTTTCCGCATTAGTCGTAGTGGTGTAGTGATGGTTACTCAACAGGTTATTGAGGCAATTTATAATGTGGGTCAAGCTCACTTGCGATGGCTCAATGATCAAGCGCGTGCAAACATAGGAACACTTATGGGCAAGGAGGATTTTGCCGGATGTTTTGGCTTTTTGGAGGGCATAACCATTCCCATGTTTCAGAGACAGGGAGTGTATGCAGAGATATTCTTTAACTGTAAGATTTGGTATTTACTGAATGTCCAATTAGTCTGCAAAAATCAAAAGAAGGTGACAGCCTTATTTTGTGGCCGGCCTGGATCATGTGCTGACAGTACCGTGTACAAAAAGATGGGCATTTCTACACACCCAAAGTAAGTTTTCTCCAATGCTATGTGTTTATACTGAATAAAGATCTATTTTTAAGAAAGATATTATTTAGTATATCGAATTATAGTCAAACAGGTCAATTCATTTTAACAGATTCAGTGTACCCATTACGAGTTCACTGTATACCATGCTTCAAAGGAGCCTCTGCAGACCACCCTCAAAATCGTCAATTCAACTTTTAAATAACACACTCTTTCGTTCGAATATAACATTGAATAGTTACACTGAAAGCACGATGGGGCTCACCGAAAATCTTGCGGTTGGCATGTGATTGCAATGAGAAGTTGTTAAAAGTCTTACAATTGCTATAATGTTTAATTAAACCAGTAGCCACTAATACTAAAATAACAAATAAGCAAGATTGTTACGACAAGCAAGAGTTATTCATAATTAAGAGATTACATAATCTAAATCAATTAATTAGAATAAAAATTCTATACACCCAATGATATCAGTAGTACGCAGTACTCTAAGATTAAAGATAAGTGCTGTCAGTAAGTGCGTGGTTAAATTATTAGTGTGATATATAATATACCTGTACTCCTCCAAATCGTGCGTACGAGTACTGGATTATTGCTATATTAGCTATGACTGTAGTTTGATAATATTACAGAAATCACTTCATGTCTAAATAATGGCTTGAAACTAGCTCTATTTATTTCGTTGACAACCTCAAAGAACTAGGTGTGAATAATATATCCATTCTTATATTTATTACTTCTCCGTGATGAATTTCTCATATGAGACTAGACCGCTATCACCGAGAGGAACTTATCCAGTTCATAACAGTAATAAGCGGGAAGAAATAATCCATATAAATAAATGTATTTATGTTTGTGCCGTTCTGCACAATGCACTAGTGGATGCAGGGGACAACTCGCACAATGAATTGAGTGAAAATGGAGAGGATGGAACGGGTGGACATGAAATGCCAAATTTCGTGGACATTTGTCAAGCACGGCGCACTTTATTGCAATATTTGTTTTTGGAGTTCTATCAGTCCAATGTTGATTAATTTTAACCAGCTTCAAATGGTTAGATGTGTACAATTCTTGTGCGGGAATTGTTGTATTTTTTATTGGCCAAATGAAAATAAGATCACAATGGATCTTTGTTAGAAAATTTGTAGTTGAGATGTGTCTTCTGACTATTTCAGTTTTCCAATAACTAGTAGTCATTGCCCGTGTGAATACTTATGAAAGTCACTTAGTTTATTAACACTGTGCACACCTTTTATGTAAAAATCTAAATACATGATCATATAAAGAACAATGACTTGGAAAAGTGAAATGTTCCATCATTATCCATATATGTTTTGCCAAGGTGTCGCGCAAAGATACTTCCACAAAAGCCCGTCATGTTTCACCATAGGCCATCTCAAGTAGGCTGTCTATCTCACTGTTAGTTTTACTTTGTGATAAAAGCATTTGAGCTGCCTGAAATCGTGCCTCAATGTTTAGTTTCCCTTGTTCCAATTAAAAATTTCGTTCCATTCTTTTGCGTTCCATTTCATATTCTCTATTTTTCTTCTCTTTGGGCAAAATCTTCTCCTCAGTCCACTTTTTTTTTAACGAAATGGAATCTTCCGAGATTTTGAGGCGAGCCCTTCGGTTTTCTTGCTCCTGCTGCTCAAAAGCCTCACGCGTATTAACTCGAGGCTTCTTCTTCATGCTTGTATCACATAATTTACTTTGTGATTTATTACCAATGGGCGATGGGAGTTGACTACTGGGTTTTGAATGCGCCAAACCCAAGGGTTGATTGCAGCCTGCTCTTTGGTGCACCTCATAGGCAGACAGGCCTGAATCACTATCGGCAGCGTCATCCTGAAGTTCAGATGAATAATATAATTCTCTTGTTGATTCTGTTACACTGTCTTGACAGGAATCCAATTAATTGAAAGCCTCCACAGTTGCTTTTGTACCAAAAATACTATCCATCCTTGTGTAGCACGGCCAAATTGAATCAAGCTTTTGGGCCAACGTCATACCCATTTCTTGATCTTTCAAACCAGAACCAGTTTTATTTTCCCATAAACGTGTGGCCAAGTATTTCTTTTTGTATTTTGAAAATTTCTGAGAATAATGGCGCCCAGACAAGTCCAATGATCCATTTAGGTCATTTAAGTTTTTCGCGAATCTCCCCATATGCTGGACCCCGCATAATTAGCTTTTCCCCAATTGCAGTTTTTGAATTTTTCCCAAATAGCTAATTATACTTTTCCTGATGGTGTTAAAAGAGAGATCGTCTTTCAGTCTGTGAGCAACTAAACCCAATATGATTACCGAACTCGTACACTAGTGAAAAACGAGACCACGGTGTTAAGCTCACAATAAGGCGTATAAGCCGCCAGCTGAAAGAACGGAGGAAAGAATTTCGATCCACCATCACTCTTCATTTCTTTCCATTAAACGTATCCCTTCCTACCCAAAGTCTCTTATACATTTTGTATCTGAACAAGTGGTTTTTTTTTTTTTTCAACTCTCTGGTAAGGCACTCAGCCTCATTGCTAATCTTTGTGCAATCAGTGTGTACCAAACTGCCTTCATAAAGCTCCATCACAGTATCTTTCAGTTGTAAGAAAAAATAATCATATTCCTTCTAGGTAGGAACAAGTACCCCTCTGCCTCAGTACTGTAAATTTACTGATAGTATTTCTAAAATAGCCTCAGTGTTTCATCTCATCCTAAGCTGTATTAAAGTAAAACTCTACAACCATTATTCACCTTTTTAGGCACCTATTTGTTTCCTCATTTTCTTTATATTTAAAAATCATTTTGTTAATCAAACCTTTTTAGTTCTTTGAAATTTTCAACTACATATATTTTCATAATCTTTCAAGACAAATTTAGGATTAGTGTCATTTTTTTCATCTTGCTTTTTTTGCACCTTTTTTCGCTCTTTTTCAAAATGGGGGGTTGTACTTTTTGCCTGAGATATTTGTGGTGCACTAATGTCAGTTCCAGATAATTTGAAATGTCAGAGGTCTCAAGGTTGATAATTCCCTTCGTTGTCCCATATTCATGATTACATTTGGGCTGCCTGGTTGTTCACTCATAAATGGATATAACTGTGTAAATTTTGGTGACTGATTCATTGGTATTCTTTTTCCCTCATCAGGTCCATAATACTTGCTTGCACTGTAATATTTGTAAAGGCTCTGAATAGCTGACACCAAAGACCCTTGATGTGAGAGATGGTCACGTACATCATTTTCCAGAATTCTTGGGAACCCCAAAATTTCACCTTGTGTAGATTGGTAATGACTAATCTTGGGGATTACTGTCTGACTACCCAAGTTTCCTTGATAATCATTGTGTTACTGCACCCCTTTTTCGTCCCTCAACTGTAACCTTGATCTCTGATTATTATCATCATCATGAAATGGTAAGTACATAACATTAGGAGAGCCTTGTGTATTCATCTACAAAAACATTAGTAAGATCAGCTCTTTGTTGAAAAGGTTACAGGTCCAATGATCACCAGATATGTCACAATATTAGTTCCTAAGAAAAACAAGAACATAACATATTATTATTTCCCATTAAAGTCTGTTTAAGTGCATGGAAAAGCAGCTTGCAACAAGACAACACGCAGATTACTATAAAATTCCTGGAGGTGTTGATGGAAAATTAAGCTTTTGAAACTGAAATGAATTTTATGGGAGCAATAATGTTGAAATAAAAGTGAAGTGGATCAAATAAAGAGTTGAAATACAAGTGAAGTGGAACAAATAAAGAGCTTAAAGATGCCTTTTCCAAGGTTGTCTGTGCAAAAACCCTAAAGACCATTCATTGTGAGGGGTATGGTATGTGAGCAACAAAAATATGAGATAGATGTGAGTGTGCAAACTGCAAGTGATACAGCTCATTAATTTTGTGATGGTTACACATTAAAAAATATGTAATTAATGAAACTGCTGGAAGTAACAGTGAGCCCAAAATAGATGTACTAGTCTCAGGATGGTTCCCTTTTTGCCACCTGTCATTGCCTAATATGTTTCTTATTACCAAATGAAAAAAAAAGTAAAATCTTTGGATTCATTAAACACATGATATTTAGCAGGGGTTCAAGCCTCCTAATAGCAAATAAACTTCTCCTTCAATGTTACAGGGAGGTAATGAGCAACTCTGACTGCTGTGACCATGTCAATTATTAATGCTTTTCCATAGATAAACCTTAAAGTATTATTCAAAACCCTGTTGGTACTAGTATCACTGCATTTACCTCATAGAAACCAGCTATTACTGTGCTATTTGCCTTTCTACATACAAATATGGTAAAGAATTCAAAAATTCATTAAAAATACAATTTCTAATGAATTATTCTAAAACCTGAGGGTCCAATGGAGAAAGGAATAATCCATATAAAAGCCAAAAGCAATTAAATACATGTGCAGCTCTGTTTGGTGATTTTAGCACACCATCTTTCCCAAATTCTTTCCATATTACCTCATTAAATTCCCATCAATCATTACTATCCTATATATATTAAGTCTTAGAAGAGATAAAATAGGTTTTAAAAGATAATGATGCATCTTCACTTCATCTCTTCCATGGGAATGTGGACCTTCCTCCTTCATCCAATCATAACTCCCTGGAGCAGCTGTGGGATGAAAAGAAAGAGCCAGAAGAAATTTAAAATGTGATGAAGGTCTTTTCTTCTTATTATAGCCACTATTTGGAAGTGTTCAAGGTTAAATCAGAGAAACTACCCTCTCCCTGTGCCTGTGATTATCATATTGAATTTGAGGGGTATAGACCTCTGGTTAAGATGATCTAATCCTTAGAAAACTAAGAGTCAGAGAGACTCAGGGCCTCAATTTCAGTGAATTTAGAAGAGGCTTTCATCTGGCCAAGCTCCTCTTCAACTGGAGCACCTGTCCTCTTTGTCAAAAATAAGAATGGTGGCCTCCATTTGTGTGTCAATTACCACAAATCCAATTTTGTCATTATCAATAGCAATTACCTGTTCCTGCTATTAATTAGCTTTTCACTGTGTTAAATTGTTCCTCTTTCTTCTCCAAGATTGATCTGTGTGGTGCATATAAACTGCATAATGTCAAGGAGGTTGATGAACACCTGAAAGCTTTTAGAACTAAATGTTGCAGCTATGAGTACTTTTGTATGCTATTTGGGCTCACCAATGCTCCTGAAACCTTTCAAAGCCCTGCCAATAACATTTTCTCTGATATTCTTGATATCTATGTAGTTGCTTATTTAGATGATATCATGTTATTTTCCAATTCTGAGGAAAAACATGTCAATTATGTGTCCACTAATCTTTCCAGACTCAGAGCTAATGGCTTATTTGCTAAGGCCTCTGTGTGCCTCTTTTATTCCACAAGTGTTTAATATTCATGTTATATTTTTCCTTCTGAAGGCCTCAAGATTGACAAATCCAAGGTCCATAAAATCCTCAATTGGCCACCTCCATGAAATCCTGAGGCTCTTCAATAATTCCTTTGCCTTTAAAGCTTCTACTGTGTCTTATCAAAAATTATTCAAAAACAATCAGTTATCTCACCAAATTCCTCCAGGAATATTTAGTTTTCCCTCTTAATGAGGAATCTCTTGGCCAGTTCAAATAACTCAATCTGTGCAAGATTATTCTCTTGATTCCTCTTCCCAGAGCCTTTTTTTCTAAGATTGGGTGGTGGTTTGAAATGACTGCACAGCCCAACTTCATATGCTTCAAAATATCTATCAATCTCTTTAGGCTGGGAGCTCTGGCCAAGAGAAGACTCTCAACTGTGTCAAGCAGGATTTTGACTGGTCTAAATTGGCTCAATGTATCAAAGATTATGTCTCATCCTTTCAGCACTTTTCAAGAAACCAAAACATTACTCAATCCTCTTCAAATTTTAAATGGTCCTTGGATTTTTATTTAAATTAAATTCATAACTCAATTTCCAATGTTTGATTCCTTTGATTCAATTTTTTTAATAGCTTACAGATTCTTAAAAATGTCATTATTTATTCAAGAGATTTCTGAAATTAATTTACTGGATTTGTCCATTCACTCATCAAAAATATTTCTCCCAAGAATGTCCTTCAATAAAGAATTGTCAGTGATGAAGGCTCCTTTTATTTTCTTCTTTCTGGACCAAGCTTTTTCAGAAGGGCAATATTTTCAGAGATCTTTAAACTAACATCCTTGAACTGATGGGCAGATAGAGAGGGGAAATCAGATACTATAACAGTATCTTTGGAGTAATGCTAGCTATAATCAGGATTTTTGGCACACCTGCTCCCTGTGTCCAAATTTTCCTACACTAACTCTGAGAACTTATCAAAATAATAATCACTATTTTTCACTGTTTATGGAAGAGCTCTTCATTTTGACTCAGCTCACATTAATCAAGACACTCTTGCTTCAAATTTATAAACAGAAATCTCATCATTTCAGCAATATTTCAAGAGAGAACTTGAATTTTGCATAAACAGGTTTGAGATATTCAGACAAAAGTAGAGAAAGTCCACCTGTTTTGAATTCTAGTGACATGGTACGCCTCTCCTTCAATAACATCAAATGCACACAATTCACCAAGAAACTGACATAGAGATGTTTGGGTCCTTTTTAGCTCTTTAAGAAAGTCAACACTCACTTTTATCATCTCAATGGAGATCCATCCACCCATTTTGCCATATTTTTCTCCTGGAACTATTCCAGACATCATAAATCCCCAATGGTTATCATGAGCCTCCTCCTCAAATCAAAACTCAAGAGTAATAGAATTTGGAAGTCTCCCATGTATTCCCAAAGCTTAGGAGAGAAATATTATGGTACCTAGTTAGATAGAAAGGTTTTATTCAAGACCCAGAAAGATCAACTTAGGAGCAAACTGATAACCCCAGTAGTTGTCCTGAACTTGTCAAAGATTTTCATCAGTTATATTCTGACATGCCAGGACCATATTCTTCAAGATCTTGATTTTGATGACTTTTGGTGGGGAGAGTATCTTATGAAAGTCTAGAGTTATTTTACCCTTTTTTCTGTAAGCATAACCTTGGTCGCTCTGGGAGAACTTTTCAATTCTTTGGACACACAGAAGCTTGGCCAACATTTCAGATTCCATCCCAGTTTTATTGCCATTTTTTTCTTGGGAAAATGGACCATTCCTTTCATTTTCAATTTCCAGGTATTTTATTCTTCTCACATTGATGCTTAACCATTGTACTATATTTTTACGGCACTGGCGCAGTGGAACTTACCAAGAGTATTTCCCTCTTCTAGTGTCCACTTCTCTCAGGGGTATACAATTTTTCAAAGCATCGCCTTTGCCATGCTTTGAGCACCTGGAATAAATATTCTTTTCCAGAATCCTTTGCCAATTCAACTCAATTTTCAACCTTTTTGATCAAGATTGGAACCTCCTTGAACTTCATTTGTCTTTGTTTATTTTCTTTTACTGCATTTTAATTCATTGTTTATTTTTAAACATTTTCTTTTATTATATTTACTTCATTCCATTTCAAAATCATTAATAACTCAAAGGTTTTGATCAAGTACAAAATCCAATGTCAAAAGAACACCAAGAAATTCCCACATCATATTCCGACCTTGATTTCAGTTTGTATTTTTATATTTTGAAATTACCCCTCTTAAATCCCTGCTAAAAACTCTTTCCAATCAGCCTTCAAAAGGCTTTATCTTGTATTGATTCTCAGTATCTCACCTCTCAAGGTGGGGGTACTGTCACAACCATGTGAAATCACATGCTTTAGAGGAAAATGTGTAAATTCTTTTCCATATCAATAAAAATTTCCATCTCAACATCTGGGGTCAATCAGGCATCTTCACAAACCAGGGGGAATCCTTGGAAAATCTTTGGGAACTTTCTAATAAACAAGGGAAATACAGCTCAAAGAGCTTTATTGGGAGTTTTTGGATATAAATTAAGTTTTGTGAATTTTGTGCACTTTTCACTTATGTTCCATTTTCCCATGAAGCATGAAAAATATTCCTAAATTGAAATATTAGGCTATTTGGGACTTAATTTCCAGTTTTTCTTATTTTGCACCTCTTTGCGCTTTTTCCAATGTTTTTCAAGGAAGTCCTCCAGAATACTTTTTGCTACCTTTTCCTTGCATAACCAGAATTTTCATATATGTTGTTATACACCATTGTGCAGCTCTTTCACCAGCATTCCAATGGTGACAAAATCAAGGGTCCACACTTCAAATTCAAAAATTCTTTTTCAGCCCTCAAGGAATAATATTTTTAAGAGTATCAATCAGTGCTTAATCACTGGTGTTTTATTCAATACCAATCACCCCACTGATAAGGTATTGGTTGTTGTGAAGCTTTCAGTATTCTCCCAATGGAATACTTGCAAGTTTAATTTCAAGGAATCTTAAAGAGTAAGTTCCAAATAAGTTTAGACGCGCCAATTTTGCATCCATCCACCTTGGAAAACCCACTCATTAAATACAATCTCTTTCTATAGAGGCTCATATTACAATTACAAACCTTGGGAAGATAATTAAACCCAGTTTACTTCCCAATTTTTCAAGGTTTGACTTTCCTGAAGCAGTCAATAGAGCTTCAAGGATTTGATACAGAAAAGTTGTTAGCCTGAAGGATTCAAGCTCTCAGCCTTACATATATCCCAGCCTCTCTTTAATCCCTGGAGATTTTCTCCCCAGTTAATTAATCTACTGGGACTTCCTTCCATATTTCTTTTCATTCATCTGTATAGTGAATACCAATATTGCTAAGTCAGTTTTTTGCACCCTTATCCTTTTCTGTCAGTGGTTATTGGCGGCTCTATCCTTTACCAATTTAATTGTTCTTTCTGGGTTGGTTGGATCTTTTTCCAGTGGCTTTCTTTATCATTTTCATATCTCTTTGTTCCTAAATTTTCCTTATTAAAGAAATATATTTCATTTCTTATTCCCTCAATTTTTTGGATCCTTGCAAGAAAATTCTATGATTACTGAGTGCCAGGCCACTCTTGTTTTTCCCAAGAGCCCTTGTGACAAAAGGACCATTTCAAACTCCTTTCCAAGGCTTCTTAAAAATGTTAGTTTTTTATTTTAGTCAAAGAAAATAGTGAAAATCAAATATCAAAAGATAATTCTAAATCACAATAATTTTTTATGATCCAATATTATTATACCCTTCTTTTAGATGAGTTTAGTAGACAATTACTATTTTAAGTTATCTTACTGGTATTATATATAAAGTGAAAAAAATGATCAAGAAATAATTTATTTCTTCATGCCTTCATTAAGCTGTATTAATATTCCTTATGAGATGCCATAGTACTTCTTGGAAGTTTCATATATATGTCTGACATTTCTAGGGCTGTACTCATCTGTTAAGCCTTGATCCCTGATTAAATTAATATTTGACCTTTTAAAAACACAAATTTATTTAATTTAGAAGAATTTAATTTTTTTTCAAATATTTTATCATCATTAAATTTCTTTTGAAGCTATTCATTAGCTAATTTGTGTTCCTTTCATATCTTTTACACCTGCCTTTTTTGCATCCAGGAAAGCTATGAGAGTGTTCTTCAAGTAGATGTAACATTTTGTGATATAAAACTTTAAATTTGATATCTTTCAAACAATACACTTTTTCTTAAAAAATGAGAAAACTCATAAAAAAATCACTTCAGAAAATCTCACAAGCATAAAAATATTGCTTTTTCTTCCATTTTTTCTCCTTTTTATTTTATTAAATACCAACAATGTGGTAGTAACATAAGTAAAAGGTGTATATCAAGCCCAAAAAGCTCCAAATCTTATTCTTAAGAGAATTCGGAAGTGCATAAATATATCAGTACAATATATCCTAAAAAAACCAAAGGTTAGTGAGCATCAATTCTTTTTTGGAAATATTCTCAAAACACGATTAAAGTGGTGCATAAAAAAAGTGGAAGAAACCATTCAGTACAGCCATATGGATATAGAAGATGGGGAAGAGGAATTATCCCAGCCAAAGGGATCAATCCCTCTTCAAAAAAGAAACACTTGGAGGGCTCTGGTATTGCTCTTGATTCCTCAAGATTTATAACACTAACTTTGAGGTAAAAATTGAGGCATAATTCATTCAGAGTAGTTTCTCAAGGGTTCAACTACCTTCAAGCTTCAGCCATAGAGATATAGTAGTCTTAATTCAAAAAAACATACATAGAAGTAAAATAGGAATAATGGAAAGCACAAGCCTCTGGCTGGGGCCATAAAGCTTTCTTACACATCAATAGCATTCTGGTTAAAAGGAAAGCCATAAATATTTGAGAGAGTTTTAGTTTTGTTTTAATACAAAGACATATACAGAATTATCAATAATTTCTCTAAATAACCAAATTATTTTTCCAGTGTTAAAAAAGAAATAACTGCGTATTGGCAAATAATAGGTATTGGAGAATGAAGGAATAACTGTAGAATCAACCAGCTTCAATCCTACACCAGAGACCATTAATGAAAGGTCAATAAACCTAAAGGAAGGCATAAATATCCAAATAGTAAAACCCTCTAGGGGAAAGGTAATTAAACTTGACACAGATATTACCCATAAGGGTACAGGATCCATAATCTGAAGCAAAACTCCCTGGATAATGTGTTGAAAATGCTCAGAACCCTCATGGACCTCACTTAAACGGAGGAAAGAAGAATAAAAAAAGATCCTCACAAAAGTAGTTAATCCAACTTTTCATATTTGTTCCACTATTAATGTTAAAAATAATCTTATATTATTTTGATATTATGATATTATGCTTTAGCTTATTTCAGTAATGAAGAGCTCCGTATTGTCACATTTCTAGTACTCTATAACAACAAATTATTAATTAAACAATTATTGATTCATTTTTGGTCATAGTTAGACTTCCTTCTATTCCTCATAGGAGCAGTTCTAGTACTATGATCAGGAGGTTTGTAGAAAAATCTTAAATATGGAAGGCCATGAAGTATTATAGCTATGGATAAGAGTGAATTTTTCATTTAGCAATGCTGTTTAGGCTTGATTTTTAATGTGGGATAGGCTAAGGTGTGAAGTTTCAATTTTAAGGAACACTGTTGGTTACTGACTTGGATTAGATGTGTAGGAAAAAATTCTGATGTGAAACATATAATTTTTATCAGAAGCATCTTATTGTGGTATGTTTCTGTATCATCTGTATTCATTTTATCTTCTTATGCAAAAAATATCAGTTAAAGGCTTCATACCAAAGCCTTCTATTTTCTCTCACATTTATCTTTCTTTAGTCAATAATAGCAGGAGATAATACATTTTTTTATTTTAAATTATGACTTGAGACTTGGATTTTTTATGATAATTTGATATTTCAGTGTAATGATTATTATTATCTCATGATCCTAAATTAGTTATAACTCATGAGATTATTTAGTATGAAACTCACGAGCCTACCTATTTCCTTTTCTTCAAAAGGAATAATTTTCCAATATTTATTATATTTTTTTATTAAAAACCTCTCAAATGGAGGCCTAAAAGCTCTAAAATAATATTAATTTTATATACTTAAGGATTGTCTTGAAATAGCAATTTTTAAGAATATTAGAGCAGGATTTAGTATATCCAAAATTACCATAATGAAATTTTCCCTACCTATTCTTTGTACTGAAAGTTGACGAACTTTGAATGAATATTTATCCATAGGAATTTTATTGTTCATTAATGAAACAATTATTTCACTTTTCTTGTGAAAAACATAAAGGAATCGCCACATTTTGACTCAAGAGTTTTTATCTGACAATCACATTACTGTCTCAAAGAAATAATTCCATTTAATAAAATGTCTCAATCTCTTCATTTTTCATCAGGTCTACCTTTCGTAACTAAAAGCAATAGTTTTGAATCAAGGGTGCGTTTTTCAAGATGGATTTCAACTGGAATACTGTAGGTATGTGATTTTTCATCTTAAAAATGGAAATTAATATATTATGAAAAAAACATTTAGATACAAAAATTGCTACAAATACTCTTTTAAATTAAACAAAAAATCTATTAGAGTGGCTCATTTCTCAAAGAAATCAGTTTATGTATCAAATTTTTGAATACACAAAAGCAAGAAAAATGTATTAATTAAGAACTGGAGAATATCTGGACATAATCCTACCATTTTTGTCTTGTTCCTAATTCTAAATACAATTTCTGTCATTAGTAATAGAGATATTTCAACAATTAATAGATATTCTCCTTTCCTCCTTCAAAAACATAAAATACGAAGACTTGGCTCTTCATACGATATTAAAACTTCCTTTTTTCTTAAACCATTCTAAAGCTCATATTCTTCATTAACAAATGATAAATAAATAAATAGTAGAGATCTATTTGTCACTTCGTATGATCAGATTAACCCCTTGAAAACAAATCAAAATCTAAAAAAAGATCTATTACACTTCATATTATTGAATTATCAAGATAGCTTTAAAAAAAATCCAGTAATAAGACTATTGTAGTATTTATGAGAATTTTGATTTTGTAACCTCATTTCAAATTTCTCATATTCGGTGGGAATAAACCCAAATCTCTTCTTAAGGGCTAGAATCTTCTTTTTTTGTGTTGATTAGTTCTCTCCTAATTTGAGATAAAACAACATTTACTCTGAGATATCAAGGAATCTTCATATTATTTTTTCCTGTCTAATATTCAATGACTCATTTAGGTAAATTTCCGATGCATTTCAAAAATAGGCTTCATGTAATGATACACATTTTACTAAGGAAAATATATTTTTATTTGAGTTTATAAATGAAATGATTTTCTTTGACCATTTCAATATAGATCTATAGCTTCAAAGGACGTAAATAACCACTTCAGCTACCTCTGGAGAACTCATAAATGGTTATTGCTACAGATTTTTCATGCATTATGTAGACATCTTTTCTGAGTGTTTTGTGAAATTATCTCTCAATTAAATATAGCAATCAGCTTCAATTAGAGCCATACGTTGAATTTAAAATGATGAAGTTATTTATCTACTCAGATATTATTACAATATTTCATATTAAAGCTTCCCCGTCTTTATCATTTTGTGAAAATATTCTTACTGTTTAAGAATGAAGTGTAAAAAGAAATTAAAGAATAAATCATTACATAATAACCAAAATTTTCAAAAAGATAATCTTTCTGACTGATACTGATAGTAGCTTACCAATTGATCTTGGTCAAAAAGCTATTTATGCTCACTTGTTTAATTCATATTAATTACTCAACTATTCTCATTGAGAACTATTCTTTGGTAATCACCTAAATAAAAATATTTATTTGTTTTTTATTATATCAAATAATCAAATTTTATCGTAACTTGACTGAATAAATCTATTTCAATTGGAAAATAGTTTTTGTCTAATACTCTTGGCTGATGTGTTATTTTTTCTTAAATAAATAACCAACTAACTATATTTTTCTATCCATAACCATTTCAAATAGTAAATATATTACTTTTAGCTCTTATGCATGGCTACTAATATTTTTCCTATTTGTTACTGTAAAATGTTTACATCAGAATATATAGATCTATAAATATATATAAGTCAGTAACTAAATACTTACTGATTTAATAAAAGCTTTATTGTATTTTTATTTACTTTACACTATTTCTTTCAGTTCTTTAAGATCTGTTCTCCTTTTGGTACATAAAATAATAATATACTAAATGTCTAATATTCTCTTTCAAGTCAATCTTTTATATCAATTTTTGGTTATCCTTTCTTCCAAAAAAAAAGTTCATCCCTTAATATGGCTTTTTCAATTTTCTGGTATATTAATAATTATTCCTTTGTAGTATTTTAACTCAAAATAAATACTTATTTAAAATCTTATTTAATTCTTTGAACAAATAAATAACTATTGTTATAGTTATAATTCCTATAAGCTCATGATATTTGTTTTAAATATGATGTCCCTTATAATTATCATATCAAATTCAAACCTTGTTTTCACAAAATTATATTTTCTTTGTTGAAAAAAGGATAACAAGCTTATTTTATTAGTTAAAGCTTGAGAATTAATTTGAAATAGTAATTTACCAAGATTTTTCAAAATCCCTTATATTTTTGTGCCTTTCGGTAGAGTATAGCTGAAGTAGAGTCATGAGAGCTTATGGTGAATATGATATTAAGCTTTTCGATCTTATTCTATTATACTTGTACCTGGGATTTCATCTAGTTTCTTTATGCAGAATCTTTCCTCCCTATTTCTAACTCTACACTAGCATTCTTCAATTCCATTTTTGGCTCTCCCTTCAAGCCCTAAATATCCCATTATCTTTCATTTACTTATCATGATATGATGACCTCATCTCCTCTTTCAATGAATTTTTCATTAAAAGTTCTAATTCCATACCCTCATGGATTTAAGCTCAAAAGAAAATTTCTTATGCAATGTTTGAAATATCTTTTTGACCTCATCTTACTACATGGAAACATTAGTAATTTGTCTGAAATCCAAAGAGAAATATTTGGGAGGCCTACCTCTCTCATCCTAATATCTTATCTCTACCTCAAGAAACAGAACTATTTTATAATTCAATTTTTAAGTATACTTCTGTTTTAGTGGCCACATAACAGAATTTAGAATATGTGTAAGACATAAGAGGTAAACTCCTAATCTATTTGCTACTTCTCAGCAATAAACACTTCATCATTAGAGAAACTCTTTTTATTGGAAACTATCTCATATTTACTACCCTTTTTCTATGCCCAAATAAATACACACTTCTGTTCCATTTCTCAAGTGGAATACCCCTATTAATTAATTTCTCCTTTAAAAGTGTCAGGTTGAGTCTATGAAGAGGCTATAAGAAAGAAAATACAAGCTTAAACTATGACTGTGACACATACAATAGTATTTAAAATTAATTAAAAGGGATATACTATTAAAAATAGTGCTGATTAGTCTTCTGAAAGGGCTGGTTGCTTCAGATATCTGTCAGGTTATAATTATAATTATATCTAATCTATTCTAGGGTTTAATTCCATTAAAGAAAGTGTAACCGCATAAGAATAAGATCATAAATTGATGGGGGGTCTTTACTAGGAGTGAAAGCCTCCTTTTAACTTGAATCAGGGTGGAAAGAGGTGCATATACTCTTCCCATTATGATAGATTGGGGATTTTCACTTTGTTGGTTGTTTTTCTGTTCAGCTTAACCAAAAATTCCTGTATTAGTGTCCAAAAGTAGGTTTGGAACCACATCCTAACCTTTTATTTCCACATAAGGTAAAGACTTCAACCCATAGAGGGATCATGTGACTTATACCATCCAGGAAGCGCTTAATAAGGTAAAAACACCTCTTTGGGACCTTTATTACTCAATTTATTCGTAATCAACATAAGAGCACCAGTTGAATGGTTTTTAAAACTCATAATTCACTTATGTGGGATAGTATCCCACAGTAACACTTGGTGTGGGATCATAATCTTAAATTCTAGATACAACTTTCATTTTTGAACTACTGGGCTCTAAAGTGGCTCAGCTTGTAGCAAGAAGTGAGCCCTAAATTATGAATACATGTTTGACCCACTTATAATAAATTATCACAGCGCTACAGGCTCAAAGCACTTTTACCTTCTTGTAAAATATTAATTTTCTTCTTTTAAGAGGAAAATTCCAATATTTTTTGAATTGTAGGAGAAATGGGGATGAAAGTTGAATTTACATGTAGCCCTGCCCTATCCCTTCTAGAAAGATATTTATTTGACAGGTCTCTCATCAAAATTCTGGAAGCTACATGAGATGTGAAAATTTGTCTTATTTTTCAAGTTTCCCAAATAATATTTATATGGTAATTTCAGATTCATTAATGCTACAGTCTTGACAGCTGTATAATTCGCTAGCCCTCATTGATATATTCACTGAATAAGTCCACTTTGTGGGTCTTTGGCTCAAACCTTGATTTTTAGATGAAAAGTGAATGTTAAGTTTTATTCTCAGAAAGAGTTTACAACCTCAATAAATTGCTTTCTTTTTTCTTTGGTAATAAGAATTATATTTTATAAAAGGTAAATTCCTCTTTCTTAAGATAGTCTCATGTAAATACTATTTATTTTGGCTTCTGTCTTCTATTTTTGTGGCCTTATTGTACCTTTACTTGGCTTAAATAAGGTTTAAGGTGTGTATTTCACTCCTCCTTGTGTGCCATGTTTAGGGTAATTTTGAATGCCATGCTTGTGCTCTAGCTTTGAGTCACAGGCTGACAAAATATTTTTTAAAATTGAAGATTTTTGGGAAGAATCCCTCAGTGAATCTTAATTCTAAATAATTAGGCTTAATCACAATTTATAATTTCATAATATAGACAAACCTTAAGATCCATTGTATGTTCTATGGGCCCCATATTGTACTCCAAATTTATAAAGAAATTATTACTATTATTTTAGATTTGTCATTATATTTTCTTTATGAAAATGAGAGGATAGAATTATCTGATATTTATTTTTATTTCTTCCTTTTTTCTAATTTTGGTGAGGATATTATGAGAAATTTCAATTAATGGTGCTCTCATGCACTTTTACACCCTTTTAATTAAAATCAAAGTTGATCTCAACTTCATCCAATCAGGAAACAGAACTATCATGTTGTATAACCTAAATAATATTTCAAACTGTGATGAAAAATTCTTAAGATAATGAAAGAATGACTGGAAGACATGAGGTTATGCATCCTCTTCACCAAAAGTGACATTTTTCAAAAAAAAAAATATATTCAAGGACACAATGCTTGGAGATGAACCTTTGATACCTTCAAATATAAAATATTGATAGTACCACATTTGAAGACTCCCTGGAATGAACGTTTTCACCATTATGCATACTTATTTTATTGTTTCTGATTCCCTTATTCCTTTTATTAAGCTGTAATTAATTTACTATGTTCTAATCATGATAGGATTTATAAAAATAAATATCATAGAGTCCAGTCATAGAAGAGATATCTTCCCGCTGCCACTGAGCTGAATCAAGGTGTTTATTTATTGTTGATCCTCTCTTTTTATCAGTTTCATTTCAAAGAAATATAAACAATTCACATCAATATCTATATATATTGGCATTGGCAAAATAATGTATCACTTTTGGTAAATACACATAAGACCTTACTTATTTTTACTGGAGCCTTATATTTTTGGCACTGAATTAGTAAGAAAACCTAATTTATTACCTGATCTCCTCTTCAATAGAAGCCTTGTACTGGATAAAATCCACCAAAAACCTCAAAAAACAGTTTTCTACAATATCCTCTTTCTAAATATTCTTCCCTCTTTCTTGTCCCCCAAAAAGAAACAATTTTCTTTCAAAAAAGGTCCTTTAAAATTTTTTTTCCCAAAACAAAAAATCTTTTAAAGAGTTTTTCCATTATTTCTTTATCCCCAAAAAATGTTTAAAAAATTCCTCTAGAAAAACGCACTTCCCCATTGCTTTACTTTAAAACTTACCAATATTATCATCATTTTGTGTACTCATTGATTACAAATAATGTAACATTGAATTTCTCTTAGCCTCAATCAACCTCTTGATACTTATACTTTGATATTTACCTCTTTTCCCCCCTTTTCAAGGCTGTCTTAGCTCTCTATCATACTCATTTTATCCCTTTTACCCTATATTCCTATCCCGTTAAAATACTCCAAACCCCCACTAAAGGTCTATTTCATACAGTTAAGCTTTTGCTTGATAGTTTCAATAATTTCCCTAAAGAAGAGGGGTATGTGGCATGCCCCTTGAGGTCAAAAATGACCCATGATCATGTCAAAATACATATTGGCAAATGCTGGACCCATAATTCCCACAAAATCTCATCCAAGATGATCACTTCCAGGAAACTAGACTTTACGCCAGAAAATATGTGATAATTACCTCTTTAACTCCCAAAAATAGAAGTTCTGAACATAGTCATTATTCCACTGAGAATATAATCTCTCATTTATAAAACTAAATGGGCAAGAAACATACCAAATTCTCATATTTCTGAATAATCTATCATTACAAGGCAATTCCACCCCAAATTACTCAGCCAGAGGGGACCTGAAATCCCCAAAATACTCCAAAACACTTATTTAAAACTCAAGAATATCAATGAAGACATACTTCAAGGCAAAAGGCCTATTGATATTCTTATTGACACTATCAATTAAAAAAATGGTTTTTGTCCTCTACGTGGGATATAGAAGTACTCATTACCTCATTTTTTGACTGACCCACTCTTTATCAAATGTGTTCAAGGATTTTCTCATTCTCTTCTTATTAATGTTACCCATTAAAAGGATCATTATATAATGTTAATTTTTCACATTTTAGGATTCATATCCACAAATGTAACCTTTTCTAGGGCCTCATTTTTGATTATTGATGAGAAAACCTCTTCCTGTATACATGGTCATTCAATCACTATAGCAAAAGAGCTTTCAAGAAGACAGATATTTCTCCTCCTCCTGTTATTATTATTTACAGGGATTTAAAATTAAAGAACTCTCCTTGAAAGCTTTTCCCAGAGCTTACAGATATTCTATTCACTTGCAACATCAGTTAGGATGTATCAGCCCATTTCAGGAATAAAATCATCCTTGTGACTGATCCACAACTTTTATGAGAATTTTAAATCAATGAACTCACAGTTAATTTTCACTTTTATTCAAATAAATGGTGATACTTAGAAATTATTCCTTCAATTCTCAGTATATAAATTCCTTTAATTACAGATATTCGAAGGAAATCTGGATGTGACTGAAAAAAGATATTTTAAATCCTTAAATCCTGAAATATTTGGATAAAGACTGCATTACCTTGAAGAATTGTTTCCTTTGAATATGGAAGTGGTACAATTGCTACCTGGTGGATTATTACACATAAACAGTCAAATTTTCCCAGAAATGGGTAAAGGAAGAACTCAAAGGTCCACCAATACACTGTCAGGCTGAGTCTATGATAAAGTGATAATAATGGTATTTACAGCTTTAACTCTGACTGTAACACTGATAAAATTGATACTAAAATGTTTTGTTATTGATAATAAGGGCTTTACTAAAGAGATTTAGTGGTGGTGAGCACTGTTGAAAGCCCTGAATGCAGCTTTGCCAATTGAGTTATTCTAATAAATACTACAATAATGAAAATTATGATTATACCTGACTTTTTTCCAAGAGTATAACTGTTTTTGACAGTTTTACTACATAGGAACTTCATAAGAGGATGGGGATTCCTTTTCTGGAAGTGAAAATGTCTAATTTTATCCTGAAATGGGGTGGAATGGCCCTCTAGACCATCCACATAGAGGAAGTGAAGTGTTTTTCACCTCATAGTACTGGCTTGTGGTTTTCACAAGGCCTTTAGGCTCTTTATTGGGCTCAGATATGGTTTTGAAACCACATCTGGGCAGATTTCACCAATACAGGGTGAAAAGTTTCATCTGGGGACCACACAGCCCTCTTCTGAAATTTATGTTGTGTAGACCTCTGCACAGAACCTGTATGGGACCCCAGTTTTGACTTAACTATGAGGTATTGAAGTATAAACATGCTTCTCCACCTGTTTGACACCTCATAATCATAGTTATGGGATAGTCTCCCACAGAAAAGGTGTATTGGCCCAATTGTGGGATTTTAAGCTTGAAACTGCTATAGCTCTGTTTGGTTTTTGAGATATTTGTACCAAAGTTGTATCATTCTGTAGCCCTGGATGGGATCTACACAATGGTACCTCATTTGGTATGAGTACAATTAAATATGGCAAAGCTATGTCATGTGCATTGTTTGTTATGAAGATATATGATTTTCTCAATATCTGTATGGAACTTGTTTTCCCCATAGCTTTTGCTCTACATTAGATATGAAAAATGGATGGCACTATCAGACAGCCCTGATTGTGCTCTTTCCAGAAATACACCACTTCAAGTATTCCACACTAAAACTGTAGGAGTTAGATGTGAGGTGAATATTTTATTCACCCTAATTTGCCCTTATTTTGGTCATAGCTTCTGCAGTTTCGATGCTATCTCAGTTTGGCTAGTCTCATTGGATATTACTGATCTAGATCTTCAATTTAAATACCCATTTGCTGGGATTAAGCCTCTTCCGCTGTATTTCAGATGAGAGGTGAAAATTAAGGTTTATGCTCACCAAAAACTTCGAGCAGGAAATACTTTGTTATGCTTTGTCCTGTGATGATGTTACTTGTGTATTTTTAAATGGGTTAATTTCCTCTTTCCTTTGATACCTTTTGAGCTGGTTTGGCACATCTACATCTTTTGGTGGTATCTTAGCTTTGCCATTTGTTTATGGTATTTGGCTGTCATGCTTGTGCTCTGGTTTTGAGTCACATGCTGACATACCCTTCCTCTAGAAAAGGCTCATCATTGATGAGACTGCTCAGCCCTCCTAGAGGCTCTTAATCTTCTTAAATGAAGGTTCCCATCTGGTATGGCATTCTTTGCCAACTATTTATGTTTGTCTGCTTTCTGGTTTTTAAATTTGACCAAATATGGTCTTTGGTCTTTACCACTCAGTTTAATCTTCCTGGCCTTGATCATCTTCTTCACAGGGCCAGGGAAGGCTTCTATTTACACTATGTCTTTTGGAGTGGAAGTCTTCTTCCTGAAGGGGACTTGTCCTCTCCTGTCTGGAATTATTTTTTAACTAGACTCACTGGGAATACTGGGTGTTTCCTAGAGAATTCTTCTGTGAGTCTAACCTCCACAGCATTTTTCCCTATCAGCTTAATGATGGTGAAAGGTCCCACAAATTAGTCTCTCATTTTCTTTTGTCCCTTGAGATTATTGAAGTTGAGTTTAGACACAAACACCTGGTCCCTTTCTTTGAAGTCTGGTTCCACATGTGTCTTATCATACCTCTTCTTGTTGCATTCTTTGGCTTCAGCTATGAACTTAGCAACTGTGTCAAAAGCTCTCTTCCACATTTCATAGAAGTCTTTGGCTGTGGGGTGGACAGCTAGAATATGTTTCTTCAAGTGATCCACAGGAAATAGGGGGTCCCACCCTTTTTCTACCAGTGAGGGTGATTTCCCTGTGGTAGATTGCTGGCTGGTGTTGTAAGCCAGTTGGACTTCTTGAAAGAGTTGGATCCAGTCATGGGTGTACCCTTCATGTTCCTCACATTCCATGCCATATGCACAAAAGCATCTGATGATTTCCTCCATTTCTTGGATCATCCTTTCAGCAAAACCATCTGTCTGTGGTTGGTAAGCCATAGAAAAAGTAAATTTTGTTCCAAGAATGTCATAGAGGTTGGTTCAAACTTCTGATGTGAATTTTGGATCCCTATCACTTACTATGATTTTTGGGACTGCACATGTGGATATGATGTTATTCCAGAATAAAAAGGCTGTATCCATAGCTGTTCCTTCCTTGTGACATGGTAGGCACCTGACACTCTTACTATACCTATCAACTATGACCAGGAAAGCATTGAAGGTCTCTTTGCCTCCTGGGACTAGTCCTGTAACCCAGTCCATGTTGATAATTTCTCATGGGTGTTTGAGTTCTTCTATGTATTGAAATAGCCCATATTTCTTCCCATTCTTTCTTTTATCCTCTTGGCATTTTTCACAAGTGTTGATATGTTAACTCAACTCCAGTTCCCATTTTGGCCACCAAGCCGTTCTTTCTACCCTCTCTCTGGTCCTGCCTTCACTTGTGTGTCCCATATAGGGGCAGTCATGACATTATTTCAGGATCAGGGATATTTGTTCCCTGTATATCATTCTGAGGGCACTTTTATTCTTCTCTCTGTGATAGAGTGATCCATCTATAATTAAAAGCTTTTTATCATTATAGTCTCTCAACCAGGGCTCCTCTAGCTGGGATTCCAGCTCTGGGCTCCTTTATTTCTTTTGAAGGAGTGGTAACAATATTCCGCACTGTTTGTGTTTGGCATAAGCCTTCATCACTGCACTGAAGAGCTCATTATGTAGTCCTGAGGAGCTTATCCCCAATATGGGAGTTTCTGTTCCTTATGATTCAGTGTCTTCACTGTCTGGGGTACCACTTTTAATGCCCATTCAGAGCGTCTGAAGTTCTTCCTCCTGTCTATTCCCATTAAATGTATAGTGATCTTGGCTGCTACTTCAGGGTCATAAGCTGGGTTGCTTATGTCATTATTCAATGGAAATCTACTGAGACCATCTACATTGGTGTGGCTCTTGCCTTATTTGTATATGATTTTCATATTACCTATACTCTTGGATGTCTATTTGCCACCTCAACATGTGTCTGTTAGTGGTCTTCATGTTAAGTAAAGACTTTGATGCTGTGAAGTCTCTGTAGACTTCAAGGACTGCACCTTCCAGATAATAATGGAGTTTCCCTAGGGCCAAGACTAGGCATAAGCATCAAGTCTGGGTTTCTTCATATCTAGCTTCTGAATCTTTTAGTGTCCTGGAGATAAAAAGTATTACCCCTTCCCTTGCTTCACCATCCACAATTTGTCTTTGGTGCAGGGCAGCTCCCAATCCTTTAATGCAAGCTACATCTATGTACAACTTGAATGGTAATTCAAAGTCAGGGAGTATCAGGACAGGTGCATTGGTGAGCTCATGTTTGATCCTCTCATATGCATCCCTCCTTTCCTTGGTAATTTCAAAAACTACATCTTTTGAGCATAACTTGTAAAGACTACTAGTTATGTGGGCAAAGCTTTTGATGTTGTTTCTGTAGTAGCTGGCAAGCCTAAGGCAAGAGTGCATCTCTTTGATGTTCTTTGGTACTGGTTTTTGAAGTACTGCTGCTACTTTATTCTGTTCTATGGCCAGACTAAGGCATGAGACTTTATGTCCTAGTACCAATAGTTCTTATTGGCCAAAATTTCACTTCCTAAGTGAAAGTTTCAGATTGATGGGTGTGTGTTTACTAAGGACTCTTTCTATGTACTGCATATGGTCTTCCCATGTCTCTGAGTATATAATGATGCCATAAATATATACTACCATCAAGCCTTTCAATATTTCTACTTGAAATATTGTGTCCATCATCATTTGGAAACAGGCTGGGTCATTTTTGATCCCAAATGGCATCCTGGTATACTCATATATACCCATATGGCAAATAATTCTGAGTAGCTTCATGGCATTTTGTTTAGCTTCATTCTGATGAAAGCCTTTCATACAATCCATCTTGGTTATATATTTGGCTTTTTCCAGCTTGTATAGGGCATGAGTTATCCTTGGTATGGGGTACCTATCAGCTTTTGTGTAGTTATTCAGGGCTCTGATATCCCCACACAACTTAGAATTGCCATCATGCCAGGTGATAAGGACAGTAGTGGTGATTTCCACCATTTCATTATTTCCTATCTTCCTGATGCTGTCCATGTTTAGTAGTTCATTGATGTGCTCCTCAATTTCTTTCCTATTTGCCAGGTTTTCTCAGCATGAGTGCATAAGGTCTTTCCACATCTAGCTATAGCTCTATATCATGGCCTCTGATTTTTCCTAAGTGCTCTTCTCCAATGGCAAATGCTTATCTATTTTTCCTCAGAATTTTCAGTAAACTAAGTTTATGTATACTGGTGAGGTTGGTTCTGAATTGGCCCTCTCTGAATTCATTCAGTAATTCTTCTAGGGCTTCATGGGTAGACATCTGGTATATATCAAGTTAAATTTTCTTTTCCTTTTTTATACCTATGGTAATATTCCTATTTTTACTATTGTAAATATCTATGCCATACATCCTCTTGTGGCCGTTTCCCAGTAAAAATCCTTGGATGTGGGCATCTTCAAGTACAACAAAATCTGGGTTGAGTCTGATTTTACCTTCCTATGGGGTATAATTATCTCTTTGATAATTGTCCCAATGGATGTTGTCTTCCCTGATGCACTTTTAAAAGTCTTTTTCCTGGTTGCCAAGAGCTGCTTCTCCCAATTTGGGAAGTGGTTTTCCAGATAATCTTTGGTCACTATTGAGCAGTTTGCCCCACTGTCAATTATAAATGGGTGTTGAGTATTGTCAATACAGGCAGTCATCTTTCTGGCTGTCCCATGTATATATGCCATTCCTTTAGTTGGTGTAACTAGAAATGATTGTGCATCTTTTTTGGGTTTACACAAGTTTTTATTTGCAGTGTCCTGTGGCATTCCTGCTTCGAACTGTATGTCCTGAGTTTCTAGTTGTGTTTCCTCTTGGTACTCCACTAGAGATTATTTCCTTGTGTGAGCCTGTGAGGTATGTATAACATACCCATAAGGCCACAAATAACTTTATACACAGTTAAATTTGTCTTCAATAGAATTTTTAATTGAATTTAAAATAAAAAATAACAAAAAATAAGTATAACATTTTTTTGGATAAACAAAGTTATAAATATTATGTCATTTTTGGATTCTACACCAAAAATAACCTAGGGTATATCCATAAGGTGTTATACCCAAAAACACTTATTTCTTATGTTATTAGAAGATTTAAGAATCTCACAGTACTAATGTAACTTTTTTAACATTTTTTTGAAATTGTTAAATTTAAGCTTAAATAAGCTTAAATTTAAAGTTGCATAAGTTTTATGCAAACTGACCAAAATTTTAGTTAAAATTGAGGTGTTGTGTATATTTACTAAATTGGCTAAGGATTTGCCATATAGAATTTAAATCCTGCATGAGCTCAATTTAAAAGGGTTTAAGGCCATAGTATGGCTTTAAATAAATAAAAGGGCAAAATCCACGCAAAAAGGTGGGACAAAGGAAAAAGACCAAATAGAGCTGGGGACCCAACTTTTTGGAGCTGCAAGGATTCAATTAAGGTTATCCACCTGTATTGAAGGGTTTTTAACCTTATTTACACTTTAAGATTAGACTTTGATCCAACATTAAAGTTTAAACTGGTTTTATCCCAATTTAGACAGGAATTTCAAGCTGCCAAAGGGTAAATCCCAATATGCAGGCTTGAATTCAAGGTTTTTATCAAAAGTTAAGGTTTGGTATGTATTGCTATTTTACATGGAAAAATAGCAATAACTTCAAAAATTCATTAAGAATCCAATTCATAATGGATTTGCTTGCAAATTTCACACAGCTTACAATTTAATATTATCTGTATATAAATTAAATTTTAAGTATCTTTTATAAATAAATTTCCTGGGTATTTAGCCTGGAAATTTACCCTTTTAATTAAAGCTCAAAGAAAATTATAATTTCTTTAAAAATTAGTTAAAAATTGAGTTTGAGAGATTTCTGCTTAAAACTCTATTTTTAAGTTTTTCATGTGATGAACTTTAATATAAATAAGTTTATTTATCTTAAAAACTTAAAATAATTAGTTTGAAAGAGGATTAAAGCTACATGGAGTTGAGAATAACACTGATAACTTTAAATTGGGATTAAAAATAAGTTACCTTAAGTTAAGAACTTTATTTTCAAGCATGGTTTTTCAGTTTTGACCTAAGCACGCCCTCTATATTCATTATGAATCATGAGAGCTGCTCTGAAGACATAAAAAGAGTCTTTTCATCACTGTTTTTGTCCATCATTAATTATTAATCCAATCAAATTAGAAATTTAAACAGGTAAAGTTTTATTAAATATAAAATCGTATTATTAGAGTAATTCTTAAGTTATTTTATTCTTTATTAATTAAAATTAAAGAATTGAAATAATAGATTTTAGATTATTGTTGTAATCACCAATAATATATTTTATTATATAAAATTATCATCTTAAATATCTTTTAAAAATCCACAAATTCCTCTTAAAAACTCTTTAATCTCAATTTTTATTATAAAAAGTTGTTTTATCTTTAAAACTATTGATTTTCGGCGTGTTTTTAACTTATAATTATTATTTAATATAATAACTGTTGTTGTTTGACTTGTTGTATTAAATAAATATTATAAGTAAGTTTTCTCTAAAGTTCTATATTTTTTTCTCTAGTATTAGTTTTTTTATATAGAATTTTATTCTATAAGAATTATTTCTGCACAGTGTGTGTTTTAATTATTTTATAAATAATATTTATATTATTTATAAGTGGTTAATATTCATATTTTCCACGTGTAATTGTCTCATTAAGAGCTTTACACTTCTTATTGTTATAACTGTCAGTGACTATAACAATAATAGAATAACTATAATTTATTATAATTATTATTTGTTTATTACTATATTTATATAATAATGATTAAATTTATTTTTTTTATATAATTATTTTTAATAATTATATTTAATTTTGTGGTTATAATATTTTGTTATATTATATATTTCTACTGAGGACAGTCATAGTACTCTTGATATTGCTACTATTATCAAGAGTTTCATAGACAAACCTTAAACCTTGGGTCTTGGTCTTCATCAGATTTTTCTCCGATGGCATTTCCCATAGAGTCTGATTCAAAAGCCTCTGTTGATGATTCTTCCTCTGGGACTTTTTCAATGGCATAGACTCTTTTCTTTGCCTTTGGACAGTTATTAGAATAGTGGTCTGTTGACCCACAATTGTTACAAGATTTTTTTGTCTTGGTCACTTCTACCACACTTTCTTTGGGTTTATCTTTGAAGTCCACCCCAAAAGGTTGTTTCTCTTTGAAACTACTGCTTTTATATTGGGAATATTTCCCCATATTTGTTCTTTTCCTTACATCTTTTGTAAGGTTTGACTATGAAACAATAAGTAAAAATTACTAATATTTTACTTATTGTACTATGAATGTACTTATAAATGAAATAAATAAGATAAAAATAATTATGATAATAAAGAAGTATTATAATTATGGCATAAAAATAATTATATTATTAAATAAATATAATAATATGATTGATATCATAAAATATAATAAAATAAAATAAATATATCAATATAAAATAATTAATATATTTAATGGCACTTTATTATTGTTACAAACAAACAATAAAGGCGTAAAAAATTGTTTTTTATTAATAAAAAACAATTAATAACAATAATATTACCAATATTAAAGTTATAAATTAATATAAATACTATTTATATTAATTAAAGAATTATTAAAGTAATAATAAAGAGAAAATTATTATAATAAGAGGAAATAACCTACTTTTAATACTTAATATAATAATTTTGGGATATTTTACGCCATAAAATGTAAATACAACTTATCCAAATTGTATTTACAATAAAAAATAGAGAAAATTACTAATATTCTTGATTTTTACGTGGAAATGAGATTTTGGAGAAATTTTTAACAAAAACAATTAAATAAATGATTTAATCACTTCAAAATTGATGATTATAGTAAGATGATCTTTGGTCTTTAATAATATAAAAGTTTTATATATAAAGAATAGAGATATTACCTTTTTAATTTTATTGATTCAATGTTTTTGATGTGTCTGAGGGGAAAACAGAGTAAAAATAGCTCTATTTATAGTAAATACCTCCCTCCTAGAGTCAAACAGGCTTCTAGTAGACATGTACGTATCATATCCACTGGAATTGATCAATATTTTAAGGTTTGGTGATGATTACATCATGATCAAACCATATTACATCATTATTATGCCATTATTTAGAGTTATCACGATAGCTCTAAGTTTGATGATGTCAAATGCTTGGAAGAACACCAAAATTGGTGGATTTTATTAGTTTTAATCATAAACTAACAGTATTCACCAATTGTATCACTCATTTGACTGTTAAGCTTAATTTAAGGTTACAGTGAGTGATCACAAATGAACAAATTAAGTTCAAACTTTGATCCTTAATAGCTTTTAAGATTTACACGCTACAGCAATTCAGAGAGTGAATTCTAATAGCTTGGAATAACTTTATTATGCTTCCAAGAGCAGTTCATTACATCATCAAAACCCTGTTTTTGATGATTTTTCTTGTAACTCATCTTTTCTATCAAAACTCAATATTTTAAACTTCAAACCATGATTTCAAGGGGTTATACCTTGAATATTATAGTAATAAATAAATCATTCTTCACAAATGAACTAGTAGAATCCAACTGTCTACTTTTTTTTAAGTTTGGACCACTTTCACAACAAAGTGGTCAACAGCTCTGTTGATTTTAATCAATAATCCCTTACAGGTTTTAACCTTGTTTATAACTTGTGAAATAAACTTCATTTCTTTGTTCCTACAGTAATTAGGTGATGACTTCAATTTTGGTTCATCACTCTATTGTGCATATTTCAAAAGATATTGGCTAAAATCCTTGAATATATGCATTGACCAAAAAAGTGCATATATTCAGGTTAATTCTTGAAGTATTGGATTTGAAGCTTAGCTTCTTAATTGTTTTATATGTGGAGTTTGATGGATAATCCAGTGGTACCATTTATTTCACATGTTGTTTCATTGGTCTTTGAAATAAATAGGGATTTGTGTTTTTTATAAGGTATTATTACTTATAACTTATTAAATATTGACTTTACAAATATGCCATAAAAATGATATATGTGTATCTTACCATGGGGAATCCAATGGTATAATTTAATTCACATGTTTATTCATTGGCTTTTAAGTTAAACCAAGTTTTATGCCAATTTATGGTATTTTTGTAGCTTTAAGGTAATTATTTTTAATGTATAATTATTTTAAATATTTATTGTGACCTTTTTTGGGTATGTGGTCATATCTCAAAGGTTTACATTCCCTACCACCAAAAAAGATTGTACCACAATCTGATATGTGTAATTAGGGTATCATCCACTGTACTACCTCTTCAATAGACTTTGTTAGTCTTGAAGCTCAATAATGCTTAACCTTTCTATTTTTCAGGTTTTCTTTCATGTCTGAACCTTCTTAGTAGTTTATCAGCATTTGGTATATCTTTCTCAAGTAGCCATTCATCTTCTCGAGTTGAATTTCTATACCTTACAAGGTATTCTCTGTCTTTTTTGTTTCTTTTTCTTCTTTCTTTAAGGACTTTTACTATTTTCTTTTCCTCTCCTTCTTCCAAGGGGGGGAATTTCAAGTGGGGGTTTATTTCTTAGTGGAAATAACTCCTTTTCACTTGAGCTGTAAGTTTCTATCAGACTTACAGGGAAAGTTGGGTGTTTGTTCATTAGTTCACCTGTGAGTTCCAATTGCACAGCATTGGGTCCATGAAGTGCTTTTATCATAAATGGTCCTGCAAAGGAATATTTTAATTTCTTCTGGCCTTTTATGTTATTGAAATTAAGGGTTGATACTAGGACCAAGTCTCCTATTTGGAAATCAGGTGGCTTATGACTTTTATCACATCTTTCTTTTGCATATTTGAAAGAATCTTGCATACATCTGTTTGCATAGTGTCTTGCCTTGTCAAGCATTATCTTAAAGCTGCTTGCTGTTGGATGTATATCCACTAAGTCCTTTTTGAGGGTATCATAAGGAAGTCTCGGATTCCAACCTTTTTCTAGCATTGCTGGTGTTTTTCCAGTAGAAGAATGGATTGATTTTTTATATGCCAGTTCAAGAGCTGGTATTAGTGTACACCAATCATGGGTAAAACCATCAGAATCTTTGAATTCTAGCCCATAGGCACAGAATCTTCTGATCATGTCCTCTAAGGTCTGTATCATTCTTTCTTCTAAACCATTAGTTTGAGGATGGTAAGCTGTTGAGAATGATAACTTTTTCCCAAAAAAGTTATGGAGATTTGTCCATAATGCTGAAGTGAACTTTGGGTCTCTGTCACTTATAATATTCTGGAATAGGCCTGTATGGCTAATAACTTTATTCCATATCATTATGGCTGTGTCCATAGCTGTGTCATCTTTATGACATGGTAGGAACATGGGAGTTTTGCTATACCTGTCAACCAATACTAGGCATGCATTATAGCTTCTGTCTCCTCCTGGAGGTAATGCTGTTACCCAATCCATATGAACTATTTCCCAAGGGGATTTTGGTTCTTGGATTTGGATCATCTTTCCAAATTTCTTTCCTGTGGCTCTGTTAGCTTTTTGACATCTGTCACAGGTTTGGAAGTATTCTATAACATCTTTCTTCCAATTTGGCCACCAAGAGCAGGTTTTCACCCTCTCTAGTGTTCTGTCTTCTGAAAGGTGTCCAGCTGCAACACTATCATGACACTTATTTAAAATAGTGTTTATCAGGGTTCTATTTGTTAAGGCCATAACACATGTGTGTTTTGTTCTATGGTAAAGGATTCCATCAAGGAGGTGGAATCTTCCTTCATCATATGCCTTTTTCCATGTTTCATCTAGTTTTGATGAAAGTGATGGGTCTTTGCAGTCTTTCATTAGAAGTTGGCTTAAGATATAGCAATTTTTGTCTATCTTATAGCTCTCTTTAACTTGTTTAAAGAATTCTGTGCCAATGTCTGTAGCACATATTCCTTCTATATGGTGTTCTTCCTGTGGTACCCATGCTGGATTGTCAGGGGTATTTGCTAGAGCGCATCTGCTAAGACCATCTGCATTTTTATGAATATTACCAGATTTATGAACAATAGTCATATTTCCTCTATATTCTTGGATAGCAATTTGCCATCTCAGCATATGTCTATTTGGATTTTTCATATTTAATAGAGATTTTACAGCATTGCAGTCTGTAATGACATCAAATACTGTTCCATCCAAGTAATAATGTAATTTTTCTAAAGCCCACACTAATCAGAGGCATTCCATTTGGCTTGCTCCATATCTTGCTTCTGTTGGCTTTATCTGTCTTGAAATAAAACAAATTGGTCCTTCCACTGGTTTATCATTGATAATTTGTGCCTGGTGTAGTGCAGCACCCATTCCTTCTCCACAAGCATCAATGTAAAGTTTGAAGGGTAGTTTCCAATCTGGCATTAGAAGAAATGGGGCATTTGTTAAGGAATTTTTCAATTCTTCATATGCCTTGACTCTTTCTTCTGTCATTTCATAGACTGTTTGTTGGTCACATAGCTTGTACAAGGATTTAGCAATTTTTGAAAAGTCCTTTATATGCTGTCTATAGTAACCAGCAAATCCTAGAAATGATCGCATTTCTTTTTTGGTTTGGGGCATTGGCTTAAGTAGTACTGCTGCTACTTTATTCTTGTCTATGCCTAGACTAAGTCCAGATACAACATGTCCTAGTGCTTTTAATTCACTGTATGCAAAATGACACCTTTTCAAGGAAATTTTCATATTCACTTGGACTATTTTTTGTAGTACCCTTTCTAGTCTTGTAAGGTGATTTTCCCAAGTTTCTGAGCAAGCTACGATATCATCAATATAGATAATTAACCATCCTTCTGATAATTCTTCAGGAAATATGGTATTCAGCATCCTTTGATAATGGGAAGGTGCATTTTTTATGCCAAATGGCATTCTTAAGTATTCAAAAATTCCACAGTGGACTATTATCCTCAGTAGTTTTTTGGCATTGTCTGTTAAGACATTTTGATGAAAACCCTTTAAGGCATCCATGGCTGTGATGAACTTAGCTTGTGACAATTGTGTCAATGTCTCATGGATTCTGGGTATTGGATACCTGTCTGGAATGGTATAGGTGTTCAGGGCTCTGAAGTCTCCTACCATCCTTGATTTTCCATTGTGCCAAGTTATAATGACAGGTGTAGTGACTTCTACCTGTTCATTATGTCCTACCTTTCTTAATACTCCAAGGTCCATTAATTCTTTAATTTGTACCTCCAGAGCTTCTCTAGCCCTTGGACTAGCTGGGTAAGTAGGTCTCCTTAGTAAAGGTGGGTAAGGCCTTTCCACATTAAGAATTATATCCACTTCATGCCCAATTATGGCACCTAGTGGCTCTTTGTCAGTTGCAAAGGCATTTTTGTACTTAAATAAGAGGTTAATCAATTTTTCTTTCATTTTTTCTGTTAATTCTTGATTGAATTCTGCCTCTTTGAGTTGTTCAGATATAAAAATTTTCTTTTCTGGAATTTTTTCTTCATTCTTAATAACTGTGATTTGTTTTTTGTTATTTAAGAAGCCAAACTTTTGTCTTTTGTTGTCTCCTATGGTAAAATATCTATCCTTTTGGTTAGAGATATCTATACCATAAATTGATAAGTAATAATTTCCAAGTATGAATTGATTACTAGTACAGTTGTCCATTACTACAAACTCTACTTTAATTCTGACACATTGTGAGGGATGAGGAAAATTAGTGTTAAATCAATTATTCCAAGGGGATTCATGCTCTCACTTGCACTACTAAATTTGACACCTTGTATTGGCATAAGTTTTTCTTTCCAGTCTGGGACAATAGTTTTTAAATAACTTTTACCAACACAGGTTCAATATGCTCCTGTATCTAAGTTAACTTTTCCTTCTTGCCTATCAATCATAACCATACTTATACTTGATTTTCCAGCTGTATATCCCATTCCTCTTGCAGGTTTGGTTCTATACATTTTGGCATCTTGTATATTTGTCAGGTTTGTGTCAGATGTCCCAACTTGTGGTAAGTTTGAGTTAACATCCAGTACTTCATAAATTATATCAATATTATTAATTTGTGCATTAATTATATTAATTTCATCACTTTCAGAACTTTCTGACTCTTCTGTTTATTTTTCAGAGTCAGATTCTTCCTCTTTGTCATTGTGGTTTTCTGTTTCCACAATTTCATTAATCTTTGCCTTTTTGAGGCAATTATTGGCTGAATGTCCAATACCTCCACATTTATGGCATTTTCTTTGCTCATTATTGTTGGATCTATTGAATTTGAAAGATTCTTTTGATTTATCTTTTTTGATAAATGGTTTATTTGGACTTTTAATGTCCTATTTCTTCCAAGTTCTGCCAATTTTTGTTCTTGTCACTATGTTTTCTAGTGCATTGATATACTCTTCTGTGGAGCATGGCTCTATACACCTGCTTCTTGGGGCATGTTCTAGCTCTCCTCCACATTCTTTAAGTATTTTCATGTGCACCATTTTTTGTGACATTTCTGGGTACAATGCATTAAGTCTTTCAACTTGTTTTAACAGCCAAGTTAAAGGTTTGTCTTTGTCTGGGTCAAAGAAAGAATTTTCAAATGCATTTTCTATTTTGTACCTCCAGGAATCATTAGCTCACTTGGTGATTATTTCTTGTTTCCACCAAGACCAGGTATTTTTGCCATTTGTTTGCCTTATGCCATAATACCATCTTTTTGCAGATTTTTCAAACAATGAATGTAATCTTGCAGTGATTAATTCATCTGGTATGGCATAATCTTCTTGCAGCATGTCAATTGTTTTGATAAATGACATGTGGTCATATTCACCTTCTCCTGTGAATGTTGGCCATTCTTTCAATTGAGGTGCTTCCTTCATTAAGACTTGGTTATTGTCTTGGTGACTCAAGTCTGTTATGAATGGATTTGTTAATTCCTCTTTGGGTTTAACGGGGCTTCTTATGTGAGAAAATGGTGTTGATAACTTTGGCATATTTAAGTTAGCCTCATTAATTTTATCTACTTTTTCAGTAATAAGCCTTATTTCACTTTGAATGTCATCTTTCAGATGCATTCTTGCTTCATCACTCTTTTCCACATGGTCCAAAAGTAATTTTTGGTGTGATGAAGTCTTTTCTTCAAATTTTTCTACAGAAATGCCTAATTTGTTTAATTTTTCTGTAAGATTATCAATTCTCACGTCATAATTGATTGTCAAAGTTTTTTCTTTGATATCACTTATGTATTTGTACAACTCTTGTTGTCCTTGTATTAACTTCTGAGTATTGTCAATTAATACTTTTGGTTTATTATTTTCAATCATCAATTTTATGTTATCAATTTCTTTCTTATTTTGTACAACAAGTTTTGTTAAAGATGATAAGCTATTATTTATTTCTTGGAAAGATAATAAACTATTTTTAATGTCTTTAAGAGGTAAAATACTATTTTTAAGCTCTGTCAAAGTATTTACAACATCAGGAGACAAGGTTATTTCTTTGGGAAATGGGGTTGTCTCATTCTTTTCTCCTCTTTGTCTTTGAATTCAATCAAAGTTCTGGCCATGTTGAATACATTGTCCATGGCCTCTTTTTGTATTTTGGGGATCCTGTAGCTTGGGGAGTATGGTTTTCTCCAATTTGTTTTCTTGTTCTTCTTCCCTTCTTGGGGAAGTGGGTTGACTTGGGGCTTCTTCCTTGGTTACCTCCTTCTTTTTGGCATGGTACTCCTTGATCTTTTTGATTTGAGGTTTGGATGATAGTGGATCCCATCCATTGGAGTATCTCACTATTTCCTCCTCTTTGAGGAACTTTTTCAGGATGTTCCAGGAGTTCATCACTCCTTGGTGTATTTGGGGCAACATTTCCCAATCTTTTTCCTTTTACATTGTGTAGTACTGTTTGTACTGGCTCATGCAAATGTCTATTTGAGCCTTCTGAATGTGATTTGTACCTGTTTGAGTCACTCATACTTAGTTCCAATTCAGGTTCAGATATCATAGGCATTTCAAGGACTTGCCTTTGGGATAAGGCACTTCCTTGTGTGGATTCTGTTCCACTGGGGATATTGCCCTTCCTTTTACCTTTTGAGGAATCAATTCTACCTCTGAGTCCAGCTCCATCTGATTGGATGGAGTATTGGGAGCCTCTTCTGGTAGTCATATTATAAGAAAAATAAGAAATAAGAGGATTTAAGAACAGGAATTCTTCTTATGGCAATTCATAAATGAGGTACTCACCTTCAGAGTCCTGAATGGTGGGTCCTGGAAAGTCCAATTTCTTGGCTTTCTTTTTCTTAGTGATTATTGGTGTTGGAGAACTTTGGCAAGTTTCTTCCACCAATCTTTCAACAGTGGTTTGGTTGTCCTCTGTTGGATTGTCTTCAAACGCTAAAAAAGACAAATAAATATGAGTCTTTTATTTAAAAGTGTTATCTTTGGTAAGATATGGCAATTTTCCACATAGAAATTGCTTTTATATCTTTTTTTTATTAAAAAAAATGAAAAGAATTAAATAAATGAAATTAAAATGAATAAAATAACTTTCTTATTGGTTTTTAATATTTTTATTATTTTTTATGTTTTTATTTTTAAAGAATAAAATAAAATGAATATGATTCTTTTATAAAATTAATTTATAATATAAAATTATTTTTAATTTATAAAATATCTTTTTTAATCACTAGAGTCACTCAAAGAAAATTTTTGCAAGTCTAAGGATGTGAAAAACCACATGTAAGACAGTACAATTGCTTTCCAAATGCCTCAATAGCTTTTAAAATCAATAAATATAAAATTATTATTTAATTTTATGATTATAAGTATAATTTATTATTGGATAAGCCCAATTAAAATCTTTTTAAAGGTCTTTTAGAGTAAATATCATGGCCAGGCCCCCAAATGTAAGGTTTGACTATGGAACAATAAGTAAAAATTACTAATATTTTACTTATTGTACTATGAATGTCCTTATAAATGAAATAAATAAGATAAAAATAATTATGATAATAAAGAATTATTATAATTATGGCATAAAAATAATTATATTATTTATATTATAAAATAAATATATTAATATAAAATAATTAATATATTTAATGTCACTTTATTATTGTTACAAACAAACAATAAAGGTGTAAAAAATTGTTTTTTATTAATAAAAAACAATTAATAACAATAATATTACCAATATTAAAGCTATAAATTAATATATATAATAAGAGAAAATAACCTACTTTTAATACTTAATATAATATTTTTGGGATATTTTACGCCAAAAAATGTAAATAAAACTTATCCAAATCTTATTTACAATAAAAAATAGAGAAAATTACAAATATTCTTGATTTTTACGTGGAAATGAGATTTTAGAGAGATTTTTAACAAAAACAATTAAATAAATGATTTAATCACGTCAAAATTAATGATTATAATAAGATTATCTTTAGTCTTCAATAATATAAAAGTTTTATATATAAAGAATAAAGATATTACCTTTTTAATTGTATTGATTCAATGTTTTTGATGTGTCTGAGGGGAAAACAGAGTAAAAATAGCTCTATTTATAGTAAATACCTCCCTCCTAGAGTCAAACAGGCTTCTAGTCAACATGTACTGATCATATCCACTGGAATTGATCAATATTTTAAGGTTTGGTGATGATTACATCATGATCAAACCATATTACATCATTATTACGCCATTATTTAGAGTTATCACTATAACTCTAAGTTTGATGACGTCAAAGGCTTGGCATAACCCCAAAATTCGTGGATTTTATTAGTTTTAATCATAAACTAACAGTATTCACCAATTGTATCACTCATATGACCGTTAAACTTAATTTAAGGTTACATTGAGTGATCACAAATGATCAAATTGAGCTCAAACTTTGATCCTTAATAACTTTTAAGATTTACATGCTACATCGATTCAGAGAGTGAATTCTAATATCTTGGCATAACTTCATTATTCTTCCAAGAGCATTTCATTACATCATCAAAACTCTATTTTTGATGTTTTTTCTTGTAAGTCATCTTTTCTGTCGAAATTCAATATTTTAAACTTCAAGCCATGATTTCAAGGGGTTATACCTTGAATATTATAATATCAAATACATCATTCTTCACAAATGAACTAGTAGAATGCAACTTTCTACTTATTTTTAAGCTTGGACCACTTTCACAACAAAGTGGTGAACAGCTCTGTTGATTTTAATCAATAATCCCTTACAGGTTTTAACCTTGTTTATAACTTGTGAAATAAGCTTCATTTCTGTGTTTCTACAGTAACTACGTGATGACTTTAATTTTGGTTCATCACTCTATCATGCATATTTCAAAAGATATTGGCTAAAATCCTTGAATATATGCATTGACCAAAAAAGTGCATATATTCAGGTTAATTCTTTAAGTATTGGCTTTGGAGCTTAGCTTCTTAATTGTTTTATATGTGGAATGTTATTGAGAATCCAATGGTACCATTTATTTTAAATGTTGCTTCAGTGGTCTTTGAAATAAATAGGGATTTGTGTTTTTTATATATAAGGTATTATTACTTATAACTTATTAAATATTGACTTTACAGATATGCCATAAAAATGATATATGTGTATATTACCATGGGGAATCCAATGGTATAGCTTATTTCACATGTTTATTCATTGGTTTTTAAGTTAAATCAAGCTTTATGCCAATTTATGGTATTTTTGTAGCTTTAAGGTAATTATTTTTAATGTATAATTATTTTAAATATTTCTTGTGACCTTTTTTGGGTATGTGGTCATGTCTCAAAGGTTCACATCTTTAAGGTGTTTGCAATGTCATCTAGAGTTCAGCTTTGGTTGCACCTGCATTTTATTGCATGATCTAGTTCTCCTGGCATTTGTGTCAGGAGTGTGTGATTCCTCTCTGAATATTCATTTGAGGATCAATGGCTTTAAGTCTTTTAGACTGTCTAAGACACCACTCATATGGATCTTTGTCCACAGAACACTTGTCTCTTTCAAATGACATGGTTGTTTTCCATATACAAGTACCATTACTGTACTTTTGGATTATCTGACTCTTCCACCATGGCCAGTTCCTTCTGCTGTGAATTTCTTTCATTTCTGTGTACCAGATACTAGCATGTCCGTTGAATTATTTATTGAATCTAGTGGTAGTCTGGTAATCTGGTATGCTTGGTACATCAATGAAGAGTCCATCAATATAACAATGAGCTCCATATGATCATATTCTCCTGTGCCAGGGAATTTGGCCCAGCTTGAGGCCTCTGGAAGCTATTTTAATTATTCCTTCTCAGAATAAGACATGTTATCTTCATCTTGGTATTGAGTTGGAGATCTTTCCTTATTTTACAATAGGGAATCTGCTTTTATGTCTTCTTGGTTGTATGGACTATCCAAAACATGACCTTGTGGTTGGGGCTTCATGTTTTGGTATAAATCAAAAAGATTTGTTTAAGTCTTGATCCATACAATCCCTGTCCCTTTTGCAGTGGTGTTGTTCTTCAAATACTTGATTCAGTCTTTTTTTGGTTTCTTCAGAGGCGTTTCTCAAGTGAGCATGGCCTTCTTGAAGAGTTTTGACAATTTTATCCATTGAGGCTGTTGATTTTTCCAGCCTTACATGGCTTTCTTGGAGTTCTGAAAACTGTTTTTGAGTCTTCTCTTAAAATTAGGCTATTTGTACCCACAGTGCATCACTTTTTAAGTTACTCTCAGGTTTGACAACATTTTGTTTATTCTGAGTGGGTGTAATATTTCTATTAGTAGGGCTACTGATTCTAGAAGTATTTACAACTATTTCTGGTTCTTGTGTACTTCCTTCACCAAGTCCAACAGCTTCTGGATCATTGGGTCTGACTCTCTCTGCCTTTGGCTGAAATAAGTCTGGTTTTTTCCCTTATATCCTTGTCTTACCCTGGAAACTACCTCGGATTGTGAAGGATGGTGACTCTTGGCCACTGATCTTCTGGTGCCTGAATGATGTGACACCACCGGGTAGTTTGGTTGGCCTACTCCTTGTGAGCCTGAATCAATAAGAGTAGGCTCTGTCTGGTTCAATTGTTCTTCTATAGCCTGGATAGTGGCTTGATTTTCCCTTATCCTGGTTTCCCTCTCTTCCAAGAGTTTGAACTGCCTGTTGGTATTCCATCCTTTAGTGATTACAATAAGATCTTTAAAGGGTATCTCTTTGAGGCATGTCCCCTGGCAACTTGCTCCAACTTCTTCCTAGTGTGATTCTAGGTTGAAACTCTTGTTTTTCATGCTCCATTGTAATAGATCTTTGAGGAGTTGGTGGAGCTGAAGAACTTGATTCATATCCTTCCAGTCCCTTGGTTTGAGTTTTCTGTTGACTTGGAAGGTGAATTGCAGAGTGGGTATTATTTCCCTCAGTGGCTTGCCATCCACCACTGTGTCCAAAGTGTCCTTTTTCTGGTCTGCTCATTTGTAACAGGCCTTGTCTGTCCTCTGGCTGGTTCCTTGGGATTCCAATGTTCCTGAGGTGTACAGGGGACATATCAGTGTTTATAAGCAGTCAAAAACTTTATGTTCTTAGGGTATTTTCCTTTGACTGTTCCTTTTACAAATTTGTTTTCAACTGATTTGGGCAATTTGCATATAGAAGCTACAACTGGATTGATTACTGTAATCTTCCATGTACAAGTTATCAAGGTTGGTTTACCTTGTATTGATTCATACTTTTGTGGCTTTCTACTGCTCTGAGTGGCCATTGGCGCCACTTCTTGGCTGTGGTCAGTTCTTCACTATGCCTCTTTCCTTTTCCCTTGCCTTCTGGTTCTGAAGGTATCACTGGTATACTGCCTTGTGATTGGGTTTCAAGTTCTATGAATTTTTCTTCCACTGAATGAAAGAGGAAAAAAGAGGGCTTATGTCAGTTAAGACTTCTTAAAATTCTGTTTGCACGTCTAAGAATGGCCTCAGGGAAGTATATTTTGAGCTTTTGCCCTAGTATTATGGTGTTGTGATTGAAATCATTAATTACATGCCAAAAAAACTGGTTTGTGGATTTCTGGTGTACTTTATGTATGCCAGTATCTCACAGATTTACTTGTAATTAACAAGTGTAATCTCAAGTGGTTCTGTAATGGGCAATTTAAATTATCAATATGCCCAACCATGTCTCTGATACTGATATTTACAATAAAAGCGGTTTTATTTTTAATTAAAAAAACAATATTAATGGCTTTAAGTGTCTTGATATATAGAAAAAATGCCAAAAATGAGTTTTGGTTGTGATTAAATTACAATCAACCATGTCAAAAATATTAATAAAAAATAAAAAACACAGTAGTATATATGTATATCTTACTTCAAAGAATAAAGAATATATATATTATATTATTTTTTTAATATTTTATGCCTAAAAATAGAAACAATGATTTCAGAAATAAAATATTTAAGAGAAAAAACTCACTTTTTGTGTGGAAGTGGTCCAAAAATACAAAAAAACACAGCTGGGCCCCCAAAATGTCAGGCTGAGTCTATGATAAAGTGATAAAAATGGTATATATAACTTTAACTCTGACTTTGACACAGATGAAAATGATAATGAAAGGTTTTTTGTTGATAATAAGGGCTTTACTAAAGAGATTTAGTGGTGGTGAGGGCTGTTGAAAGCCCTGGGTGCAGATTTAACAATTGAGTTATTCTAATAAAGACTACATTAATTAAAATTATAATTATAACTGACTTGTTTTCCAAGAGTGTAACCATTTTTGACATTTTTACTATGTAGGAATTTAATAACAGGATGGGCATTCCTTTTCTGAAAGAGAAAATGTCTCCTTTTATCCTGAAATGGGGTGTAATGGCCCTCTAGACAATCCATGCAGAGGAAGTGAAGAGTTTTTCACCTCAGAGAACTGGCTTGTGTTTTTCATCAGGCCTGTATTATCTGTATTGGGCTCAGATGTGGCTTTGAAACCACCTCTGGGCACAATGGTACCTTGTTTGGTATGGGTACAATTAAATATGGCAAAGTTATTCCATGTGCAATTTTTGTTATTCAGATATATGATTTTTGCAATATCTGTATGGAGCTTGTTTACACCATAGCTTTTGTTCTAGATGGGATATGGGGGAATGGATGGCACCATCAGATAGCCCTGATTCTGCCCTTTCCAAAATGACCGCACTTTAGGTATCCCACACTAAAGCTATGAAAGTTAGATGAGAGGTGAATAATTTATTCACCCTTATTTGAACTTATTTTGGTCATAAATTGTGTAGTTTTGGTGCTAGCTCATTTTGGCTTGTACCATTGAATAGCCCAAACCTAGAGCTTTAATTTTCATACCCATTTGTTGGGGTTAAGCCTCTTCCTCTTGATTTCAGATGAGAGGTCAAAATTAAGGTTTATGCTCACCAGCTTTGATCAGTAATAACTTTGTTATTCTTGGTTCTGAGATTATCGGACTCGTGTCTTTGTAAACAGGTGAGTTCCCTTTTTCTTTTGATACCTTTTGAGCTGGTTGGACCTGGCTCCATGTTTTGGTGGTATCTTAGCTTTACCATTGGCTTATGGTATTTGGCTGTCATGCTTGTGCTCTGGTTTTGAGTCACAGTCTGACATACTCCCCTAGAGGTTGCTAGGGCCATTCACAAGACCTTCAAGGAAAAATTAATTAAAATTATCAACATGCTCTCCATATGAATGATAGTTCATTTCAATAATTTACATTTCTCCATCTGTTCTCTCACTGGAAATGTCTCTCATTATTTCTTTTAGATAGCTTTCCAAAGTGACAAAATGAAAGTTTCCTACAATGAAAGATGCAGTCACAAATATATAACCTCTCAAGAAGTACCCTGAAAGCACAAGTACAAGCAGAAATTTTTGAAGAAACAAAGGCTTCATGTTTCATAATTCCATCTACAATGGCTTTATAACTTTCCTATAATTCATTTTCACTATATGTTTCACACCTCTGTTGTAACATTCTTATATTTTATTCCCATTTTTCGTCAAATAAACTATATCAAGGAGATGATCATATTTTCAAGAAATAAAGAGAAAAAACATTTCAAAAGAATATTTAAAGATATTGGGTAGAAATACTTACATAAACCATTGATAAATATTACCTGTATTATTCAACATAATTAAGATGCTTTGACCTGTAAGTTTCAATCTATGAGGTAGCTATGAAAAGGTAATTACAAGCTATTCTTATTACTTTGAAATGTAAGATAGAATAGGACTTACTAAAAGGGCCCTACTATTGAGAAATAGTGATTATAGGTCTGTATAAATACTTTATTCTCCTAGTTATCTGCTAGGTTACAATAATTATATCTTAATTTACCCTAAGGGTGACTCCTGTGTAAGAGATTGTAAAAATGGAAAGCTAAGCTGATGACTTGATTGAAGATTTTCCTGGGGGAAAATCCCCCTTTCACCATAAATAAGAATTCATATAAGGAAATAAATTTTCCTTGGCCAGATGGTGTCTCATAACAGCCAATACCACCTTTTTTGGTGCACAACTATTGCTTTTAAATCACATATTCACCATTTATACCCACGGCAAGGACATGTCCCATTTTGTACAGGGAATATTTGAATGACTCTAATTGGTCAATTATTAAGTAATAAAATTATAAGCATAATTGTAATATCCTTGAAACTCCATAATTTGATGTATGGGAGAATATCCCACAGTACTGGTCTGTATGGGCAGAAGTGGAACTCTATTGTCAAACTTATGGTTTATCAATTGATAAACAGGTTTTTTGCAGCTTTGAAGCTTTAAAGCTTAATCCTCTTTGATAATATTCTAAAATACCACTTTTTGTGGGATCTTATCCTTCAATCACTAATGATGTTTTCAGTTTTCAAGATAAATAACTCAAAAGTAGGTCAAATTATACCTGCCAGTGGGATATAAAACATTTTTACCCTTGTGATCTTCTGTAATTTAGTATTCCAATATTCCTCAGGCTCAAATACTGCTTATTGTCTGAGAAATAGTCCTTTATTGTTTGAAGATACAAATATCAATGGCTTTTAATTGGTGAAGGATGCAAGGATCAGGGTTATATTTTGATTTAGCCTTACAGTCGCCCTTAAAGAATATATGCCAGCCAATATGCCTTTTATAAAAGCTGTAGAAGCTAGATGAGAGGTGAGTTATAGTGCATATTTCTTTCTTTACTCATATATCAATGGTAAGGTAGCTTTTGATAAAATAGCTCTCAGCTCTTAAATCTTGCACCATTCAATAGTACTCTTTGAAAGATTTTATTAAATACCTCACATGGTGGCTCTGCAACTCAAACTAAAGATTGAAGATTGTAAGTAAATATTAAGGCTTATGCTCAGAAATAGTTTCCAGCCTTAATGTCCTGTTCAATTATTATTGATTCATGATTAAAGTTATATTTTATGAAAGTGGAATATTTGTTATTTTGGGAAGTCATATTTGCATACTAAGATCTTTGAGTCTTGTTTTTTTCCTTTATATAATGTTACTTGATTTGGTTAAAGTTTAAGATATGTATTTCACTCTTTCCCTTTCATACCATATTTATGGTACTTTTGGTGTCATTCTTGTTCTCTGTTTTTGAGTAAAGTCCTGATATAACTAGTAAATTCCCATTTTATCATTCTCCAAGAGTCAAAAGGTTCTACACCATTTCTGAAGTTCCACTTGAATGGAAAAAATATCTATGGAATTCCTCAAGGTTCAAAATGAAAAAGGTATCCCTCAAGATTTAATATATTTGAAAGCCAAGCCAAGATGATAGAAAACTCCTTTTCAAAAATACCAGCACAGAAACTTCCATATCACAGTCATTTTCACCTTCTTAAATTATGAAAGCTGTCACAGGTACTCTTGGGGAGAAAAGGATTGACCTGGAACTAAGTAATCAGAGACCTCACTTGTGAGAATCCAACATAATACAAGAGAATGATAGAATGAGTATATTTCTTCAATAAGCAAATTCAAATAAGGAAACTCCAATGGCAAAGATCCAACCAAAGAACTCCTTTAAAGCAATTAGTGAAGGATATGTCCACCAATATCCACTGAACAGGCAAATAATTGATACAAATTACTTACTTAACAATATCAGTATTTACTATCAGTGTGAAATGAAAGAAAGATGGGAATAAATCCCATTAGATTGATCAGCTTAAGGGGGAACTTCCAGGGTTGAAAGAGAGGGTGGTATATCTGAAAATTTGACAGCTTGGATCCTTCAGGTTTAAGAATAATCTTTGTCAAAAGTTGAAGCTGTATTGACTTCTTGAGGAAAGTAGAGCTTTCCAAATTTGGAAATAACCTGGGATGAATAATTTTTCCAGGGTCTGAACTTAATTTCATTCTTATTTGGAAGAAGCCTGTATTCAATTCTGGGGGCTGCCAAGGTAGAGGTATTGGGCATTAACACTTGGAACCTGATTGGTGTGTTTCTAATTAAGCATCCCTTTGAAGATCCCATTACAGTATCCCCTTGGGGGAATACTTCATAAGTTATTTTCTAATACCTGATTTGACAAGGTGCTTGGTGGACTTAAGTAACCATCATGAAGTCCTACTCACTACCCCAGTGAAGATATCATAGTTTAAATAACATTTCCCATCAAAACTTCCTTGAGGAAGAGTGAAGTGTTTCAGATGAGAGAATTTGGTCTTGAAGACAGCACTATTTAATTTCTGAGGGGGAATGATGAATAATTGTTATATCACTATATATGTAATTTTTTTATTTTTGAAATAATTCATAGTCGAAATCTCCTGAGTGGTAATTTGGCCACTTCAAGGCATGGGCCGAATTCAATTACTGCCAGGGGCCCCACTGGATTTTTGAGTCCATTGGGGTAGATGGCTATTTTGGTTTCCTTGTCCAAAACTTGGTTCAATGGGCCAAACTATGTTTGGGGGAACATTGGTAAGCTTACGGCCTTTTTTGGCCTCATTATATTTAGGCCAAAAGGTTTCTAAATGGCCTAGTACTGTGTTCTGCAGGTAATAGAGGCTTTATGAAGTCTATGGAGCCAAATGGCTTTAAATTGAAATTTGGGATTAACTTCCCCAAATGAAAGTGGTGAATTCAAAGTGGCCAAAAGGGCCCTTGATTGCCTGTTAGGCACAATGAGGGCCAAAGAGAGATGATTAACCTAATGGTAGGTGTTTTTTGAAGGCCTAAAAGGCGCCAGAGATTCTGGAATCACCCATGGTTCTATTTTTGATGGTTTAGGCCAGTATGAAAAAACAAGTGGAATGTGGCCCAAAGGGCCACAGGATGATTATGGAAAAATACCTTGAGGATTGAATTCATTGGTGGTATTCCCATGGTTGTGAGAGTACCCTTCACCTTTAATGGTGAGCTCCTGAGATACAAAGAATAGTAAAGCCTATTTGGGCTTATTTTAAGGTATAGAAGTTAGTTCTTCTGGAGAGGGGTTATTTTTAAAGGAGAATTGAGCTGATACATGGTTGACATATTATGGGGCTTCTTGATTTACCTTTGCCATTGAGTTTGTACTTGATAAAGTTTTAAAGGCTTGATGATGGTTGTGTTGAATGAAGGTATGATAATAAACAAGATAGAAACTCAAATCACAATCAAGTAAAAGAAAAGGAATAGCAGAAAGAAATGAATAATGAGGAGATTCCAATCTTGATCACAGAGGTGGATGATTTATTTGAGATTGGCCAAGGAACCTGAAAAGGAAATATTGATTTTGTGTGCTCACAGAGGGGTAAAGGTGATTCTTTGAAAGATTTTAGAGCCCTCAATGAAGTGCACACTGGGAGAGGAACTCACTCTTGGTAATTACCACTGAGCTTAAATAATCAAATAATTGTAAATTTAATGTGAAAGGAGTGGTCCATTTTTCCAGCTAAAAAAGGCCATAAATGCTCCATTGAAGTTGAAATCTTGGCTAGATTCCTGTCTCCAAAGAACTTACAAGGGCTCACAAAGTTTTCAATTTTCTTCTGACAACAATAATGTTGTAAATTCCACTGTAAGCTCATACTAGGAGAGGAACTTACTTTTGGTTCTCTGTACCATAATCAGCACTCCAAAAAGTAGTCTTGAGGCTAATTTGGCCATGGTTTGTCAGGATATAATTGATGTAAGTCCTTGACAAGTTTGGAAGAGTTGTTGAGGCTTCCAGATGGCTCCCAAGTGGACCTTTATGGCTATGCAGTGAGTGAGTTTCACTCTAGCAAGTATAATAATTTATCTATTCTGTGCTCTGAATCCAAGACCTGAGACTCCTCATATTTTTCCTTATCCTTTACTATGACTGTATGAGGAGGATGTTGATTACTATTTGTGATTTATGAATTCTTTAAGCTTCCAAGGAGAGTAATATTGAAGGTAAAATGAACTGACTTCCATTTCTTTGGGAGATTATGGTAATAGGAGTGAGAGCTGGCTTGCTTCAATATTGAAAAGGGTCCCAGCCATATTTTTGGGAGTTTCTTGTGTGGTATTGTTAGTTATATAATATTAGAGGAAAGCTATACCACATAGCCAGTATTCAAAACAAGTGTACTTTCTCTACTTTTATCTGAATAGCTTCTAAGCCTGTTTATAGAAGCTTCAAGTTCCCTCTTGAAATATCTCTTTACTGATTATTTTTTTGAGGATACCTTTCCAAAGAAAGTGTCTTCAGTTATTTTTGCTGAGTCAAATTTATCATTGCTTCCATTAAAGCTCACAAATGGGGATTTCTTGGTTGAAGAGTGGAAAGAGTTGTTGTATTAAAATTCAGCCATAGGAATCCAGTTGTGCCAATAATCTTGATGATAAATATAATACCTTCAAGTATACTGTTCTAGCATATTATTCACTCTAATTTTCTTTCAGTAAATCTTATGATGATAAGAAGCTGAAAAATCTCTTGAAATCTTGAGCTCCTGACCAAGATTGTTCCACAAGGAAGAAACAAAACAAACCTCTTTCACTGACATGGCTTTATGAATGGCCATGCTTAAGAAAGTTTTTTTATAGTAAATTGACCAAATACAGAGGATTGATTGAAGAAATTTTTTGGAATTAATACCTCCATTTTTAAAAATCTGTAAACTATTACCAGGTTTAATCCAAAATAATTTTGCAAGGGCAGTTGGGCTATGAAATCTATTGAAAGGAAAATCCAAGGAACAGTGTGAATTGAGAGAGTTTTGAGGAGACCAAATGTCTTATGAGGGATGTTATTTTTCTTGAGAACTATTTATTGGTAAAAAAATAAGCTTTGATTAATTGATTCATGCAGTACCAGTGAAAATCCCACTTGAAAAGAGTTAGGGTCTTGTCTTGACTAGGGTGGATATTGATATAAATAAACCCACCTAGAGGAATTCACGTGGTGTTTGGTTTTTTTGAAAATTCGATATTCCTATAGATAAAACCCAGGGGAAATCCAGTGAGATTTGTTTACGATAGGGAGGCAATTGTTTTCGGAAGGAATTAAAATGAATATTCTCTTTCTAATACAAGATAATGAGAGGATTTGAAACCCCGTGGTTAGAACCCCATTATTTCTAGCCTCCCCCACGTTACCCTGAAAATTATCTTTCAGATTCACTCACTACCAGAACTTACTTCATTTGGGCTGAACTGAATATCTTAAATAATATATAAATGACATTTTTCAATTTTTTAGAAATTGAAATTGACTCAAAATATTATCATAAAAAAATTCTCTCCATGCAGTCTTATGGAAGGCTTTACGAAGCTAAAACTTGAGCTATTCTAAATTAATATGAAGTTGATCTTAGCACCTGATCAGAATAGTCTCAGATTTTTTTTTTCAAGGCAAGAAAAGTCTCGAGATATTTTTTCGAAGGACTTCTGCTAACTGAATCTTATAAACCTTTGTTCCATTTCCATAAAAAAAGTTAATTTCGGAGAGAGTAAATTTGACTGTATTTGAGGACTCTAGTTAAGTAAATATATATATTGTGAGCTACTCAAAAAATCAGCCTTTCAGTTTTGACATCATCTCAGGCACTACGGCGACTCTAAAATTGAATTTCATAATTCAACTTAGAGGAAGTCAAATTGGTTTAGTTTCCGAGATAAGAATTTCTTTTTTTCCATTTTTTGTAAAAGAGATGATTTTTTCAAAAATAAAATGGATAAATTCCCATTCAAAAAACGACAACGGAAGGATTCGAACCCCCGCGGGTGAAACCCAATTATTGGTAGGCATGAAGCATAGCAAATAACCGCCTTACCACTCGGCCACGTTGCCTTAAAATAGATCCATTTTAATTAATTTACAAACTGAAGTGATTTTCTATTGCATTAATTTCTCACTATATTTTTAACTTTTCTCTTGATATTGAGCTATATAACCGTGAAAGCCTCCTATTGATACATAATTTTGGAATACTTGTGAAACTACGCACTATCTTTCTTAAATTATTTCTATTTCATCAATCTTTCAACATCTCCTAAAACAAAAAAGAAATCTCCTTCATGGTTATTTTTCCTCCTCATCACTCTTGACATTTCCTCCATTAACCGATGACAACCACCTTTTGTTTCTTCCTAAATGATTCTTATGGACTTATCTTCTATTTCTTCTGAGTAATAGTTATTTTATTTTATCTCCAATACATTAAGTTATTGAATTGTTGAAGTTTAGTGAAGAGATTTATAGTAATTTATTTTTTATACATGTCAGTTTCTAAAATATTCTATTTGATTTCAGCACACAAATGCGCTACTAGGACACAGTAATCTCTGAGCTATAATATATTTCAAAGATTTTCTCTAAATGTTTAGTTTTCAAAAAAAAATAATAATAAAACAATTAATACTCCCAACTAGAAAACAAAAAATATGATTGATTAAATAAAACCAGATTATAAAGAATCTATTATTAATAAAATCTCAATATAGTTTAAATTAAAACACGCATAAAAATAATTTCTTTTTAGAAAATATTTTATATTATTTTTCATTCTGAAACTTTATCCAATATTCTTGTTTCTAAACTAAGCTTTCTGAGAGCTAACAGAGTTTCTTGTTCTAATTCTGAATTTCATGAGCCTCATCTTGAGCAGATACCAATAGATAATCATGGTAGCATACAGATTTTTCACAGGTGAAAAACCTTTAAAAAATCATAATAAGTTTCTTTCATAAGCTATATGCAGAGCTTACTGCTTCAATTTTCTTGATTATATGAAACTATTCCAAAAATATCTTCAAGATAAATCATCAATATAGCTTTGAGCTTTTGTTGATAAAGCTTCAAACTTACATTATTATTATTTATTTCACTACCAATATCCATCCTTATTGAAGAGACGAGGAAAAAGCTCAAGAGAAAGTTTTATTCCATAATACTGAAATTAAGTTAAGAATACCACTACGTTCTCCAAAAATTTAGTTGATTGAAAAATTAAAACTTTCATTATCTCTGTGAATACTTATTAATATTAATTTCAACTAGGAATCTTTTTTCACTAAATCATTTTTTGTGGTTTGAATAATTACTACGGAATTTCTTTCCAAATCTTTTGAAAAAAAAACGATATATAATTGAATTAAGGAAAATAAAAAGGTATAACCAAGAAATAATTTTCAGAATAATCTTCTTATTGCCCTTGTCGGAAATGTTGATTTAAAATTGATCTTTGTTTTGTCTGCTTTCCTTATTTATAGGTAAAAAAAGGTTACAAAAGAGGTTCCATTGGATAGTTTCAGGATTGAATATTTTCAAAAAGATATGCTTCAGCTTTGGGTATCTCCTTTTAAAGAGGATTTTGATTATTGATTGGCTCATAGATTCTTTAGGAGAGGAGAAAGGTCGTCTTTTGCCCAGATTTAATAATGAAAAATCTCATAAGACCCATTTCCCTCTTTTTTTGACACAAAGATAATTTAAAGCTTTCCCAAGTAGAATTTATTTATGAAGATCATTTTCAATTTTCCAAAAAAGAATACTCTTTTTCAGATAAGAAGAGGGTTTGAAGCTTTTTGCATAATATTTTTCACCCAAAGTGGTTTTTAAAATTAATAAATCAATGATATTATCAAAACAATATATTCTCTTGAGCTGCTTTACCAAGAAAAGTTCATAAATTTAATACTAAATGTATATAGTGATTTTTTAGCTTTATGTAACCCCCTATGTATATTTACAAAAAATGAAAAACCCGAAATATTTGACTATCAAAGTTATAAGTCAATTGAGACCTCATGTTGATTTAAAGACAATGAACTCAACCTTTGAAAATCTGAATTAGAATCAATAAGTGAATCAAGCACCTTTAAGAATGATTAGTATATGCATTTTGACTCAAACACTAGATATTGGTTGGCTATTTGAGCTTTGAAATTGAATTGCATATTGATAAGCTTCTTTTAAATTTAAATTTTATTTTATATTGAGATATTAGCATAAGATGAAAGCTAAAGGCTCATAAAAAGCTTTCATTTCACACAAAACCTTCATAAGATTGTCCAAAGCTAAAAACTCCACTCCATCCATATTCAAGAAATTTGGTACCCTGTAACATTTTTTCCAAAATCCCTTTTCCCCCTTCTTTATATCCCATCATTCTCTTTTATCAAAGTTTCACCTAAATTCAAGTTTTGATTATTCCAAGTCAAATACTGAGTCTTCAAAATTCCCCACAAAAAGCCTGTGGTGTAATTCCTAGTAAAATTGATAAAATTGAGAAAAAAATTATTAATTTTTGCATTTAAAGATATTAAAAAGATGTATATTTATTTTTTCTCATGCCTAAATTGTTTTTGTTCGGAGTGAAATCACATAATAAAGGGATTAAGATACCTTTTTGTGAAAAAATTGATTTTATTCCAAGAAGAATTTGGTTCCTTTGTCATCCATGTCTCCAGTTTAGCTCATTGAGCACCTCCATGGGTTACCCTCAGGCTTAAAACAAGAATTTTTGTTTTTCTTTTTTCCAATGTTTATCTTTAGACTCAAGATAAATTATTAGATATTTTTAAGAGTCTAATATATTAGCGATAAATTCAACCACAAGGGTTTTAATTCATTCAAAAAATCTACAAAACCATGATATTGAATAATCTTGCTATTTGAAGTAGTATTGTAGCTTCAATTGTTTTATTATTAATCTTTTATCCGTTCCGTATCTTTCAAAATCACAACTAAATGGCCAAAAACCTATTCAAAGTACTTTGAAGGTATTTTTCAAACTATTGGTGAGTTTATTTGATTAATTCTGAAATTTAGTTTTTCAAATTCCAAACTTTTCTGTCAGAATTAAACACAATTATTATCCCAAATTGGGCACATTTTTTTATTTGAAATTTTAATCTTCAAATACTTATTCTAATCCATTCTAGTATAAAATTACTTCTTATAATTATCTTACTAGTAATATATAAAAATTCAGAGAAATAACCATTAAGTTTCTTATGTGCTTTTGGTTAAAATAATATTTCATTATATTTCACATAATAAAGGCTGAATTATTCTTGATGAATCATAATATTATGAAGATATTCATAGAACAATCTTACACGAAGGATAACTTTCTACCTAAACACAATATCTTTAAATTAAATAAATCCTTGCAAGCTATGTTATTCATGGTTTACCTTGATTTTTACTTGGGAACATTGAGATTTATTAAAATTAGAGTTCCTATTTTGATATCTGGGGACAAACAAAAGGCTTTTTGAGCAGGAATCCTATTATTCAGACATACGTTTTGTTGGATTAAGAATCACATGGCTGTATAGGCACTATAATTTGAACCATTAGATAAATTATTATCTGAATATCTTTTTATATTAAGATAAAATTCATGCTGGTTATTCCTCACTTTGTTTAAAAATAAGGTTAAACAAGGAGCTCCACTAGCTCCTTGTAAATTTGTAAAATCTTTCAGGACTCAGGAGTCAGAAGACTCATATAATAGCTAGGAATTTGGAATATTCCCAGAAGGAATTCAGACAATTACTATTTTTCTAACTTATAATTTGCCTTATTTTTTTGATTTTTTCTTGATAAAAATCTGGTCCATTTGAATCTTAATAGAAGAAAGTTATAGGAATTCATAGGAAGTCCATCCACTTATGGAGAGAAAACAATATCTCTTTTAAGAAAAGAGTGCTATCCATGTGAGAAAAATTCTAGAATACAGGGAAGCTTTGCAGAATTCTATATATCATTTCTTAACCTCAAAGGGTAGCATCCTTTTTGGTATCATCCCCCACACCACTTTTTTGAATAGCATTTGGGATAAATTCTTTTGAATAAAATATATCAAAATCAGTCTTTTATTTCCATTCTCTCAATCAGGATTTGAGCTGTTTTTAACAAACCTCATCCAAAATTACAGGAACAAATTAAGCCAAAGTATGGTTTTCTGGGTTTCATTTTGGAACTAGAGGAGGTAATATGATGGAAAATCTGCCAAAGAAATACAATCGCTGAATATTCCATAAATCAAACACCCCATGTAATTATGGTACTTATAAAATCAAAATATTCTTATTGGTGACGAAGCTCCCTTATCTTTTTGAAACCTTTTTTGTCGGGGTTTGCTGTGATTCAGACAATTATTAATTTGATTTCTTTTATATTACACCAACATTCAAAAAAATAAATCCAAAGTTGCAATTTTCTGACCCAAATGAATGGAGATTATAAAATTCAAAACACCGTGAGATAATTAATCAAATAAATTTCTCCCCAAGTGGGACCTTTTTTCAGAAATTTGAGTAATTTCAGAGAAAGTTTAAAGCTTATTTTCCCCATAATTATATCTCATTCTGAAGCCTTAGTTGCAGAATGAGGTTTTAAATTGCACGTCATAGGAGAAAATTCAAAGGTCTGAGAGACAATATTGTCCCGAGAGATAAAATGAGGACAATCTTTCAAAAGGATGAGAATATTGGGTATTTTTTGGGGGGGAGATAGACAGAGGAATGAGTAATATAATGAGAAGAAGAACAAAAAATACAGGTTTTTATACCTATTTTCTATTGAGTCTTTCATTCCTGAAACAGGAAAGAAATTTGTGGAAGGATCTAATAATATATTTCGATAAGATTAAGCTCTTCCATGTTTTTTTCTATTGATAATAATTTATCTCTCCTTTTATGCTAGAGTCTTTTTTTATATTGAATTTATTAAATAAGGTCTTCTGTAACCTCCTTCTAGTACTATTCAGAGTTTACAATAAAATGGCTACCAATTTTTAGGCTGAAATTCCCATAACCATAGAAACAAAATATGTATTCAAAATGTCATCCTAGAAACTTTCTAATCTAGTCACCTGTTCAAAAATAATGAGCTTAAATAATAATATAACCAAATACAAAATGACAACATACACTAAAAAAATATTTCGATATAGTTTTTTGTATCATCACTTCTCTAGTAATTTTCATAAGAAAGCCAAATATATTTTATCAATCCAATATTTTTTTCAGGTGTTTTCTTTATCAGAAAAGTTGTGCTTGTATTTTTTCTCACATTGTCTTGGTTCATCTTCATTTAATTCATTGTTCTCTTCCAAAACCTGATTCATGGTTCAAGATACTGAGGGGTAAAGAATTTTAATCACCAGCCATGGAATAATTGTACTCAGATAGTCTGTAGGCCTCAATATTCCAGACTCTAGAGGTATCAAGGTGAACATGTGGTTAAATGTTGGATTATTTTATTCTTTTTGATGAATTCTTGTTCCTGCTAATTTGATTTCAAATCTCCATGTGTTTGTTTTTGTTTTATTTTTGAACCCACTGAATCTTTCTCTTATTTTCTGCACTATATTGGGTTCTTAGTATATATTTTCTATAAGTAATTACTTTTAGAAATCTTTCTATGTGAATTTAGAATTAGAAGCACTTTCAACATTCTGAATCATTGAGTTAGTTTCATTAATAGATCTTTCAAATGAGTCTTCTCCAAAAGTGGAAAATACATCATTGGAATATTTTTTTCCAAGTTAGAAATATTATATTCAAATTGATTTGCTGCATACAGTTCTGAAAATAATTTCTTTTCATTATTTGTTCAATAATTAAAAAATGACTCAATATTACCCAAAGAGGATCGTTCCACCAGGAGGTTTAAGAACCATTCAAAATTCAAAACCTCTATTTTGAGATTACTCATGGTTTCAAGGGCTATCTTGGGGTTATTTATTCATTTAATACCTTGATAGTTGCAACTCTTTACTCTTAATTCTCAATAAATTCTTCTTTTCATTTTCTATCTTAATTCAGGTTCTGTTATCAGGGCCTAATCAATTGGAATTCTTGGTTAATTGATTCAGCATTTCAGGAGTATTAATTGAATTGGAGTTATCATTCATTTATTCTGAAATTTATCAAGAATTATTGATTGATTGAGATGATTATTCAAGAGATTGACTTTACCTCAAGACTCTGATGTGGTTTGATTTATTTACTTGATTTTATTCCTCAGGATAGCTGATTTATCCTCAAGATTGGATTTAATTGATTGATTTGAAGTTCACTCCTCAAGACATTGAATTTATTTTCCAAGATATTGACTGAATTCCTCAAGACATAATTTATTTTATTTTGAATTTACTAGATTGACTTGATTTGATTTATTGATTGAAAATGATAATCCATAAGAATTTTATTCTGTCATCTTCTTTCTTCAAAATTGATTCATAGTTTTTTCACTTCAAGACTGTTGATTAATTTCTCAAGTTCATCAAGATTCTCATTTGATTTTTTTTATTAAGCCTTGTTTTTATTATAAGTTATCATCAATTTTGTTTGGTATTCTTCAATCATGCCACTTCAGCATAGTCCACCAGCCAAGAATAAAAGATCCTGGAGATATCAAGCTGTTCTCACTCATAAGGCAAGGGCTCCTCTCGACCACCCACCATGAGTTCATCAAATGAGTGCAAATTTGGACATAAGGCCACCGATTGAAGGAGGAACACCCTCCAGAAGAGGAGGTGTGAAGTCTGGAAGATCAAGGTAATTTTCTGCGCTATTGGGTGGCTACCCTTGCATTTCTCATGGGCCTAGGAGCAGATTGGGGGAATCTGAGGATGAAGCAGGGTAGGAGTCTGGGGAAGAGGAAGAATCTGAAGATACTGAAGTCGTAGTTTCCTGGGTAGGTGCCCCTGAGGCTCTTGAGGTTGCAAATCTAGCCCTCTCTAATCAACCTCTTGTCTCTCAAGCTGAACTAAATTTTTTCAAGATGATGGAGCAGATGACTCGATTTATAAGACAGCTCACTCAAGCAGTTTCCCCCAATGGACATTTCAAAGGCCCCACCATTCAAGACTCCATAAATGAAGGCACCTGATTCCTTTGACAGTACTAATGCTTATAGATTGAGAGGGTTTATTAAATCCTGTGAATTAATCTTCCATAATGACCCAGAAAACTTATTCTCTGACAGAAAGTGTGAGGCTTAGAGGTATTTTCATATACCCAAAAGACCACAAATGATAAATCAAGATGCGAATATAAATAAAAGAGGTTTATTTATATTATAAAAAGAAAAATTGAAATATAAATACAAATTTATATTTAAAAACCAAAATTTAATTATAATTTAAAAATGAAATTACAATAAAATTTAAAATTATGAAATTACATTTTTACTTGTAAAAATTAAGTAAAAATTAATTTTCAATAAAAATTGTGAAATAAAAATATTTTTGCTAAAAAGTTATATAAAATATATTATAGCTTTTTATCCAATAAATTAACATAAGGAAATTATAACACCATTGGATTCCTCATCAAAAATAAAGTGGGGTCACCCCTGGATGAAATTTATGTAACTCAACTCTAAATGAGCTTAAATTAAGTTTTTAGTATATTTTGTACAAAACTATGAAAATCCTCAGAACCTTAATTTAATTCACACCACATGTGGTGTTAACCATCGATTTTTGTGTTTAGTTTAGAATTTATGAGGAACTAAAGTATTCTCAATTGAATGCAATTGAAATGTCAAAATGTGCGCATGTATTACATAAGTGAGCTTTAATTTACATATGAGGTATCAATTATTACAGATGTGTAATTAAAAACTTAATTGAATTACATGTGTAAATTATAATTGTATTACATGATGAGGAATTAAAGAAAAAAGAAATTGGAAAGATTAATTCTGGGGGGGAAAAGACACTCTAGCTCTAAGGGGGAGCTAGACCCCCAAAGTCCTTTGTGACTGGTGTGCAATGTCAAAATCCATGCAAAATCTAATTACCTTTGGCCTGGAATTGAGTCACAGGGTCTGTGACTCAATTGATGATGAGGTTTTGATACCAACCAGGGTAGTTTTAACTGCTGCCAAGAGGGTAAAACTACCCTTAAGTTAAAAAAATGTTAGTAAAAACAGTTTTAACTCGTTTCTACGCCTCTTCCCCACATTCTGACGTGTTTTGAAGGCTCTAGACCAGGTATTGCTATAGTAATGGCTTATTTAAGGGTCTTAAATGGCGAAAATAGCAAAAAATGGCTTAAACCAGCCCTTCTTTTGGTCTAAACCAGGGTTCAATGATGCCATAATTGGTTTTTCTGTTGTCAGACTGCTTTTCACGACTGAAAAGAGTAAATTTTCCTTTTGGAGTAACAAAATTGATGGCTATAAAAGAATGTCTTTTTTGCCCCACTTTTCTCTTCATGTTAGAATCTTTTCCTTTTATAATTAGTTTAAACACTGTTAAAGCAATCAATAAAAGATTCCAACCACCCTTTTTTTAATCATTTTAAACCTTTTCACCACGTGAAAAAATTATTATAATCATTTTTTGTGACTCTTATAATCATTTTTACGCCTGAACCACCCCAAAAGTGAATTAAAGCATCCTTCATCACTGTTAACTTTGTCACTTTGTTTCCAAATTAACTTTAGTCACTTTTGGGGTGTTTTCTCTTTGAATATCTTCTTAAAGACTTTTTACTTTAATTAACTGCTTGCAGTACTTTTCTCAATTAACTCCAATTGAAATTTCTCTTGAAGAAATTTCTTTTGTAGCCTTAAATATCTCTTGTAGAGTATTTTTGGATAAATCTTTATTGTTGGTAAAACAATGAATTTTTATTATATTATTGTTGGTAAAACAATGAATGTTTATTATATTATTGTCTTATACCTAAAAAGTCAAACACAATAAAATTGGTGTGTTTTCCCTTTAAAAATACTGTTTCTTACTATTTTTAAATAATTCTACCTTATACAAATTTTGAGGACAGGAAAAGTACTTGATATTTTATCAAAGTTTCATATCCACACCTTACATTTGGGGGCCCAGCCGTGATATTTTACCTGTGACATATTTTTTTACTCTTTTCTTAATCCTTTTTCTTATATTGAAAAATTCAAAAAAACATATAAAAAATACTTATAATTCAAAAATTCCATAAAAGAATAGTTTTTTCATTTTATAAGTGAGTCTTATATTTTTATTTCTTTTTTGGAATACCTTTTTTACTTAATTAATTGGATTTTTCATTAATTTTAGTGTATGACAACATGGTAAGACAAGAAAAAATTGAAACAGCCTCCACAGTTACTAGCATTATTCCTGCAAGTACTGTAATTTCTGATCATAATAGCACTGTTATTATAACTCAGAATAACCAACAAGATCCAATTTCTTCTGAATTGATCAACTTGGAAATCAGTAATACTCTTCAGAAAGCTAAAAATTTGGAAAATAGTAAGGTTTTGACGTAAAATTACTATTTTCAACCCTTTTTAATCATGAAATATGCCTTCAACCAGATCAGGAGCAAGCTATAAGCCCTCAAGCAGCTCCCAAAAAGGTCATAGATGTGATTGCGGCAGAAGCCAATCAGATACAGAAGGACAAGGGTCAGTAAAAGCCTTCCACAACAGCAAATTGTCCAATTCTGAAGCTGATGACACTATTTTACCTCCAAAAAGAGCTGACACCGCCACAAGAAGACTCAGTGAACATTTAGAAAGCCAGTCAGAAGGCTTACAACAATGCACTGCAGAAAAAGAGTACCAGATCCTTGCACATCTGTGGAAAAAATGCATGAACTCATACCTTACTGTAAGAAAATTCCTGGGTCATCCCAACACTTGCAAGTTACTCAATGGATGGCATCCATTGATGGAAAAAAAGAATATGATTCTTTTAACAGCAGAATGGAGGAAAAACAACCCTCCACCACAAAAGCAAGTGCCAAGACAAGCCCCAGTGGCCAGCGGAAGCAATTCCAACGTGAAAAAGGAGCCACAAGCTCAAAACAAGGGCAAATGGAATCCACCAGCCCCAAAGCCTTACAGTAAGGGCTACAGGATTCCAAAGATTCAGCAGGATGCCATGTAAAATGTGTTTCGGATGGCCAGATCCATGATGGAATTAGAAAGAAGGAGGAAGCCAGATTAAGATTCCAGAAATGTAATCTGATATATTTGATTCCATCACAGAGTTGTATGAAGGTATAAATGACGTGAACAAACATCTTTCTGATAAAAATGAAACCATTTGTAACAACATTAAAACAAACAGCTTGAGTCTGTGCCAAATTAATGAAGCACTTATGTGTTTTGAGAAGGTTTTAAGAACAATTAAAACTTCCAATAATGATAATTTTTTGGCAATAAAATAAATGAACAATCTGCCATTATTAAAGAGCTAACAGACAAATATTCTAAATTCAATATTGATGACATAATTGAAACAAGAATTAAACAAGCCATAAATATTATCAAGCAAGATAACAAGAAAGTCCTTGATGACATTTAAAATTCATTTACTGAAGTAAAGACATATACCATTGCCTTAAAAAATTGTATTGATGCTTAACAAGAAGAAGTATCAAAATTATCAATGAAATTGAATCAAGTCACTGCTGATAATATAAGACAGACAGAGTTATGGCAAGAGCTGATACATAAAGAAGACATGTATAAAATTGAAGTAATAAATTTAATACAAGCCTTCCAACATGAATACAGGAATTCCCAAAGGTGTAGCAACAGTAAAATGATCAATATTGAACAAATACTGAACACCTTACCAAGAATTTCTACACCTCTGAATCAAAATGAGGGCATAAGAATTCCAAATCCACAAGTATTGGATCCTGATAATTCACAGTTAGAAAATGAATTTTCCACTTCTTTTCATAAATTGGAACCATCAATGGGACAAGCACTTTTGAAAGAAGTACCAAAACTTAAAGAATAGCGTCACTTCAGTGGTGAAGGAGAATATTACCATATGGAATTCAGCAGAGTAATTGGCATGATCAAAGAAGATTTTGAATGACCAGACAGATTGGTAACAGCAAGATTTAATACCTTGTTTACCAGATCAGCTCACAGATAGTATATCAAATTAAGACAAGCACATGGACCCCAAAGTTGGTCTTGGTGGAAACCCCAAATTATCAACAAATGGGCCAATGATGCTTGAAGATTTAAAGTGGAAACAGCCTTTGAATCTGCCAAATTTAATGCTGATAAAGACAAAGCTTTACCATAGTTTTGCCAACATAAAGACAGACTAACAGCATTATACCCTGACATGTCAGAATTTATGATCCACAGAAATATTCTGAGACAATGTGGAGGTGACTTAGAGCATTCTATCAAAAGAAGGACTAATGAAAAATCTTCAGCAGAGGATATTATCAATATATTAGAAGAAGTAAAGACCAGAACCAAAATTGGTTCTAGTAGGTTGAATCTCAAAACAAGGTTTAATACACCTTGGAAAGATTCTGTGGACAAAAACCCCAAAGAAAATTCTAATAATAGGTATAAATCTGGAGATACAGTAAGAAAGCTCCATATTTGCCAGAGCACCACCCATTTAGCCAATACATGTCCAAAAAGGGGGAAAATCAAAGAAATTGATATTGAAAAAGAACCTGATGTTGAAAAAGATGACATAATTGAAGACAATTCAGATGATAAAGCATCAATATTTTCTGAATCTTCAAAAGATATAGAAAATATCAATGCCACTTTTGACCTCATGGAATATTATTCCCACTTGCCACAATTGAGCAATGCTCAGCTTGATTTATCAAAAGCTCAAGATGCACAACTTATGAAAACAAAACCAAACAGGGGAAAAGGTTATACAGCTGGTAACTCCGGTATAACAGAAGTGGTGATTGACAACAAACCCACTAAGCTTTTCCTTGACCCAGGAGCCTTCTGATCTTGTGTTGGTGAATCTTTTATTAAAACTTGTGTACCAAATTTTGAAGACCAATTGTCACCAATTTGTGGTATTAAATTCAATAGTGCAAGTAATCCAATGAAAGCATTAGGACTTTTTGAGACCAATTTCATATTCCCACACATTAATGGGAATTCAATAATCACAGTCCAATTTGTTGTTATGGAAAATTGCTGTAGTACCCATTTTATATTGGGAAATGACCATTTAATCATGTGTGGGATAGATTTGCATAACAACAAAGACAGATACTTTACTATTGGAGACAATAAGCATGAGAAATTTGCCTTTTTACCATTTAAAAGACAAATTACATTAAATAAAGTATCACCAGTCAACTTAGAATTGGATAAATTCAAATCTGAACAGTTGAGAGAGGCTGAAATAAGCCTTCATCTGACTGATAAACAGGAAAATGAACTTTATTCCCTTTTGTATGACCACAAAGGAGCATTTGCTTCAGACAAAGAGCCTCTAGGAGCAATTATTGGACATGAAGTTGACATCATTCTTAATATTGAGAGACCTTATCCACCAATCTTGAGAAGACCTGCATACCCAGCAAGTCCCAAGTCAAAAGAAGCTCTGGAAACTCATATCAAAGAACTTCTAGAGCTTGGTGTAATAAGAAAGGTTGGTCATAATGAAGAAGTAGAAATAACTACACCAGTAATAGTGGCATGGTATAATGGAAAATCCAGAATGGTTAGAGGCTTTGGAGCTCTTAACACTTACACTGTTCCAGATAGGTACCCAATACCAAAAATCCAAATTGCTCTTACTCAAATATCTCAAGCAGTGTATATAACCACTATGGATTCCCTTAAAGGATTCCATCAAAATGTGGTGACACCAAGAGCAAGAAAATATTTGAGAATTATTGTTCATTGTGGAGTATATGAATACTTAAGAATGCCCTTTGGTATCAAAAATGAACCTTCTCACTTCCAAAGAATGATGAATGAAATCTTCCCTGAAGAACTTTCAGAGGTATGGTTAATTATTTACATTGATGACATTATTTTCTGTTCCAATACTTGGGAAGAGCACATGTACAGATTGTTCAGAGGTTTGAAAAAAATTCAATCAGTGAACATGAAAATCTGTTTGGAAAAAATTTCATTTTGGATTTAAAGAACTTAAAGCACTAGGACATGTTGTATCTGGATTTTCCCTTGGAATTGACAAAAATAAATTTGCAGCAGTATTGCTAAAACCTATTCCTCAGAACAAAAAGGAAATTCAGTCATTTTTAGGTTTTGCAGGATATTACAGGCAACAAATTAAAAAATTTTCATCCATAGCAAGACTGCTTTATAGATTGTGTGACAAAAACACAGTATTTGAAATGACTGTTGACAGAGTCAAAGCCTTTGAGTCTCTAAGAGAAGCCTTGACCACTGCTCCACTCTTACTGATGCCAGACTTTAAGCTACATTTTAAGTTTTATATTGATTCATCAGGGTATGGGATGGGCTCTTGTGAACCTTTGAGATATGACCACATACCCAAAAAGTTCACAAGAAATATTTTATAAAATTATAAGTACCTTAAAAACTATAAAAATATCATAAATTGGTACAAAATTTGGTTTAGCTTAAAAGCCAATGGTTAAAAATGTGAAATAAATTACACCATTGAATTCCCCATGGTAAAATACACATATACCATTTTTATGGCATATCTGTAAAGTCAATATTTAATAAGCTATAAGTAATAATACCTTATAAAAACCACAAATCCTTATTTATTTCAAACACTAATGAAACACCATGTGAAATAAATGGTACCATTGGATTCTTCATACAAATTCACACATAAAACAATTAATAAGCTAAGCTTCAAAATCAATGCTTAAAGAATTAACCTGAATATATGCACTTTTTTGGTCAACGCATGTATTCAAGGATTTTAGCTAATATCTCTTGAATTATACATGATAGAGTGATGAACCAAAAATAAAGTCATCACGTAATTACTGTAGAAACACAGATATGAGGTTTATTTCACAAGCTATAAACAAGGTTAAAATCTGTAAGGAATTATTGGTTAAAATCAACAGAGCTGTTGACCACTTTGTTGTGAAAGTGGTCCAAACTTAAAAAAAGTAGACAGTTGGATTCTAATAGCTCATTCGTGAAGAATGATGTATTTTTTATCATAATATTCAAGGTATAACCCCTTGAAATCATAGTTTGAAGTTTAAAATATTAAATTTTGAAAGAAAAGATGAGTTACAAGAAAAATCATCAAAAATAGAGTTTTGATGATGCAATGAAATTCTCTTGGCAGAATGATAAGTTTATGACAAGCTATCAGAATTAACTCTCTTAATTGCTGTAGCGCGTAAATCTTCATAGTTATTAAGGATCAAAGCTTGAGCTTAATTTGATCATTTATGATCACACACTGTAACCTTGAATTAAGTTCAACAGTCATATAAGTGTTAAAATTGGTGAATACTATTAGTTTATGATTAAAACTAATCAAATTCACGAAATTTGGGGTTCTGCCAAGCCTTTGACGTCATCAGACTTAGAGTTATAGTGATAACTCTAAATAATGGCGTAATAGTGATGTAATGACGTTTGATCATGATGTAATCACCACCAAACCTTAAAATATTGATCAATTCCAGTGGATATGATCAGTACATGTCTACTAGAAGCCTGTTGGACTCTAGGAGGGAGGTATTTACTCTAAATAGAGCTCTTTCTGCTCTGTTTTCCCCTCAGACGCATCAAAAACATTAAATAAATACAAACAAAAAGGTAATATCTTTATTCTTAATATATAAAACTTTTATATTATTAAAGACCAAAGCTCATCTTTATTATAATCATCAATTTTGACGTGATTAAATCGTTTGTTTAACTGTTTTTGTTAAAAATCTCTCTAAAAACTCATTTCCATGTGAAAAACCAAGAATATTTGTAATTTCTCTATTTTTTATTGTAAATACAATTTGTATAAATTGTATTTACATCATTTGGCGTAAAATATCTCAAAATTATTATATTAAGTGTTACAAGTAGGTCATTTTCTCTTCTATTAATAATTTTCTCTATATTATTCTTTTAATAATTCTTTAATTAATATAAATAGTATGTATATTAATTTATAACTTTAATATTAGTAATATTATTGTTATTAATTGTTTTTTATTAGTAAAAAAAAACAACTTTTTACGCCTTTATTATTTGTTTGTAACAATAATAAAGTGCTTTTAAGTATATTAATTATCTTATATTAATATATTTATTTTATAATATAATTTATATTATTATATTTTTATTAATAATATAATTATTTTCAAGCCATAATTATAATAATTCTTTATTATTATAATTATTTTTATCTTATTTATTTCATTCATAAGGACCTTCATAGTACAATAAGTAAAATATTAGTAATTTTAGTCTTGTTTCATAGTCAAACCTTACATTTGGGGGCCTGGCCTTGATATTTACTCTAAAAGACCTTTAAAAGGATTCTAATTGGGTTTATCAAATCATAAATTATCCTTATAATCATAAAATTATATAATAATTTTATATTTATTGATTTTAAAAAGCTATTGAGGCATGTGGAAAGCAATTGTACTGTCTTACACGTGGTTTTTCACATCCTTTGACTTGCAAAAACTTTCTTTGAGTCACTCTAGTGATTAAAAAAGATATTTTGTAAATTAAAAATAATTTTATAAAAAGAATCATACTCATTTTTATTTTATTCTTTAAAAATAAAAATATAAAAAATAATAAAAAATATTAAAAACCAATAAAAAAGTTATTTGATTCTTGTTAATTTCATTTCTTTAATTATTTTCATTTTTTTTCCATAAAAAAAGAGATAAAAGCAATTTTTACGTGGAAAATTGCCATATCTTACCAAAAATAACACTTTTATATAAAAGACTTATATTTATTTGTCTTTTTTAGTTTTGGAAGACAACCCACTAGAGGATAACCAAACCACTGTTGAAAAATTGGTGGAAGAAACTTGTCAAAGCTCTCCAGCACCAATAATTAGCAAAAGAAAGAAAGCCAAGATATTGGACTTTCCAGGACCCACCATTCAAGACTCTGAAGGTGAGTACCTCATTTATAAGATTTATAAGTTGCCATAAGAAAATTCCTGTTCTGAAATCCTCTTATTTCTTCTTCTTCTTATAATATGACTACCAGAAGAGGCTCCCAATACTCCATCCAATCAGATGGAGCTGGACTCAGAGGTAGAATTGATCCCTCAAAAGGTAAAAGAAAGGGCAATATCCCCAGTGGAACAGAATCCACACAAGGAAGTGCCTTATCCCAAAGGCAAGTCCCTGAAATGCCTATGATAACTGAACCTGAATTGGATCTAAGTATGAGTGACTCAAACAGGTACAAATCACATTCAGAGGGCTCAAATAGACATCTACATGAGCCAGTACAAGCAGTACTACACAGTATACAAGGACAAAGATTGGGAAATGTTGCCTCAAATACACCAAGGAGTGATGAACTCCTGGCACATCCTAAAAAAGTTCCTCAAAGAGGAGGAAATAGTGAGATATTCCAATGGATGGAATCCACTATCATCCAAACCTCAAATCACAAAGATCAAGGAGTATCATTCCAAAAAGAAGGAGGCAACCAAGGAAGAAGCCCCAGTAGCTTCTACCAGCAAGCCCCAAGTCAACCCACTTCCCCAAGAAGGGAAGAAGAACAAGAAAAAGCATTGGAGAAAACCATATTCCCCAAGCTACAGGATCCCCAAGATCCAAAAAGATGCCATGGACAATGCCTTCAACATGGCCAGAACTTTGATGGAATTCAAAGACAAAGAGGAAAAAAGAATGATACAACCCCATTTCCCAAAGAAATATCCTTGTCTCCTGATGTTGTAAATACTTTAACAGAGCTTAAAAATAGTATTTTACCTCTTAAAGACATTAAAAATATTTTATTATCTTTCCAAGAGATAAATAACATTTTATCATCTTTAACAAAACTTGTTGTACAAAATAAGAAAGAAATTGATAACATAAAATTTATTATTGAAAATAATAAACCAAAAGTATTAATTGAAAATACTCAAAAATTGATACAAGGACAACAAGAGTTGTATAAATACATAATTGATATCAAAGAAAAAACTTTGACAATCAATTATGACGTGAGTATTGACAATCTTACAGAAAAATTAAACAAATTAAGTATTTCTGTAGAAACATTTGAAGAAAAGACTTCATCACACCAAAAGTTACTTTTGGACCATGTGGAAAATAGTGATGAAGCAAGAATGCATCTGAAAGATGACATTCAAAGTGAAATAAGGCTTATTACTGAAAAAATGGATAAAATTAATGAGGCTAATTTAAATATGCCAAAGTTATCAACACCATTTTCTCACATAAGAAGCCCTGTTAAACCAAAAGAGGAATTAACAAATCCATTCATAACAGACTTGAGTCACCAAGACAATAACCAAGTCTTAATGAAGGAAGCACCTCAATTGAAAGAATGGCCAACATTCACAGGAGAAGGTGAATATGACCACATGTCATTTATCAAAACAATTGACATGCTACAAGAAGATTATGCCATACCAGATGAATTAATCACTGCAAGATTACATTCATTGTTTGAAAAATCTGCAAAAAGATGGTATTATGGCATAAGGCAAACAAATGGCAAAAATACCTGGTCTTGGTGGAAACAAGAAATAATCACCAGGTGGGCTAATGATTCCTGGAGGTACAAAATAGAAAATGCATTTGAAAATTCTTTCTTTGACCCAGACAAAGACAAACCTTTAACTTGGTTCTTGAAACAAGTTGAAAGACTTAATGCATTATACCCAGAAATGTCACAAAAAATGGTGCACATGAAAATACTCAAGAAATGTGGAGGAGAGCTAGAACATGCCCTAAGAAGCAGGAGTATAGAACCATGTTCCACAGAAGAGTATATTAATGCACTAGAAGACATAGTGACAAGAAAAAAAATTGGCAGGACTTGGAAGAAATTGGACATTAAAGGCGCAAATACACCATTTATCAAAAAAGATAAATCAAAAGAATCCTTCAAGCCCAATACATCCAATAATAATGAGCAAAGAAAATGCCATAAATGTGGAGGTATTGGACACTTAGCCAATAATTGCCTTAAAAAGGCAAAGATTAATGAAATTGTGGAAACAGAAAACCACAATGACAAAGGAGAGGAATCTGACACTGAAAAAGAGACAGAAGAGTCAGAAAGCTCTGAAAGTGATGAAATCAATATAATTAATGCACAAATTAATAATATTGATATAATTTATGAAGTACTGGATGTTAACTCAAACTTACCACAAGTTGGGACATCTGACACAAACCTGACAAACATACAAGATGCCAAAATGTATAGGACCAAACCTGCAAGAGGAATGGGATATACAGCTGGAAAATCAAGTATATGTATTGTTATGGTTGATAACCAAGAAGGAAAAGTTAACTTAGACACAGGAGCATATTGCACCTGTGTTGGTAGAAGTTATTTAAAAACCATTGTCCCAGACTGGCAAGAAAGACTTATGCCAATACAAGGTGTCAAACTTAGTAGTGCAAGTGAGAGCATGAAGCCCCTTGGAATAATTTATTTAACACTAATTTTTCCTCATCCCTCACAATGTGTCAGAATCAGAGTAGAGTTTGTAGTAATGGACAACTGTACTAGTAATCACTTCATACTTGGAAATGATTACTTATCAATTTATGGTATAGATATCTCCAACCAAAAGGACAGATATTTTACCATAGGAGACAACAAAAGACAAAATTTTGGCTTCTTAAATAACAAAAAACAAATCACAGTTATTATGAATGAAGAAAAAATTCCAGAAAAGGAACTTTTTATATCTGAACAACTTAAAGAGGCAGAATTCAATCAAGAATTAACAGAAAAAATGAAAGAAAAATTGATTGACCTCTTATTTAAGTATAAAAATGCCTTTGAAACTGACAAAGAGCCACTAGGTGCCATAATTGGACATGAAGTGGATATAATTCTTAATGTGGAAAAACCTTAGCCACCTCTTTTAAGAAGACCTGCTTACCCAGATAGTCCAAGGGCTAGAGAAGCCTTAAAGGTACACATTAAAGAATTAATGGACCTTGGAGTATTGAGAAAGGTAGGACATAATCAACAGGTAGAAGTCACTACACCTGTCATTATAACTTGGCATAATGGAACATCAAGGATGGTAGGAGACTTCAGAGCCCTGAGCACCTATACCATTCCAGACAGGTATCCAATACCTAGGATCCATGAGACATTGACACAATTGTCACAAGCTAAGTTCATCACAGCTATGGATGCCTTAAAGGGTTTTCATCAAAATGTCTTGACAGACAATGCCAAAAAACTACTAAGGATAATAGTGCACTGTGGAATTTTTGAATACTTAAGAATGCCATTTGGCATTAAAAATGCACCTTCCCATTATCAAAGAATGATGAATACCATATTTCCTGAAGAATTATCAGAAGGATGGTTAATTATCTATATTGCTGATATCATAGTTTGCTCAGAAACCTGGGAAAATCACCTTACAAGACTAGAAAGGGTACTACAGAAAATAGTCCAAGTGAATATGAAAATATCCTTGAAAAAGTGTCATTTTGCATATAGTGAACTAAAAGCACTAGGATATGTTGTATCTGCACTTAGTCTAGGCATAGACAAGAATAAAGTAGCAGCAGTACTACTTAAACCAATGCCCCAAACCAAAAAAGAAATGCAATCATTTCTAGGATTTTCTATTTACTATAGACAGCACATAAAGGACTTTGCAAAAATTGCTAAATCCTTCTATAAGCTATGTGACCAACAAACAGTCTATAAAATGACAGAAGAAAGAGTCAAGGCATATGAGGAATTGAAAAATTCCTTAACAAATGCCCCATTTCTTCTAATTCCAGATTGGAAACTACCCTTCAAACTTTACATTGATACTTGTGGAGAAGGACTGGGTGCTGCACTACATCAGACACAAATTATCAATGATAAACCAGTGGAAGGACCAATTTGTTTTATTTCAAGACAGATAAAGCCAACAGAAGCAAGATATGGAGCAAGCCAAATGGAATGCCTCTGCTTAGTGTGGGCTTTAGAAAAATTACATTACTATTTTGATGGAACAGTATTTGATGTGATTACGGACTGTAATGCTGTAAAATCTTTATTAAATATGAAGACTCCAAATAGACATATGCTGTGATGGCAAATTGCTATCCAAGAATATAGAGGAAATATGACTATTGTTCATAAATCTGGAAATATTCATAAAAATGCAGATGATCTTAGCAGATGGGCTCTAGCAAATACCCCTGACAATCCAGAATGGGTACCACAAGAAGAACATCATATAGAAGGAATATGTGTCACAGACATTGGCACAGAATTCTTTAACCAAGTTAAAGAAAGCTATAAGATAGACAAAAACTGCCATATCTTAAGCCAACTTCTAATGAAAGACTGCAAAGACCCATCACTTTCATCAAAACTAGATGAAATATGGAAAAAGGCATGTGATGAAGGAAGATTCCACCTCCTTGATGGAATCCTTTACCATAGAACAAAACACACATGTGTTATGGCCGTAACTGATAGAACCCTGATAAACACTATTTTACATGAGTGTCATGATAGTGTTGAAGCTGGACACCTTTCAGAAGACAGAACACTAGAGAGGGTGAAAACCTGCTCTTGGTGGCCAAATTGGAAGAAAGATGTTATAGAATACTGCCAAACCTGTGACAGATGTCAAAACACCAACAGAGCCACAGGAAAGAAATTTGGAATGATGATCCAAATCCAAGAACCAAAATCCCCTTGGGAAATAGTTCATATGGATTGGTGACAGCATTACCTCCAGGAGGAGACAGAAGCTATAATGCATTCTTAGTATTGGTTGACAGGTATAGCAAAACTCCCATGTTCCTACCATGTCATAAAGATGACACAGCTATGGACACAGCCATGATGATATGGAATAAAGTTATTAGCCATACAGGCTTATTCCAGATTATTATAAGTGACAGAGACCCAAAGTTCACTTCAGCATTATGGACAAATCTCCATAAGTTGTTTGGGACAAAGTTATCATTCTCAACAGCTTACCATCCTCAATCTGATGGTTTAGCAGAAAGAATGATACAGACCTTAGAGGACATGATCAGAAGATTCTGTGCTTATGGACTAGAATTCAAAGATTCTGACTGTTTTACCCATGATTGGTGTACACTAATACCAGCTCTTGAACTGGCATATGAAACATCAATCCATTCTTCTACTGGCAAAACACCAGCAATGCTAGAAGAAGGTTGGAATCCAAGACTTCCTTATGCTACCCTCAAAAAGGACTTAGTGGATATACATCCAACAGCAAGCAGACTTAAGATAATGCTTGATAAGGCAAGACACCATGCAAACAGATTTATGCAAGATTCTTTCAGATATGCAAAAGAAAGATGGGATAAAAGTCATAAGCCACCTGACTTCAAAATAGGAGACTTGGTCCTAGTATCAACCCTTAACTTCAATAAAATAAAAGGTCCAAAGAAATTGAAAGATTCCTTTGCAGGACCATTTATGATAAAAGCACTTCATGGACCCAATGCTGTGCAATTGGAACTCACTGGTGAACTAATGAACAAACACCCAAACTTCCCTGTAAGCCTTATAAAACCTTACAGTTCAAGTGACAAGGAGTTATTTCCACTAAGAAATAAACCCCCACTTGAAATTCCCCCCTTGGAAGAAGGAGAAGAAAAGAAAATAGTAAAATTCCTTAAAGAAAGAAGGACAAGAAACAAAAAAGAAAGGGAATACCTTGTAAGGTATAGAAATTCAACTCAAGAAGATTAATGGCTACTTGAGAAAGATATAAGAAATGCTGATTAACCACTAAGAAGGTTCAGACATGAAAGAAAACCTGAAAAATAGAAAAGCTAAGCATTATTGAGCTTCAAGACTAACAAAGTCTATTGAAGAGGTAGGACAGTGGATGATACCCTAATTACACATATCAGATTGTGGTACAATATTTTTTGGTGGTAGGGAATGTGAACCTTTGAGATATGACCACATACCCAAAAAGGTCACAAGAAATATTTTATATTATTCTAAGTACCTTAAAAACTATAAAAATACCATAAATTGGTACAAAATTTGGTTTAACTTAAAAACCAATGAATAAACATTTAAAATAAATTACACCATTGGATTATCCATGGTAAAATACACATATACCATTTTTATGGCATATCTGTAAAGTCAATATTTAATAAGCTATAAGTAATAATACCTTATAAAAACCACAAATCCTTATTCATTCCAAAAGCTAATGAAGCAACATGTAAAATAAATGCTACCATTGGTTTCTCCATAGAAATCCACACATAAAACAATTAATAAGCTAAGCTTCAAAATCAATACTTAAGGAATTAACCTGAATATGTGCACTTTTTTGGTCAACGCATGTATTCAAGAATTTTAGCTAATATCTCTTGAGTTATACATGATAGAGTGATGAACCAAAAATAAAGTCATCACGTAATTACTGTAGAAACACAGATATGAAGTTTATTTCACAAGCTATAAACAAGGTTAAAATCTGTAAGGAATTATTGATTAAAATCAACAGAGCTGTTGAGCACTTTGTTGTGAAAGTGGTCCAAACTTAAAAATAAGTAGACAGTTGGATTCTACTAGCTCATTCGTGAAGAATGATGTATTTTATATTATAATATTCAAGGTATAACCCCTTGAAATCATAGTTTGAAGTTTAAAATATTAAATTTCAACAGAAAAGATGAATTACAAGAAAAATCATCCAAAATAGAGTTTTGATGATTTAATGAAATGCTCTTGGTAGCATAATAAGGTTATGACAAGCTATCAGAATTAACTCTCTTAATTGCTGTAGCGCGTAAATCTTCAAAGTTATTAAGGATCAAAGTTTGAGCTTAATTTGATCATTTATGATCACACATTGTAACCTTAAATTAAGTTTAACAGTCATATAAGTGTTAAAATTGGCAAATACTATTAGTTTATGATTGAAACTGATAAAATCCACGAAATTTGGGGTTGTTCCAAGCCTTTGACGTCATCATACTTAGAGTTATAGTGATAACTCTAAATAATGGCGTAATAGTGATGTAATGAGGTTTGATCAGGATGTAATCACCAGCAAACCTTAAAGTATTGATCAATTCCAGTGGATATGATCATTACACGTCTACTAGATGCCTGTTGGACTCGAGGAGGGAGGTATTTACTATCAATAGAGCTCTTTGTGCTCTGTTTTCCCCTCAGACGCATCAAAAACATTAAATAAATACAAACAAAAAGGAAATATCTTTATTCTTTGTATATAAAACTTTTATATTATTAAAGTCCAAAGTTCATCTTTATTATAATTATCAATTTTGACATGATTAAATCATTTGTTCAACTGTTTTTGTTAAAAATCTCTCTAAAAACTCATTTCCACGTAAAAAATCAAGAATATTTGTAATTTCTCTATTTTTTATTGTAAATACAATTTTTATAAATTGTATTTACATTATTTGGCGTAAAATATCTCAAAATTATTATATTAAGTGTTAAAAGTAGGTTATTTTCTCTATATTATTCTTTTAATAATTCTTTAATTAATACAAATAGTATTTATATTAATTTATAACTTTAATATTAGTAATATTATTGTTATTAATTGTTTTTTGTTAATAAAAAAAACAATTTTTTACACCTTTATTATTTGTTTGTAACAATAATAAAGTGCTTTTAAATATATTAATTTTTTATGTTAATATATATTTATTATATTATATTATATTTTATAATATAATTTATATTATTATATTTTTATTAATAATATAATTATTTTGACGCCATAATTATAATAATACTTTATTATTATAATTATTTTTATCTTATTTATTTCATTCATAAGGACATTCATAGTACAATAAGTAAAATATTAGTAATTTTTACTTATTGTTTCATAGTCAAACCTTACAGTTCTGCACTTCACCAAGTTCAAATCATAAATGATATACTTCTTGAAGGACCCATATGTTTCATATCCAGGCAAATCAAACCAACTGAATCCAGATATGGAGCAAGTCAAATGGAATGTCTAGGGCTTGTATGAGCCTTAGAAAGATTTAACTACTTCTTAGAGGGATGTGTTTTTGAAGTGATAACAGATTTTACAGCTGTCAAATCACTTTCAAACATGAAAACACGTAACAGACATATGCTCAAATGGCAAATAGCCATACAAGAGTACAGGGGCAATATGACTATTGTTCATAAAGATGGGAATGTTCATAAAAATGCAGATGGACTAAGCAGTTGGCCATTACCAAATGATATTGATAATCCTGCTTATGTGCCAGAAGAAGCTTCACCACAGATCCCAATAGAAGGAATAAGTGTTATGGACTTGAACACCCCCTTCTTTGAAGAAGTAAGAAACAGTTACACTCAAGATAAGAACTGTAGCATCTTATGCCAATTAGTTAATAAAGACTGTAAAGACAACTCTCTGATACATTTCTTGGATGAAGTATGGAAAAAGTCTCATGATGAAGGAATATTTCACCTACTGGATGGTATAATTTACCACAGAACCAAGAACACATGTGAAATGACAGTTGTGGACAGGTCATTAATCAATCTTGTAATAAAAGATGGCCATGACAGCCCCTTTTCAGGACATCTGTCTGAAGACACAAGAAGAGAAAAAGTAAAGACCTTTATATCGTGGCCAATGTGGCAGAAAGATGTTTCAGAGTATTGCAAAACCTGTGACAGATTCCAAAAGGCAAATACATCCACTGGCAAGAGACTTGGAAATATGATGAAAATCCAGGAACCCAGAAGACCTTGGGAAATTTTCCATATGGATTGGGTAAGTATCACAAAGATGATACAGCCATGGATACAGCTCTTCTGATATGGAATAGAGTGGTGTCATGGACTGGCATATTTACAAATATCATGAGTAACAGGTATCCCAAATTCACTTCAGCACTATGGACAAATCTTCACCAATTATTTGGCAATAAGCTGTCTTTCTCTACAGCCTACCACCCACAAACTGATGGTCTGGCTCAAAGGATGATCCAGACCTTGGAGGACATGGTCAGAAGACTTTGTGCATATGGCCTTGAATTCAAAGATTGTGATGGATTTACCCATGATTGGTGCACTCTGTTTCCAGCACTGGAATTAGCATACAAAACATCAATCCATGCCAGTACCAATCAAAATCCTGCTATCCTAGAAAAGGGATGGAACCCCAAATTACCCCAAGATTCCTTGAGGAAAGATTTGATTGAAATACCTCTCACAGCTGCTATTTCCAAGGGAATTCCAGACAAAGCTAGAAAACATTCAGTAAGGTGCATGGAAGACTCTTTTGCATATGCTAAGTACAAATGGGATAAATCCCATGCAACTCCAGATTTTAAAGTGGGGATTTAGTTCTTGCATCCACCACTAACTTCAATAACATCAAAGGAAGTAAAAAGCTGAAATACTCCTTTGCAGGACCTTTTTTTATTAAGGCCCTCCATGTGGAAAATGTTGTTGAAGTAGAGTTATCTGAAGAACTTAGCAATAAGAATCCTACATTTCCAGTGAGTTTGATAAAGCCATATAAATCTAGTGATTCCGAAATATTTCCCTTGAGGGATAAAGTTCCCCAAGTTATACCTCCTATTGAGTCATCTGGAAGTAAGAAAATTACCAAAGTTCTCAAAGAAAGAAAGTTGAGAACCAACAACGTAAGGGAACACCTTGTTAGGTACAGTGACCCAGCTTGTGAAGATGAATGGTTGCCAGAAAAAGACATACCTGAATCTACTAAAATTCTGAGAAGGTTCAGGCACACTAGAAATAACAATATTACAAAGTAATATTATTATTTTTAGGGGAAGGGAATGTGAGCCTTAGAGGTATTTTCATATACCCAAACGACCACAAATGATAAATCAAGATACAAATATAAATAAAATAAATTTATTTATATTATAAAAATAACAATTGAAATATAAATACAAATTTATATTTAAAAATCAGAATTTAGTTATAATTTCAAAATAAAATTACAATAAAATTGAAAATTATGAAATTACATTTTTAATTGTAAAAATTAAGTAAAAATGAATTTTTAATAAAAATTGTGAAATTGGAATATTTTTGGTAAAAATTTATATGAAATATATTATAGCTTTTTATCCAATAAATAAACATAAGTAAATTATCACACCATTGGATTCCTCATAAAAAACAAAGTGGGGTCACCTCTGGATGAAATTTCTGTAACTCAACTCTAGATAAGCTTAAATTAAGTTTTTAGTATTTTTTGTACAAAACTATGAAAATCCTCAAAATGTAGTTTAATTCACACCATATGTGGTGTTAACCATCAATTTTTGTGTTAAAATTGAGGTGTTGTGTTTAGTTTAGAAGTTTTGAGGAGTTAAAGTATTTTCAATTGAATTCAATTGAAATGTCAAAATGTGCACGTGTATTACATACGTGAACTTTGATTTACATATGAGGTATCAATTATTACAGATGTGTAATTAAAAACTCAATTGAATTACATGTGTAAATTATAATTGTATTACATGATGAGGAATTAAAGAAAAAAAATTGGACAGATTAATTTTGGGGGGGAAGACACTCTAGCTCTAAGGGGGAGCTAGACCCCCAAAGTCCTTGCTGACTGGCATGGGATGTCAAAATCCACGCAAAAGCTCATTACTTTTGGCCTGGAATTGAGTCACAATATTTAAGATGGAATCACTTTGTTCTTTTTCATTATATTTTTGTGGGAGTGTTTATTGAAGATGGGATAAATCTCCACTTCCTTTTGGATGCATTCTAGAGATATTTCATTTCATGCCACCCTTTGGTGGGAGTATTTATTTACCATTGATTTATTGTATTTTTGGTATAATGGCTGTTCTTTAGTTTCTTAGAATAGGCTGAAAGAATTACTATTCACTATCTAATGAAGAAATGGCTGTAATTTAATATCTTTAATTCCATTGAATTGGTATGAATAAGCTTGAGGGATATGGGTTTGGTGAATTATTATTGAGGAAAGTAAAACTGAAGTTTAACTTTCCTTCTTCACAAATTTCTTTCAAAGAAGGGATTTAACAAAATTATTGGCAATGATAAAAATGCTTTTTTTGGTAATAGAGATGTTTTGAACCTTGGCATTGTCAGGCTGATTCTATGAAGAAGTGGTAATAAATTTATTCACAACTTGAACTATGACAGTGACATGAATATTCAATAACAAAAAGGCTTTATAGAAAGGCATAAGGGCATTACTATTATGGAATATTGGTGGTCAGTGCTTCTGAAAGCCCTGAGTGCAGTCTTACTAGTTGAAATACTATAATACTTAAGATTTCAAGTATAACTGTTAATTTTCCAAGAGTATAACAGTTTTTGACAGTTTTACTATGTTGGAGTTCAAGAGCAGGATGAGGGTTCCTTTTATGGAAGAGAAAAGGCCTCTGTCACAACCATGGCAATTCACTCTCTTGGACATCAATATGGCATATCCATGCCATACCCAATATATGGCAATTTGGAAATATCCATAATTATTGGCCAAATTTGCCATTGTCAATCTTTATGCCATTTATGGTCAATTCATCATCTGGGGCCACCCTGGCCCCTTCACCATCACCAGGCCTTTCCTGGCCAGTTTCTGCTTTTGGACACTCTTGGGTATTTTCCAGAAAACAGGGAAAATACAGCTCAAAAGTGCGTATTTGGCTTTTTAACCTTTAAATACAGTTTTGCGCATTTTGTGCATTTCTGTGCATTTTGCGCATTTTTGTGCACTTTGTGCATTTTGTGCATTTTTTCTGTATTCAGCTGTATATGCCATTTTACCATGTATTATGGGAAATATCCCCAAAAGGACATATCAGGTCTTTTGGGGCTAAATTTTGAATTTTGCTCATTTTGCGCACTTTTGCCCATTTTGCGCATTTTTGCGCACTTTGAATATATGCAGTTTTAAAGCTGTATAAGCTGTATTTTGCCAAAAACTCAGAATTTCCAAATCACCCAAAAGACACTTTCTAACCTTTGAAGCCACTCAAACCCAATTTTCACTTATATCCTCCTGGCATCACTCCGGAATACCTTTGGCCACTTTCAAACTTCAATAACCAAAAGTGTCATAAATGGTGTTATACACCACTATGAATCTTTTTTCAGCAGCAATCCAATGGCAGCAGTATCATTTGGTTATTTTCACTTTTCATCAGGTCATCAAGGCACATCATCCAGAGGATTAATCAAGGCTCAAGGGCAAGTGTCAAAACTCATATACCAATGATGCCATCAAGCAAGCATTGATTATTTGCATTCACAGTATTCCTCCAAGGCAATACTGGCAGTTCATTCTCAAGGGATATTCAAGATTCAGTTCCAAAACAACCTGTCAAGGGTCAATGCCCCATCAATCCACCTTGGCAACCACATTCATTCAATACAGTCTGGATTCACCAAGAGCTTTATTTCATTCATACAACATGGGAAGATCATTCAACCCAGTCCATTTGTCAATTTGGGAGGTATAAATCCCATCAGACAATCAATGCAGCTTTTGGTATTCAATACAGGTCAGCTACCAGCCTGAAGGAATCAAGCTCTCAAACTTTCATATATACCAGCCTACTTTGACCCTGCAGGGTTCTTCCCCCAGTTAATTAATATATTTTGATTTTATTATATCTTTATTTATCTTACCATTTTTGTTAAGTGAATACTGATATTATCAATTCAGTCATTTAGCCCCCTTTCTCTTTTCTTTCTTCACCGGTCAATGGATATTTGGTGTTCATATCCTTACTAATTACATTATTCATTTTGGCAGGTTGAAACAGTGATTAAGGACTTACTTGGTTGGCTCTTTGGCCATTTAGCTTCTCAGTTCTCCTATTGCATCTCATCTTTGTACTTGCATTCTTCTTAGAGAAATTCAATTCTTTATTTTTCTTTTATTTATTCTTTTGAAGTCTTCCAAGTGAGTTCCCTGATTGCTGAGCTCCAGGCTACTCTTGTTTTTCTGTCCAAGAGCCCCTGTGACAGCCTCCTTTTATCCTGAAATGGGGTGGAAAGATTCTCTAGACCATCCACGTAGAGGAAGTTAATATTTTTAACTTCAGAGTAATGGCTTGTGATTTGCACAAGGCCTGTATGCTCTTTATTGGGCTCAGATATGGCTTTGAACCCACATATGTGCAGTTTTCTCAATACAGTGTAAAGATTTTCATCTGGGTACCACACAGCCCTCTTCTGATGTGTATGATGCATAGAAAGCTGTACAGAGCCAGTATAGGACTCCATTATTGAATAAACTATCAGTTATTGAAGTATAAAAAGCGTCTTTGTATATTTGACACCTCATAATCATAGTTATGGGAGATTATCCCACATTAATGGGGTATTAGCCAAACAGTGGGATGTTAACCTTAAGGCTGCTCTAGCTATGTCAGTTCTTGAGATATTGAGCTCGGAGTTTGCTCATTTTGTAGCCCTGAATGAGATCTACACAATTGTACCCCATTGGGTATGGGTAACATGAAATATGGCAAAGTTATACCATGTTCAATTTTTGGTATCCATATATATGATTTTCTCAAAATCTGTGTGGAACTTGTTTTCCCCATAACCTTTGTCCTAAATGGGATATGGTAAAATGGATGGCACCATCAGGTATCCCTGATTGTGCTATTTTCAAAATAACCCACTGTATTTATCTCACACTCAAACTTTAGAAGTGGAAAAACCGCTAATGAGGGATAAAGGTATTCATACTTACACCCACTCAAACACCTCAAACAAGCAAATCCACTGTGTGTATCAGCATTCAGTCTCAGCAATCTTCTTTGATGAAGAATGCATACAGCCTTTCGACCTTGTTACAGGCTGGTATTACCCAATACAGTTTGGATACACCATCCCCTAGCTGTATGATCACTCAATACCACCATTACTCTTGTACAGATCCTGTACAGCCGTACAGGACCTGTATTGGCCAGACTCAATTCAATCATCAAATCCTCTCATGAAAATTCTCTTTCTGGATCAGGGCTGGTGATTCTCACATATACCAGCCCCTTTTTCTGCCCCCTGGGGACTTTTACCCCGTTAATCAATTTAGTATATTTATTATTTTAGAATTATTCTTATCCTTATTTTGGGTATTATATTTATTTAGTTTTATGTTAGTCTTAGCCTTTTTTCTTTCTTTTCCTGTACAGTATGAGCTGGGTGGCCATATCCTTTTCAATCCTTCTCTTTCCATTCTGACAGGTTGAAACAGTGGACTTGGACTTGTTTGTGGTTGGCTCTTTTATTATTACTCTTAATCTTTGTTTCTGCTTTTCTTATATTCTTTTATTTAGTAATTCATCTCACAACACTCTTAAGTGTATTCTTTCTTACCATATCCTAAGCCCTCCATAAGGAAGTCCCAGTTAACTGAGTGCCAGGCCCTCTTCACTTAGAAGAGCCCCTGTAACATTAGATTGATCAACTCATATTTTATTCTTTCCTTTAATTAATTAAACTTGACTTCTCTCATTCACCAAACTATGCCTCTTTTATGATCTTATGATTTGTCATGATTATGATTTTTCTCTCATCAATTTTCATCTCATTCATCATATTCATATGAAATTTGATTTTTTCCATTTCTCAATCAGTGCTGACCATCTCATTTTACTTCATTTTTATCTGAAATCAAATTTCTCTTTGTTTGTTTATTCAGGTTTTATCAGGAGTTATTTTTGGGTGATTTACTGGGATTCATTTGGGCTATTGATGCAGCAATTCAGGATTTTGTTTGGATTGGACTGATTAACTTCCGCATTCCTCAAGACAACTGATTTATCCTCAAGAATTGATTTTTTGATTATTGATTGATTTTGATTCCTGAAGATATTGATTTGACTGATTGATTTCTCAAGACGTTGAATTAACATTGAGGACAATAATTGATTGATTGATTGATTATTGGTATTTGATTTGAATGGATTTTTTATATTGGCTGAATTGATTGATTGATTGTTTGATTGAATTTGATTTCACTTCAAGAATGTTGATTGATTCCTCAATATCATCAAGATTTTATTGATTATTTATTTGGCCAAGCTATGATTCCTTTTGTGAAGTATCATCAATTTTTTATTCTTATTTTTCCAACAATGCCAGTTGAGAATAGCCCTCCAGCCAAGAATACTAGATCTCAAAGAAATCCAGCTGTTCTCACTCCTACAGCAGGGGTTCCTCTGGATTGCACCCCATCAGTTCATCAACTGAGTGCAAATTTAGACAGAGGACCACCAACAGAAGGAGTAGCACCCTCCAAAAGAGGGGGAATGAAATCAAGAAGATCAAGGTCTTTCTATGGCCTATTGGGTGGCTACCCAGGCATGTTGGCAGGTGAAAGAGCAATAATAGGGGAAGCTGAAGATCAAAAGGGGGAGGAGTCTGGAGAAATGAAGTGGCAACTGCCTTGGAAGGTGCCCCTGAGGCTTCTGAAGCTGCAAATCAAGCCCATTCTAATCAACCTCTTGTCTCTCAAGCTGAACCAAATTTCCTCAAGATGATGGAGCAGATGACTCAATTCATGGCACAACTCACTCAAGCAGTTGCTCCCATGGACAATTCCAAGGCCCCTGCATTCAAGACTCCATCAATGAAGGAACCTGATTCTTTTGATAGTACTCAAGCTAATAAATTGAGAGGATTCATCCAATCCTGTCAATTGATTTTCCATAATGATCCAGAAACTTTCTTTTCTAACAGGAAGAAAGTTCTGTACTCAACTTCTTTTCTCACTGGTAGAGCTGGCAAATGGATTGAACCCTACCTCTCCAATATTTCCAATGAAGATCCTTCCTACCTCCTCAATAATTTGCAGTTATTTGAAACTCAATTATTCACTCTGTTTGGTGGCCCCAATGAATTCAGGAAAGCTCAAGAGTTGGACAATTTGAGGATGAAGGAAAGTGGTCATGTATCCTTGTACATTGCTGATTTTAGAAGCTTAATGTGAAGAATTGGAGATTGGGGAGAAAGAGCTTATATGCATGTTTATAGAAGAGGACTGGCATCAAGACCTTTGGACCAGTTGGCTTCCTACCCTTGTAATTTTGATACTCTTCAAGAAATCATGGACATTACCCTGGAATTAGATACCAGATACCATGAGAGGCAGAAGGAAAAGGGTAGCCATCAAGAGAAGAAGCCTCCAATCAGTGGATCAAACTCCTCCAAGCCCCCTCAAAGTTCATCATCAAAGAAGCCTTATCACAAGAAGAATAAGAAGGGGAAGAATTTTCCAGTGTCCAAAGACAAGCCTCATGCTGCTCTCCTCAATAAGGACAACAAATTGATTGGTGCTGAAAAGGAGAGGAGGATTAAAGAAGGCTTGTGCAATTATTGTGGTGGAGAGCGCCCATTTGAAAAATGTTTCAAGAGGCCTGAGAACAGGCAAGGTTCATCAAAAGGCTTCCCTAGAAAGCAGGGAAAAGCCTGAGTGGGAATCATGATGTGTTCAATGGTTCTCACTTATTTCCTTTAAGAGCACAATTGTGCACTCTGAATACTAGTGTCAAGAAATCTTTAAAATTACTTATTTTCTCTTCTCTCTCTGATATTTCTAGAGTATTCTCATTGATTCTGGTGCTAGAAACTCTTTTATTACAAAGAATTTTGTTCTCAAGTACTCATTGACCATCTCAGAGCTCCCTGAAAAGATTCCTCTTTTCATTATGGATTACAATTATTCCAATGAATCCACTTCCCTGTTCATCACACATTATACCAAGTGGGCTGTTGTCTAGCCTTCATTCCCAAGCTTTGAATGGGATTTCTTTATCATAGATTCACCCAAGGGAGAAGACCTAATATTGGGCTATGATTTTCTTTACCATTTTAATCCCATTATTGATTGTAAAAATGGATTGATCACCTATGATTCTGGTCATAAGGATTCTAGTGGTATTATTTCTTCTACTAGTAATGGCTTTACCACTGCTGTCAACAGTGTTGCTCTGGTTGGTGAGCTTAAGACACCTTCCCTTCCTCCTTCTGTCCATATCCCTTCCATCTTTCCCTCTCAGTCATTACTTCCATTAAGATATGAAGTCTTCAAAAAGATAAAAGATGTTGGAGAAGATGTCGCTATATCTTCACTTCATCTCTTTCAAGGGGATGTGGACCTTACTCCTTTGTCCTTTCATGCCTCCCTGGAGGAGCAGTGGGATGAGGAGGAAGAGCGAGAAGAGATTGAAACTGTGCTGAAGGTAGTCCCTCCTGCTTATCACAAATATTTGGATGTATTCTCCAAGGTGAAAGCTGAGAAACTTCCTCCACACCGTGCCTGTGATCATCATATTGAACTGGAGGGTCTTCTACCTCCAGTTGGTGTTATCTACTCTTTATCAAAGAATTAGTCAGAAACACTACGTGCCTACATTTCAGAGAATGTAGAGGAAGGTTTCATCAGGCCAAGCTCCTCTTCAACAGGAGCACCTGTCCTTTTTGTTAAGAAAAAGGATGGTGGCCTTTGTTTGTGTGTTGACTACCGCAAACTTAATTCTGTCACTAGGAAGAACAAGTATCCTGTTCCTACGATGAATCAGCTTCTTACCATCTTTAACGGTGCTAATATCTTCTCCAAGATAGATTTTCTGGGTGCATATAACCTCTTGAGAATCAAAGAAGGGGATGAGCACTTAACTGCCTTTATAACCAAATATGGTAGTTATGAGTATTTGGTTATGCCATTTGGCTTAACCAATGCTCCAGCTTCATTCCAAAATCTTGTGAATGATATCTTTGCAGATTATTTGGATGTTTTTGTTGTAGTGTACTTAGATGATATTATGGTCTTCTCTAGGTCTTTGGATGAACATGTTAAACATGTGGCCTCTGTTCTCCAAAGACTGAGAGACAATAATTTGTTTTCTGAAGCCTCAAAGTGTGTATTTCATGCCTCAAGTGTGGAATACTTGGGCTATGTTGGCTCAAGTCATGGCCTCAAGATGGATTCTTCAAAGTTTAACCAATCCTCATTTGGCCTCAGCCCAAGAACATCAATGCCCTCCAATCTTTTCTTGGCTTTGCCAGCTTTTATTGTCATTTCATTAAAAATTATTCCAAAAAAATCTCTTCTCTCACTTCCCTCCTTAAAAAAGATTCTCCCTTTATCTTCAATGAGGAAGCTCTTAGTCAGTTTCAAATACTCAAAGAAGCTTTCACCACTGCTCCTATTCTCTCTCATTTTAATCCTTCTCTACGAACTATTGTAGAGACTGATGCTTCTGATTATGCCTTGGGTTCTGTACTGAGTCAGGTGAATGACTCAGGAAAGCATCCCATTGCATTTGATAGTTGCAAGCTCTTACCAGCTGAACTCAACTATGAAATTCATGACAAGGAACTCCTTGGCATAGTTTGGGCTCTCAAGCGCTGGAGAGCTTTTCTCCTTTCTCTTTCTGATTCCTTTGAGGTCTTGACAGACCATTGTTCTCTTCAGTCTTTTATGTCCTCTAAAGTCCTTACTCATTGTCAAGCCCGTTGGGCTGAATTTCTATCTGAATTCCATTTTATCATCACTTACTGCCCAGGCAGGCTGGCCACTTTACCAGATGCCTTGTCACATTGCGACGACATGTACCCAGAGAGGGGGGTGGATTTCATCAGCAAGAATCCTCAAAATTTTCATCAAGTTCTCAAGCAAAATGAAATTCAATAGTCAAGATTCTTTTCAATAAAAGTTGATATGTTTTCAGATGTAGTTGATCAAATTCAAAGACAAGTATGGCAAGACAAATATTATAAGGAAATCCTCAAGAAATTAGCAAGAGGAGAATCAGTCCCAGACTATTCTCTTGAACCTCAAGCAAAATTATTATTGTTCAAAGATAGAGTAGTCATTCCAAGCAATCATGAAATCCAATTGGAAATTCTTCAAAAGCGTCATGACTCACCATTGGCTGGCCATCCTGGCAAGGAGAAGACCCTCAAGCTCATGAAGAGTGATTTTTATTGGGCTGGCATGAATCAAATCATCAAGGACTATGTGTCCTCATGTCAGAAATGTTCAAGAAACAAGAACATCCACCATAAGAAGTTTGGGCTACTCAAGCCTCTTCAAATTCCATCTGGTCCTTGTAGTTCTTTATCAATGGACTTCATCACTCAATTGCCACTGTAAAACAACTTTGACTAAATCTTAGTAATTGTAGACAGATTCTCAAAGATGGCAATTTTTCTTCCAACTTATGGAACAATCACTGCTCTTGACTTAGCTCAAATATTCATTAATCATGTCTTTTCCAAACACTGTCTTCCATTCAGTATTTTCAGTGATAGAGGTTCTTTATTTGTTTCATCATTCTGGACTCAATTGTGTCAGCAGCTCAAGATATCAAGAGATCTGTCAACTGCCTTCCACCCTGAAACAGATGGACAGACAGAGAGGGTAAATCAGATTCTAGAACAGTATTTTTGGATGTATGTCAGTTACCATCAAGATGACTGGCACACCTGGCTCCCTCTGGCCGAATTTGCCTATAATAATGCAGAACATTCATCAAAAAAACAGTCACCATTTTTCACCATTTATGGAGGAAATCCCAGCTTTGACTCAGTTCACATTTCTTAAGATACACCTGCTGGAAAGTTATCAACAAAACTCCAATCAGTACAGCAAGTTGTCAAAGAAGAATTAGAGTCAGAAATAAAGCATTTTCAGAAGTATGCAGATAGAAACAGAGCTATTCCACCGGATTTCCAGCCTGGGAACAAAGTATGGCTAGCTTCCAAGACCATCAAGACAACAAGACCCACCAAGACACTTTCAGAAAGATGGTTGGGACCCTTTTAAGTTCTCAAGAAGATTGGCAGCCATGCATATCACCTCAAGTTGCCTCAACAATGGAAGTCAGTTCACCCTGTCTTCCATGTGTCCTTGTTTGAACCAGTGAAGCAATAAACTATCCCAAATCGACACCAATTGCCACCACCTCCAGTAATAGTGGAAGAGCAAGAAGAATGGGAAGTGGCTCAGGTTCTGGACTCAAAACTCAAGAGAGGTACATTATGGTATCTAGTGGAGTGGAAAGGATTCAATGAAGACCCAGAAAGAACAACTTGGGAACCAGCTTCCAACCTTACCAACTCCCCAGACCTTGTCAAGGATTTCCACACTTTGTATCCAGACAGGCCTGGCCCAAATGCCTCAAGAGCTTGATTTATGGTGCTTGGTGGGGATTGGAGTTTATGAAAGTAAGTTCCTCTCCTGGAATGCACCTTTAAGGGGGTATTCTACCCAAATATGTTGTAAGAATCACCTTGGCCACTTTGTGAGCACTTGTCAATTTCTTTGGGCAGTTTTAGAAGGCCTTGCAACATCAATACCCTGAATTTGGACCTTTCATCAAGATATGGCCAAATTCCCCTTTTTCTTTTTTATTCTTTTTCCTTCTTTCACAAATTTTATTCCAAATTATGCCATTCAATATTATTCAAGACATTCTTTAACTCAAATTCATTTATGGAAAAGTTTTCTATTCTGTTATGATGCTTGGTGGGGAGTGGAAGTTATGAAAGTAAGTTCCATCTCCTGATATGCATCTCTGAGGGTTCTACTTGTTGTAAAACAACACCTTGGCCACTATGTGAGCATCAAATGTTTGGTTTTATCTTTTCAACAAAAATATGGCCAAAATCAAGCAACTCACCACAAGAAGATCAATCTTCAGAAGTTTTCCTATTTCTATTTCTTTACTCTCTTTTTCTCTCAATTATTTTTCATTTTTATTTTTATTTCATTTTCTTTTACTTGTATGGTTTATTTTTCATTTCTTGTTTCAAAAGCAGCAATCATAACTCCCATATCTTGTTTGGGGAGTCAATTTATTTAATAATCAAGATCAAACACTAGTAATGGTAAACAACAGCTACAGATAATCCTCATCAAAATTTCTTCAAGGCTTCCCTAAACCTAACAACCATGGCATCTTCAAAAGCAACTGCCTCCCTGGCCAAAGCAGCAGTGAGATCCCCTGGAATAGCACTCTTCATAGCCTTATCAGCAAACACCTCCGTCCAAGAATCAACTTCAGAAAATAGAGAGGTGACCACCTTCTTGTTCACCCTTTTCTGATCAGTGAAGTTGCCAGTAATATTCCAGCGGCGACGGGTTTCAAAGATTGATTCAGGTTCTGGAGACATTAGGTCTCTAGAAGTTCTGGCCACTGGCGGTTGGATATTGGTAGAGGTGGAGGCAAGTGTGGACGGCCTGGCTGGGGATCTAATTGGAAGTTGAGGTGGTTGGGGGGACCTGATCACTTTATTATTGGTGGTACTGGCTTGGACTGGGGATTGTGAAGTGGATTGGATTCTTCTTTTCTGGATTGGTGTAGTCATTTCAAGCTCTTCGCCATCAATCTCATCACTGCCTTCAGCATCAGTATCAATTTCATCTTGAACCACCAAATTTCTCTTCAATGTTCCAAGTTTTCCATCTTTTCTGGTGACCAAAATGGGAACCTCTGGGGCCACTCCAATGGTATTTCCTTGGGGGTGAATTGATCCTCCAATGGCTGCTCAGGAACTGCTGGTATTATTCCATTGTTTGACACCTCTCATTCTAGATCCAATCACTGAAGAAGAAGAAAAGAAAACATAGAAGTCAGTAACCCATCAATTTTATGGCCAATCAACTCACAATTGGAGTGACCAGAGGTGGGAGGTTCATCAACAGGAGCTTCCAATCGAAATCTTCCACCCTTCTTGATGCTGCTCCATAATCTTCTGGAATTTTCAGGAAAGTTATAGTGGGCTTTAGAACAATTCCTTTTTCCAAGATTGCAAAATTGACACCTGGTGGACCTAGCAGTAGCAGATTCCACACAAGGAATCCCTTTCCTCTTACAATTGGTGCAGGGTGGTTCAATAACTCTGACAGATTTAAAACCATTATAGGTTTTCTTGATGTCCCAAATCTCTGTAGGGGCCATACTCTCTTCAGAAAGCTCCCTCAAGTTATCAAAAATACCAGGACCATAAGGTACAGAAGGTGGGGAATCAGAGTGATTGGAATCACAAAGGGAAGTCAGCCTTGAACTCATCTTCAAGTCAAAATTTCAAAGTCAAGACCAAGATAATTATGGACAATTGCAAGTCAGCAAGACAACTATGGCAATTTGGAACTGCAAGAATGAGTTGAATCAAAGAAAATAGTAGGGAAAAATCAAGAAAACACTGTTTCATAGGCCAAATTGGCCATTTTCATGCATTTGCGCACTTTTGCGCATTTTGCGCATTTTGGCTTCATTCTTCTTCAAAACATCAAAATCAATGTTTTATTCAATTCTTCAGCAAAATATGCCATTTTGACCATATTGGCATATTTGCGCATTTTTGCGCATTTGGCGTCGTTTCTCTTCAAAACCTTCAGAAACCCATTTTTATTCAATTATTCACCAAATATGCCACTTTAATGATATGGGCATATTTTCATATTTATGGCTATTTCAACTTCAAATCATATGAAAAAGGCAAAAACACCAATTTCAATCAAAAATCATCAAAACTTCATTATCTTGCATTTGCACACTTTTGCGCATTTTGCGCATTTTGGCCATTTTAACCAAAAAAACCCATAAAACAACAATTTTGGGGAATAATTTGAGGACTTCTGAAATGGTCCAAGCAAGAAAAAAAAGGACAATTTGGCCCAATCTCCAAATGAAGACAAAATTGATGGAATAGCAGTGGGTTCTTAGGACATGGACCTGAAATCACTTTTTATCATGAGCCATGAGGACTCAAGACAAAATGAGTGCAGAACTCTGCAATGAGAAGAAGATAGCAGAAATAGCAGAAAAAATTGATGAAGTGAAGACAGTTATGAAGTGAAGAAGAATCAGAATCAATACAAAGAAGAAGGACCTACAAGTTATGAAGCTGAAAGGGGTTGAAATTATGATTTATGAAGAGGAACTTTCAGAGATGAAAATTGGGAATTGGGGGGAAGAACAAATCAGTCGATCTTATCAAGAGTCATTACTTTCATGGTGCTCAGAGCTCACCACTTTCAAGAGGCGGATAATGTCACAGCCATGGAGACAGGCAGGGTATTACCACTCATTACTAATGGAGAATCTTCCAACACCTAATCAGCAAGGGGTTTCATGGAAAATTCACCAAATACAGTTCCAATCCTCAATACAGCTCAATACAGGCAAAACCCAAATACAGGATTCACCAAATACAGGCCTGTCCTCAATACAGGCACAAATACCTGTATTGATTCAAATAACTGTATTGGATACACCAATACAGTTTCACATCTCAAATACAGGTTCCTCAATCATACAGTCATGGTTTCTCAACACTCAAGCTCCAGGCTGGCACTTTTTCACATATACCAGCCCCCTTTCACCCACCTGGGGGTTTTTCCCCCAGTTAATTAAAATATTGGATTTATTATTTAATATTATTTTATTTCTCATTAAGAAATATTATTTTATTATTTATTAAGTTAGTCTTTGTCTTCCCTCACCTGTTCAGTAGAGTCCTGGTGACCATATCCTTCATTAATCCTTTTCTCTTTTCTGAACAGGTTGAAACAGTGGTACAGGAGTATTTGTGGTTGGCTCTTTATTATTGCTTTTGTTTTTCTCTCATATCTTTCATGCTTATTATTTTATGACTAGGAATTTATCCTCTTATTTCATTACTCTTATCCATTGAGTATTTTATTCTGAGCCCTCCATAAGTAGGTCTGTTCACTGAGTGCCAGGCCCTCTTCATTTAGAAGAGCCCCTGTGACAGTATTCTACCCAAATGTTGCTGTAAGCATCATCTTGGCCACTTTGTGAGCACTTGTAAATTCTTCGGACAGATTCAGAAGGCCTTGTAACATCAATACCCTCAAATTTGACCCTTTCTTCATGATATGGCCTAATTCCTTCTTCTTTTCTTTTTTATTCCTTTCCAACTTGTGCTGGTCACATTTATTCAAGACATTCATTATTTCAAAGTCAATTATGTAAAAGCTATATGTTTATGGTGATTTGTGGGGGTGGAAGTTATGAAAGTAAGTTCCATCTCCTGGTATGCATCCCTGAGGGTTCTACTTCTTGTAAAACATCACCTTGGCCACTCTGTGAGCATCAAATGCTTGTTTTTTATCTTTCAGACAATTCTTGTCCAAAATCAAGCAACTCACCACAAGAAGGACAACCTTAGGAATTTCTTTATTTCTTTTTCTTTACTCTCATTTTCTTTCTTTATTTACTTGTATATTTCTTTTTATTACTTTTTTAAGCAGCAGCATCCCCTCCCAAATCATGTATTGGGAGGTTCCATTTATTTTTATTTTTTATTTTAGTATTTTATAAGAGTGGGGAGAGAAGTCAAACCAAACACAAACAAGGACAAGGAAACTAGTTATCTCAACCCAAATGATCAAAAGTTTTCTGGAAATTATTAATAAACTCATCTCCATACCAGGCACATTTTGCAGCCATCTCCTCAGAAGCAGTCCCTGGAATATTCCTATCATTAGCATACATAATCACCTCCCTAATATTTCTCTCAACCCTCCTCAATAACCTGGCCACAGCATCCTGATTTTCACTCTCTGTATTTGGATCTTCTCTGGTAACTTGGATAGGCCAGCGATCCCTGTGCTAAAAAGCTTGAGCAGCAGGAAAGGGAAAAGGAGAAAGTTCTTCCCTTCTTCTACTGGTACTGGCCACAGGTTGGATTTGTTGTGAGGTGACTATGGGTGAGTTTCTAGGCTGTTGGATGGGGGATGGTCTTACTGCTGGATTCAAGGCAGGCCTGGTGTTGGAAGAGTGTGGTGAAGCAGGAGGAATGGTAGCAAGAGTGGGTTGGAAATTTCTGGGGGTACTGCAGATGATTTGACTTTGAAATCTCTTGGCAGGAGGCTGGGAAGAAGAAGTATTGGACAGATGACCAGCAGAATTAGGAACCACCTCAACCTCTTCACCATCCAACTCATCACTATGTTAAGCATCCGGATCAGGTGGGGAATTGGAGATTTGTCTTATTCACTTCACTATGCCTTCAGTATTGATCCTGTAAATTGGAACTTCTGAGCTGGAGTATATTGGCCTACCACCAACTGGGATGGGCCCTCCAACATTAGTCCACCTGGCCACATCCCTCTGCCTGGAACCAGTCACTTAATCAAGATATCAGTATCCATTTCAAGCAAGAAAATCATTTCACTCACAAGCAGAATACCCTGAAGTACCATCAAGAGTAGGGGCCTCAGAAACTAGGAACTCTTTTTCAAAAGGCCCACCTTTCTTACTCCACAAAAATCTCCTGACATTTTAAGCTTGCTTCCCAGTACAGCGACATGGCTTCTTCCCAATAAAGCAGTAGTGGCATTTTGAAGATCTGGGATTGTAATTTTCAAAACAATCCTTCCCCTTTTCCAAACATTCAGTACAAGCAGGATCAAGAACTTCAACTTCCTTGTAACCATCTTCAGTTTGGGTGGGATCAAATTGACCGGAAGAAGCCATTGCCAGTGAAGAAAATTGACTGAAAATTCCAGAAACATGAAGGACAGATGGTGGCAGCGCAGAAGGGGAAGATTCAGTGGGTTCAGTCAGTTTGGAACTCATGACTAAGGAATATGCAAGCAGAAGATTCAAGGAGTTAGAATTGAATCACTTCAAGCCTGAAAAGAAATGATGACCTGAAGGAAGTAGGGCTATAACTCAATGATGGCCCCCCCTCAAAGTCCCTAAGGTTGTGAGTCAAGGTCCCTTTTGTCTTGAATTCACAACCCAGGACCTCCCCTGAAACTTTGGGGAGGTCAGAATCTTGATGGTCCTGGACCCTTCTAATGGGCCCAGGCTATGTAGGTGAAGAATTGGGCCATGGAACTCCTGGAGCCCCAGCAAAATTGGGCTCTGGGAGTCTCCAATGGCCCCCACCGCCCATGGACCATGGCATACAGCCCGTGGGGCATAGGACCTCAAAATCACCCAAGACCCAAAATGGGCCAAAAAATGCCCTGAAGCCATAAAAACAAAAATCACCATAAGAAGGGCCAAGACCCAAATTCAATGGTAGGGCCAAAGGGACGCCAAATCCACAATTTGAGGCATCTTCAGGGGCATGGGGACAAGACCACCCCTTGAAGACTTTTGAGGGAATTCCAATCAGGGGAAGAAGGGCCAAAAATTAAGTTGGCCCATTCACAATGAGGTATATGATCATGTACTCATTGGCCATAAAAGTATGAGCAGAAGAGTTCTGTAGCACTCATTTTTGGGATGCAACGCAAGGGCCATGCCTTGAAAGGAAGGAAATGACTGAATCCAAAAAGAAGCATATTTCAAAGTTGAAAGCACTTACTCAAGTTAACAGAAGGGGGAAGATAATTCAAATCAAGTATGACAGTGAAGAAATGAAGAGGGGATTTTCAGGATAATGGTCGAGAGGAAAATATAATTCAAAAGCAATTTTTTTGAAAAAAATGGAGGGATATTGAGATTCCACTCAACAGTGTCAGGGTATTATGGTGTTCAAGAGCCCACCAGCTTCAAGAGGGGGATACTGTAGTAACCACTAATGAGGGGTTAGGGTATTCATACTTATACCCACTCAAACACCTCAAACCAGAAAATCCACTGTGTGTATCAGAATTCAGTTTCAGCAATCTTCTTTGCTGAAGCATGCATACAGCCTGTCAACCTTGTTACAGGCTGGGATTACCCAATACAGTTTGGATACACCATCCCCAAGCTTTATGATCACGCAATACCACCATTACTCTTGTACAGATCCTGTACAGCCATACAGGACCTGTATTGGCCAGACTCAATTCAATCATCAAATCTCCTCATGAAAATTCTCTCTCTGGATCAGGAATGGTGATTCTCACATATAGCAGCCCCTTTTTCTCCCCCCTGGGGACTTTTCCCCAGTTAATTAATTTAGTATATTTATTATTTTAGAATTATTCTTATCCTTCTTTCGGGTATTATAATTATTTGATTTTAAGTTAGTCTTAGCCTTTTTTCTTTCTTTGCCTGTACAGTATGAGCTGGGTGGCCATATCTGTATTAACCCTCCTCTTTCCATTCTGACAGGTCAAAACAGTGGACTTGGACTTGTTTGTGGTTTGCTCTTTTATTCTTACTCCTATTCTTTGTTTCTGCTTTTCTTATATTCTTTTATTTAGTAATTTATCTCATAACACTCTTAAGTGTATTCTTTCTTACCATATCCTGAGCCCTCCATAAGTAAGCCCAGTTTACTGAGTGCCAGGCCCTCTTAACTTAGACAAGTCCCTGTGACAAGAAGTTATATGAGAGGTGAATATCTTATTCACCCTTACTCAACCTTATTTTGGCCATAACTTCTGAAGTTTTGGTTCTAGCTCAGTCTTTCTAGTACCATTAGATACCCCTCACATAGAGCTTTGAGTTGAATAACCATTTTCTTGCGTTAAGTGTCTTCCTATGGATTTCAGATGAGAAGTGAAAATTAAAGTTTATTCTCAGCAACGACTTTGAGAAGGAATAAATTTGTTATTCTTTGTCCTGTGATTATGGGACTTTTATATTTGCAACCAGGTGAGCTTCCTCTTTTTTTGATAACTTTTGAGCTGGTTTGGCTCAGCTCCATGTTTTGGTGGTATTTTTCTCTACCATTGGTTAATGGTATTTGGCTGTCATGCTTGTGCTCTGGTTTTGAGTCACAGGCTGACAGAAACAAAGATATTCAAGGGCCTTTAATCAATAATAAAAGATGAGAAATAAATTCTTTTTTATAACACTAAGTTGTGTTATTATGGATTTCTCCAAGAAATTACTAATATTTAGATCAATAAGCTGAAACAATCATCAAAAGCTTTAAATTTAGACCAATGTGTTGATATAAATCACAATAGTGATAATAGGATCTGACTAAACTTAATAGAGCTTAATTTCTTATGTATTTTCATCAAAAACTATAATTAATAATTAACTTCATTGAGATTTTAATTTAATGGTGCTTAAGAATTTTTTCAAATTCTGTTATATCTTCTTATTACTAAGTGTAAATAACAAATTGTATTGAATATTCAAAGTAGAATAGCCTTTTTCTTAATTATTGGATTTTCCCCAGAAAAAAAAATATTTATTGTGGAAAATCCTTCCATACTATTCAAGAATACCTCTCACCTACATCCTATCTATTTTCATGTATCAGAATATTTCTTATGGAGATAGGTGTAATTCGCAATTGAATTTGAATTATTTTGGAAGTTTTCATGCATACAGATTCAATCTTGTTTGAATAAGGATAACTTTAAGCCTATTGAATAAAACTGGGTCTCCATTAGGATAATATTCAATTATTGACATTAACTCTTACCTTTTTTTTAAAAATTCTGTATATTTTAAAGGACTCTTTTATTCTAAATCCTTGTATAGTTTGGAATCCAATTTTGGTAAAAAAGGAAAATCCTTTAGATAATTGATTTGACCAGAATTGAAATATTTTTCTTAATTATCATTTTGTTAGCCAAATATATCTTATCCTTCAAGAACTTTCACCATTAAAGCTAGTAAAGACACTTTGGCCAGAAATTGGATATTGATATAAATAAACCCACCTAGAGGAATTCACGTGGTGTTTGGTTTATTTGAAAATTCGATATTCCTATAGATAAAACCCAGGGGAAATCAAGTGAGATTTGTTTACGATAGGGAGGCAATTGTTTTCGGAAGGAATTACAATGAATATTCTCTTTCTAATACAAGATAATGAGAGGATTTGAAACCCCGTGGTTAGAACCCCATTATTTCTAGCCTCCCCCACGTTACCCTGAAAATTATCTTTCAGATTCACTCACTACCAGAACTTACTTCATTTGGGCTGAACTGAATATCTTAAATAATATATAAATGACATTTTTCAATTTTTTAGAAATTGAAATTGACTCAAAATATTATCATAAGAAAATTCTCTCCATGCAGTCTTATGGAAGGCTTTACGAAGCTAAAACTTGAGCTATTCTAAATTAATATGAAGTTGGTCTTAGCACCTGATCAGAATAGTCTCAGATTTTTTTTTCAAGGCAAGAAAAGTCTCGAGATATTTTTTCGAAGGACTTCTGTTAACTGAATCTTATAAACCTTTGTTCCATTTCCATAAAAAAACTTAATTTCGGAGAGAGTAAATTTGACTGTATTTGAGGACTCTAGTTAAGTAAATATATATATTGTGAGCTACTCAAAAAATCAGCCTTTCAGTTTTGACATCATCTCAGGCACTACGGCGACTCTAAAATTGAATTTCATAATTCAACTTAGAGGAAGTCAAATTGGTTTAGTTTCCGAGATAAGAATTTCTTTTTTTCCATTTTTTGTAAAAGAGATGATTTTTTCAAAAATAAACTGGATAAATTCCCATTCAAAAAACGACAACGGAAGGATTCGAACCCCCGCGGGTGAAACCCAATTATTGGTAGGCATGAAGCATAGCAAATAACCGCCTTACCACCACTGGAGGAAAAAGGTTGACCCCCCAGATGTCGGGTCGCGCGGTCTCTTTCAGTGACCCCTTATGGATGCCCAAATTGATTTTTGGTAGCTGAACAAAGACGTTCAGTCCAATTTCTTTTTTCCTTTATACTTTCTCATTGAACGTCAACAAACTCCTTTCATCAAGATCAGAAATCAGCCGAATCACTCATGTCCTTTCTTAAAAATGAATGGTTTTTTGAAGAGAGTTTTCCTTTGGAAATAAACCTTTTCTTTTATTAAGTACTTGGTGAAGTTATTAATTTCAGATCTTTAATCATCACACTATCTCAGAAACCATAAACTTAATTCACCCTTCTTTCTAACATTCTTCCAATTTCACCTCATATTTTGTTTAAATAATGAATATGGCAGGTTATGGTTATAACCCTTTTTCAACTGGAAACTCTCGCGACATCGAAATAACAAACCTTCAAAATTTAATTTCTTCCAGGGATGAAGTCATCAATTCGCTCTTGCAAAAAGTAGAAGCTCTTGAGGTCAAGTCAAGTGCTAATATTCATAGGAAGAATTCCCAAAAAGGTGAAAAAAAAAACAACGAAAAAGTCAAAAATTACTCCATCCAAGAAATCCACCATAAAAGCCAAAGAAAAAAATCCCTCTCCAACAAATCACCATAGCAAAAGACCATCAGCATCCACTCCACCAATTAAGCGTAGTCCAGTTCAAATGCTAATGTGTGAGGTACCAGAAGACTTTATTCATACAAAAGTAAGTGTTATTCAAGTTATGAAGTACTAAATGACTTACTTGTTGAAATTTTTACCATGCAGGAGGCGCTTTATGCCCACATCAGACTCTTGTGGGGTATGCTTGAAAAAGACTCACTTCCACCATCACCAGATCGCTTGCTTCTAAAAGAGTTTTATGGACGTTTTTCTAATAATGAACAAGTTGTGAATGTCGCGCAGAGTAATACAGGAGCTAACCTTATTAGTGAAAAAGAAGTCAAGACACTTCGTGATGCACGTGCTGGACGTATCAAAGTTGGAAAGCATATCATTCACCTTGAAGAATTTTACATTCTTTATATCCATTCAATGCTTGCAAAGCTCGGGATTCGTCTTTGGGCACCAGATCTTGAGGAAGCTCCAGATTCTTTATACAATGAAGCTTGTCGGACAGCAGCTCTTATGACGTTTAGGCAGGTTTCAAGTAGTGGAGCTTATAAATATATAAGAGCTTCATTGGCTTACTGCAACAACCTCCAATTGCTGAAAATGGCATATGACCATTTTGTTCATTATTTGATGGCTGAAGTTCATAAGGTAGAAAACAAAGAGGCTGGAAAGACAGTTCGTGATAAGGATAAGAGGGTTGTGCAGAAACGGAGGCAGAGAGTAAGTAATTCGCTCAAATTATTCAAGGCGTATAAATTTGGAGCTTAACAACTATTAAATTTGAACCAGCTTCGTACTAGACGTTACAAATTTGCAATAGCAAGCAATTTTCCTAAGCGATACCTGAAAGTATTGGAGGATGTGAATGCTCACAGTGATGACGAGTTTGATTTGATATTAGAAGTCTATGTCATTAAAAACCTACCATATCGCTCAGAGAGTGCAAATTCGTTTTTTCGAAATTTGGACAACAAAATGAAGCAAGCCAATAAGCTTGCACGTCAAAAGAGTCAAAAATATCCACAATGTCAACCATCCAAACCAATTTTTTCTGAAATCGGTAAAGCCCCATTTGGAATGCCAGTTGATTTTTATACTCCAGAATGGTTCAATAATCAAGATTATACCATACGATCCTTGGTTGCAAAAACAAGAAGTGTTGCATTCATTCCAATCCAAGATCTTTCTAACGATTTGAAGCCTAATGAAGATGAAAAAATCAGCGATAAAGCTTTCAATAAAAAGTACTGGGCTTCAGTGACCAGACCGTATGACTTTTATCATGAGGTTATCCATAGTAGTGACGAGGAAGAGAGCAATGATGAAAACTCAAATGAGTTCTCTGATGGTGATGTTGTTGAGCCTCAGAATTGCAACGATGACAGCGATGAAGAGGATACCAAAAGTGAAGATTCGGAGGAAATTCAAAATAAGGGAAAATCCAAATGGACTCCTGATTTTGATGAGGAAATGGAAGATGCTTTTCAAGAAAACAATAAGGCATATGGAAAACACTCATTCGATGATGGATTTGGGCCACAGGTTTGGGGTTGAATTTTTACTTACAATTTATTACATATAGCTTTTCTTAATGATACACAGTTTGTAAATAAATTAACTTTTTCTTTAATCAAGATTTTTGTGTTGCAATGATTTTGTTTACCTATGTATTTTTATAAATCTGCTTGATAAACAGTTTTGTACATTTTCTCTTGTGTTTGACATGTAATTCGTGTGATGAGATTCTTTTGACTTATAATGTTAATGTACTTGAATCTTGATAGATACACAGAGATTTTCTCTGTTTCATCATTGTTTTCAAATTTTCATATCTTTTTGTGGAAATATATCAGCTGCTCTTCCTGTTAAAGCTTACAAACATAATGAGTTTGATGAGGCTATAGAACCCGAATAAATCACAGTTGTCACAATTTCTAAAATTCATTTTGAAATTACTTTACTAGTTTCTTTTTAAAAATTCAGTTTTTCAAACCACAAATAAGGGCAAAAGCATGATTTAATCCATAAAAAAACAACCGAACGTAAGCATAAAACCATTCAAAACAGCTACAAGAAAAAATTAGCATAGTTTTTTCAATCAAAATTAAACATCATCCAAAATTTGGAACTTGCTCATTGGACAGTGGAGAGTGGCCTTCCTTTATCAAACGTACCAACATAGTCGGCTCCTTGACCCCCAAACTCCATGCTGGTAGCTGCCGATATGCACACAAGCCTACTACTTGATTACCCTGGATTACTTCTATATTAATTATTTTTCGTAGTTGATTTATGGCCAGGCTGTCAAAGATACTACATATTAATTTATTCTTTGTTGGTGAGTATTCAATTTTTTTCATATTTCCAACAAGTATGAAACTATTCTTTGAAGGTTCCCAAACAGTTTTTAAAATATGGTTGACTGATCCGTATCTTAAAATACCATCATTTGTTTTGTACTTTATAATATTGTTTGGTGGCTTCGCTGAAACATTGAAGGTATGCAATCCATTATTACATTGCAAGGTTTTGATTTCTTTTGCATGGTTGGGAAAAACTTTTGCTCCTTCGGGATGGGGTATTTGCATATGATCACGAATTTTTGAGTCAGACATCTGCAAATAAGAAAGCAGCTTGAGATAGGTTTCTCGGTCAAGTGAAAAATCCATTTCAGGATCAGAAGAAGGCTTTGGATTTTCTTTGGTTAAGGAACTCTTTGCAGTTAATCTTTGCCACTGGCAAAAGCGATTCATTATGGTCAGACCAAATTTGTCTAAATGAAGAAATAGACCCTCATTGTCAAAATATTAAATCAAATATCAAATGAGTCGAAATTATTTCTTACCAGCTTTTCCATTGTTCTTGAATTTTTGAAGAAAACCATTCAATCGTTCACCTGAATGTTCAGAGATAGACCTTAGGGGACCCCACCACAATAATTGTGTCTTGACATGTAATGCATAATGATGGTTAGGCTTGATTTTGCAGTTTGAAAAAAGTACCTCGGATGTCTTACAATAAGTCTTGTAATGATGTAAGAAAGACTTGCAATCGTCTTGAGTAATCGATTGGTAAATCAGAATGTTGGTACAAGTAACCAAAGCACAAAGATTTTTCAAGAGGAGCCAATTTGATGGTAATGTAGATTCAATGGAGTCAAAATCGCCAAGAAACACATCCAATGAAACTAATGGTAAATAAATAGAGAAAAGAGATTTCCACTCGCTTGCTTTCATCTTTCCTGTCTTTGGAGCTCCAGCGTTAGATGGAATTCTTGTAATTCCTGTTGGTACAATCACCTCTTCAAATAATGATTGGAATTTCTTGACTTGTTCACTCGATAAACCTTCTATTTTCTTGCTGTGTTCATCGATAATCATCTCATCATCATTTTCATCTGAACTGCTTTCTTGATGGCTTTCATTTGTATCTGTTTCTTGCTGGGGTTTACCAGATTTTCCAAAGCTCCATTGCCATCGTCTGAAGAAATGATTCTGAAGGATGCCTTCATACCACATATGCATCACACCAAGAGAAACGTGATTGACAGGATCCCAGTAGGGTAGTCGGTGAAGTTCTGACCAGCGAACTCCTGCTCTCTTTAAAATCCTGTCACGTTCAGCTTGATTCTGGGCTTGTTTGAATGAGTATGCATAATCCTTGACAATTCGTGATTGACGAAGGCGGCCAATTTCCAAATTTTTAATATTGTTCTTGTTGCAATCACACCAAGTGCAAAAGCAGGTTGCCGAGTGTGAAGCATACCCAGCTACCTTGTGCGTGGCAACCAAATCTCCAATCAAGCACCCCAGCTTAATGACTACCTTTCGACCATTTGGATACCTTGGTGTTGGAATGTTGATTCCTGCACTCAGAGGCATGATTTCTTCAACAAATAAGGAGAGTACATTGTTAATTGTTACCATGTTTGGTTGGTTGGGTGCAGGGATTATTGCAGAAAGAAACGTATTCTGAAGCTTCCATCGCTTTGTGGCTGGAAGATTAAGACAGTTGAGTGCAAGGACGCCGAGTGAGACTTGCTTTCCACCAAGCTTCTTTGCCATTGGGTTGAACCAATCAACAAATAAGCTGAAGGACAAGGGCATAGCTGAGGCTTGAGCTGTTTGTGAAGGTGGGTAGAGGTTTTTCCAAGATGGTGACTGCTGATAATCAGAGATCGAATTGGTTTCAACTTGTACCTTTTGTCTCCATTCATCAATTGACTCTTCAACCTGTGGTATAAACCACATCAGCCAGTTGACAAAATCTTGTGTAATGTATGTTAAGAATGGTGTGCGATCTTTCAAAGACTTTGGTGGAGTTTGAAGGGAATGTAAATGGCCTTGAACATAAGAGGTAGGCTTGATGTATAAGGGAATAAAAAGTGATTCTCCGCAGGGTGAGGAATGAGGAAAATCTTGGTATCCACAATCAAAAGGAGAGGTGTCAATGTCATAAACTGAGTAGCAGGTTGGGCAGCATACATGCTTATTAAATTGAGGAGTAACATCAAGCTTTCTGAGAATCGTTCGTACATCCTTTGGAATTTCATTTTTGAAGATTGAGGAGTAATTGTCAGCTTGAAAGAATGTGACAATTTGGACTAGGTATTCTCTTGCAACTCGGCATTTTTCACGGCTGACTCCAACGCTAAGGTATAACCATGCTATGAATTGTAAAACAAGGGCTTAAAGCAAAGTGTCAGTATTGAAATGTGGTAGGATAATAAAAGAACCTTACTTATAAATTCAGAGGTGGGTCGCTTAGAATGAGAAGGTGATTCATGAGTTTCTGAAGTTTCAGGTGAAATTATGGAGTTGTTGTCTGATATCTCTTCTAACACAATTTCAGAAAGGCGGGAGGAATTATCTTGGTCTTGCAAATAAGCTGCAGCCCAATGTCGATTACGAGTGCTTTTTGAAACAAACAGTCCTTGATTCTGTTTACCATTTTCGTCGGTGAATTGATAATTGATACATTTTGGGCATGTGCAGACCTCCATCTAAAAATGTTTGTTCATATAAAATATAAATTATGATAGAAAATGAAAGATAAATAATTCAGAACATTTTCATTTAAAAAAAACGTAAAAATAAGTCTGAATTGTACCAATAGAGAGCGGTGCTTACCTGAGCTGCACACTTGTGCATGGGATGGTTATTGATTATATGAGGTTGATTCGAGTAATTTTGGAAGCTGAGTTTTTTAAAAAAAGAAAAGATTTTGTCTTTCGTTGAGCTATCAAAAGTTAAGTTGGCAAGAGTCACAAAGCTGACCCCTCAATAGGGGGTCAGGGGGTCACTTGAAGAGACTGCGCGACCCGACATCTGGGGGGTCAACCATTTTCCCCCACTCGGCCACGTTGCCTTAAAATAGATCCATTTTAATTAATTTACAAACTGAAGTGATTTTCTATTGCATTAATTTCTCACTATATTTCTAACTTTTCTCTTGATATTGAGCTATATAACCGTGAAAGCCTCCTATTGATACATAATTTTGGAATACTTGTGAAACTACGCACTATCTTTATTAAATTATTTCTATTTCATCAATCTTTCAACATCTCCTAAGACAAAAAAGAAATCTCCTTCATGGTTATTTTTCCTCGTCATCACTCTTGACATTTCCTCCATTAACAGATGACAACCACCTTTTTTTTCTTCCTAAATGATTCTTATGGACTTATCTTCTATTTCCTCTGAGTAATAGTTATTTTATTTTATCTCCAATACATTGAGTTATTGAATTGTTGAAGTTTAGTGAAGAGATTTATAGTAATTTATTTTTTATACATGTCAGTTTCTAAAATATTCTATTTGATTTCAGCACACAAATGCGCTACTAGGACACAGTAATCTCTGAGCTATAATATATTTCAAAGATTTTCTCTAAATGTTTAGTTTTCAAAAAAAATAATAATAAAACAATTAATACTCCCAACTAGAAAACAAAAAATATGATTGATTAAATAAAACCAGATTATAAAGAATCTATTATTAATAAAATCTCAATATAGTTTAAATTAAAACACGCATAAAAATAATTTCTTTTTAGAAAATATTTTATATTATTTTTCATTCTGAAACTTTATCCAAAATTCTTGTTTCTAAACTAAGCTTTCTGAGAGCTAACAGAGTTTCTTGTTCTAATTCTGAATTTCATGAGCCTCATCTTGAGCAGATACCAATAGATAATCATGGTAGCATTCAGATTTTTCACAGGTGAAAAACCTTTAAAAAATCATAATAAGCTTCTTTCATAAGCTATATGCAGAGCTTACTGCTTTAATTCTCTTGATTATATGAAACTATTCCAAAAATATCTTCAAGATAAATCATCAATATAGTTTTGAGCTTTTGTTGATAAAGCTTCAAACTTATATTATTATTATTTATTTCACTACCAATATCCATCCTTATTGAAGAAACGAGGAAAAAGCTCAAGAGAAAGTTTTATTCCATAATACTGAAATTAAGTTAAGAATACCACTACGTTCTCCAAAAATTTAGTTGATTGAAAAATTAAAACTTTCATTATCTCTGTGAATACTTATTAATATTAATTTCAACTAGGAATCTTTTTTCACTAAATCATTTTTTGTGGTTTGAATAATTACTAAGGAATTTTTTTCCAAATCTTTTGAAAAAAAACGATATATAGTCTAATTAAAGAAAATCAAAAGGTATAACCAAGAAATAATTTTCAGAATAATCTTCTTATTGCCCTTGTCGGAAATGTTGATTTAAAATTGATCTTTGTTTTGTCTGCTTTCCTTATTTATAGGTAAAAAAAGGTTACAAAAAAGGTTCCATTGGATAGTTTCAGGATTGAATATTTTAAAAAAGATATGCTTCAGCTTTGGGTATCTCCTTTTAAAGAGGATTTTGATTATTGATTGGCTCATAGATTCTTTAGGAGAGGAGAAAGGTCGTCTTTTGCCCAGATTTAATAATGAAAAATCTCATAAGACCCATTTCCCTCTTTTTTTGACACAAAGATAATTTAAAGCTTTCCCAAGTAGAATTTATTTCTGAAGATCATTTTCAATTTTCCAAAAAAGAATACTCTTTTTCAGATAAGAAGAGGGTTTGAAGCTTTTTGCATAATATTTTTCTCCCAAAGTGGTTTTTAAAATTAATAAATCAATGATATTATCAAAACAATATATTCTCTTGAGCTGCTTTACCAAGAAAAGTTCATAAATTTAATACTAAATGTATATATTGATTTTTTAGCTTTATGTAACCCCCTATGTATATTTACAAAAAATGAAAAACCCGAAATATTTGACTATCAAAGTTATAAATCAATTGAGACCTCATGTTGATTTAAAGACAATGAACTCAACCTTTGAAAATCTGAATTAGAATCAATAAGTGAATCAAGCACCTTTAAGAATGATTAGTATATGCATTTTGACTCAAACACTAGATATAGGTTGGCTATTTGAGCTTTGAAATTGAATTGCATATTGATAAGCTTCTTTTAAATTTAAATTTTATTTTATATTGAGATATTAGCATAAGATGAAAGCTAAAGGCTCATAAAAAGCTTTCATTTCACACACAACCTTCATAAGATTGTCCAAAGCTAAAAACTCCACTCCATCCATATTCAAGAAATTTGGTACCCTGTAACCTTTTTTCCAAAATCCCTTTTCCCCCTTCTTTATATCCCATCATTCTCTTTTATCAAAGTTTCACCTAAATTCAAGTTTTGATTATTCCAAGTCAAATACTGAGTCTTCAAAATTCCCCACAAAAAGCCTGTGGTGTAATTTCTAGTAAAATTGATAAAATTGAGAAAAAAATTATTAATTTTTGCATTTAAAGATATTAAAAAGATGTATATTTATTATTTCTCATGCCCAAATTGTTTTTGTTCGGAGTGAAATCACATAATAAAGGGATTAAGATACCTTTTTGTGAAAAAATTGATTTTATTCCAAGAAGAATTTGGTTCCTTTGTCATCCATGTCTCCAGTTTAGCTCATTGAGCACCTCCATGGGTTACCCTCAGGCTTAAAAAAAGAATTTTTGTTTCTCTTTTTTCCAATGTTTATCTTTAGACTCAAGATAAATTATTAGATATTTTTAAGAGTCTAATATATTAGCGATAAATTCAACCACAAGGGTTTTAATTCATTCAAAAAATCTACAAAACCATGATATTGAATAATCTTGCTATTTGAAGTAGTATTGTAGCTTCAATTGTTTTATTATTAATCTTTTATCCGTTCCGTATCTTTCAAAATCACAACTAAATGGCCAAAAACCTATTCAAAGTACTTTGAAGGTATTTTTCAAAGTATTGGTGAGTTTATTTGATTAATTCTGAAATTTAGTTTTTCAAATTCCAAACTTTTCTGTCAGAATTAAACACAATTATTATCCGAAATTGGGCACATTTTTTTATTTGAAATTTTAATCTTCAAATACCTATTCTAATCCATTATAGTATAAAATTACTTCTTATAATTATCTTACTAGTAATATATAAAAATTCGGAGAAATAACCATTAAGCTTCTTATGTGCTTTTGGTTAAAATAATATTTCATTATATTTCCCATAATAAAGGCTGAATTATTCTTGATGAATCATAATATTATGAAGATATTCATAGAACAATCTTACACGAAGGATAAATTTCTACCTCAACACAATATCTTTAAATTAAATAAATCCTTTCAAGCTATGTTATTCATGGTTTACCTTGATTTTTACTTGGGAACATTGAGATTTATTGAAATTAGAGTTCCTATTTTGATATCTGGGGACAAACAAAAGGCGTTTTGAGCAGGAATCCTATTATTCAGACATACGTTTTGTTGGATTAAGAATCACATGGCTGTATAGGCACTATAATTTGAACCATTAGATAAATTATTATCTGAATATCTTTTTATATTAAGATAAAATTCATGCTGGTTATTCCTCACTTTGTATAAAAATAAGGTCAAACAAGGAGCTCCACTAGCTCTTTGTAAATTTGTAAAATTTTTCCGGACTCAGGAGTCAGAAGACTCATATAATAGCTAGGAATTTGGAATATTCCCAGAAGGAATTCAGACAATTACTATTTTTCTAACTTATAATTTGCCTTATTTTTTTGATTTTTTCTTGATAAAAATCTGGTCCATTTGAATCTTAATAGAAGAAAGTTATAGGAATTCATAGGAAGTCCATCCACTTATGGAGAGAAAACAATATCTCTTTTAAGAAAAGAGGGCTATCCATTGGAGAAAAATTCTAGAATACAGGGAAGCTTTGCAGAATTTTATATATCATTTTTTCACCTCAAAGGGTAGCATCCTTTTTGGTATCATCCCCCACACCACTTTTTTGAATAGCATTTGGGATAAATTTTTTTGAATAAAATATATCAAAATCAGTCTTTTATTTCTATTCTCTCAATCAGGATTTGAGCTGTTTTTAACAAACCTCATCCAAAATTACAGGAACAAATTAAGCCAAAGTATGGTTTTCTGGGTTTCATTTTGGAACCAGAGGAGGTAATATGATGGAAATTCTACCAAAGAAATACAATCGCTGAATATTCCATAAATCAAACACCCAATGTAACTATGGTATTTATAAAATCAAAATATTCTTATTGGTGACGAAGCTCCCTTATCTTTTTGAAACCTTTTTTGTCGGGGTTTGCTGTGATTCAGACAATTCCTAATTTGATTTCTTTTATATTACACCAACATTCAAAAAAATAGATCCAAAGTTGCAATTTTCTGACCCAAATGAGTGGAGATTATAAAATTCAAAACACCGTGAGATAATTAATCAAATAAATTTCTCCCCAAGTGGGACCTTTTTTCAGAATTTTGAGCAATTTCAGAGAAAGTTTAAAGCTTATTTTCCCCGTAATTATATCTCATTCTGAAGCCTTAGTTGCAGAATGAGGTTTCAAATTGCACGTCATGGGAGAAAATTCAAAGTTCTGAGAGACAATATTGTCCAGAGAGATAAAATGAGGACAATCTTTCAAAAGGATGAAAATATTGGGATTTTTTTTTTGGGAGATAGATAGAGGAATGAGTAATATAATGAGAAGAAGAACAAAAAATACAGGTTTTTATACCTATTTTCTATTGAGTCTTTCATTCCTGAAACAGGAAATTAATTTGTGGAAGGATCTAATAGTATATTTTGATAAGATTAAGCTCTTCCATGTTTTTTTCTATTCAAAATAATTTATCTCTCCTTTTATGCTAGAGTCTTTTTTTCATATTGAATTTATTAAATAAGGTCTTCTGTAACCTCCTTCCAGTACTATTCAGAGTTTACAATAAAATGGCTACCAATTTTTAGGCTGAAATTCCCATAACCATAGAAACGAAATATGTATTCAAAATATCATCCTAGAACCTTTCTAATCTAGTCACCTGTTCAAAAATAATGAGCTTAAATAATAATATAACCAAATACAAAATGACAACATACACTAAAAAAATATTTAGATATAGTTTTTTGTATCATCACTTCTCTAGTAATTTTCATAAGAAAGCTCAAATATATTTTATCAATCCAATATTTTTTTCAGGTGTTTTCTTTATCAGAAAAGTTGTGCTTGTATTTTTTTTCAAATCGTCTTGGTTCATCTTCATTTAATTCATTGTTCTCTTCCAAAACCTGATTCATGGTTCAAGATACTGAGGGGTAAAGAATTTTAATCACCAGCCATGGGATAATTGTACTCAGATAGTCTGTAGGCCTCAATATTCCAGACTCTAGAGGTATCAAGGTGAACATGTGGTTAAATGCTGGATTATTTTATTCTTTTTGATGAATTGTTGTTCCTGCTAATTTGATTTCAAATCTCCATGTGTTTGTTTTTGTAGAAGGTTCAGGCACACTAGAAATAACAATATTACAAAGTAATATCATTATTTTTAGGGGGAGGGAATGTGAGCCTTAGAGGTATTTTCATATACCCAAACGACCACAAATGATAAATCAAGATACAAATATAAATAAAATAAATTTATTTATATTATAAAAATAACAATTGAAATATAAATACAAATTTATATTTAAAAACCAAAATTTAATTATAATTTAAAAATGAAATTACAACAAAATTTAAAGTTATGAAATCACATTTTTACTTCTAAAAATTAAGTAAAAATTAATTTTCAATAAAAATTGTGAAATAAAAATATTTTTGGTAAAAATTTATATAAAATATATTATAGCTTTTTTTCCGATAAATGAACATAAGGAAATTATCACACCATTGGATTCCTCATAAAAAATAAAGTGGGGTCACCCCTGGATGAAATTTCTGTAACTCAACTCTAAATGAGCTTAAATTAAGTTTTTAGTATTTTTTGTACAAAAGTATGAAAATCCTCAGAACCTTAATTGAAATCACACCACATGTGGTGTTAACCACCAATTTTTGTATTAAAATTGAGGTGTTTTGTTTAGTTTAGAAGTTATGAGGAACTAAAGTATTCTCAATTGAATTCAATTGAAATGTCAAAATGTGTGAGTGTATTACATAAGTGAACTTTAATTTACATATGAGGTATCAATGATTACAGATGTGTAATTAAAAACTTAGTCGAATTACATGTGTAAATTATAATTGTATTACATGATGAGGAATTAAAGAAAAAAGAAATTGGAAAGATTAATTCTGGGGGGGAAAGACACTCTAGCTCTAAGGGGGAGCTAGACCCCCAAAGTCCTTGCTGACTGGCGTGCAATGTCAAAATCCATGCAAAAGCTAATTACCTTTGGCCTGGAATTGAGTCACAGGGTCTGTGACGCAATTGATGATGAGGTTTTGATACCAACCATGGTAGTTTGAACTGCTGCCAAGAGGGTAAAGCTACCGTTAAGTTAACAAAATGTTAGTAAAAACAGTTTTAACTGGTTTCTATGCCTCTTCCACACATTCTGACGTGTTTTGAAGGCTCTATACCAGGTATTCCTATAGTAATGGCTTATTTAAGGGTCTTAAATGGCGAAAATAGCAAAAAATGGCTTAAACCAGGCCTTATTTTGGTCTAAACCAGGGTTCAATGATGCCATAATTGGTTTTTCTGTTGTAAGACTGTTTTTCACGACTGAAAAGAGTAAATTTTACTTTTGGAGTAACAAAATTGATGGCTATAAAAGAATGTCCTATTTGCCCCACTTTTCTCTTCATGTTAGAATCTTTTCCTTTTATAATTAGTTTAAACACTGTTAAAGCAATCAATAAGAGATTCCAACCACCCTTTTTTTAATCATTTTAAACCTTTTCACCACATGAAAAAATTATTATAATCATTTTTTGTAACTCTTATAATCATTTTTACCCCTGAACCACCCCAAAAGTGAATTAAAGCATCCTTCATCACTGTTAACTTTGTCACTTTGTTTCCAAATTCACTCTGGTCACTTTTGGGGGTGTTTTCTCTTTAAATATCTTCTTAAAGACTTTTTACTTTAATTAACTTCTTGCAGTCCTTCGCTCAATTAACTCCAATTGAAATTGCTCTTGAAGAAATTTCTTTTGTAGCCTTAAATATCTCTTGTGGAGTATTTTTGGATAAATCTTCATTGTTGGTAAAACAATAAATTTTTATTATATTATTGTTTTATACTTAAAAAGTTAAACACAATAAAATTGGTGTGTTTTCCCTTTAAAAATACTATTTCTTACTATTTTTAAATAATTCTACCTTATACAAATTTTGAGGAAAGGAAAAGTACTTGATATTTTATCAAAGTTTCATATCCACACCTTACATTTGGGGGCCCAGCCGTGATATTTTACCTGTGACATATTTTTTTACTCTTTTCTTAATCCTTTTTCTTATATTGAAAAATTCAAAAAAACATATAAAAAATACTTATAATTCAAAAAACCCATAAAAGAATAATTTTTTCATATTATAAGTGAGTCTTATATTTTTATTTCTTTTTTGAAATACCTTTTTTACTTAATTAATTGGCTTTTTCATTAATTTTAGTGTATGACAACATGGTAAGACAAGAAAAAATTGAAACAGCCTCCACAGTTACTAGCATTATTCCTGCAAGTACTGTAATTTCTGATCATAATAGCACTGTTATTATAACTCAGAATAACCAACAAGAGCCAATTTCTTCTGAACTGATCAACTTTGACATCAGTAATACTCTTCAGAAAGCTAAAAATTTGGCAAATAGTAAGGTTTTGACGTAAAATTACTATTTTAAACCCTTTTTAATCATGAAATATGCCTTCAACCAGATCAGGAGCAAGCTATAAGCCCTCACGCAGCTCCAAAAAAGGTCATAGATGTGATTGTGGCAGAAGGCAATCAGATACAGAAGGACAAGGGTCAGTAAAAGCCTTCCACAACAGCAAATTGTCCAATTCTGAAGCTGATGACACTATTTTACCTCCAAAAAGAGCTGACACCACAACAAGAAGCCTCAGTAAACATTTAGAAAGCCATCCAGAAGGCTTACAACAATGCATTGCAGAGCAAAGAGTACCAGATCCTTGCACATCTGTGGAAAAAAGCATGAACTCATACCTTACTGTAAGAAAATTCCTGGGTCATCCCAACACTTGCAAGTTACTCAATGGATGGCATCCATTGATGGAAAAAAAGAATATGATTCTTTTAACAGCAGAATGGAGGAAAAACAACCCTCCACCACAAAAGCAAGTGCCAAGACCAGCCCCAGTGTCCAGCAGCAGCAATTCCAACGTGAAAAAGCAGCCACAAGCTCAAAACAAGGGCAAATGGAATGCACCAGCCCCAAAGCCTTACAGTAAGGGCTACAGGATGCCATGGAAAATGTGTTTCAGATGGCCAGAACCATGATGGAATTACAAAGAAGGAGGAAGCCAGATTAAGATTCCAGAAATGTTATCTGATATATTTGATTCCATCCCAGAGTTGTATGAAGCTATAAATGACGTGAAAAAACATCTTTCTGATAAAAATGAAACCATTTGTAACAACATTAAAACAAACATCTTGAGTCTGTGCCAAATTAATGAAGCATGTATGTGTTTTGAGAAAGTTTTAAGAACAATTAAAACTTCCAATAATGATAATTTTTTGGCAATAAAATAAATGAACAATCTGCCATTATTAAAGAGCTAACAGACAAATATTCTAAATTCAATATTGATGACATAATTGAAACAAGAATTAAACAAGCCATAAATATTATCAATAAAGATAACAAGAAAGTCTTTGATGACATTTAAAATTCATTTACTGAATGAAAGACATATACCATTTCCTTTAAAAATTGTTTTGATGCTTAACAAGAAGAAGTATCAAAATTATCAATGAAATTGAATCAAGTCACTGCTGATAATATAAGAAAGACAGAGTTATGGCAAGAGCTGGCACATAAAGAAGACATGTATAAAATTGAAGTAATAAATTTAATACAAGCCTTCCAACATGAATACAGGAATTCCCAAAGGTGTAGCAACAGTAAAATGATCAATATTGAACAAATACTGAACACCTTAACAAGAATTTCTACACCTCTGAATCAAAATGAGGGCATAAGAATTCCAAATCCACAAGTATTGGATCCTGATAATTCACAGTTAGAAAATGAATTGTCCACTTCTTTTCATAAATTGGAACCATCAATGGGACAAGCACTTTTGAAAGAAGTACCAAAACTTAAAGAATGGCCTCACTTCAGTGGTGAAGGAGAATATTACCATATGGAATTCAGCAGAGGTGTAAGGTTTGACTATGAAACAATAAGTAAAAATTACTAATTTATTACTTATTGTACTCTGAATGTCCTTAAAATTAAAATAATAATAATTATAAAGAAATATTATTATTATGGCGTAAAAATATTATATTATTAAATAAATATAATAATATAAATTAATATTATATGAAATTATAATATTATAAATAATATATTAATATAAAATAATTAATATATTATAAAGCTCTTTATTATTGTTACCAACAAATAATAAAGGCGTAAAAAACTGTTTTTTATAAATAAAAAACAATTAATAACAATAATATTACTAATATTAAAGCTATATATTAATATAAATACTATTTATATTAATTAAGAATTATTAAGAGTAATAATAAGAGAGAAATTATTATAATAAGATGAAATAACCTACTTTTAACACTTAAAATAATAATTTTGAGATATTTTACGCCAAAAGAATATAATACAACTTTTTCAAATTGTATTTACAATAAAAAATAAAGAAAATTACTAAATTTCTTGATTTTACGTGGAAATGAGTTTATAGAGAGATTTATGACAAAAACAATTAAAGAATTGATTTAATCACGTAAAAATAGTGATTAATATTAAGATGGTCTTTGGTCTTTAATAATATAAGAGTTTTATATATAAAGAATAAAGAAAATTACCTTTTATTTAATTGATTTAATGTTTTTGATGCGTCTGAGGGGTAAATAGAGTAAAAAGAGCTCTATTTATAGTAAATACCTCCCTCCTAGAGTCCAACAGGCTTCTAGTAGACGTGTACTGATCATATCCACTGGAATTGATCAATATTTTAAGGTTTGAGGGTGATTACATCATGATCAAACCATATTACATCATTATTACACCATTATTTAGAGTTATCACTGTAACTCTAAGTTTGATGACATCAGAGGCTTGGCAGAACCCCAAATTTCGTGGATTTTATTAGTTTTAATCATAAACTAATAGTATTCACCAATTTTATCACTCTTAAGACTGTTAAACTTAAATTAAGGTTACAGTATGTGATCATAACTGCTCAAATTAAGCTCAAACTTTGATCCTCAATAACTTTTAAGATTTACACGCTACAGCAATTCAGATAGTGAATTCTGATAGCCTGGCATAACCTTATTATGCTGCCAAGAGCTTTTCATTACATCATCAAAACTCTAATTTTGATGATTTTTCTTGTAACTCATCTTTTCTGTCGAAATTCAATATTTTAAACTTCAAACCTTGATTTCAGGGGGTTATACCCTGAATTTAATAATAGAAATTACATCATTCTTCACGAATGAACTAGGAGAATCCAACTTTGTACTTTTTTTTAAGTTTGGAGCACTTTCACAACAAAGTGGTCAACAGCTCTGTTGATTTTTATCAATAATTCATCATAGGTTTTAACCTTGTTTATAATTTGTAAAATAAAGTTCATATCTGTGTTCCTACAGTAATTACGTGGTAACTTTATTTTTGGTTCATCATTCTATCATGTATAGTTTAGAAGATATTAGCTATGATCCTTGAATATATGTGTTGACCAAAAAAGTGCATATATTCAGGATAATTCCTTAAGTATTAACATTGTAAATTAGCTTATTAATTGTTTTATGTGTGGAGTTTCATGGGGAATCCACTGGTAAAATTTACTTCACATGTTGCTTCATTAGCTTTTGAGATAAATAAGGTTTTATGGTTTTTATAAGGTATTATACCTTATAATTCCTTAAATATTGACTTTACAGATATACCATAAAAATGGTATATGTGTATTTTTCCATGGGGAATCCAATGGTATAATTTATTTTACATGTTGATTCATTGGTTTTTAAGTTAAACCAATTTTTGTACCAATTTATGGTATTTTTTGTATATTTAAGTAATTATTCTTAATGTGTAATTATTCTAAGTAATTTTAATATAATTATATTAAAGGTATAATTATTCTGAGTCTTTTTTGTGACCTTATTGGGTATGTGGTCATATCTCAAAGGCTCACATTCCCTACCACCAAAAAAGATTGTACCACAATCTGATATGTGTGATTAGGGTATCATCCACTGTCCTACCTCTTCAATAGAATTTGTTAGTCTTGAAGCTCAATAATGCTTAGCTTTTTCATTTTTCAGGTTTTCTTTCATGTCTGAATCTTCTTAGTAATTTGTCAGCATTTGTTATATCTTTCTCAAGTAGCCATTCATCTTCCTGAGTTGAATTTCTATACCTTACAAGGTATTCCCTTTCTTTTTTGTTTCTTGTCCTTCTTTCTTTAAGGACTTTTACTATTTTCTTTTCCTCTCCTTCCTCCAAGGGGGGAATCTCAAGTGGGGGTTTATTTCTTAGTGGAAATAACTCCTTGTCACTTGAACTGTAAGGTTTTATCAGACTTACAGGGAAAGTTGGGTGTTTGTTCATTAGTTCACCTGTGAGTTCTAATTGCACAGCATTGGGTCCATGGAGTGCTTTTATCATAAATGGTCCTGCAAAGGAATCTTTGATTTTCTTTGGGCCTTTTATGTTATTGAAATTAAGGGTTGATACTAAAACCAAGTCTCCTATTTTGAAATCAGGTGGTTTATGACTTTTATCCCATCTTTCTTTTGCATATTTAAAAGAATCTTGCATGCATCTGTTTGCATGGTGTCTTGCTTTGTCAAGCATTATCTTGAAACTGCTTGCTGTTGGATGTATATCCACTAAGTCCTTTTTGAGGGTGTCATAAGGAAGTCTTGGATTCCAACCTTTCTCTAGCATTGCTGGTGTTTTGCCAGTAGAAGAATGGATTGATGTTTTATATGCCAGTTCAAGTGCTGATATTAGTGTACACAAATCATGGGTAAAACCATCAGAATCTTTGAATTCTAGCCCATAAGCACAGAATCTTCTGATCATATCCTCTAGGGTCTGTATCATTCTTTCTGCTAGACCATCAGTTTGAGGATGATAAGCTGTTGAGAATGATAATTTTGTCCCAAACAAGTTATGGAGATTTGTCCATAATGCTGAAGTGAACTTTGGGTCTCTGTCACTTATAATATTTTGGAATAAGCCTGTGTGGCTAATGACTTTATTCCATATCATTATGGCTGTATCCATAGCTGTGTCATCTTTATGACATGGTAAGAACATGGGAGTTTTACTGTACCTGTCAACTAACACTAGGCATGCATTATAACTCCTGTCTCCTCCTGGAGGTAAGGCTGTTACCCAATCCATATGAACTATTTCCCATGGGGATTTTGGTTCTTGGATATGGATCATCATTCCAAATTTCTTTCCTGTGGCTCTGTTGGCTTTTTGACATCTGTCACAGGTTTGGCAGTACTCTGCAACATCTTTCTTCCAATTTGGCCACCAAGAGCAGGTTTTCACCCTCTCTAGTGTCCTATCTTCTGAGAGATGTGCAGATGCAACACTATCATGACACTCATGTAAAATAGTGTTTATTAGTGTTCTATCTGTTAAGGCCATAACACATGTGTGTTTTGTTCTATGGTAAAGGATTCCATCAAGGAGGTGAAATCTTCCTTCATCATATGCCTTTTTCCATATTTCATCTAGTTTTGATGAAAGTGATGGATCTTTGCAGTCTTTCATTAGAAGTTGGCTTAAGATATGGCAATTTTTGTCTGTCTTATAGCTTTCTTTAACTTGGTTAAAGAATTCTGTGCCAATGTCTGTAACACATATTCCTTCTATATGGTGCTCCTCTTGTGGTACCCATGCTGGATTGTCAGGGGTATTTGCTAGAGCCCATCTACTAAGACCATCTGCATTTTTATGAATATTCCCATATTTATGAACAATAGTCATATTTCCTCTATATTCTTGGATAGCAATTTGCCATCTCAGCATATGTCTATTTGGAGTCTTCATATTTAATAGTGATTTCACAGCATTACAGTCTGTGATTACATCAAATACTGTGCCAACCAAATAATAATGCAGTTTTTCTAAAGCCCATACTAGGCATAAGCATTCCATTTGGCTTGCTCCATACCTTGCTTCTGTTGGCTTTATCTGCCTGAAATGAAACAAATTGGTCCTTCCACTGGTTTGTCATTGATAATTTGTGTTTGGTGAAGTGCAGCACCTAGTCCTTCTCCACAAGCATCAATGTACAGTTTGAAGGGTAGTTTCCAATCTGGCATCAGAAGAAATGGGGCATTTGTTAAGGAATTTTTCAATTCTTCATATGCCTTGACTCTTTCTTCTGTCATCTCATAGACTGTTTGTTGGTCACATAGCTTATACAAGGATTTAGCAATCTTTGCAAAGTCCTTTATATGCTGTCTATAGTGACCAGCAAATCCTAGAAATGATTGCATTTCTTTTTTGGTTTGAGGCATTGGCTTAAGTAGTACTGCTGCTACTTTATTTTTGTCTATGCCTAGACTAAGGCCAGATACTACATGTCCCAGTGCCTTTAATTCACTGTATGCAAAATGACATTTTTTCAAGGAAATTTTCATATTTACTTGGACTATTTTCTGTAATACCCTTTCTAGCCTTGTAAGGTGATTTTCCCAAGTTTCTGAGCAAACTATGATATCATCAATATAGATAATCAACCATCCTTCTGATAATTCTTCAGGGAATATTGTATTCATCATTCTTTGATAATGGGAAGGTGCATTTTTTATTCCAAATGGCATTCTTAAGTATTCAAAAATTCCACAATGGACTATTATTCTTAGTAATTTCTTGGCATTGTCTGTTAAGACATTTTGATGAAAACCCTTCAGAGCATCCATAGCTGTGATGAACTTAGCTTGTGACAATTGGGTTAATGTCTCATGGATTCTGGGTATTGGATATCTGTCTGGAATGGTATAGGTGTTCAGGGCTCTGAAATCTCCTACCATCCTTGATTTTCCATTATGCCAAGCTATAATGACAGGTGTAGTAACTTCTACTTGTTCATTATGTCCAACCTTTCTTAATACTCCAAGGTCCATTAATTCTTTAATGTGCACTTCTAAGGCTTCTCTAGCTCTTGGACTGGCTGGATAAGCAGGTCTTCTTAAAAGAGGTGGGTAAGGTTTTTCTACATTAAGAATTATATCCACTTCATGTCCAATTATGGCACCTAGTGGCTCTTTGTCAGTTGCAAAGGCATTTTTATACTTAAATAAGACATCAATCAATTTTTCTTTCATTTTTTCTGTTAATTCTTGATTGAATTCTGCCTCTTTGAGTTGTTCAGATATAAAAATTTTCTTTTCTGGAATTTTTTCTTCATTCTTAATAACTGTGATTTGTTTTTTGTTATTTAAGAAGCCAAACTTTTGTCTTTTGTTGTCTCCTATGGTAAAATATCTATCCTTTTGGTTAGAGATATCTATACCATAAATTGATAAGTAATCATTTCCAAGTATGAATTGATTACTAGTACAGTTGTCCATTACTACAAACTCTACTTTAATTCTGACACATTGTGAGGGATGAGGAAAATTAGTGTTAAATCAATTATTCCAAGGGGCTTCATGCTCTCACTTGCACTACTAAATTTGACACCTTGTATTGGCATAAGTTTTTCTTTCCAGCCTGGGACAATGGTTTTTAAATAACTTTTGCCAACACAAGTGCAATATGCTCCTGTATCCAAGTTAACCTTTCCTTCTTGGTTATCAATCATAACAATACTAAGACTTGATTTTCCAGCTGTATATCCCATTCCTCTTGCAGGTTTGGTTCTATACATTTTGGCATCTTGTATGTTTGTCAGATTTGTGTCAGATGTTCCAACTTGTGGCAAGTTTGAGTTAACATCCAGTACTTCATAAATTATATCAATATTATTAATTTGTGCATTAATTATATTGATTTCATCACTTTCAGAGCTTTCTGACTTTTCTGTCTCTTTTTCAGAGTCTGATTCCTCTTCTTTGTCATTGTGGTTTTCTGTTTCCACAATTTCATTAATCTTTGCTTTTTTAAGGCAATTATTGGCTAAGTGTCCAATACCTCCACATTTATGGCATTTTCTTTGCTCATTATTGTTGGATGTATTGGGCTTAAAGGATTCTTTTGATTTATCTTTTTTGATAAATGGTTTATTTGGGCTTTTAATGTCCAATTTTTTCCAAGTCCTGCCAATTTTTGTTCTTGTCACTATATCTTCTAGTGCATTTATATACTCTTCTGTGGAGCATGGTTCTATGCACCTGCTTCTTAGGGCATGTTCTAGTTCCCCTCCACATTTTTTAAGTATTTTCATATGCACCATCTTCTGTGACATTTCTGGGTACAGTGCATTAAGCCTTTCAACTTGTTTTAAGAACCAAGTTAAAGGTTTATCTTTCTCTGGGTCAAAGAAAGAGTTTTCAAATGCATTTTCTATCTTATACCTCCAGGCATCATTTGCCCACTTGGTGATTATTTCTTGTTTCCACCAAGACCAGGTATTTTTACCATTTGTCTGTCTTATGCCATAATACCATCTTTTTGCAGATTTCTCAAATAATGAATGTAATCTTGCAGTGATTAATTCATCTGGTATGGCATAGTCTTCTTGTAACATGTCAATTGTTTTAATAAATGACATGTGGTCATATTCACCTTCTCCTGTGAATGTTGGCCATTCCTTCAATTGAGGTGCTTCTTTCATTAAGACTTGGTTATTGTCTTGGTGACTCAAGTCTGTTATGAAAGGATTTGACAATTCCTCTTTTGTTTTAACAGGGCTTCTTATATGAGAAAATGGTGTTGATAACTTTGGCATATTTAAATTAGCCTCATTAATTTTATCCATTTTTTCTTTAATAAGCCTTATTTCACTTTAAATATCATCTTTCAGATGCATTCTTTCTTCATCACTTTTTTCCACATGGTCCAAAAGTAATTTTTGGTGTGATGAAGTCTTTTCTTCAAATTTTTCTACAGAAATACTTAATTTATTTAATTTTTCTGTAAGATTGTCAATACTCACATCATAATTGATTGTCAAAGTCTTGTCTTTGATATCTTTTATGTATTTATACAATTCTTGTTGTCCTTGTATTAATTTTTGAGTATTGTCAATTAAATTCTTTGGTTTATTATTTTCAACAATAAACTTAATGTTGTCAATTTCTTTTTTGTTTTGCACAACAATTTTTGTTAAAGAAGATAAATTGTTATTTATTTCTTGTAGTGATAATAAACTATTTTGAATTTCTTTTAGAGGTAATATACTATTTTTAATTTCTGTTAAAGTATTTACAACATCTTTGGACAAGGTTATTTCTTTGGGAAATGAGGTTGTCTCATTCTTTGCTCTTCCTTGTCCTTAAATTCCATCAAGGTTCTGGCCATGTTGAAAACATTGTCCATGGCATCCTTTTGGATTCTTGGGATTCTGTAACTTGGGGAATATGGTTTCCTCCAATGCTTTTTCTTGTTCTTCTTCCCTTCTTGGGGAAGTGGGTTGGCTTCAGGCTTGCTGGTAGAGGCTACTGGGGCTTCTTCCTTGGTTGCCTCCCTCTTTTTGGCACGATAATCCTTGATTTTTTTGATTTGAGGTTTGGATGACAGTGGATTCCATCCATTGGAGTATTTCACTATCTCCTCCTCTTTGAGGAACTTTTTCAGGATGTGCCAGGAGTTCATCACTCCTTGGTGTATTTGAGGCAGCATTTCCCAGTCTTTGTCCTTGTATACTGTGTAATACTGCTTGTACTGGCTCATGTAGATGTCTATTTGAGCCCTCTGAATGTGATTTGTACCTTTTTGAGTTACTCATACTTAGTTCCAATTCAGGCTCAGATATCATGGGCATTTCTGGGACTTGCCTTTGGGATAAGGAACTTCCTTGTGTGGATTCTGTTTCACTGGGGATATTGCCCTTTCTTTTCCCTTTTGAGGGATCAATTCTACCTCTGAGTCCAGCTCCATCTGATTGGATGGAGTATTGGGAACCTCTTCTGGTAGTCATAATTTAAAGAATAAGAAAAAATAAAAGTATTTTAGAATAAAATTCTTTTATGGCAATTTAAAAAGAGGTGCTCACCTTCAGAGTCTTGAATGGTGGGCCCTGGAAAGTCTAATTTCTTAGCTTTCCTTCTTTTGGTGATAACTGGTGTTGGAGAACTTTGACAAGTTTCTTCCACCAATCTCTCAACAGTAGCTTGGTTGTCTTCTGTTGGGTTATCTTCAAACACTAAAAAAGACAAATAAATATAAGTCTTTTTATAAGAAGTGTTATTTTTGGCAAGATATGGCAATTTTCCACGTAGAAATTGCTTTTATATCTTTGAAAAATTGAAATAAATAAAGAAATGAATAAAAATGAATAAAAATAACTTTTTTATTTGTTTTTAATATTTTTTAATATTTTTTATATATTTTTTATTTTTGAATAATAAGATAAAAAATGAATATGATTCTTATAAAATTAAATTATAATAAAAATTATTTTTAATTTATAGAATATCTCTTTTAATCACTAGAGTCACTCAAAGAAAGCTCTTGCAAGTCTAAGGATGTGAAAAACCACGTGTAAGACAGTACAATTGCTTTCCAAATGCCTCAATAGCTTTTAAAATCAATAAAATATAAAATTATTATAAAATTTTATGATTATAATATAATTTATTATTGGATAAACCCAAATAGAATCTTTTTAAAGGTCTTTTAAGTAAATATCACGGCCAGGCCCCCAAATGTAAGGTTTGACTATGAAACAATAAGTAAAAATTACTAATTCATTACTTATTGTACTCTGAATGTCCTTATAATTAAAATAAATAAGATTAAAATAATAATAATAATAAAGAAATATTATATTATTAAATAAATATAATAATATAAATTAATATTATATGAAATTATAATATTATAAATAATATATTAATATAAAATAATTAATATATTATAAAGCTCTTTATTATTGTTACCAACAAATAATAAAGGCGTAAAAAACTGTTTTTTATAAATAAAAAACAATTAATAACAATAATATTACTAATATTAAAGTTATATATTAATATAAATACTATTTATATTAATTAAGAATTATTAAGAGTAATAATAAGAGAGAAATTATTATAATAAGATGAAATAACCTACTTTTAACACTTAAAATAATAATTTTGAGATATTTTACGCCAAAAGAATATAATACAACTTTTTCAAATTGTATTTACAATAAAAAATAAAGAAAATTACTAAATTTCTTGATTTTACGTGGAAATGAGTTTATAGAGAGATTTATGACAAAAACAATTAAAGAATTGATTTAATCACGTAAAAATAGTGATTAATATTAAGATGGTCTTTGGTCTTTAATAATATAAGAGTTTTATATACAAAGAATAAAGAAAATTACCTTTTATTTAATTGATTTAATGTTTTTGATGCGTCTGAGGGGTAAATAGCGTAAAAAGAGCTCTATTTATAGTAAATACCTCCCTCCTAGAGTCCAACAGGCTTCTAGTAGACGTGTACCGATCATATCCACTGGAATTGATCAATATTTTAAGGTTTGAGGGTGATTACATCATTATTACACCATTATTTAGAGTTATCACTGTAACTCTAAGTTTGATGACATCAGAGGCTTGGCAGAACCCCAAATTTCGTGGATTTGATTAGTTTTAATCATAAACTAATAGTATTCACCAATTTTATCACTCTTAAGACTGTTAAACGTAAATTAAGGTTACAGTATGTGATCATAACTGCTCAAATTAAGCTCAAACTTTGATCCTCAATAACTTTTAAGATTTACACGCTACAGCAATTCAGAGAGTGAATTCTGATAGCCTGGCATAACCTTATTATACTGCCAAGAGCTTTTCATTACATCATGAAAACTCTAATTTTGATGATTTTTCTTGTAACTCATCTTTTCTGTCGAAATTCAATATTTTAAACTTCAAACCTTGATTTCAGGGGGTTATACCCTGAATTTAATAATAAAAATTACATCATTCTTCACGAATGAACTAGGAGAATCCAACTGTGTACTTTTTTTTAAGTTTGGAGCACTTTCACAACAAAGTGGTCAACAGCTCTGTTGATTTTTATCAATAATTCATCATAGGTTTTAACCTTGTTTATAATTTGTAAAATAAAGTTCATATCTGTGTTCTTACAGTAATTACGTGGTAACTTTATTTTTGGTTCATCATTCTATCATGTATAGTTTAGAAGATATTAGCTATGATCCTTGAATATATGCGTTGACCAAAAAAGTGCATATATTCAGGATAATTCCTTAAGTATTAACATTGGAAATTAGCTTATTAATTTTTTTATGTGTGGATTTTCATTGGGAATCCACTGGTACAATTTACTTCACATGTTGTTTCATTAGTGTTTGAGATAAATAAGGTTTTATGGTTTTTATAAGGTATTATACCTTATAATTCCTTAAATATTGACTTTACAGATATACCATAAAAATGGTATATGTGTATTTTTCCATGGGGAATCCAATGGTATAATTTATTTTACATGTTGATTCATTGGTTTTTAAGTTAAACCAATTTTTGTACCAATTTATGGTATTTTTTGTATATTTAAGTAATTATTCTTAATGTGTAATTATTCTAAGTAATTTTAATATAATTATATTAAAGGTATAATTATTCTGAGTCTTTTTTGTGACCTTATTGGGTATGTGGTCATATCTCAAAGGCTCACAAGAGGAATTGGCATGATCAAAGACGATTTTTAATTACCAGACAGATTGGTAACAGCAAGATTTAATACCTTGTTTACCAGATCAGCTCACAGATGGTATTACAAATTAAGACAAGCATATGGACACCAAAGTTGGTCTTGGTGGAAACCCCAAATTATCAACAAATGGGCCAATGATGCTTGAAGATTTAAAGTGGAAACAGCCTTTGAATCTTCCAAATTTAATTCTGATAAAGACAAAGCTTTACCATAGTTTTGCCAACATAAAGACAGACTAACAGCATTATACCCTGACATGTCAGAATTTATGATCCACAGAAATATTCTGAGACAATGTGGAGGTGACTTAGAGCATTCTGTCAAAAGAAGGACTACTGAAAAATCTTCAGCAGAGGATATTATCAATATATTAGAAGAAGTAATGACCAGAACCAAAATTGGTTCTAGTAGGTTAAATCTCAAAACAAGGTTTAATACACCTTGGAAAGATTCTGTGGCAAAAACCCCAAAGAAAATTCTAATAATAGGTATAAATCTGGAGATACAGTAAGAAAGTGCCATATTTGCCAGAGCACCACCCATTTAGCCAATACATGTCCAAAATGGGGGAAAATCAAAGAAATTGATATTGAAAAAGAACCTTATGTTGAAAAAGATGACATAATTGAAGACAATTCAGATGATAAAGCATCAATATTTTCTGAATCTTCAAAACATATAGAAAATATCAATGCCACTTTTGACATCATGGAATCTTATTCCAACTTGCCACAATCGGGCAATGCTCAGCTTGATTTATCAAAAGCTCAAGATGCACAACTTATGAAAACAAAACCAAACAGGGGAAAAGGTTATACAGCTGGTAACTCCTGTATAACAGAATTGGTGATTGACAACAAACCCACTAAGCTTTTGCTTGACCCAGGAGCCTTCTGATCTTGTGTTGGTGAATCTTTTATTAAAACTTGTGTACCAAATTTTGAAGACCAATTGTTACCAATTTGTGGTATTAAATTCAATAGTGCAAGTAATCCAATGAAAGCATTACAAATTTTTGAGACCAATTTCATATTCCCACACATTAATGGGAATTTAATAATCACAGTCCAATTTGTTGTTATGGAAAATTGCTCTAGTACCCATTTTATATTGAGAAATGACCATTTAATCATGTGTGGGATAGATTTGCATAACAACAAAGACAGATACTTTACCATTGGAGACGATAAGCGTGAGAAATTTGCCTTTTTACCATTTAAAAGACAAATTACATTAAATAAAGTATCACCAGTCAACTTAGAATTGGATAAATTCAAATCTGAACAGTTGAGAGAGGCTGAAATAAGCCTTCATCTGACTGATAAACAGGAAAATGAACTTTATTCCCTTTTGTATGACCACAAAGGAGCATTTGCTTCAGACAAAGAGCCTCTAGGAGCAATTATTGGACATGAAGTTGACATCATTCTTAATATTGAGAGACCTTATCCACCAATCTTGAGAAGACCTGCATACCCAGCAAGTCCCAAGTCAAAAGAAGCTCTGGAAACTCATATCAAAGAACTTCTAGAGCTTGGTGTAATAAGAAAGGTTGGTCATAATGAAGAAGTAGAAATAACTACACCAGTCATAGTGGTATGGTATAATGGAAAATCCAGAATGGTTAGAGGCTTTGGAGCTCTTAACACTTACACTGTTCCAGATAGGTACCCAATACCAAAAATCCAAATTGCTCTTACTCAAATATCTCAAGCAGTGTATATAACCACTATGGATTCCCTTAAAGGATTCCATCAAAATGTGGTGACACCAAGAGCAAGAAAATATTTGAGAATTATTGTTCATTGTGGAGTATATGAATACTTAAGAATGCCCTTTGGTATCAAAAATGAACCTTCTCACTTCCAAAGAATGACGAATGAAATCTTCCCTGAAGAACTTTCAGAGGGATGGTTAATTATTTACATTGATGACATTATTTTCTGTTCCAATACTTGGGAAGAGCACATGTACAGATTGTTCAGAGGTTTGAAAAAAATTCAATCAGTGAACATGAAAATCTGTTTGGAAAAAATTTCATTTTGGATTTAAAGAACTTAAAGCAGTAGGACATGTTGTATCTGGTTTTTCCCTTGGAATTGACAAAAATAAATTTGCAGCAGTATTGCTAAAACCTATTACTCAGAACAAAAAGGAAATTCAGTCATTTTTAGGTTTTGCAGGATATTACAGGCAACACATTAAAAAATTTTCATCCATAGCAAGACCTCTTTATAAATTGTGTGACAAAAACACAGTATTTGAAATGACTGTTGACAGAGTCAAAGCCTTTGAGTCTCTAAGAGAAGCCTTGACCACTGCTCCACTCTTATTGATGCCAGACTTTAAGCTACCTTTTAAGTTGTATATTGATGCATCAGGGTATGGGATGGGTTCTGAACTTCACCAAGTTCAAATCATAAATGATATACTTCTTGAAGGACCCATATGTTTCATATCCAGGCAAATCCAACCAACTGAATCCAGATATGGAGCAAGTCAAATTGAATGTCTAGGGCTTGTCTGAGCCTTAGAAAAATTTAACTACTTCTTAGAGGGATGTGATTTTGAAGTGATAACAGATTTTACAGCTGTCAAATCACTTTCAAACATGAAAACACGTAACAGACATATGCTCAAATGGCAAATAGCCATACAAGAGTACAGGGGCAATATGACTATTGTTCATAAAGATGGGAATGTTCATAAAAGTGCAGATGGACTAAGCAGATGGCCATTACCAAATGATATTGATAATCCTGCTTATGTGCCAGAAGAAGCTTCACCACAGATCCCAATAGAAGGAATAAGTGTTACAGACTTGAACACCCCCTTCTTTGAAGAAGTAATAACCAGTTACACTCAAGATAAAAACTGTAGCATCTTATGCCAATTAGTTAATAAAGACTGTAAAGACAACTATTTGATACATGCCTTGGATGAAGTATGGAAAAAATCTTATGATGAAGGAATATTTCACCTACTGGATGGTATAATTTACCACAGAACCAAGAACACATGTGTCATGACAGTTGTGGACAGGTCATTAATCAATCTTGTACTAAAAGAATACCATGACAGCCCCTTTTCAGGACATCTGTCTGAAGACACAACAAGAGAAAAAGTAAAGACCTGCATATCGTGGCCAATGTGGCAGAAAGATGTTTCAGAGTATTGCAAAACCTGTGACAGATGCCAAAAGGCAAATACATCCACTGGCAAGAGACTTGGAAATATGATGAAAATACAGGAACCCAGAAGACCTTGGGAAATTGTCCATATGGATTGGGTAACTGGCCTACCACCAGGAGGTGACAGAAGTTATAATGCTTGCCTAGTGATTGTAGACAGATTCAGTAAAACTCCAATCTTCTTACCATGTCACAAAGATGATACAGCCATGGATACAGCTCTTCTGATATGGAATAGAGTAGTGTCATGGACTGGCATATTTACAAATATCATGAGTAACAGGGATCCCAAATTCACTTCAGCACTATGGACAAATCTTCACCAATTATTTGGCAATAAGCTGTCATTCTCTACAGCCTACCACCCACAAACTGATGGTCTGGCTGAACGGATGATCCAGACCTTGGAGGACATGGTCAGAAGATTTTGTGCATATGGCCTTGAATTCAAAGATTGTGATGGATTTACCCATGATTGGTGCACTCTGTTTCCAGCACTGGAATTAGCATACAAAACATCAATCTATGCCAGTACCAATCAAAATCCTGCTATCCTAGAAAAGGGATGGAACCCCAAATTACCCCAAGATTCCTTGAGGAAAGATTTGATTGAAATACCTCCCACAGCTGCTGCTTCCAAGGGAATGCTACACAAAGCTAGATAGCATGCAGTCAGGTGCATGGAAGACTCTTTTGTATATGCTAAGTACAAATGGGATAAATCCCATGCAACTCCAGATTTTAAAGTGGGGATTTAGTTCTTGCATCCACCACTAACTTCAATAACATCAAAGGAAGTAAAAAGCTGAAATACTCCTTTGAAGGACCTTTTTTTATTAAGGCCCTCCATGTGGAAAATGTTGTTGAAGTGGAGTTATCTGAAGAACTTAGCAATAAGAATCCTACATTTCCAGTGAGCTTGATAAAGCCATATAAATCTAGTGATTCCAAAATATTTCCCTTGAGGGATAAAGTTCCCCAAGTTATACCTCCTATTGAGTCATCTGGAAGTAAGAAAATTACCAAAGTTCTCAAAGAAAGAAAGTTGAGAACCAACAACATAAGGGAACACCTTGTTAGGTACAGTGACCCAGCTTGTGAAGATGAATGGTTGCCAGAAAAAGACATACCTGAATCTACTAAAATTCTGAGAAGGTTCAGGCACACTAGAAATAACAATATTACAAAGTAATATTATTATTTTTAGGGGAAGGGAATGTGAGCCTTAGAGGTATTTTCATATACCCAAACGACCACAAATGATAAATCAAGATACAAATATAAATAAAATAAATTTATTTCTATTATAAAAATAACAATTGAAATATAAATACAAATTTATATTTAAAAATCAGAATTTAGTTATAATTTCAAAATAAAATTACAATAAAATTGAAAATTATGAAATTACATTTTTAATTGTAAAAATTAAGTAAAAATGAATTTTTAATTAAAATTGTGAAATTGGAATATTTTTGGTAAAACGTTATATGAAATATATTATAGCTTTTTATCCAATAAATAAACATAAGTAAATTATCACACCATTGGATTCCTCATAAAAAATAAAGTGGGGTCACCTCTGGATGAAATTTCTGTAACTCAACTCTAGATAAGCTTAAATTAAGTTTTTAGTATTTTTTGTACAAAACTATGAAAATCCTCAAAATGTAATTTAATTCACACCACATGTGGTGCTAACCATCAATTTTTGTGTTAAAATTGAGGTGTTGTGTTTAGTTTAGAAGTTTTGAGGAGTTAAAGTATTTTCAATTGAATTCAATTGAAATGTCAAAATGTGCACGTGTATTACATACGTGAACTTTGATTTACATATGAGGTATCAATTATTACAGATGTGTAATTAAAAACTCAATTGAATTACATGTGTAAATTATAATTTTATTACATGATGAGGAATTAAGGAAAAAATAAATTGGACAGATTAATTTTGGGGGGGAAGACACTCTAGCTCTAAGGGGGAGCTAGACCACCAAAGTCCTTGCTGACTGGCATCGATGTCAGAATCCACACAAAAGCTCATTACTTTTGGCCTGGAATTGAGTCACAGGGTCTGTGACTCAATTGATGATGAGGTTTTGATACCAACCAGGGTAGTTTTAACTGCTGACAAGAGGGTAAAACTACCCTTAAGCTAAAACAATGTTAGTAAAAACAGTTTTAACTGGTTTCCACGCCTCTTACACACATTCTGACCTTTGTTGAAGTCTCTACACCAGGTATTGCTATAGTAATGGCTGATTTAAGGCTCTAAAATGGCTAAAAATAGCAAAAGATGGCTTAAACCAGCCCTTTTTTTGGTCTAAACCAGGGTTCAATGATGCCATAATTGGCTTTTCTGTTGTCAGACTGTTATTCACGACTGACAAGAGTAAACTTCACTTTTGGAGTAAGAAAATTGATGGCTCTAAAAGAATGTCTTCTTTGCCCTACTTTTCTCTTCATGTTAGAATCTTTTCCTTTTATAATTAGTTTAAACACTGTTAAAGCAATCAATAAAAGATTCCAACCACCCTTTTTTTAATCATTTTAAACCTTTCAACCACGTGAAAACATTATTATAATCATTTTTACCCCTGAGCCACCCCAAAAGTGAATTAAAGCATCTTTCATCACTGTTAGCTTTGTCACTTTGTTTCCAAATTCATTCTGATGACTTTTGGGCTTGTTTTCTCTTTGAATATATTTTTGAAGACTTTTTTTTAAAATTAATTTCTTGCAGTCCTTTGCTCAATTAATTCAAATTGAAATTGCTCTTGAAGAAACTTCTTTTGTAGCCTTAAATATCTCTTGTAGAGTATTTTTGGATAAATCTTTATTTTTGGTAAAACAATGAGTTTTTATTATATTATTGTTTTATACTTATAAAGTTAAAAACAATAAAATTGGTGTGTTTTCTCTTTAAAAATACTATTTCTTACTATTTTCAAATAATTCTACCTTATACAAATTTTGAGGACAGGAAAATTACTTGATATTTTATCAAAGTTTCATATCCATACCTTACAGAAAGAAGGTCCTTTAATCAACCTTTTTTCTCACTTGCAGAGCTTGAAAATGTCTTGAACCTTTCCTCTGAAATATCTCCAGTAAAAACCGATCTTATCTCCTCAACTGACAGTTCTTTGAACTCCAATTATTCGCTCTGTTTAACAATCCCAATCAAGTCAAGAAGGCTCAAAAAGAGTTGAATAATCTGAGGATTAAAGAAAGTGGTCAGGTTTCCTTTTACATAGAAGATTTGTAAAGCCTAATTTGAAGAATTGGAGACTGGGGGAAAGGGCCTATATCTATGTGTATAGAAGAGGCTTGGCATCAAGGTTGTTGCACCACAGGCTTCTCACCCTGGAAACTTTGATAGCCTTCAAGAACTCATGAAAATGACTTTGGAGTTAGATACAAGGTACCATGAGAGGCATAAGGAAAAGGGTAGTCATCAAGAGAAGAAGCCTCCAATTATTGAATCTGATTCCTCAATACCTCCGCAAGGTTCATCTTCAAAAAGGGCTTATCACAGGAAGAAAAAGAAGGGGAAGAATTTTGAAGTGTCCAAAGACAAGCCTGATGCTACTCTCCTCACTAAGGACAACAAATTTATTGGTTCTGAAAAGGAGGGAGGATTAGAGAAGGCTTACGTGCTTATTGTGGTGGAAAGCACCCAATTGAAAAATGCTTCAAGAGGCCTGAAAATAGGAAAGGGTCATCAAGTTGCCTCCCTAACAAGCAGGGAAAAGCCTGAGTTGGGCTCATGATGTGTTCAATGGCTCTTACGTATTTCCTTCAAGAGCACAAATGTACACTCTGACTATTAGTGTCAAGAAATATCTAAAAGTTCTTATTTTTCTTCTTTCTCTGATATTTTTTATAGTATTCTCATTGATTCTGATGCAAAAATTTCTGTGAGGTTTAGAGGTATTTTCATATACCCAAAAGACCACAAACATAAATCAAATAAGTTTATTTATATTATTAAATTATAAATTCAAACGTAAATATAGACTTATATACAAAATAAAAAATTTGATTATAATTGAAAAATAAAAATGAAAATACATTGAATTTTAAAATTGTAAAAACACATTTTTACTTGAAAAAATTAAGTAAAAATGAATTTTCACAAAATTACCCAAAATAAAATAACTTTGGAAAAAAGTTAAATAAAATTTATCATGACTTTTTATCTAACAAATAAACATATAAACTTCATTTCACCATTGGATTCTTTATAAAAAATTAGGTGGGGTCACCTCTGAGTGAAATTTCTGTAACTCAACTCTAGATAAGCTTAAATTAAGTTTTTTTGTATTTTCTGTATAAAAGTTGGAAATCCTAAAACCCTTATGTTGATTCACATCACATGTAGTGTTAATCATCAATTTTTGTGTTAAAATTGAAGTGTTTTGTATAGTTTAGAAGTTATGAGAAACTGAAGTATTCTCAATTGAATTCAATTGAATTGTCAAAACGTGCGCTTGTATTACATAAGTGAACTTTAATTTACATATGAGGTGTCAATTATTACAGTAGTGTACTGTAAAACCAATTGAATTACATACGTAAATCACAAGTATAATACATGATGAGGAATTAAAGGAAAAAAGAAATTGGAAAGATTAAATTTGGGGGGGAAAGGAACTCTAGCTCTAAGGGGGAGCCAGACCCCCAAACTCCTTGCTAACAGGCTGGAGATGTCAAAATCCATGCAAACGTTCATCAATTTTGGCCTGGAATTGAGTCAGAGGGTCTGTGACTCAATTGATGATGTAATTTTGATACCAACCAGGGCAGTTTTATCTGTTGCCAAGAGGGTAAAACAACCCTTAAGATAAAGAAATTTTAGTATAAACAGTCTTTACTTGTTTCTACGTCTTTTACACTCATTCTGACGTGTTTTGAAGGCTCTAGGGCAGGTATTACTATAGTAATGGCTGATGTAAGGGTCTAAAACGGCTAAAGCCAGCCCTTTTTTGGTCTAAACCAGGGTTCAATGATGCCATAATTGGCTTTTCTGTTGTCAGAGTGTTTTCCACGACTGACAAGAGTAAATGTTAATTTTTTAATAGAGAAAATTGATGGCTATAAAAGAATTTCTTCTTTCCCCACTTTTCTCTTCATGTTAGAATATTTTCCTTCTATAATTAGCTTAAACATTGTTAAACCAATCAAGAAAAGATTCCAACCAGCCTTTAAAAATCATTTTGAACCTTTTAACCACGTCAAAAATTCATTATAATCATTTTTTGTAACTCTTATAATCATTTTTACCCCTGAACCACTCCAAAAGTGAATTGAAGCATCTTTCATCACTTTTAACTTTGTCACTTTGTTTCCAAATTCATTCTGGTCACTTTTGGGCGTGTTTTCTCTTTAAATATATTTTTAAAGACTCTTTTCTTTAATTAATTTCTTGCAGTTCTTTGCTCAATTAATTCCAATTGAAATTGCTCTTAAAGAAATTTCCTTTGTAGCCTTAAATATCTCTTGTAGAGTATTTTTGGATAAATCTTTATTGTTGGTAAAACAATAAATTTTCATTGTATTATTGTTTTATACTTAAAAAGTTAAAAAAAAAAAAATTGGCATGTTTTCCCTCTAAAAATACTACTTCTTAATATTTTCAAATAATTTTACCTTGTACAAATTTTGAGGACAGGAAAAGTACTTTATATTTTATCAAAAGTTACATATCCACACCTTACATTTGGGGGCCCAGCCGTGATATTTTATGTGTGAAATATTTGTTTACTCTTTTCTTAATCCTTTTTCTTATATTGAAAAATTCAAAAAAACATATAAAAAATACTTATAATTCAAAAAATCCATAAAAGAATAATTTTTTCATATTATAAGTGAGTCTTATATTTTTATTTCTTTTTTGAAATACCTTTTTTACTTAATTAATTGGCTTTTTCATGAATTTTAGTGTCTTACAATCTGGTAAGACAAGAAAACATTGAAACATCCTCAACAGTTACCAGCATTATTCCTGCCAGTACTGTTATTGTGACTCAGAATAATCAACCTGAACCCATTTCTTCTGAATTTCTTAACTTGGATATAAGTAATACTCTTCGGAAAGCTAAGAATTTGGCCAATAGTAAGATTTTTGACGTAAAATTATTCTTTTAAAGCTTTTTAATCATAAAATATGCCTTCAACCAGATCAGGGGCCAGCTATCACCCCTCATGCAGCTCCCAGAAAGGTCATAGGCGTGATTATGCCAGAAGCCAATCAGTTACAGAAGTACAAGGGTAAGTTGGTGACCTCCAAATTAATAAATTGTGTCATTCTGAAGCTGATAAAGCTGTTTTACCTTTAAAAAGATCTGACACCATCACAAGAAGCCTCAGTGGAAATTTACAAAGCCATCCAGAAGGCTTACAACAATGCATTGCAGCACAAAGAGTACCAGATCCTTGCAGATCTGTGGAAAAACTGCATGAAGTTTTACCTGACTGTGAGCAAATTCCTGGGCCATCCCAACACTTTCAGGTTACTGAATGGATGGCATCCATTGATGGAAAAGAAGAACATGATGCTCTTAACAGAAGAATGGGGGGAAAACAACCCTCCACCACCCAATCAAGTTCCAAAAACAGCCCCAGTGGCCAGCAGCAGCAATTCCAACGTGAAAAAGCAGCCACAAGCTCAGAACAAGGGCAAAGGAAAGACACCAGCCACAAAGCCTTACAGCCAGGGCTAGAGGTTTCCAAAAATTCAACTGGATGCCATGGAAAATGTATTTCAGATGGCCAGAACCATGATGGAATTACAAAAGAAGGAGGAAGCCAGATTAAATTATCATAAATGATTTCTGAAATTTTTGATTCTATCCCAGAGTTGTATGAAGCTATAACTGATGTAAAAAGTCATATTTCTGATAAAAATTCATCAATTTGTAACACTTTTTAAACAAATAACTTGAGTCTGAGCCAAATCAATGAAACACTTATATGGTTTGAAAAAGCGTTAAGAACAATTAAAACTTCCAATAATTATAATTCTTTTTGCAATAAGATAAATTAACAATCTGCCATTATTCAAGAATTAACAGACAAATATTTTAAATTCAATATTGATGACATAATTGGAACAAGAATAAAACAAGCCATAAATACTATCAAAGAGGATAATAAGAAAGCTCTTGATGATATTTCAAAATGATTTACTGAAGTAAAGACGCATATAATTTTGCTGAAAAAGTGTTTTGATACCTCAAATGAGGAAATATCAAAATTAACAATAAAGTCAAATGGGGTTATCTCTGATAATACTAAACATACAGAATTATGGAATGATCTGACATATAAAGAGGATGATTATAAAATGGATGTAATGAACTCTATACAAAGTTTGGAAAATGAATTGACACAAAGGTGTAACAACAGTTGAATGAATGATATTGAGCAACTAATAAACACCTTACCAAGGATGTCTACACTTCTGAATCAAAATGAGGGTACAAGGATTCCCAAACCACAAGTATTATATATTGAAAATTCACAGTTGAAAAATGAATTTTCTACTTCTTTTCATATCTTGGAACCATCAATGGGCCCAGCACTCTTGAAAGAAGTTCCAAAAATTAAGGAATGGCCTCACTTCAGTGGTGAAGGAGAATATGACCATATGGAATTAATCAGTGTTATTGACATGATCAAAGAAGATTTTGAATTACCAGACAGATTAGTAACAGCTATATTTAACACCTTGTTTACCAAATCACCTCACAGATGGTAAATCAAATTGAGACAAGCACATGGACACCAAAAATGGATTTGGTGGAAACACAAATTATCAACAAATGGGCCAATGATTCTTGGAGGTTCAAGGTTGAAACATCCTTTGAATCTGCAAATTTCAATGCTGATAAAGATAAAGATTTACCATGGTTTTGCCAACAAGAAGACAGACTAACAGCATTATACCCTGACATGTCAGAATTTATGATTCAGAGGAAAATTCTAAGACAATGTGGAGGTGACCTAGAGCATGCTGTAAAAAGAAGGACTACTGAAAAATCTTCAGCAGAAGATATTATCAATATATTAGAAGAAGTAACCACCAGAACAGAAATTGGTTCTAGTAGGGTGAATCTCAAAACAAAGCTTAATACACCTTGGAAAGATTCTGTGGACAAAAACCCCAAAGAAAATTCTAATAATTTGAAATCTAAATCTGCAGATACAATCAGGAAATGCTATATTTTCCAAAGCACTACACATTTATCCAATACATGTCCAAAAAGGGGGGAAATAAATGAAATTAACATTGAAAAAGAACCTGATGTTGAAAAAGATGATGTAATTGAAGAAAATTCAGATAATAAATCATCAATATTTTCTGAATCTTCAAAAGATATAGAAAATATCAATTTCACCTTTGATATCATGGAATCTTATTCACACTTGCCACAGCTGAGAAATAGCCAACTTGATTTATCAAAAATTCAAGATGCACAGTTAATGAAAACCACACCAAACAGAGGGAAAGGTTATACAGCTGGTAACTCCGGTATAACAGAAGTAGTAATTGAAAACAAACCCACTAAACTACTACTTGATCCAGGATCATTCTGCTCTTGTGTAGGTAAATCCTTTCTTAAGAATTGTGTATCAAATTTTGAAGAACAATTGTTGCGAATTGATGGCATAAAATTCAATAGTGCAAGTAACCCAATGAAAGCATTGGGAATATTTCAAACTAGTGTCTTATTTCCACATATAAATGGAAATTTAAGAATCACTGTTGAATTTGTGGTTATGAAAAATTTCTCTACTACCCATTTCATATTGGGAAATTATTATTTGATTGTGTATGGCATAGATTTTCATAACAAAAAGGACAGATACTTTACTATTGGAGACAATAAGCGCCAAAAATTTTCCTTTTTACCATTTCAAAGACAAACTACAGTGAACAAAGTATCACCAGTCAACATAGAGTTGGATAAATTCAAGTCTGAACATTTAAATGAAGTTGAAATAAGCCTTAATTTGAGTGATAAACAAGAAAATGAACTTTCTGCTCTTTTATATGACTACAAAGAAGCATTTGCTTCAGATAAAGAACCCCTAGTGGTAATTATTGGTCATGAAGTTGAAATTACTCTTAATATTGAGAGACCCTACTTACCACTCTTAAGAAGACCTGCATATCCAGCAAGTCCAAAATCAAGAGAAGCTCTGGAAATTCACATCAAAGAGCTTCTAGACCTTGGTGTAATAAGAAACGTGGGCCACAATGAAGAAGTAGAAACAACTACACCAGTCATAGTAGCATGGAATAATGGAAAATGTATAATGGTTAGGTACTTTAGAGCTCTGAACACTTACACTGTTCAAGACAGGTACCCAATACCAAAAATCCAAATTTCCCTCACCCAAATATCTCAAGCAGTGTATATAAGCACTATGGATGCCCTTAAAGGATTTCATCAAAATTTAGTGACACCAAGAGCAAGGAAGTACTTGAGAATTATTGTTAATTGTGGAGTTTATGAATATTTGAGGATGACTTTTGGAATCAAAAATGCACCTTCACACTTGCCAAGAATGATGAATGAAATTATCCCTGAAGAGCTTTCAGAAGGATGGTTGATCATTTACATTGATGATATTATTGTCTGTTCCAAGACTTGGGAAGATCTTATGTGCAGAACATCCATTATTTTGACCAAAATCCAATCTGTGAGCATGAAAGTATCTTTGAAGAAATTTCATTTTGGATTTAAGGAACTCAAAGCACTAGGACATGTGGTATCTGTTCTATCCCTTGGGATTGACAAAAATAAAGTTGCAGAAGTCTTACTGAAACCTATGCCTCAAACCAAAAAATGCAACAAATTGAAGATTTTTCATCCATAGCAAGACCTCTTCAAAAATTATGTGACAAAGAAACAGTATTTGAAACTACTGTTGACAGAGTAAAATCCTTTGAATTTTTAAGACAAGCCTTGACCACTGCTCCACTTTTACTGATGCCAGACTTTAAAATTCCCTTCAAACTTCAAATTTATGCATCAGGGGATGGGCTTGGTTCTGAACTTCATCAAGTCCAAATTTTAAATGATAAACCTGTTGAAGAGCCCATATGTTTCATATCCAGGCAAATCAAACCAACTGAAGCCAGATATGGAGCAAGTCAGATGGAGTGTTTATGCCTTTTTTGGGCTTTAGAAAAACTCAATTACTTTCTGGAAGGATGTGTTTTTGAAGTAATAACAGATTTTACCACTGTTAAATCGATTTTAAACATGAAAACACCCAACAGACATATTCTCAGATGGAAAATAATCATACAAGAGTATAGGGGCAATATGACTGTTGTTCATAAAGATGGGAATATTCATAAAAATGCAGATGGACTAAGCAGATGGCCATTACCAAATGATATTGATAATCCTGCTTATGTGCCAGAAGAAGCTTCACCACAGATCTCAATAGAAGGAATAAGTGTTACAGACTTGAACACCCCCTTCTTTGAAGAAGTAAGAAACAGTTACACTCAACATAAGAATTGTAGCATCTTGTGCCAATTGCTTAACAAAGACTGTAAAGACACCTCTCTAATTCATTTCTTGGATGAAGTATGGAAGAAATCTTCTGATGAAGGAAGATTTCACCTACTGGATGGTATAATTTACCACTGGACCAAGCACACATGTGTCATGACAGTTGTGTATAGGTCATTAATCAATCTTGTACTGAAAGAATGCCATGACAGCCCCTTTTCAGGACATCTTTCTGAAGACAGACAGAGATAAAAAGTAAAGACCTGCATATGGTGGCCAATGTGGCAGAAAGATGTTGCAGATTATTGCAAAAGCTGTGACAGATGTCAAAAGGCAAAAAATTCCACTGGCAAAAGACTTGGAAATATGATGAAAATCCAAGAACCCAGCAGACCTTGAGAAATTGTCCATATGGATTGGGTAACTGGCCTACCACCAGGAGGTTACAGAAGCTATAATGCTTGCCTATTGATTTTAGACAGATTCAGTCAAACTCAAATCTTTTTACCATGTCACAAAGATGATACAGCCATGCATACAGCTCTTCTAATATGGAATAGAGTAGTGTCATGGACTGGAATATTCACAAATATTATTAGTGACAGAGATCCCAAGTTCACTTCAGCACTGTGGACAAATCATCACCAATTATTTGGCACTAAATTGCCTTTCTCTACAGCCTACCACCCACAAACTGATGGTCTAGCTGAAAGGATGATTTAAACCTTAGAAGACATGGGGAGAAGATTTTGTGCATATGGCCTTGAATTCAAAGATTGTGATGGATTCACTCATGATTGGTGTACTCTTCTACCAGCACTATAATTGGCATATAAGACATCAATTAATTCCAGTACCAATCCCCTCCTGCTACTATAGAAAAAGGATGGAATCCCAAGTTACCTCAAGATTCTTTAAGAAAAGATTTGGTTGAAATACATCCTACAGCTGCCAGCTTCAAAGGAATCCTAGACACAGCTAGAAAGCATGCAGTAAGATGCATGGAAGACTCATTTGCATATGCTAAAAACAAATGGGAAAAATCACATGCCACTCCAGATCTCAAAGTGGGGAATTTAGTACTAGTATCGACCACCAACTTCAATAACATCAAAGGATGTAAAAAGCTCAAAGACTCCTTTGCAGGAGCTTTTGTTATTGAAGCCCTCAATGGAGGAAATGCTGTTGAAGTAGAATTATCTGAAGAACTTAGTAATAAGCATTCTACATTTCCAGTGAGCTTGATAAAGCCATATAAATCTAGTGATGCTGAAAGGCTTCCCTTGAGGAATAAAGTTCCCCAGGCTATACCTCCTATTGCAACATCTGGTATTAAGAAGATTACCAAAGCTCTTGAAGAAAGGAAATTAAGAACCAAAAAGCAAGGGAACACATTGTTAGATACAGTGACCCAACTTGTGAAGATAAGTGGTTAGAAGAAAAGGACATACCTGAAGCTACCAAAGTTCTCATAAGATTCAGGCATACTAGAAATAACAATATTACAAAGTAATATTCTTTTTTTAGGGGGACGGAATGTGAGCCTTAGAGATATTTTCATATACCCAAAAGACCACAAACAAAAAATTAATATACAAAAATAAATAAAATAAATTTCTTTATATTATTAAAATGAAAATTAAAACATAAATATGATTTTATATACAAAATCAAAAATTTAATTATAATTTAAAAATAAAAATAGATTAAATTTTAAAATTGTAAAAAAACATTTTCACTTGAAAAAATTAAGTAAAAACAAATTTTCAAAAAAATTACCCAAAACAAAATAATTTTGGAAAAAAGTTAAATAAAATTTATCATAAATTTTTATCTAACAAAAAAAAATATAAAACTTATTTCACCATTGGGATCCTTATCAAAAATTAGATGGAGTCAACTCTGAGTGAAATTTCTGTAGCTCAACTCTAAATAAGCTTGAATTAAGTTTTTTTGTATTTTCTGTATAAAAGTTGGAAATTCTCAAACCCTTAATGTAGTTCACATCACATGTGGTGTTAATCATCAATTTTTGTGTTAAAATTGGGGTGTTGTGTATAGCTTAGAAGTTATGAGGAATTGAAGTATTTTCAATTGAATTCAATTGAATTGTCAAAATGTGCACGTGTATTACATAAGTGAGCTTTGATTTAAATATGAGGTGTCAATTATTACAGTAGTGTAATTTGAAAATCAATTGAATTACATATGTAAATTATAAGTATAATACATGATGAGGAATTAAAGGAAAAAATAAATTGTAAAGATTAAATTTGGGGTTGAAAAGGAACTCTAGCTCTAAGGGGGAGCCAGACCCCCAAAATCCTTGCTGACAGGCGTGAGATGTCAAACTCCAAGCCAATTTTCATCACTTTTGGCCTGGAATTGAGTCACAGGGTCTGTGACTCAATTGATGATGTGGTTTTGATATCAACCAGGGAAGTTTTAACTGTTGCCAAGAGGGTAAAACTACCCTTCAGATAAAACAATCTTAGTAAAAACAGTTTTTACTGGTTTCTACGTCTCTTACACTCAACCTGACGTGTTTTTAAGGCTCTAGGCCAGGTATTACTATGGTAATGGCTGATTTAAGGGTCTAAAATGGCTAAAACCAGCCCTTTTTTGGTCTAGAACAGGGTTCAATGATGCCATAATTGGCTTTTCTGTTGTGAGAGTGTTTTCCACGACTGAAAAGAGTAAATTACACTTTTGGAGTAAAGAAAATTGATGGCTATAAAAGAATGTCTTCTTTGCCCCACTTTTCTCTTCATGTTAGAATCTTTTCCTTTTATAATTAGTTTAAACATTGTTAAACCAATCAATAAAATAGTCCAACCACCCTTTATAAATCATTTTGAACCTTTTAACCACGTGAAAAATTCATTATAATCATTGTTTGTAACTCTTATAATCATTTTTACCCCTGAACCACCCCAAAAGTGAATTAAAGCATCTTTCATCACTGTTAGCTTTGTCACTTTGTTTACAAATTCATTCTGGTCACTTTTGGGTGTGTTTTCTCTTTAAATATATTATTAAATAATCTGTTCTTTAATTAATTGCTTTCAGTTCCTTGCTCAATTAATTCCAATTGAAATTGCTCTTGAAGAAATTTCTTTTGTAACCTCGAATATCTCTTGTAGAATATTTTTGGATAAATCTTTATTGTTGGTAAAATAATAAATTTTTATTATATTATTTTTTTATACTTAAAAAGTTAAAAACAATAGAATTGGCATGTTTTCTGTTTAAAAATACTATTTCTTACTATTTTCAAATTATTTTACCTTATACAAACTTTGAGGACAGGAAAAGTACTTCATATTTTATCAAAAGTTTCATATCCACACCTTACAATTTCTGTTGTTGCAAAGAATTCTTTTCTCAAGTACTCATTAGAAATGTCAGAGCTCCCTGAAAAGATTACTCTTTTCAATGTGGATTCAATTGAATCCACTTCCTTGTTCATCACCCATTATACCAAGTGGGTTGCTGACTTACCTTCTTTCCCAAGCTTTCAATGGGACTTCTTTATCATAGATTCACCCTAGGGTGAAGACCTAATATTGCGCTGGGATTTACTTTACCATTTTAATTCCATTATTGATTGGAAAAGTGGATACATCACCTATGATTCTTATAGTAAGGATTCTAGTGTTATTAACTCTTCTACTAGTAATAATTTTTCCACTGCCTTCAACAGTGCTGCTCTAGTTGGTTAAATGAAGAAACCTTCCCTTCCTCCTTCTGTCCATATCCTTTCTTTCATTTGCTATTAGTAATTACTTCCATCAAGAGATGAAGTCTTCAAAGAGATACAAGGTGTTGGAGAAGATGTTGCTATATCTTCACTTCATCTCTTTCAAGGGGATATGGACCTTCCTCCTTTATGTTTTAATGCCTCTTCAGAGGAAGAGCCAGAAGATATTGAAAATGTGCTGAAGGTAGTACCTCCTGCTTATCACCAATATTTGGATGTATTCTCCAAGGTGAAAGCAGAGAAACCTCCTCCACACTGTTCCTGTGATCAACATATTGAAATAGAGGGTCTTCTACCTCCAGTTATTGTTATCTACTCTTTATTCCATCATTAGTAAGCCACACTGTGGGTATACATTTCAGAGAATGTAGAGAAAGTTTTTATCAGCCTAAGCTCCTCTTCAACAGGAGCACCTTTCCTTTTTGTCAAGAAAAACAATGGTGGCCTTTGATTGTGTGTTGACTACTGCAGACTCAATGCTATTACTAGGAAGAAGAGGTATCCTGTTCCTCTAATGAATTAGCTCCTCACCATCTTTAATAGCTCCACTAGCTGATTCAAGATAGATTTGTGTAGTGTTTATAATCTCCTGAGAATTCAAGAGGGGGATTAGCACTTAACTGACTTTAGAGCCAAATATGATAGTTATGAGTATTTGGTTATGCCATTTGGCTTTACCAATACTCCTTATTCATTCCAATATCTTGTGAATGATAGCTTTTCAGATTTCTTGGATGTTTTTGTGTAGTCTACTTCAATGATATTATGTTCTTCTCTGGTTCAGAGGAGGAACATGTCAAACACATAATTAATATTATAATTATGAACTGATTCTTTTCCAAGAGTATAACTGTTTTTGAAAGCTGTGCTGCATAGGAATTCAAGAGCAGGATGAGGAAACCTTTTCTGGTGGAGGAAAGGCCCTTTTTTATCCTATACTTGGGTGAAAAGGTCTTCTAGACCTTTCCACATAGAGGAAGTGAAGATTTCTCACTTCCAAGGACTGGCTTGTAGTTTTCACAAGGCCTGTATAGCCTTCATTGGGCTCAGATGTGGTTTTGAAACCACATCTGGGCAGTTTTCACCTATACAGGGTGAAAGTTGTCATCTGGGGACCACATAGCCCTTTTCTGACATGTATTACACATACAATGCTATACAAAATCTGTACAGGACTCCATTATTGGCCCAAATATGGGCTATTGAAGTATAAACAAGCTTCTTCATCTGTTTTAGACCTCATAATCATAGTTATCTGATATTATCCAACATTAAGGCTGTATTGGTCTAACTGGGGGATTTCGACCTTAAAACTGCTATAACCTTGTCAGTTTTGAGATATCAAGCTCAAAATTGGTCCATTATTTATCGCTGGATGTGCTCTACACAATGAGACCACATTTGATATGGCAAAGCTATTCCATGTACAATATTTTTTGTACATATGTAGGATTTGCTGAAAATCTGTATGGAGCCTTTTTTTCCCATAACTTTTGTTTCAGATGGGATATGGGGAAATGGATGGAAAAATCAGATATCCCTGATTGTTCTCTTTCCAAAAAGACCCCACTTTAGGTATCTCACACTAAAACTGTAGAATCTATATGAGAGGTGAATATTTTATTCACCCTTATTTGACTCTATTTTGGCTATAACCCCTGTAGTTCTGGTGCTGCTCAGTTTGGCTAGTACCATTGGATAGCCCTGACTTAAAGAATCAATTTTAATTCCCATTTGATGGGCTTAATCCTTTTCCTCTGAACTTCAGATGAGAGGTGAAAAATAGGTTTTATGCTCATCAACAACTTTGAGCAGGAATAACTTTGTTATTCCTTGTCCTATGATTATGGGACTTGTGTATTTGGAAATTTGTGGGTTTCTTCTTTATTTTGATACCTTTTGAGCTGATTTGGCTCAACTCCATTTTTTGGTGGTATCTTGGCTTTACCATTGGTTTATGGTACTTGGCTGTCATGCTTGTGCTCTGGTTTTGAGTCACAGGCTAAAAGTGTATAATCAATAATCAGGTAGGCATTCACCTTAATCAAGAATAAAAACTTCAGCATAATTCCATGAATTTTTATTCCTCAGTTTCTTAATGAATCTTTTTGAGGATATCTAACCTCATATCTTCAAACGTGTTTGAAGGATTGAAACATGTGAAAAAAAAAATTTCAAAGTGTAGGGATATTCAATGAGATATTTCAAGATCAAGAATAGCTATATACTAAAACCAAAATTAATTTCTTGATGTGGATTCCTTGGTGATACATTCATCCAATAACTACCCTCAATTTAAAAGCAGCTTCATAGTATCACAGGGGCCCTTGAGAATAACAAGAGGGTCCTGGCATCCAATAATGAGAGAAATCACTTGGTAGACTCCAAACTATCAAAGATATAACAAAGTTTATATTTCTTTGACAAGAATAATGCAAGTACAATATTATATGAAAAATAAGAAAGAAAGCCAAATTTCCAAAGAGAAAACCAATTAAGTCCTATATTTGCTTTTAAACCTTCCAGGAATAACAATGGAATTAGTATGGGATATTACCACCAAATATCCACTGACATGCACGAAAATAGGTGAAAATTACTGACTTAATAATATCAGTATTAACCATAAATATGAAAGAAAATGAAAGATAAAATAAGTACTAGTAGATTAATTAGCTGGGGGAGACTCCCCATGGCTGAAAGGGAGGTTGGTATATATGAAAAGATGAATGATTTACACCTTCAGGCTGACAACTGGTTTGTATTGAATCCTTGAAGCTGTATTGATTTCTTGAGGAAGTTTACACCTGGCCAAATTAGGAAGTGAATTGGCTTGAATGATCTTCCCAGGGTGTATAGTTGAAACACAGGCCTCTATGTAAAAACAATTTATTGAATGAATTCAGTTTCCAAGGTGGATTGGTTGAGAATTGACACTTGACAACCAATTTAGAACTGCCTATTGAATATTTCTTGCAATGAGAACTGGAAGTATTTCCTTTGGGCAATACCACATACTTTGAAAGTGTCAATACCTGATGATTGAGCTTACTTTTATTGAAGAAAAAACTGAGCTTGATCCTTTCTTATTCCTCCCAAAAATATTATTCCCTATGTCATGTAAATGTATTTGTGAGTTTGAAGCATGGCTCCTTGATTTGGGTCACCATTTTAGTTCTAGTCACATAAGGTGAATAATGGTGTATAAAATCCTTTATTTCACCTCTTGGTATTGGAAGGAAAATGAGGCAAAAGTTCTTCTGGAGGATGGCCTTGACAATCATTGGAAAGATATTGGTTTGATGGCTTCAGAGGCTGGCTGGGTGTTTTGGCCATTTTAGGGCTCTTTGGCCAAAACAAGCCTTTAGAAGCTTAATACTGTATTTGTGAAAAAATGCAAAAAAATTCAAATCTAGCCATTGAGCCCCAATTTGCATAAATTTGTATTTGAGAATATTTCCTATGCTTCATGGGAAAATGGCATATTATGCCAAAATTCACCAGAAGATTCAAATTGAGAAGATTGTGCAAAACTGTATTTAAAGCCTAAAAAGCATAATAAAGCCTTTTGGGCTTTATTTTCCTGTTGACTTGGAAATACCCAAAAGTGGCCAAGAATGGCTTGATGATGGTGAAGGGGCGAGGTTGGCTATAAAAGGCCAAAAAAGTGAAAGTGGCCATTTTGGGCAGAACATGATGGATATAGTCAGATTGCCATAGATTGGATATGGAATTGATATGCCATAAATTGTCCAAGAGGGATATTTTACATGGTTGTGAAATATGGACAATATATTTTCCCACTAAAATGCTCCCTTATAAACATGATTTCCAAAATATAAATATAAAAAGCTATTGTTAGCAGTATTTGGATTAATACACCTGATTCCTTGGTTCAAGAACCCTTTCTGTAGAGAAATTCACAATAATTTTGAATATGATTTTTCTTAATAATGTGACCTTCAATCACAGATTTAAATTTTTTATATTTATAATGAGCTTATTGACTTTCTAGCAGGAATTCTTGTGGTATCATGAGGTTCTTAAATACCTTCAAAAAGATTTTTCATTGAAAATAGTCCAATAAAATTATTTTGAGAAGTAATAAATTGAATCAAGAGTTGAGTCAATCCAAAAAATAACTTCCTTATTTGTCTCAAAGGAATTTCTACTGGTATTTTTCAAATATGACCCAAATTATTCCCTATATTGCAAAAATAGCAGTAGCTCATTCATATATGATATTGTTTGCTTTATGATAATAATTTATGAATCTTTTAGGGCTCATATTATTGAATGATCTAAAGAGAAAAAATCATGGCCGAGGGATATATTACAACCTTTTATATTTCTAAGGTTTGAAATAGAAAAATTTCTTTAAATGAGTGTTTTGGAAAAACATTGTTTGTGTTTCAAAGACTTGATCCAATATTTCTGTCATGTATAGAACAGAAGTCCTAATCATCCTGAATATTGTGCACAAAATTTCAGTAAAAAAGGAAATCTATTTCCTCAGAAGCCTGTGCAACAGTCAAATTAATAGCTCTAAGGGAGAAAAGTTCAGTTTCAAGGCGCATCAAGAACTAAACAAATTCTTATGGGAATAATTCCATTAAAAAATGATGTTTTTTTGGTTAGCACAGGTACCATAAGCAGATATGAATGTTTTACTATTGACTCAGCTCAAATGATTTGAACTACAAAAAGTATTTGAACAGCTATTTTCTTTTTTCGACAATCAAATAATAAATTTATTGAGAAGATTCACTGATACTATCCATTTATCTGTGGCTATGATAGACTTAAATCTAATATTTGTGATTTCTTCTGCTACATTTAATAGTTACATCCTAATTGACTTATCCATAAAAATAATTATCTCTATATTTTTTGCTTAGCTTAAGTGATATATTCCATTAATTAATTTTACATAAATTTCATTGTTCATTGTATATTTCACTCATGTCTTTGATATTTATCATAAATCTTTCACTAATTAACCTGAGATACTATCTTTTTGAATATATACAGATAGAAACTTATCTGGATCTCAGGAATTGTAGCTCAAGTCTGTGAATAGTGACAATGGATACCAATAAAGTTGACATTATATTATAGCTCCAATAAGCTTAATTTATTTTTATTTCAGAAGAATATTATACTGTTTGAGAATTTATATATTCCAAACTTTAATACTTTTTTTTATCTGCATAGTCTCATATTTGAAGTCAATCGTGGAAAAAGCTTGGCATATAATATTTTGTAACAATGGGATATTTGGAAGATTTTTTAACATTTGAGCTATAATGACAACAGTTAAGAGTCTCAAAATGTTCACCTGAAATTTGATCTTGAAAACAACCAAAGGCCCCTTTGTCTTCCAGAAACACCCCTTGGAAATTAGTAATTTTAAAGTGAAATCTTTTTCTCTTTTAATCACAGCCAATTTCTTTTGAATCCTTGTATACAATCATTGTATTTAACAATTTTAAAACTTGATGTGGGCCCTTTCCAAAATCATCATTCTACAATCAAAATTTTACCCCCAAAACTAAGAATATTGCTTTAAATTATCCCTCTTTATATATTTTTTTCACTTTTCTAGTTTGGAAGGGATCACAGCTTTCATAATATCTATTTGAAGTTATCTACCATTTCCACATTCAGTTATCCATAAAGATTTATTCTTAAGCTATACTCATCACCAAAATTCATACTCAAATCCATCCTCTATCCCTACAGTAGAAATCCTATATATCTTGAAAGGATTACCTGAACCCATACCTCTATCTATAAAGCTTAGATATCAATTCACAAGATAAGCTTTTTTTGTTATTTAATTTCAAACAATCTCTCTTTCCAAGAATTATTATTGATCTCAAAAATTAATTTTACCATACTTCTCCTTCAATATCGATGAAATACAATCCCTCCACATTCCTACACACTTCAAACACTGTAACACTAGTATCAAATGATATAAGAAGAATATAATTGATATCCTAATTGATAAAATTCTAAAATTAGTAATATCCACTACAAAAATATTGATTATATGTTTCTTAATTTAATTGGAAGCTTAAATATCCTCTTACAAAACACCTGCCCTGAATTCACCAATGTGTTATTAAAATATCTAAAAAACATCATTCATACACCACTCAAGGAGTCTTCATATTTATATTCCCCTCCTCATGTGGTTCATAATGGAAATATACCTTGAAGATTTTGGAATTACTACTCAGAAAGAGTTCTGGTTACATTCCTTGAGAGTTGAGCTCCTTCCAAATCTCTTCTCTTTACCTTTTGGTACCCTGGTTTTGACTTTGTCCATAATAATTCCCCATCTGTACTTTATTCAATAATTCTTAACAGCAAACCTGTGGCTCAAACTGGAATCAAATTCCTTATTTGAATACTGTAAGTTTTTTCTAATACACTCTTCATAATATTACTCAACATCAAGAGTAGTATGACCTTCCTCAGTAGAAAAAAAAATATGATTAAGTATTATAGCCACAAATTGATATAGTTATATAAAGAAAGAATTAATTATTATTGAATAATTTAATGATAAAAATACTAATAATAATAACAAATTATAATTTCCTAAGATTATTACAGCCTCTTAAAGCTATAATAAGAAGTAAAAAGGCTCTTAATGATACAATTATATGTAAAAACATCTGTAACCACTTACAAGTAATAAGAATATCATTTATAAAATAAATTATGGCGCACAAACTTCCAAAATAATTATTAGAAAGAAATTTTATGAAACAAATAGAATATTTGTCATCCTGTGACTCAAAACCAGAGTACAAGCATGAAAGCCAAAATACCTAAACCAATGGTAGATCAAACTACTTCCAAAACAGATAAAAAATGAGGAAAGCCACTTCTTTTCAAACATATAACCCTCATAACCATAAGAAAACAAATAACAAAGTAATTCCTTCTCAAAGCAAGAACTGAGCACGAACCTTAAATTTTGCCTCTCATCTGAAATCCATAGAAAGAGAAAGAACCCCATCAAATTGATTCTTTAATTAAGTCTCTCAATCAAGGTTATCCAATGGTAACAGCAAAGTCAAGCTAGCATCAAGACTACAGAAGTTACTGCCAAAACAAATCCAAATAAGGGTGAATATAATATCCACCTCCCATCATGATTTTACAGTTTGAGTGTGAGATACCCAAATTGGGGTCATTTTGGAAGGAGAAAGATAGATTTTATCTGATCGTGCCATCCATTTGCTTAAAATTCATCCAGAACAAAACTTATGGAGAAAATAAGCTCCATAGAGGATTTAAGAACAACCAACATCTCAAAAATAGAAGTTAAGAGTGGCCTAACTTTGCCTTATTCATAATACCCATACCAAATGAGGTACCATTGCTTAGATATAGTCCAGGGATACATGATGAGCCAACTTTGAGCTCATTATCTTAAAATCTGACAAATCTATGGCAGTTTTAAGGTTATAATTCCACAGTTGGACCAATACACCTCTACTGTGGGATACTTTCCCATACCCTTCAACATGAGGTGTCAATTCTACCAAGGAGCCTGTTTATCCTTCAATAACTCATAGTTTGGAGAGTATGGGGTCCATATACAGGTTATGTACAGCATTCTACACATCATAGACATCAGGAAAATGCTATGTGGTCCCCAAATGAAAGTTTTCATCCTGAATTCGTGAAAACTTCCCATATGTGGTTTCAAAGCCACATCTGAGCCAAATAGAGGGTAAAAAGGGTGTGTATAACCACAACCCTGTTCTTGAAAGTGAAAACATTTTCACTTCCTCCATGTGGAAAGGATCAATGGTCCTTCCACCCCATTTCAGGATAAAAAGGGACCTTTCACTTCCCAAAAGAGGAATCCCCATCCTTCCCTTGAATTCCTATTTAGTGAAACAGTCAAAAACAGATATAATCCTTGAAAATAAACAGGTTATACTTTAGTCTTTGTATTTCCTTGATCATTATAGTTAGTCAATTGATAATCAGTGCACCCAGGGCTTTCAGCAGCACTCACCACCACTATCTCTTCATAGTAAATCCCTAAATACTATTATCAAACTCTTTTTCTCATTATTATCTGTGTTAAAGGCAGAGTTATAGTTTTGAATACCTTTATTATTGCCATATCATAGACTCAGCCTGACAATATTCAGAAAATAACTCACATATTATATTTTTTTGAAACAATAAGTCAAACAAAAACCATTATAGTATTGAATAATTCTTATGGGGGAAAAACATACCAAAAATAAATATTTTAAAGAAATAAAACACCCTTTTTATGATGAAATAAGATCCAATATTTTTAGAGGAAATCTTTTAATTTTAGAAGATATGCAAAAGAACTAATTTATAAGATAAAATAAAGTATTGGTGCTTATAATAATAAAATCTGAATTCTATTGTTTTCATTCTTTATTTAAAAGCTATAAGCAATAAAAGAACTCAATAATTACCTTAATAATAAGGCTTTATATTGAATAAAATTTTCCCTTTTTAAATTTATAATTTGATTGGTTGATTGATGATTATGCTTTAAAACATTTATTTAAAGGCTTCTTTTATGCCTTCAGAGCAGCTCTCATGAACAATAATGTATATATAGCACATTCTCAGATGAAAACTGAAAAACCATGCTACAAATAAGGCTCCTAACTTGAGGTAGCTTATTTTTCATTTCAATTTAAAGTTACCAGTGTTATTCCTAACTCCAAGTAACTTTAATCCTCATTCAAGTCCATTATTCACAAATTTCATATTAAACTAACTTATTTATATTTAAGTTAATGAGATTAAAACTTGAATAAAACTGTAATGAAAAATTATTTGAAATAAGATTTTGAATTAATTTTTGAAGAAATATTAATTTTCTTGAATAATAATTAAAATAGCGCTTTTCAAGGCTATATACCAAGGAATCTCACTCATTAGAGATACTCAAAATTTAATAAATACATAGAAAACATAAAGTCTTAATCTTTGTAATATTTTCAGGTAAATCCACTGAGAATTGGGCTTTCCAAAAATTTCTGAAATTACTGCTATTTTTCCACATAAAAGAACAATACACAATAAACCTTGACTTTGGCTAAGTTTCCAATTCTTTTAACCCTAAGTCTAAGCTTATCACAACCTCATTAAGCTTTGACTTTTCTTGAAACCTTTATCACAAGCCTGCATATAGGGATTTACCCTTTGGCTGCTTAAAATTCCTGTCCAAAAGAAGGATACACCAGCTTAAACTGCAATGTTTAATTAAATTCTCATCTCAAAGCTTTGATAAGGTTTAAAGCTCTTCAATACAGGAGTAAAAAATCATTTTGGTTCTTGCAGATCCCAAAAGCTGGGTACCCCTGCTCTTTTTGTCTTTTGTCCTTTGTCCTGCCCTTTTGCATGAATTTTGTTCCTTTATTTTTTCAAATACATAAAATGGCTTTGAACAAATTCAAATTGAGCTCATGCAGGATTCAAATCCTTGATTAAACCTCTTTAGCCACTTCAGTAAATATACACAACACTTCAATCTTAACTGAATTTTTGTAAGTTTGCATAAAACTTATGCAACTTCAAAATGAAGCTTACAATCAACAAATCAAAAATTCTAATAATAATTTCAAGAATTCATGATAGTACTGTGAGAGTATTGAAATTTTCAATAACACTGTAAATACACATTTTTTGGTATGAGACCCTATGGGTATACCCTAGGTTATTGTTGGCGTAAAATCCAAAAATCACATAAAGTTTATATTTTTGTTTTATCAAAAATAAAGTTCTACTTATTTTTTGTTAATTTGTGTTTAAAACCCATTTTATAAGTCTGTTTATGGCAAAATAAAATTTATAAAAATTTATTTGTGGCCTTATGGGTATGTCATATATCCCTCACAGGCTCTTAGATACCTTGTTTGTTGCCACATTTATGGCTCCCATTCAACACAGTTAAATATTGCTAAAATCTAAATTAAAAAATGTGGAAGGATTTATAATAATGGAAGTTTTTACATAGCATATCTTTCCACCCAGCCTGTCAAAAACCCATGTATCAGGGGGTTTCAAGCTTCACAGAACTCTCAAATCAAGCAGTAAAAAACAATAAATTATTTAATTTGGGTTTCAGAACCAATTTTCCTTTGTTTGAATTTTTTTCCTAGTTGATCATTAAAGAGCCTCATAGTCTTAAAATTCATTAAGTAAATTTATTAATTTATGTTACTTTTGAGAAAACTCAAAAAGAAACTTTTTTGTGCTCAGCTTTGTTCAAAGGAACAAAGTTTACTCCAAGATTATTAAAAGGCTCTCATTTTCCTACTTGGTTTTTTATGTGTGCACTTCCTTGGCCTCAATATCTACTTTATTAGAGGCATATATGGCCTATCAATCTTGAGAAAAAACTCCACACATGAATATCTCCTATTCCATTTAGCTTATTTCTTTATATTTATATAAATACATTTTGCCTTTCCTCTATTGCTTTGTCTTCTTCATTTCTCAATCAAATTATTAATCTTTATTCTTGATATATTCTTCCCATGTCAGATATAATAGCATTTCAAAATTTAACTTACTTTCACCAATAATACTATGGAGTCTTCAATGAGAATTTCCCATAACGCTTCCTCAAATTCTTTAGATCATGTCCACAAGAATCATACGAAATCATATCTATGAGCTTCAAATATCTCCTCACTGATTGAAAATGTATTCTTGATGAACTGAAAGGAATTTCATTGTAGGTATTTGCAGTAGTAAACTGTTACTTTCACAAAAAGGGATTTTTGATTGTATATTAGTTTTCAAGTGACATTTCGGTGTGCAGAACCCAATTTTCACACAATTCTATGAGCTTCACAGGATATAAAAGTCTCACAGGGTTGGCATTATCTTTGTGGTATATATTAGATACCCAGAACAGAGAAAAACTTCTTTAAGTATCTTTTTGAGTATGAAAGACTCATATATCATCTTCCTACTTTAAATGAATCATTTTCTATAGGGAAGATTGATAAAATTCTTTACATTAAGTCCATCAATTGAAAGGTATATTTTAAATATACTCAAACAATAACTATTCTTTCTTTATAATGTTCATTTTAAGATAAAATAACTCTATGAGGTTTTCAATTGGAAAAAATCTCCCCACCTTATTCTTAATACCAAATAAAAGAGTTCTTAAAATACTTTTTTTGGCATTATCATGTAAACATTATGCTATTGGAATTTCAAAAACACCCTGTTACATAGTAGCTTTTAGCAGTATTGTTCATATTCTTCACTCTGAGTAATATCCAATTGTTAAATACGTCTCTGATTTACTCATACTGTATATTGGTCTTGAGGATAAAATTCATTATTCTCACATAAAAAATAGTTAAGGGGGAGAGAGAAAGTGAAGGGAGCTAGGGTACCCAAATATCTGCATACTATGGAGTTGATTAAACTTTGAATCTATAATAAAAGGATTATAATGACTTGATGAAGGAATTAAAGCATTTCTAGAACTTGGCTGCAAAGGATTACTCCCATTAAGTTATGAGAAAACAGAAAATAAGCTGCTACTTTGACATTCCATTGAGGTAATGAGAACCCCTGACACATTTACACATTTCAATTTTTGATTATTCTTCATGAATAAAGATAAAATAAGACCAAACAGTTTCTGAATAGTATCCATGATATTAAATTTTATAAAAAGGTTATTGAGTTACCTGTAGCCTGAATCACATAGAAAATACAGTAAAAAATCAATAATATATGAAAACAAAATTATTTATGAATAACTTTGAATGTCCCAAGAATTATTCAAACATTGATTTTCTTTCTTCAAAACAAAATTAATCATTAATGCATAATCTTGATGAAAAATTTTACTTACAGTCCATTTTTGATGATTCTGTATGAAATACTGAGTCTTCAGAAAAGTTCACAAAAAATACAACCTGTAATAAAGTTTCAAATAAGATTAATAATTTTTGGAAGGAAATAAAATTTTTTTAAAGCAGTACTTACAGTCTAAAATTCATCATTTCTTATGCAAATATGGGTTTTTAAGCACATAATATCATAAAACAAAGTAATCAAGATGTTTTTAAGTGGCACATATGATGTAATGATTCCTTCATCTTATTTGGTTGATTAATAATAAATTCATATTTAATCTTAAGCCATTTCATGCCTCTCTGAGATGCTTGAAAGCTCAAAAATACATTTTTGTTTCTTTTTTCCCCAATATTCATCTTTATCAGTGAGATAAACCAGCTTATCTATAATGCAATATTCTATATTATATTTGAAAAAGACTCTCAAGCATTTCTAATATCAAACCATTGATAAAGCAATTAAACTAAATAATATAACTATTTCCAGAAGTCTCTTAACTATAGTTTCTGTATTATTGATCTTGAGCTACTTCCACTTCTTTCAATACATAAGTCATAAGTCAAAGTGTCCCAAACATGGAAAATCACACCCCTTGGATCAAATTATGGAGATCATTTTCCATATCAATCATATTGCTGTTTGGCCATATCAATAATCATTGGATATTTTTTCCATATTTATCTTTATTGGTAAAATTGGACATTCCATCATCTGGGGAAAACCAGGCCATTTCACCAACCCTAGGTCATCCTTTTGCACTTTTATATATTTGCCAATGAACATGGAAAAAACAGACCAAAAGGCTTTAATAAAATTTCTGGGCTTTAAATAGATTTTTGCAAATGTTGGTTCATTTTGGAATTATGTGCCATTCTTCCATCAAACATGGGAAATATGCAAAAGCTTCTATATTAGGGAATTTGTGGCTTAATTTATAGTCTTGAAAACATTTGTTAAAATACAGCTTTAAGCCTGTTTGGGACAAAAAACCTAGAAGGCCCTTAAAGCCATCAAAGTCCACTTTTTCCTATGTTTGTCAAGGAAATCCTCTGGAAGAGGATTGGATACCTTTCTTTAATTAACCAGAATTGTCAGCTATGGTGTTATACACCATTATGCATATTTTTCACCAGAAGTCCAATGGTGATAAATTAAAGGGGCCACACTTTAAATTCAAAACTCTTTTTCATCCCTCAAGGAATAACATCTTTATGGGGATCAATCAGTTCTCAAGAACAGGTGTTTTCTTTAATACTGATCACCCCACCTATCAGGTATTGATTTTTGTAAAGCATGCAGTATTCTCCCAAGGTAATACTTGCAAATTTGATTTTTGAGGGATATTATAGAGGAGGTTCCCAATCAGTTTTCAAGTGTCAATTATTCATCTATCTACCTTGGCAAGCCCACTCATTCAATACAATCTCTTTTTATAGAGGCCCATATTTCAATTACAGACCTTGGGAAGATAATTAAACCCATTTTACTTCCCAATTTTTCAAGGTGTAATTTTACTCAAGAAGTCAATACAGATTCAAGGATTGGATACAGAACAGTTGTTAGCCTGAGGAATTAAAGCTCTCAACTTTTCATATATACCACCCTCTCCTTTAACCCTGGGTTATTTTTTCCCAGTAAATTAATCTACTAGTATTTGCATCTATATTTAATGTCTTTAATCTTCATAGTGAATAATGGTACTATTAAGTCAGTCATTTTCACCCTTCTGCTTGCCTGTAAGTGTATATTGGTGGTTATATCCTTTGATAATTCCATTTTTCTTTCTTGAAGGTTGAAACAAGTATTTAATTCTTCAAGGCCTATATTCCATTTCTCATTTCTTTACTTCTTTCAAGTCTTCCAAGAGAGTTTCATCATTCCTGAGTTCCAGGCTATTCTTTTTCTTTCCAAGGAGCCCCTTCGAAATTATATTAAGTAACTCTTGAGTGATTATTGAATTCTTTATTCTTCATTTTTAATTTTTAAAACTATTGATTCATCAATTAATACAATCTTACAATTCTTAATTACCCTTACTTTAATCATCCCAATCTTTACTTGTTCTTTTACTCTTAAAAATTCATTTTCTCTTTATAATTTTCTTCCAACATTTATCAAATTTTCTTTCCTACAAAGAATGTTTTGGCTGACCATTTATAGTTATTTTTATTACATTCACTCTTTATTTCAGACACAAATTTGTTTATATCTCAAATTTTTTAAAAAATTGAATCCATTCATAATCTTCATTTAATCAAGATCTATATTTAATTTCTTTAATGAAGAATTTTTATTCACAGAAATAGTTCATTTGGTTTTATTTTAATTGACTTATTTAACCATCAAATTAATTTTCATTTCAAAAAATTGATTAACCTGAAGATTTTATTGATTTTAATTGATTGATTAATTGATTTGCCTCATGAATTAATTTTTATTTATTTATTTTCTCCAGGACTATTTATTTAGTTCCTTAATATTCATTTATTCATTTACTTATGTCAAGAAATCATTTATTTTGATTTTATACTTCAAGATATTAGTTTTGTTTGACTTCAAGATTTCAATATCCAATTTGCCTCAAGTTTCTCATATTTAAAACTTTGATTCAAAATTCATTTTTATTTTATTTTATTCTAAAAATTTTGCCTTTCCAACATTCAACTCCTGCAAGAAAGACCAGATCTCAGGAAACAACTCAAATGGTTATCACTCTAAAGCCAAGAGCACCTCTTGATGGGACCCTAGCAGTTCCTCAACTGAGGGCCCATATAGTCAAAGGAAAAATTAAGGAAAAAGTAGCACCATCCATGTGAGCCTTGAGGTATATTTTAAATACCCAAATAGGCAACAATTATCTTAAAAATAAATTTTGAATTATGCATAACTCATAAGTCATGCATATATCCAAAATTCATAATTTTTGATTTCAGAAAAGATGAATACCTTTTTATTGAGTAAGTAAATCCATAGATTTAAGGCCAGATTTGGATTCTACACAAAATTTCACCCAGGGTAGCTCCATAGAGTGAATAAGCTCAAATTAACTCTTTGAGGTGGTAATATGGAAAATACTTCAATACCACATAAAAGATCCATGAAAATCTTTGTTTTTCTTAATTTCATGCCAACATAATTGTAATGTGAGAAATCCCATGTTAAATATACACTAAGAGTAGTGTTATGCATGTTTTGGGCACTTGATATAATGGTATTCGTACATGGACTTTTGGTACACCCATAGTGGATATCTCACTTTAATCTTAATTTTCTATTTTGTCATGAAAAATAGGCAATGGGGACAAAAGACATCAAAGAGAGCCAGGTTACCCAACTTCTGAGGCCTCTGAGGCGTTGACAGCTCCAAATCTTGTATCCATTGCTAATTTTGGCCCACTTAGTAATCTAAAACACTTTGGGAACTTGGGTACCATGTTACAGCTACAGTAAATCTTAAGAAAATAGCAAATAACCTGCTATTTTGATGTGCCAAGGAGGTGAAGAGCTACTTAGACTCCTGTAACCATGACAATTCTTAATGATTTTACATGGATAAACCCCAAAACAGTAGTTAAAACCCTTTTTGAAATTTTATCCATTGATTTACCTCATAGCAACCAGTTAAACACTGATATTTGCAATTCTGCATAGAAATGAGGTAAAAACTTCAAAAATTCATTAAAAAAACAATTCTTAATGAATCTCTCTGAAATGTTCAGGACCAATTGAAAACTGTAATTTCTATGGTACAACCAAAAATAATTATGGCTTTACTGGTAAAATTAAAAGTTTTACTTACAGTCCATTTTTGACTATTCTACATGAAACACTGAATCTTCAAAAATTCACAGTAATTACAACCTGTGATGAAATTTCCAATGACATTGATAACTTTGAGTAATCTATGATTATTTTGGAATAAAAGAATATTTACAGATGTTACTCCTTTTATTCTCAACCATATTGGGGTTGGTAGTCACATAAAAGCATCAATTAAGTAATTATGATAATCTTACGTGACAACAGATGATTCAATAAATAATCCAAAAGGCTTTATTGTTTTCTCACTCACTGTTTTTTCAGCTTGCTCCATGGCATGCCTCTGTGAGCTGTTTCTGACTTAAAATAGGCCTCCTCTTGCTGTTTTTTCCACATAGAATCATATTATTATCCATTTATATCATTCTTACCAACAAGTAAGTATTAGTTAAAGCTATTCTTAAGTGTTTTAATTCTTTCAAAATCAATCAGAAAGATGTTTAATCATAGAATCCAATTATATATTGTTGTAATCCTGCTATAAATAATTTTGATCCCTTAAAATCCACAATTCTATGTCAAATTTCTCTACTTATATCTTTCAATAAGTTCTTTGGAGTATAAGTGAGTCATTTATCTTTAATTCTTGAAGTTTTCCTCTAAAATTAGTTTTCTTCAAGAATTATCTTTATAATTATTCTTGTAAAAGATAATTATATATTAAGATAATTTTATTATTTTAATAAAAGAAGTTTTTATTATTAAATTCTTCTTGTAATTGATTCTTGTAGACAATTATTGCTCACATTTAAAATCACTAGTATTGTTTAACAAGTGAAATGAATAATTCTTTAATTATTTATTTGTGGTTATAATAATATTTTATTAGTATATTTCATAAGAACAGACATAGTACTGTTGATTAATAGTAATATTATCTTCAGTTTCATAGTCAAATCTTACAATCCAGGAGGCAAGGGGGAGGGCCCCAAATATCAAGAGCTGCTGGAACTTTTCCTGGAATGTCAGATACCTCTTTCAAAGATTTTTTGTGAAGATGGTGAAGAAGAGGAGGGGAATTCTGTGGAAGGGTAGAGTTCTTAAGGTACTGAGGCTTTCCCTTCTCCTCTAGGGGAATCTTAAAGTACTAGCAGGCTACCTCTATCCCAGTAAACTCAGTCTTCTACCTCTCTTTTTTACCTTCTAAAGCATATGACTCAAAACATGGCCAATTTTCAATAAGCTTCATCTTTTGAAGCATCAAGACACAATTTATGAAGGCACCAGACATGTTTTATGGCATTATACCACTCAGGTTGAGAGGCTTCATTCAATCCTGCCAGATTATATTCCATAATGATCCAGAAGATGTCTCATCAGACAGGAGGAAAGTTTTTTATTCAAACTCATTTCTCACTGGCAGGGCTTGCAAATGGATTGAGCCTTATCTTTCCAATCTCACCAACATGGACCCATAATAATCTTTCCACTGTTGAGCTTTATTCTGTGAGGCTTAAGGTATAATTTAAAAATCCAAATATTCCAAAATTAATATTATAATAAATTCTGAACGATGCATAACCCATAGTTCATGCATATATCCAAAATTGATGTTTTTTATTTAAGAAAAGATGAATAAACATTTTTTGAGTATGTAAATCCATGGATTTAAGGCCAGATTTGGATTCTACACAAAAATCCACTTAGGGCAGATTCATACAGTGAATAAGTTTATATTAACTCTATTAGATGGTAATATGGAAAATACCTGAACACCATATCATCAATACCGCAATAAATTAATTGTGAAAATTTTGATTTTTCTCAATTTCATGCCAAAATAATGAGAATGTAAGAAATCCCATGTTATATATACACCAAGAGCAGTGTTATGCATGTTTTTGGCACTTAATATTTCTTTATTCTTACATACATATTTGATATACCCATAGTGCATATGAGTCTTTAAGACTGAATTACTATTTTTGATGTGAAAATAGCTAAGGGAGGCAACAGACATCAAAGAGAGCCAGGGTTCCCAGCTTCTGAGGCCTCTGAGGCACAGATTTCTCTAACACTTGGATCCATGGCTGAACATGGCCCAATTAGTATACTAAACCTTTTGGAAACTTGGTTACCAAGTTAAAGTCCCAGGAAATCTAAAGAAAATAGGGGGCTTTAACCCCTTCTGTAAGCCAATTCCTGATTCACTGAAATCAGGAGAAAGGATATTACATTTCCAGAATTACTTCTTCAATTTATTGCCCAGGGAAATTACAACCATCTCCAAAAACCTCATGCCTTTACGCCATTTTTGTGGTAGTATTGCAAATTTGCAATTCCCTACTACAATCCACAAAATGAAATTATTTTATAATTCTACTCTTACTCTTTAGACAATTTTGACCAGTAAATATTGGTGATTTTCTTTCTGCAGTTTTGATTCTTTAGTATAAATTTTTATATGGCCTCTTATATCAGATCTCATAAACTCCATTTCAAAATCATTTGCTCTGAATCAATGCCCAAAAAATCTGCTTCTCAATATTACATCTGTGAATTTCAAAAACATTCCAAGAAGGAAGAAGATGATTTTATCAACAGCTGGATCAATATATTTATTGCACCACAATTACCATCAATGGGTACTATTTTGGGAGGTTATGATGTCTTGACGGTGCTCATAATTGAGTTTCTTTAGAGCCCTGAGCATTACTTGGTTGATCATTTGATTGCATTAGTTGGCAGTAGATAAGTACAATTTTGATTTATTGTTTATTATGTAAATAACAATAAGAAATAACAATCTTTCAATAGACATCTGAATGGGAGATTGTCAGTGCCATATTTTGAAGAGTACAGCCTCTCCACGTTAATGGAAACGGATGATGCTGATTGAGGAAAGGTAATGAGGACTTCTAGGGAGTTATTTTATTATATATTTTACCTCATAAAGGATTTTCCAATATTTCATAATGGGAGAACATGTCAGAGAATTTCCTTATGCCAGCAATTGGCTATCACAATGGAACGCCTAGGCACCAACGGGACTGGGGCCTCTGTGGGCTGTTTGGCAAGGTCTTTCCGCATTAGCCGTAGCGGTGTAGTGATGGTTACTCAACAGGTTATTGAGGCAATTTATAATGTGGGTCAAGCTCACTTGCGATGGCTCAATGATCAAGCGCGTGCAAACATAGGAACACTTATGGGCAAGGAGGATTTTGCCGGATGTTTTGGCTTTTTGGAGGGCATAACCATTCCCATGTTTCAGAGACAGGGAGTGTATGCAGAGATATTCTTTAACTGCAAGATTTGGTATTTACTGAATGTCCAATTAGTCTGCAAAAATCAAAAGAAGGTGACAGCCTTATTTTGTGGCCGGCCTGGATCATGTGCTGACAGTACCGTGTACAAAAAGATGGGCATTTCTACACACCCAAAGTAAGTTTTCTCCAATGCTATGTGTTTATACTGAATAAAGATCTATTTTTAAGAAAGAAATTATTTAGTATAACGAATTATAGTCAAACAGGTCAATTCATTTTAACAGATTCAGTGTACCCATTACGAGTTCACTGTATACCATGCTTCAAAGGAGCCTCTGCAGACCACCCTCAAAATCGTCAATTCAACTTTTAAATAACACACCCTTTCGTTCGAATATAACATTGAATAGTTACACTGAAAGCACGATGGGGCTCACCGAAAATCTTGCGGTTGGCATGTGATTGCAATGAGAAGTTGTTAAAAGTCTTACAATTGCTATAATGTTTAATTAAACCAGTAGCCAGTAATACTAAAATAACAAATAAGCAAGATTGTTACGACAAGCAAGAGTTATTCATAATTAAGAGATTACATAATCTAAATCAATTAATTAGAATAAAAATTCTATACACCCAATGATATCAGTAGTACGCAGTACTCTAAGATTAAAGATAAGTGCTGTCAGTAAGTGCGTGGTTAAATTATTAGTGTGATATATAATATACCTGTACTCCTCCAAATCGTGCGTACGAGTACTGGATTATTGCTATATTAGCTATGACTGTAGTTTGATAATATTACAGAAATCACTTCATGTCTAAATAATGGCTTGAAACTAGCTCTATTTATTTTGTTGACAACCCCAAAGAGCTAGGTGTGAATAATATATCCATTCTTATATTTATTCCTTCTCCCTGATGAATTTCTCATATGAGAATAGACCGCTATCACCGAGAGGAACTTATCCAGTTCATAACAGTAATAAGCGGGAAGAAATAATCCATATAAATAAATGTATTTATGTTTGTGCCGTTCTGCACAATGCACTAGTGGATGCAGGGGACAACTCGCACAATGAATTGAGTGAAAATGGAGAGGATGGAACGGGTGGACATGAAATGCCAAATTTCGTGGACATTTCTCAAGTACGGCGCACTTTATTGCAATATTTGTTTTTGGAGTTCTATCAGTCCAATGTTGATTAATTTTAACCAGCTTCAAATGGTTAGATGTGTACAATTCTTGTGCGGGAATTGTTGTATTTTTTATTGGCCAAATGAAAATAAGATCACAATGGATCTTTGTTAGAAAATTTGTAGTTGAGATGTGTCTTCTGACTATTTCAGTTTTCCAATAACTAGTAGTCATTGCCCGTGTGAATGCTTATGAAAGTCACTTAGTTTATCAACACTGTGCACACCTTTTATGTAAAAATCTAAATACATGATCATATAAAGAACAATGGCTTGGAAAAGTGAAATGTTCCATCATTATCCACATATGTTTTTCCAAGGTGTCGCGCAAAGATACTTCCACAAAACCCCGTCATGTTTCACCATAGGCCATCTCAAGTAGGCTGTCTATCTCACTGTTAGTTTTACTTTGTGATAAAAGCATTTGAGCTGCCTGAAATCGTGCCTCAATGTTTAGTTTCCCTTGTTCCAATTCAAAATTTCGTTCCATTCTTTTGCGTTCCATTTCATATTCTCTATTTTTCTTCTCTTTGAGCAAAATCTTCTCAGTCCACTTTTTTTTTCAACGAAATGGAATCTTCCGAGATTTTGAGGCGAGCCCTTCGGTTTTCTTGCTCCTGCTGCTCAAAAGCCTCACGCGTATTAACTCGAGGCTTCTTCTTCATGCTTGTATCACATAATTTTCTTTTTGATTCATTACAAATGGGCGCTGTGAGTTGACTACTGGGTTTGAGTGCGTCAAACCCAAGGGTTGATTGCAACTTGCTCTTTGGTGCACCTCATAGGCAGACAGGCCTGAATCACTATCGGCAGCGTCATCCTGAAGTTCAGATGAATAATATAATTCTCTTGTTGATCCTGTTACACTGTCTTGACAGGAATCCAATTAATTGAAAGCCTCCACAGTTGCTTTTGTACCAAAAATACTATCCATCCTTGTGTAGCACGGCCAAATTGAATCAAGCTTTTGGGCCAACGTCATACCCATTTCTTGATCTTTCAAACCAGAACCAGTTTTATTTTCCCATAAACGTGTGGCCAAGTATTTCTTTTTGTATTTTGAAAATTTCTGAGAATAATGGCGCCCAGACAAGTCCAATGATCCATTTAGGTCATTTAAGTTTTTCGCGAATCTCCCCATATGCTGGACCCCGCATAATTAGCTTTTCTCCAATTGCAGTTTTTGAATTTTTCCCAAATAGCTAATAGGGGAGTTCAAGGCCAGGTTTCATGAGCCAGATTTTACAGCAACGCAAGCAGATTTTAACGTCCAAGCGCCCACCCCATGAGCTTGCTCATTGGTTGGCTCATGCGAGTTAAATTTAACAAATTTTAACAAAAATTTGTCAAAAAATCAAGTTTATGTATCTATGCACGAGCTGCATCTCACTATGCATAGCCGATACTTGTCATTTTAGGAGCTGTATTGATCATGGGGAGGGTGCGCTGGATTACGGGGATGAGCCACGAGCAATGAGCCAACTCGATGAACCATGCCATGAGCCACCTTTCGTGGTAGCTCATGGCATGGTTCATCGAGTTAAATTTAAGTGATCGAGAAATCAAGCATGAGCCAACTTTTTATTTGCGATGAGCCAAAAAAAACCCATGCCTTGAACTCCCCTCATTATACTTTTCCTGATGGTGTTAAAAGAGAGATCGTCTTTCAGTCTGTGAGCAACTAAACCCAATATGATTACCGAACTCGTACACTAGTGGAAAACGAGACCACGGTGTTAAGCTCACAATAAGGCGTATAAGCCGCCAGCTGAAAGAACGGAGGAAAGAATTTCGATCCACCATCACTCTTCATTTCTTTCCATTGAACGTATCCCTTCCTACCCAAAGTCTCTTATACATTTTGTATCTGAACAAGTGGTTTGTTTTTCTTTTCAACTCTCTGGTAAGGCACTCAGCCTCATTGCTAATCTTTGTGCAATCAGTGTGTACCAAACTGCCTTCATAAAGCTCCATCACAGTATCTTTCAGTTGTAAGAAAAAATAATCATATTCCTTCTAGGTAGGAACAAGTTCCCCTCTGCCTCAGTACTGTAAATTTACTGATAGTATTTCTAAAATAGCCTCAGTGTTTCATCTCATCCTAAGCTGTATTAAAGTAAAACTCTACAACCATTATTCACCCTTTTAGGCACCTATTTGTTTCCTCATTTTCTTTATATTTAAAAATCATTTTGTTGATCAAACCTTTTTTGTTCTTTGAAATTTTTAACTACATATATTTTCATAATCTTTCAAGACAAATTTAGGATTAGTGTCATTTTTTTCATCTTGCTTTTTTTGCACCTTTTTTCGCTCTTTTTCAAAATGGGGGGTTGTACTTTTTGCCTGAGATATTTGTGGTGCACTAATTTCAGTTCCAGATAATTTGAAATGTCAGAGGTCTCAAGGTTGATAATTCCCTTCGTTGTCCCATATTCCTGATTACATTTGGGCTGCCTGGTTGTTCACTCATAAATGGATATAACTGTGTAAATTTTGGTGACTGATTCATTGGTATTCTTTTTCCCTCATCAGGTCCATAATACTTGCTTGCACTGTAATATTTGTAAAGGCTCTGAATAGCTGACACCAAAGACCCTTGATGTGAGAGATGGTCACGTACATCATTTGCCAGAATTCTTGGGAACCCCAAAATTTCACCTTGTGTAGCTTGGTAATGACTAATCTTGGGGATTACTGCCTGACTACCCAAGTTTCCTTGATAATCATTGTGTTACTGCACCCCTTTTTCGTCCCTCAACTGTACCCTTGATCTCTGATTATTATTATCATCATGAAATGGTAAGTACATAACATTAGGAGAGCCTTGTGTATTCATCTACAAAAACATTAGTAAGATCAGCTCTTTGTTGAAAATGTTACAGGTCCAATGATCACCAGATATGTCACAATATGAGTTCCTAATAAAAACAATAACATAAAATATTATTATTTCCCATTCAAGTCTGTTTAAGTGCATGGAAAAGCAGCTTGCAACAAGACAACACGCAGATTACTATAAAATTCCTGGAGGTGTTGATGGAAAATTAAGCATTTGAAACTGAAATGAATTTTAGGGGAGCAATAATGTTGAAATAAAAGTGAAGTGGAACAAATAAAGAGCTGAAAGATGCCTTTTCCAAGGTTGTCTGTGCAAAAAACCTAAAGACCATTCATTGTGAGGGGTATGGTATGTGAGAAACAAAAATATGAGATAGATGTGAGTGTGCAAACTGAAAGTGATACAGCTCATTAATTTTGTGATGGTTACACATTAAAAAATATGTAATTAATGAAACTTCTGTAAGTAACAGTGAGCCCAAAATAGATGTACTAGTCTCAGGATGGTTCCCTTTTTGCCACCTGTCATTGCCTAATATGTTTCTTATTACCAAATGAAAACAAAAAAGTAAAATCTTTGGATTCATTAAACACATGATATTTAGCAGGGGTTCAAGCCTCCTAATAGCAAATAAGCTTCTCCTTCAATGTTACAGGGAGGTAATGAGCAACTCTGACTGCTGTGACCATGTCAATTATTAATGCTTTTCCATAGATAAACCTCAAAGTATTATTCAAAACCCTGTTGGTACTAGTATCAATGCATTTACCTCATAGAAACCAGCTATTACTGTGCTATTTGCCTTTCTACATACAAATATGGTAAAAAATTCAAAAATTCATGAAAATAAAATCTCTAATTAATTATTCTAAAGCCTGAGGGTCCAATGGAGAAAGGAATAATTCATATAAAAGCCAAAAGCAATTAAATACATGTGCAGCTCTGTTTGGTGATTTTAGCACACCATCTTTCCCAAATTCTTTCCATATTACCTCATTAAATTCCCATCAATCATTACTATCCTATATATATTAAGTCTTAAAAGAGATAAAATAGGTTGTAAAAGATAATGATGCATCTTCACTTCATCGCTTCCATGGGAATGTGGACCTTCCTCCTTCATCCAATCATAACTCCCTGGAGCAGCTGTGGGATGAAAAGAAAGAGCCAGAAGAAATTTAAAATGGGATGAAGGTTTTTTCTTCTTATTATAGCCACTATTTGGAAGTGTTGTTCAAGGTTAAATCAGAGAAACTACCTCCTCCCTGTGCCTGTGATTATCATATTGAATTTGAGGGGTATAGACCTCTGGTTAAGATGATCTAATCCTTAGAAAACTAAGAGTCAGAGAGACTCAGGGCCTCAATTTCAGTGAATTTAGAAGAGGCTTTCATCTGGCCAAGCTCCTCTTCAATTGGAGCACCTGTCCTCTTTGTCAAAAATAAGAATGGTGGCCTCCATTTGTGTGTCAATTACCACAAATCCAATTTTGTCATTATCAATAGCAATTACCTGTTCCTGCTATTAATGAGATTTTCACTGTGTTAAATTGTTCCTCTTTCTTCTCCAAGATTGATCTTTGTGGTGCATATAAACTGCATAATGTCAAGGAGGTTGATGAACACCTGAAAGCTTTTAGAACTAAATGTTGCAGCTATGAGTACTTTTGTATGCTATTTGGGCTCACCAATGCTCCTGAAACCTTTCAAAACCCTGCCAATAACATTTTCTCTGATATTCTTGATATCTATGTAGTTGCTTATTTAGATGATATCATGTTATTTTCCAATTCTGAGGAAAAACATGTCAATTATGTGTCCACTAATCTTTCCAGACTCAGAGCTAATGGCTTATTTGCTAAGGCCTCTGTGTGCCTCTTTTATTCCACAAGTGTTTAATATTCATGTTATATTTTTTTCTTCTGAAGGCCTCAAGATTGAAAAATCCAAGGTCCATAAAATTCTCAATTGGCCACCTCCATGAAATCCTGAGGCTCTTCAATAATTCCTTTGCCTTTAAAGCTTCTACTGTGTCTTATCAAAAATTATTCAAAAACAATCAGTTATCTCACCAAATTCCTCCAGGAATATTTAGTTTTCCCTCTTAATGAGGAATCTCTTGGCCAGTTCAAATAACTCAATCTGTGCAAGATTATTCTCTTGATTCCTCTTCCCAGAGCCTCCTTTTCTAAGATTGGGTGGTGGTTTGAAATGACTGCACAGCCCAACTCAATATGCTTCAAAATATCTATTAATCTCTTTAGGCTGGGAGCTCTGGCCAAGAGAAGACTCTCAACTGTGTCAAGCAGGATTTTGACTGGTCTAAATTGGCTCAATGTATTAAAGATTATGTCTCATCCTTTCAGCACTTTTCAAGAAAACAAAACATTACTCAAGCCTCTTCAAATTTTAAATGGTCCTTGGATTTTTATTTAAATTAAATTCATAACTCAATTTCCAATTTTTGATTCCTTTGATTCAATTTTTTTAATAGCTTACAGATTCTTAAAAATGTCATTATTTATTCAAGAGATTTCTGAAATTAATTTACTGGATTTGTCCATTCACTCATCAAAAATATTTCTCCCAAGAATGTCCTTCAATAAAGAATTGTCAGTGATGAAAGCTCCTTTTATTTTCTTCTTTCTGGACCAAGCTTTTTAAGAAGGGCAATATTTTCAGAGATCTTTAAACTACCATCCTTGAACTGATGGGCAGATAGAGAGGGGAAATCAGATACTATAACAGTATCGTTGGAGTAATGCTAGCTATAATCAGGATTTTTTGCACACCTGCTCCCTGTGGCCAAATTTTCCTACACTAACTCTGAGAACTTATCAAAATAATAATCACTATTTTTCACGGTTTATGGAAGAGCTCTTCATTTTGACTCAGTTCACATTAATCAAGACACTCTTGCTTCAAAGTTATAAACAGAAATCTCATCATTTCAGCAATATTTCAAGAGAGAACTTGAAGTTTGCATAAACAGGTTTGAGATATTCAGATAAAAGTAGAGAAAGTCCACCTGTTTTGAATTCTAGTGACATGGTACGCCTCTCCTTCAATAACATCAAATGCACACAATTCACCAAGAAACTGACATAGAGATGTTTGGGTCCTTTTTAGCTCTTTAAGAAAGTCGCTGCTCACTTTTATCATCTCAATGGAGATCTATCCACCCATTTTGCCATATTTTTCTCCTGGAACTATTCCAGACCTCATAAATCCCAGATAGTTATCATGAGCCTCCTCCTCCAATCAAAACTCAAGAGTAATAGAATTTGGAAGTCTCCCATGTATTTCCAGAGATTAGAAGAGAAATATTATGGTACCCAGTTAGATAGAAAGGTTTTATTCAAGACCCAGAAAGATCCACTGAGGAACAAACTGATAACCCCAGTAGTTGTCCTGAACTTGCCAAAGATTTTCCTCAGTTATATCCTGAAATTCCAGGACCATATTCTTCAAGATCTTGATTTTGATGACTTTTGGTGGGGAGAGTATCTTATGAAAGTCTAGAGTTATTTTACCCTTTTTTCTGTAAGCATAACCTTGGCCACTCTGGGGGAACGTTTCAATTGTTTGGACACACAGAGCCTTGGCCAACATTTCAGATTCCATCCCAGTTTTATTGCCATTTTTTCTTGGGAAAATGGACCATTCCTTTCATTTTCAATTTCCAGGTATTTTATTCTTCTCACATTGATTCTTAACCATTGTACTATATTTTTATGGCATTGGCGCAGTGGAACTCACCAAGAGTATTTCCCTCTTCTAGTGTCCACTTCTCTCAGGGGTATACAATTTTTCAAAGCATCGCCTTTTCCATGCTTTGAGCACCTGGAATAAATATTCTTTTCCAGAATCCTTTGCCAATTCAACTCAATTTTCAACCTTTTTGATCAAGATTGGAACCTCCTTGAACTTCATTTGTCTTTGTTTATTTTTAAACATTTTCTTTTATTATATTTACTTCATTCCATTTCAAAATCATTAATAACTCAAAGGTTTTGATCAAGTACAAAATCCAATGTCGAAAGAACACCAAGAAATTCCCACATCATATTCGGACCTTGATTTCAGTTTGTATTTTTATATTTTGAAATTACCCCTCTTAAATCCCTGCTAAAAACTCTTTCCAATCAGCCTTCAAAAGGCTTTATCTTGTATTGATGCTCAGTATCTCACCTCTCAAGGTGGGTGTACTGTCACAACCATGTGAAATCACATGCTTTGGAGGAAAATGTGGAAATTCTTTTCCATATCAATAAGAATTTCCATCTCAACATCTGGGGTCAATCAGGCATATTCACAAACCAGGGGGAATCCTTGGAAAATCTTTGGGAACTTTCTAATAAACAAGGGAAATACAGCTCAAAGAGCTTTATTGGGAGTTTTTGGATATAAATTAAGTTTTGTGAATTTTGTGCACTTTTCACTTATGTTCCATTTTCCCATGAAGCATGAAAAATATTCCTAAATGGAAATATTAGGCTATTTGGGACTTAATTTCCAGTTTTTCTTATTTTGCACCTCTTTGCGCTTTTTCCAATGTTTTTCAAGGAAGTCCTCCAGAATACTTTTGGCTACCTTTTCCTTGCATAACCAGAATTTTCATATATGTTGTTATACACCATTGTGCAGCTCTTTCACCAGCATTCCAATGGTGACAAAATCAAGGGTCCACACTTCAAATTCAAAAATTCTTTTTCAGCCCTCAAGGAATAATATTTTTAAGAGTATCAATCAGTGCTTAATCACTGGTGTTTTATTCAATACCAATCACCCCACTGATAAGGTATTGGTTGTTGTGAAGCTTTCAGTATTCTCCCAATGGAATACTTGCAAGTTTAATTTCAAGGCATCTTAAAGAGTAAGTTCCAAATAAGTTTAGACGCGCAAATTTTGCATCCATCCACCTTGGAAAACCCACTCATTAAATACAATCTCTTTCTATAGAGGCTCATATTACAATTACAAACCTTGGGAAGATAATTAAACCCAGTTTACTTCCCAATTTTTCAAGGTTTGATTTTCCTGAAGCAGTCAATAGAGCTTCAAGGATTTGATACAGAAAAGTTGTTAGCCTGAAGGATTCAAGCTCTCAGCCGTAAATATATCCCAGCCTCTCTTTCATCCCTGGAGATTTTCTGCCCAGTTAATTAATCTACTGGGACTTCCTTCTATATTTCTTTTCATTCATCTTTATAGTCAATACTGATATTGCCAAGTCAGTCTTTTGCACCCTTCTCCTTTTCTGTCAGTGGATATTGGCGGCTCTATCCTTTACCAATTCAATTGTTCTTTCTGGGTTAGTTGGATCTTTTTCCAGTGGCTTTCTTTATCATTTTCATACCTCTTTGTTCTTGAATTTTCCTTATTAAAGTAATATATTCCATTTCTTATTTCCTCAATTTTTTTGATCCTTGCACAAAATTTCTCTGATTACTGAGTGCCAGGCCACTCTTGTTTTTCCCAAGAGCCCTTGTGAGACAAGGACCATTTCCAACTCCTTTCCAAGGCTTCTTGAAAATATTAGTTTTTTATTTTAGTTAAAGAAAATAATTAAAATCAAATATCAAAAGATAATTCTAAATCACAATAATGTTTCATGATTTCAATATTATTATACCCTTCTTTTAGATGAGTTTAGTAGACAATTACTATTTTAAGTTATCTTACTGGTATTATATATAAAGTGAAAAAATTATCAAGAAATAATTTATTTCTTCATGCCTTCATTAAGCTGTATTAATATTCCTTATGAGATGCCATAGAACTTCTTGGAAGTTTCATATATATGTCTCACATTTCTAGGGCTGTACTTATCTGTTAAGCCTTAATCCCTGATTAAATCAATATTTGACCTTTTCAAAACACAAATTTATTTAATTGAGAATAATTTAATTTCTTTTCAAATATTTTATCATCATTAAATTTCTTTTGAAGCTATTAATTAGCTAATTTGTGTTCCTTTCATATTTTTTACACCTGCCTTTTTTACATCCAGGAAAGCTATGAGAGTGTTCTTCAAGTAGATGTAACATTTTGTGATATAAAACTTTAAATTTGATATATTTCAAACAATACACTTTTTCTAAAAAAATGAGAAAACTCATAAAAAAATCACTTCAGAAAATCTCAAAAGCATAAAAATATTGCTTTTTCTTCCATTTTTTCTCCTTTTTATTTTATTAAATACCAACAATGTGGTAGTAACATAAGTAAAAGGTGTATATCAAGCCCAAAAAGCTCCAAATCTTATTCTTAAGAGAATTCGGAAGTGCATAAATATATCAGTACAATATATCCTAAAAAAACCAAAGGTTAGTGAGCATCAATTCTTTTTTGGAAATATTCTCAAAACACGATTAAAGTGGTGCATAAAAAGAGTGGAAGAAACCATTCAGTACAGCCATATGGATATAGAAGGTGGGGAAGAGGAATTATCCCAGCCAAAGGGATCAATCCCTGTTCAAAAAAGAAACACTTGGAGGGCTCTGGTATTGCTCTTCATTCCTCAAGATTTATAACACTAACTTTGAGGTAAAAATTGAGGCATAATTCATTCAGAGTAGTTTCTCAAGGGTTCAACTACCTTCAAGCTTCAGCCATAGAGATATAGTAGTCTTAATTCAAAAAAACATACATAGAAGTAAAATAGGAATAATGGAAAACACAAGCCTCTGGCTGGGGCCATAAAGCTTTCTTACACATCAATAGCATTCTGGTTCAAAGGAAAGCCATAAATATTTGAGAGAGTTTTAGTTTTGTTTTAATACAAAGACATATACAGAATTATCAATAATTTCTCTAAATAACCAAAGTATTTTTCCAGTGTTAAAAAAGAAATAACTGCGTATTGGCAAATAATAGGTATTGGAGAATGAAGGAATAACTGTAGAATCAACCAGCTTCAATCCTACACCAGAGACCATTAATGAAAGGTCAATAAACCTAAAGGAAGGCATAAATATCCAAATAGTAAAACCCTCTAGGGGAAAGGTAATTAAACTTGACACAGATATTACCCATAAGGATACAGGATCCATAATCTGAAGCAAAACTCCCTGGATAATGTGTTGAAAATGTTCAGAACCCTCATGGACCTCACTTAAACGGAGGAAAGAAGGATAAACAAAAGATCTTCACAAAAGTAGTTAATCCAACTTTTCATATTTGTTCCACTATTAATGTTAAAAATAATCTTATATTATTTTGATATTATAATATTATGTTTCAGCTTATTTCAGTAATGAAGAGCTCCGTATTGTCACATTTCTAGTACTCTATAACAACAAATTATTAATTAAACAATTATTGATTCATTTTTGGTCATAGTTAGACTTCCTTCTATTCCTCATAGGAGCAGTTCTAGTACTATGATCAGGAGGTTTGTAGAAAAATCTTAAATATGGAAGGCCATGAAGTATTTTAGCTATGGATAAGAGTGAATTTTTCATTTAGCAATGCTGTTTAGGCTTGATTTTTAATGTGGGATAGGCTAAGGTGTGAAGTTTCAATTTTAAGGAACACTGTTGGATACTGACTTGGATTAGATGTGTAGGAAAAAATTCTGATGTGAAACATATAATTTTTATCAGAAGCATCTTATTTTGGTATGTTTCTGTATCATCTGTATTCATTTTATCTTCTTATGCAAAAAATATCAGTTAAAGGCTTCATACCAAAGCCTTCTATTTTCTCTCACATTTATCTTTCTTTAGTCAATAATAGCAGGAGATAATACATTTTTTTATTTTAAATTATGACTTGAGACTTGGATTTTTTATGATAATTTGATATTTCAGTGTAATGATTATTATTATCTCATGATCCTAAATCAGTTATATCTCATGAGATCATTTATTATGCAACTCAAGAGCCTACCTATTTCCTTTTCTTCAAAAGGAATAATTTTCCAATATTTATTATATTTTTTTTATGAAAAACCTCTCAAATGGAGGCCTAAAAGCTCTAAAATAATATGAATTTTATATACTTAAGGATTGTCTTGAAATAGCAATTTTTAAAAATATTAGAGCAGGATTTAGTATATCCAAAATTACCATAATGAAATTTTCCCTACCTATTCTTTGTACTGAAAGTTGATGAACTTTGAATGAATATTTGTCCATAGGAATTTTATTGTTCATTAATTAAACAATTCTTTCACTTTTCTTGTGAAAAACATAAAGGAATCGCCACATTTTGACTCAAGAGTTTTTATCTGACAATCACATTACTGTCTCAAAGAAATAATTCCATTTAATAAAATATCTTAATCTCTTGTTTTTTCATCAGGTCTACCTTTCGTAACTAAAAGCAATAGTTTTGAATCAAGGGTGCATTTTTCAAGATGGATTTCAACTGAAATACTGTAGGTATGTGATTTTTCATCTTAAAAATGGAAATTAATATATTATGAAAAAAACATTTAGATACAAAAATTGCTACAAATACTCTTTTGAATTGAACAAAAAATCTATTAGAGTGGCTCATTTCTCAAAGAAATCAGTTGATGTATCAAATTTTTGAATACACAAAAGAAAGAAAAATGTATGAATTAAGAACTGGAGAATATCTGGACATAATCCTACCATTTTTGTCTTGTTCCTAATTCTAAATACAATTTCTGTCATTAGTAATAGAGATATTTCAACAACTAATAGATATTCTCCTTTCCTCCTTCAAAAACATAAAATAAGGAGACTGGGCTCTTCATACGATATTAAAGCTTCCTTTTTTATTAAACCATTCTAAAGCTCATATGCTTCATTAACAAATGATAAATAAATAAATAGTAGAGATCTATTTGTCACTTCGTATAATCAGATTAACCCCTTGAAAATAAATCAAAATCTAAAAAAAGATTTATTACACTTCATATTATTGAATTATCAAGATAGCTTTAAAAACAAATCCAGTAATAAGACTATTGTAGTATTTATGAGAATTTTGATTTTGTAAACTCATTTCAAATTTCTCATATTCGGTGGGAATAAACCCAAATCTCTTCTTAAGGGCTAGAATCTTCTTTTTTGTGTTGATTAGTTCTCTCCTAATTTGAGATAAAACAAAATTTACTCTGAGATATTAAGGAATCTTCATATTATATTTTCCTGTCTAATATTCAATGACTCATTTAGGTAAATTTCCGATGCATTTCAAAGATAGGCTTCATGTAATGATACACATTTCACTAAGGAAAATATATTTTTATTTAAGTTTATAAATGAAATGATTTTCTTGAACCATTTCAATATACATCTATAGCTTCAAAGGACGTAAATAACCACTTCAGCTACCTCTGGAGCACTCATAAATGGTTATTGCTACAGATTTTTCATGCATTATGTAGACATCTTTTCTGAGTGTTTTGTGAAATTATCTCTCAATTAAATATAGCAATCAGCTTAAATTAGAGCCATACTTTGAATTCAAAATGATTAAGTTATTTATCTACTCGGATATTATTACAATATTTCATATTAAAGCTTCCCTGTCTTTATCATTTTGTGAAAATATTCTTACTGTTGAAGAATGAAGTGTAAAAAGAAATGAAAGAATAAATCATTACATAATAATCAAAATTTTTAAAAAGATAATCTTTCTGACTGATACTGATAGTAGCTTACTACTTAATCTTGGTTAAAAAGCTATTTATTCTCACTTGTTTAATTCATATTAATTACTCAACTATTATCATTGAGAATTATTTTTTGGTAATCACCTGAATAAAAATATTTATTTGTTTTTTATTAAATCAAATAATCCAATTTCATCATAACTTGACTGAATAAATCTATTTCAATTGGAAAATATTTTTTGTCTAATACTCTTGGTTGATGTGTTATTTTTTCTTAAATAAATAACCAACTAACTATATTCTTCTATCCATAACTATTTCAAAGAATAAATATATTACTCTTAGCTCTTATTTATGGCTACTAATATTTTTCGTATTTGTTACTGTAAAATGTTTACATCAGAATATATAGATCTATAAATATATATAAGTCAGTAACTAAATACTTACTGATTTAATAAAAGCTTTATTGTATTTTTATTTACTTTACACTATTTTTTTCAGTTCTTTAAGATCTCTTATCCTTTTCGTACATAAAATAATAACATACTAAATGTCTAATATTCTCTTTCAAGTCAATCTTTTGTATCATCAATTTTTGGTTATCCTTTCTTCCAAAGAAAAAATTCATCCCTTCATATGGCTTTTTCAATTTTCTTATATATTAATAATTATTCCTTTTTAGTATTTTAACTCAAAATCAATACTTATTTGAAATCTTATTTAATTCTTTGAACAAATAAATAACTATTGTTATAGTTATAATTCCTATAAGCTCATGATATTTGTTTGAAATATGATGTCCCTTACAATTATAATATCAAATTCAAACCTTGTTTTCATAAAATTATATTTCCTTTGTTAAAAAAAGGATAAAAAGCATATTTTATGAGTTAAAGCTTGAGAATTAATTTGAAATAGTAAGCTACCAAGATTTTTCAAAAATGCCTTATATTTTTGTGCCTTTTGGTAGAGTATAGCTGAAGTAGAGTCATGAGAGCTTATGGTGAATATGATATTAAGCTTTTCGATCTTATTCTATTATACTTGTACCTGGGATTTCATCTAGTTTCTTTATGCGGAATCTTTCCTCCCTATTTCTAACCCTACACTAGCATTCTTCAATTCCATTTTTGGCTCTCCCTTTAAGCCCTAAATATCCAATTATCTTTCATTTACTTATCATGATATGATGACCTCATCTCCCCTTTCAATGAATTTTTCATTAAAAGTTCTAATTCCATACCCTCATGGATTTAAGCTCAAAAGAAAATTTCTTATGCAATGTTTGAAATATCTTTTTGACCTCATCTTACTACATGGAAACACTAGTAATCTTTCTGAAATCCAAAGCGAAATATTTGGGAGGCCTACCTCTCTCATCCTAATATCGTATCTCTACCTCAAGAAACAGAACTATTTTCTAATTCAATTTTTAAGTATACTTCTGTTTTAGTGGCCACATTGTTGGAGTATTCCACCGTTGAACGGTGCTTTTTGTTCTCAATCAAATTTTTCATTTAATTATTTGTACTTTTTATTGAACAAAAGTAAAATACTTTTGTGTATATTTTTCTATTGTTTTGAGTGTACTCAAATGTACTGTTCTCTTTAGTATTTAAAGAGACAGCACTTCGTTGTAACTTAAAAAAATATAATAATAATAATAATGATAATAATAATAATAATAATAATAGTAAATATATCATCATCGTCGTCGTCGTCGTCGCTTCGTCACCGTATCCTTAACACACATAACAGAATTTAGAATATGTGTCAGACATAAGAGTTAAAATCCTAATCTATTTGCTGCTTCTCAGCAATCAACACTTCAGCATTAGAGAAACTCTTTTTATTGGAAACTATCTAATATTTACTACCCTTTTTCTATGCCCAAATAAATACACACTTCTGTTCCATTTCTCAAGTGGAATACCCCTATTCATTAATTTCTCCTTTAAAAGTGTCAGTTTGAGTCTATGAAGAGGCTATAAGAAAGAAAATACAAGCTTAAACTATGACTGTGACACATACCATAGTATTTAAAATTATACAAAAGGGATATACTATTAAAAATAGTTCTGATTAGTCTTCTGGAAGGGCTGGTTGCTTCAGATATCTGTCAGGTTACAATTATAATTATATCTAATGTATTCTAAGGTTTACTTCCATTCAAGAAAGTGTAACCGCGTAAGAATAAGATCATAAATTGATGGGTGGTCTTTACTAGGGGTGAAAGCCTCCTTTTAACTTAAATCAGGGTGGAAAGAGGTGCATATACTCTTCCCATGATGATAGAGTGGGTATTTTCACTTTTTTGGTTGTTTTTTTGTTCAGCTTAACCAAAAATTCCTGTATTAGTGTCCAAAAGTAGGTTTGGAACCACATCCTAACCTTTTATTTCCACATAAGGTAAAGACTTTAACCCATAGAGAGATCATAGGTTTCATACCATCCAGGAAGCGCTTAATGAGGTAAAAACACCTCTTTAGGACCCTTATTACTCAATTTATTCGTAATCAACCTAAGAGCACCAGATGAATGGTTTTTAAAACTCATAATTCACTTATGTGGGATAGTATCCCACAGTAACACTTGGTGTGGGATCATAATCTTCAATTCTAGATACAACTTTCCCTTTTGAACTACTGGGCTCTAAAGTGGCTCAGCTTGTAGCAAGAAGTGAGCCCTAAATGATGAATAAATGTTTGAACCACTTATAATAAATTATCACAGCGCTACAGGCTCAAAGCACTTTTACTTTCTTGTAAAATATTAATTTTCTTATTTTAAGAGGAAAATTCCAATATTTTTTGAATTGTAGGATAAATGGGGATGAAAGTTGAACTTGCATGTAGCCCTGCCCTATCCCTTGTAGAAAGATATTTATTTGACAGGTCTCTCATCAAAACTCTGGAAGCTACATGAGATGTGAAAATTTGTCTTATTTTTCAAGTTTCCCAAATAATATTTATATGGTAATTTCAGATTCATTAATGCTACAGTCTTGACAGCTGTATCATTTGCTAGCCCTCATTGAGATATTCACTAAATAAGCCCACTTTGTGGGTCTTTGGCTCAAACCTTGATTTTTAGATGAAAAGTGAATGTTAAGTTTTATTCTCAGAAAGAGTTTACAACCTCAATAAATTGGTTACTTATTTTTTTTGGTAATAAGAATTATGTTTTATAAAAGGTAAATTCCTCTTTCTTAATATAGTCACATGTAAATACTATTTCTTTTGTCTTCTGTCTTCTATTTTGGTGGCCTTATTGTACTTTTACTTGGCTTAAAGAAGGTTTAAAGTGTGTATTTCACTCCTCCTTGTGTGCCATGTTTAGAGTAATTTTGAACGCCATTCTTGTGCTCTAGCTTTGAGTCACAGGCTGACAAAATATTTTTCAAAATTGAAGATTTTTGGGAAGAATCCCTCAGTGAATCTTAACTCTAAATAATTAGGCTTAATCACAATTTATAATTTCATAATATAGACAAGATTTCAGATCCATTGTATGTTCTATGGTCGCCCATATTTTAGTCAAAATTTATAAAGAAATTATTACTATTATTTTAGATTGGTCATTGTATTTTCTTTATGAAAATGAGAGGATAGAATTATCTGATATTTATTTTTATTTCTTCCTTTTTTCTAATTTTGGTGAGGATATTATGAGAAATTTCAATTAATGGTGCTTTCATGCACCTTTACACCCTTTTAATTAAAATAAAAGTTGATCTCAACTTCATCCAATCAGGAAACAGAACTATCATGTTGTAGAACCTAAATAATATTTCAAACTGTGATGAAAAATTCTTAAGATAGTGAAAGAATGACTGGAAGACATGAGGGTATGAATCCTCTTTACCAAAATTGACATTTTTCAAAAAAAAATATATTCAAAGATACAATGCTTGGAGATGAACCTTTGATACCTTCAAATATAAAAAATTGATAGTGCCACATGTGAAGACTCCCTGGAATCAAAATTTTCACCATTATGCATACTTATTTTATTGTTTCTCATTCCCTTATTCCTTTTATTAAACTGTAATTAATTTACTATGTTCCAATCATGATAGGATTTATAAAATTAAATATCATAGAATCCAGTCATAGAATAAATATCTTCCCACTGCCACTGAGCTGAATCAAGATGTTTATTTATTCTTGATCCTCTCTTTTTATCAGTTTCATTTCAAAGAAATATAAAGAATTAACATCAATTTCTATATATATTGGCATTGGCAAAATAATGTATGAATTTTGGTAAATACACATAAGACCTTACTTATTTTTACTGGAGCCTTATATTTTTGGCACTGGATTAGTAAAAAAAACCTAATTTATTACCTGATCCCCTCTTCAATAGAAGCCTTGTACTGGATAAAATCCACCAAAAACCTCAAAAAACAGTTTTATACAATATCCTCTTTCTAAATATTCTTCCCTCTTTATTGTTCCCCAAAAAGAAACATTTTTGTTTCAAAAAAGGTCCTTTAAAAACATTCTCCCCAAAATAAAAAATCTATCAAAGAGTTTTTCCATTATTTCTTTATCCCCAAAAAAAATTTAAAAAATTCCTCTAGAAAAACACACTTCCCCATTTCTTTACTTTAAAACTTACCAATATTATCATCATTTTGTGTACTCATTGATTACAAATAATGTAACATTGAATTTTTCTTACCCTCAATCAACCTCTTGATACTTCTACTTTTATATTTCCCTCTTTTCCCCCTTTTTCAAGGCTGTCTTAGCTCTCTATCATACTCATTTTATCCCTTTTACCCTATATTCCTTTCCCTTTGAAATACTCCAAACCCCCACTAAAGGTCTATTTCATACAGTTAAGCTTTTGCTTAATAGTTTCAATAATTTTCCCAAAGAAGAGGGGTATATGGCATGCCACTTGAGGTCAAAAATGACCCATAATCAAGTCAAAATACATGCTGATGAATGCTGGACCCATGATTCCCACAAAATCTCATCCAAGATGATCACTTCCAGGAAACTAGACTTTATGCCAGAAAATATTTAATAATTACCTCTTGAACTCCCAAAAATAGAAGTTCTGAACATAGTCATTATTCCACTGAGAATATAATTTCTCATTTATGAGATCAAATGGGCAAGAAACATACCAAATTCTCAGATTTCTGAATAATTTATCATTACAAGGCAATTCCACCCCAAATTACTCAGCCAGAGGGGACCTGAAATCCCCAAAATACTCCAAAAGACTTATTTAAAACTCGATAATATCAATGAAGACATAATTAAAGGCAGAAGGCCTATTGATACTCTTATTGACACTCTCAATTAATAAAATGGTTTTTGTCCTCTACATGGGATCTAGAAGTACTCATTACCTCATTTTTTGACTGACCCACTGTTTATCAAATTTGTGCAAGGATTTTCTCATTCTCTTATTATTAATCTTACCAATTAAAAGTATCATTATATAATGTTAATTTTTCACATTGTAGGATTCATATCCACAAATGTAACCTTTTCTAGGGCCTCATTTTTGATTATTGATGAGAAAACCTCTTCCTGTATACATGGTCATTCAATCACTATAGCAAAAGAGCTTTCAAGAAGACAGATATCTCTCCTCCTCCTGTTATTATTATTTACAGGGATTTAAAATTAAAGAACTCTCTTTAAAAGCTTTTCCCAGAGCTTACAGATATTCTATTCACTTGGAACATCAGTAAGGATGTATCAGCCCATTTCAGGAATAAAATCATCCTTGTGACTGATACGCAACTTTTATGAGACTTTTAGATCAATGAACTCACAGTTAATTTCCACTTTTATTCAAATAAATTGTGATACTTAGAAATTATTCCTTCAATTCTCAGTATATAAATTCCTTGAATTACAGATATTCGAAGGAAAGCTGGATGTGACTGAAAAAATCTATTTTAAATCCTTAAATCCTGCAATATTTGGATAAAAACTGCATTACCTTGAAGGATTGTTTCCTTTGAACATGGAAGTGTTACAATTGCTACCTGGTGGCTGATTACACATAAACAGTCAAATTTTCCCAGAAATTGTTAAAGGAAGAACTTAAAGGTGCACTAATAAACTGTCAGGCTGAGGCTATGATGAAGTGATAATAATGGTATTTACAACTTTAACTCTGACTGTAACACTGATAAAATTGATACTAAAAGGTTTTTTATTGATAATAAGGGCTTTACTAAAGAGATTTAGTGGTGGTGAGCACTGTTGAAAGCCCTGACTGCAGCTTTTCTAATTGAGTTATTCTAATAAATACTACAATAATGAAATATATAGTTATACCTGACTTGTTTTCTAAGAGTATAACTGTTTTTGACAGCTGTACTACATAGGAATCTAATGAGAGGATGGGGATTCCTTTTCTGGAAGTGAAAATGTCTCATTTTATCCTGAAATGGGGTGGAATGGCCCTCTAGACCATCCACGTAGATTAAGTAAAGTGTTTTTCACCTCAGAGTACTGGCTTGTGGCTTTCACAAGGCCTTTAGGCTCTGTATTGGGCTCAGATGTGGTTTTGAAACCACATCTGGGCAGTTTTCACCAATACAGGGTGAAAAGTTTCATCTGGGGACCATACAGCCCTCTTCTGATGTTTACAATGTGTAGAATGCTACACAGAACCTGTATGGGACCCCAGTATTGACTTAACTATGAGGTATTGAATTATAAACATGCTTCTTCATCTGTTTGACACCTCATAATCATAGTTATGGGATTGTCTCCCACAGAAAAGGTGCATTGGCCCAATTGTGGGATTTTAACCTTGAAGCTTCTATAACTCTGCTTTTTTGAGGTATTTGTACCAAAGTAGTATCATTCTGTAGCCCTGAATGGGATCTACACATTGGTACCTCATTTTGTATGAGTACAATTAAATATGGCAAAGTTATGCCATGTTCATTGTTGGTTTTTAAGATATATGATTTTCTCAATATCTGTATGGAACTTGTTTTCCCCATAGCTTTTGCTCTAGATTAGATATGAAAATGGATGGCACCATCAGATAGCCCTGATTGTGCTCTTTCCAAAATACCCCACTTCAAGTATCCCACACTGAAACTGTAGGAGTTAGATGTGAGGTGAATATTTTATTCACCCTTATTTGACCTTATTTTGGTCATAGCTTCTGTAGTTTTGGTACTATCTCGGTTTGGCTAGTCTCATTGGATATTCCCGGCCTAGAGATTCAATTTAAATACCCACTTTCTGGTATTAAGCCTTTTCCTCTGTATTTCAGATGAGAGGTGAAAATTAAGGTTTATGCTCACCAAAAACTTTGAGCAGGAAATATTTTGTTATGCATTGTCCTGTGATTATGGGACTTGTGTATTTGTAAACAGGTTAATTTCCTCTTTCCTTTGATACCTTTTGAACTGGTTTGGCTCAGCTCCATCTTTTGGTGGTATCTTAGCTTTACCATTTGTTTATGGTATTTGGCTATCATGCTTGTGCTCTGGTTTTGAGTCACATTCTGACATACCCTTCCTCTATAAAAGGCTCATCATTGATGAGACTTCTCAGCCCTCCTAGAGGCTCTGAATCTCCTCAAATGAAGGTTCCCATCTGGTATTGCATTCTATGACAACTATTTATGTTTGTCTGCTTTCTGGTTTTGAAATTGGACCAAATATTGTCTTTGGTCTTTACCATTCAGTTTAATCTTCCTGGACTTGATCATCTTCTTCCTAGGGCCAGGGGAGTCTTCTATTTCCACTATATCTTTTTGAGTGGAAGTCTTCTTCCTGAAGGGGACTCGTCCTCTCCTGTCTGGAAGTATTTTTTGACTAGACTCACTGGGAATACTGGGTGTTTCCTAGAGAATTTTTCTGTGAGTCAAACCTCCACTGAATTTTTCCCTATCAGCTTAATGATGGTGAAGGGTCCCACAAATTACTCTCCCATTTTTTTTTGTCCCTTGAGATTATTTAAGCTGAGTGTAGACACAAACACCTGGTCCCTTTCTTTGAAGTCTGGTTCCACATGTGTCTTATCATACGTCTTCTTGTTGCATTCTTTGGCTTCAGCTATGCACTTAGAAACTGTGTAAAAAGCTCTCTTCCACATTTCATGGAATTCTTTGGCTGTGGGGTAGATAGCTAGAATATGTTTCTTCAAGTGATCCCCAGCAAATAGGGGGTCCCACCCTTTTTCTACCAGTGAGGGTGATTTCCCTGTGGTAGATTTCTGGCTGGTGTTGTAAGCCAGTTGTATTTCTTGAAAGAGTGGGATCCAGTCATGGGTGTACCCTTCATGGTCCTCACATTCCATGCCATATGCGCAAAAGCGTCTGATGATGTCCTCCATTGTTTGGATCATCCTTTCAGAAAAACAATCTGTCTGTGGTTGGTAAGCCATAGAAAATGTAAATTTTTCTCCAAGAATTTCATAGAGGTTGGTTCAAACTTCTGATGTGAATTTTGGGTCCCTATCACTTATTATTATTTTTGGGACTGCACTTGTGGATATGATGGTATTCCAGAATAACAAGGGTGTATCCATAGCTGTGTATTCCTTGTGACATGGTAGGCACCTGACACTCTTACTATACCTATCAACTATTACCAGGAAAGCATTGAAGTTTTCTTTGCCTCATGGGACTAGTCCTGCGACCCAGTCCATGTTGATGATTTCTCATGGGTGCTTGGGTTCTTCTATGTGTTGAAATAGCCCATATTTCTTCCCATTCTTTCTTTTTTCCTCTTGGAATTTTTCACAAGTGTTGATATATTAACTCAACTCCAGTTCCCATTTTGGCCACCAACCTGTTCTTTATACCCTCTCTCTGGTCCTGTCTTCACTCATGTGTCCCATATAGGGGCAGTCATGACATTCTTTCAGGATCAGGGATTTTTTTTCCCTGTCTATCATTCTGAGGGCACTTTTATTCTTCTCCCCATGATAGAGTGATCCATCTATAAGGAAAAGCTTGTTATCCTTATAGTCTCTCAACCAGGGTTCCTCTAGCTGGGATTCTAGCTCTGGGCTCCTGTATTTCTTTTGAAGGAGTGGTAAAAATATGCCGCACTGTTTGTGTTTGACATAATCCTTCATCACTGCACTGAAGAGCTCATTATGTAGTCCTGAGGAGTTTATCCCCAATATGGGTGTTTCTGTTCCTTATGATTCAGTGTCTTCACTGTATGGGGTACCATTTTTTGGTTCCCATTCAGAGCATCTTAAGTTCTTCCTCCTGTCTATTCCCATTAAATTTATAGGAAGCTTGGCTGCTACTTCAGGGTCATAAGCTGGGTTGCTTATGACATTATTCAGTGGCCATCTACTGAGACCATCTACATTGGTGTGGCTTTTGCCTTATTTGTATATGATTGTCATATTACCTATACTCTTGGATGTCTATTTGCCCCCTCAACATGTGTCTATTAGTGGTCTTCATGTTAAGTAAAAACTTTGATGCTGTGAAGTCTCTGTAAACTTCAAAGACTGCACCTTCCGGATAATAATGGAGTTTGGCTAGGGCCAAGACTAGGAATAAGAATCAAGTGTGTGTTTCTTCATATCTAGCTTCTGATTATTCCAGTGTCCTGCAGATTAAAAATATTACCCCTTCCCTTGCTTCACCATCCACAATTTGTCTTTGGTGCAGGGCAGCTCCCAATCCTTGAATGCAAGCTACATCTATGTACAACTTGAATGGTAATTCAGAGTCAGGGAGTATCAGGACAGGTTCATTGGTGAGCTCATGTTTGATCCTCTCATATTCATCCCTCCTTTCCTTGGTAATTTCAAAAACTACATCTTTTGAGCATAACTTGTATAGACTACTAGTTATGTGGGTGAATCTTTTGATGTTATTTCTGTAGTATCTAGCAAGCCCAAGGCAAGAGTGCATCTCTTTGATGTTCTTTGGTACTATTTTTCAATTACTGCTGCTACTTTATTCTGTTCTATTGCCAGACTAAGGCATGAGACTTTATGTCTTTGTGCCAATAGTTCTTGTTGGCCAAAATTTCACTTCTCAAGTTAAAGTTTCAGATTGATGGGTGTGTGTTTACTAAGGACTCTGTCTATGTACTGCATATGGTCTTCCCATGTCTCTGAGTATATAATGATGTAATAAATATATACTACCATCCAGCCTTTCAATATTTCTACTTGAAATATTGTGTCCATCATCCTTTGGAAATGGGCTGCGTCATTTTTGATCCTGAATGGCATCCTGGTATACCCATATATACCCATATGGCAAATAATTCTGAGTATCTTCATGGCACTTTGTTGAGCTTCATTCTGATGAAAGCCTTTCATACAATCCATCTTGGTTATATATTTGACTTTTGCCAGCTTGTATAGGACATGCGGTATCCTTGGTATGGGGCACCTATCAGCTTTTGTGTAGTTATTCAGGGCTCTGATATCCCCACACAACTTATAATTGCCATAATGCTAGGTGATAAGGACAGGAGTAGTGATTTCCACCATTTCATTATTGCCTATGTTCCTGATTCTGTCCATGTTTAGGAGTTCATTGATGTGCTTCTCAATTTCTTTCCTATTCGCCAGGTTTTCTCAGCATGAGTGGATAAGGTCTTTCCACATCTAGCTATAGCTCTATATCATGACCTCTGATTTTTCCTAAGGGTTCTTCTCCAATGGCAAATTCTTATCTATTTTTCCTCATAATTTTCAGTAAACTAAGTTTCTGTTTACTGCTGAGGTTGGTTCTGAATTGGCCCTCTCTGAATTCATTCAGTAATTCTTCTAGGGCTTCATGGGTAGACATTTGGTAAATATCAAGTTAAATTTTCTTTTCCTTTTTTATACCTATGGTGATATTCCTGTTTTTACTATTGTAAATATCTATGCCATACATCCTCTGGTGGTTGTTTCCCAGTAAAAATCCTTGGATGTGGGCATCTTCAAGTACAACAAACTCTGGGTTGAGTCTGATGTTACCTTTTCTATGGGGTATAATCATCTCTTTGATAATTGTCCCAATGGATGTTGTCTTCCCTGATTCACTTTTAAAACTCTTTTTCCTACTTGCCAAGAGCTGCTTCTCCCAATTTGGGAAGTGGCTTTCCAGATAATCTTTGGTCACTATTGAGCAGTTTGCCCCACTGTCAACAATAAATGGGTGTTGATTATTGTCAATACAAACAGTCATCTTTGTGGCTGTCCCATGTATATATGCCATTCCTGTCAGCCTGTGACTCAAAACCAGAGCACAAGCATGACAGCCAAAATACCATAAACAAATGGTATAGCCAAGATACCACCAAAAAATGGAGCTGAGCCAAATTAGCTCAAAAGGTATCAAAAGATAGAAAAAACTCACCCCTTTCTGAAAATATAAGTCTCATCACCATAGGACAAGAAATAACAAAGTTACTCCTGCTCAAAGTTATTGCTGAGCATAAACCTTAATTTTCACCTCTCAGCTAAAATCTAGAAGGAGAGGCTTAACCCCATCAAATGGGTATTCAAAATGAAGCTCTAAGCCAGGGCTATCCAATGGTGCCAGCCAAACTGAGCTAGCACCAATATTACTGGAGTTATGGTCAATTTCAGGCCAAATAAGGGTGAACAAAACATTCACCTCTCATCTAACTTCTACAGTTTTAGTGTGGGATACCTGAAGTGGGGTCTTTTTGGAAAGAGCACGATCAGGGATATCTCATGGTGTCATCCACTTCCCCATATGTCAACTACTGCAGAAGTTATGGGGCAAACAAGCTCAATACAGCTTTTTGCCTAAAACATGCAAATGTACAAAATCTTGTACATGGGATAACTTTGCCATATTTAATGATACCCATATCAAATGAGGTACCATTGTGTAGAGCACATACAGGGATACACACTGAACCAATTTTTAGGTTGATATCTCAAGAATTGACAAATTTATCGCTGTTTTAAGGTCAAAATCCTACCTGCTGTCATATACAGCCTTACCATGGGATAATATCCCATAAACATGAATACGAGGTGTCAAATAGACAAAGAAGCATGTTTTTACTTCAATACCTCATATGTCAGTCAATACTGGGGTCCCATACAGTTTCTGTACAGCATTCTATGCGTCATACACGTCAGAATCAGGCTGTGAGGTCCCCACATGAAAATTTTCACCCTGTATTGGTGAAAACCGCCCAGATGTGGTTTCAAAACCACATCTGAGCCCAATAAAGGCTATAAAGGCTGTTTTCAAACCACAATCCAGTACCAGAAAGTGAAAAAATCTTCACTTCCTCTACGTGGAAAGGTCTAGCACCCTTTCCACCCCATTTCAGGATAAAAAGGAGGCTTTTCACAGCCAGAATTGTCTCCTCATCCTGCTCTTGAATTCCTACGTAGTACAACTGTCCAAAAACAGCTATACTCTTGGAAAATAATCAGGTATACTCTCAAATTAAAGTATTGTAGCCTTTATTATTGTAACCCAACAGGTAAAAGCTGCACCCAGGGCTTTCAACAGTGCTCACCACCACTATATCTCTATAGTAAAGCCCTTAATATCTTAATTTAAATCATTTATTATCAACTTTACCATCTTTTAAAACTATTTTTACCGTGTCACAGTCATAGTTAAAGCTTGTAAATACTTATATACACCTTTATCATAGACTCACCCTGACATTTTGGGGGCCTGGCCGTGTTTTTTTTTACGTATTTTTGGACCTTACAAGTAAGTTTTTCTCTTTTTTATCATTTATTGACACCTGTTTTACCCTTTTTAGGCGTCATTTTCTCTATGAATATATTTTATATATATTTTTCAATTTTTAAATAAATACTCATATATTATAGAGTATCTGTCAAGTGGCTAATAACCACAAGACTAGTATTTTGGTGTGTTTTGTATATAAAAACACTTCAAGCCACTAATACAGCCTTAATTCTTAAGTGAATTAAGACATCTCATACTAATAAACCAACAGTTGAGGCGTGTTTGGGCACATTGTTAACTCAATTACCCTGTAATACACCATCTCTTGACAGATTATACTTGCTAATTACAAGTATTCTGTGAGATATTGGTATACAAACAGTATACCACATATCAGTAAGCTGTATTTTTTGACGTGGAATTGTTAATTCAATTACATTGTCATAATACAAGGGCATATTGTAATAATATACAAGCCCAGAGGCCATTCTTAGATGTGCAAAACCAGCCTTTTAAGAAGTCTTAACTGACATAAGCCCTCTTTTTCCTGTTTGATTCAGTGGAGGAAAACTTCATACCACTTGAGACCCAGTCACAGGTCAACATACCAGTGACACCCTCAGAACCAGAGGGCAGCAAGGGCAAAGGGAAGAGGCTTAGTGAAGGCCAAATTACAGCCAAGAAGTGGACACCAATAGCCACTCAGAGGAGTAGAAAACCACGAAACTCTGCTTCAATACAAGGTAAACCAACCTTAACCACTTGTACAGGAAAGATTACGATTATTAACCCAGTTGTAACCTCCAAAGGCAAACTGCCCAAGTCAGCAGACAATAAATTTGTACAAGTCACAGTCAAAGGTAAATACCCTAAGAACATAAAGTTTTTGACTGCTTGCAAGCACTGATATGTCCCCTGAATACCTCAGAGATCTTGGCTTCCAAAGGAACCAGCCAGAGGACAGAGAAGGATTGTCCAGAACCAGAAGACCAGGAAGAGGACACCTTGGACACAGTGGTGGATGGCAAAACAATGAGGGAGATAATATCAACCTTGCCATTCACACTCCAATTCAACAGAAACCTCAAACCAGAGGACTGGAAGGATATGGATCAAGTTCTTCAGATCCACCAACTCCTCAAAGACTTATTTCAATGGAGCATGGACAACGAGAGGTTCAACCTAGCAGCTCACTGGGCAGAACTTGGATCAAGTTGCCAGAAGATCTGTCTCAAAGAGATAGACTTCAAAGACCTTATGGTAATCACCAAAGGTTGGAATCCTACCAGGCAGCACAGACTGCTGGAGGCAAGGGCACAGAGGATAAGGGAGAATCAAGCCACTATCCAAGCAATAGAAGAACAATTAACCCAGACAGGGCCTACTCAGATTCCTTCAGTTTCACAAGGAGCAGGCCAAATCAGCTCTCCAGTGGCTTAACACTATTCAGAAACCAGCAGGTCAGTGGCCAAGAGTCACCATTCTTCACAATTCCAGGAAGCTTCCAGGAGAAGACAAGGAAACAAGGGCAAGAACAAAGCCTCCTTCAACCAGAGGAGGAAAGAGTCATACCCCATGATCCAGAAGCTGTTAGATTTGGTAAAAGAAGTACACAAGAACCAGAAGTAGTTGTAAACCACTCTAGAATCAGTAGTCCTAGTAATAGAAACATTACCCCCACTCAGACTGAAAATAACATTGTCACATATGAGAGTAACATCAACAGTGATACACTGTGGTTACAAATGTCCCAATATGCTGAACAATCTGCAAAGCAGTTTGCAGAAATTAAAGCTGTCCAAGAGAGGATGAGACAAACCCAAGCCTCCTTGAAACAGATAGTTAAAAATATTCAAGAAGGGTATGCTCAACTGAGCAAAGCCTCTGAAGAAACCAACAAAAGACTGAATATAGTCTTTGAAGAACAACACCACAGCACAAGGGACAGGGAGTGTCTGGACCAAGACATTAATAAATTGTTTAATGCCTACCATAACTTAAAGCCCCAACCACAAGGCCAAGTTATGGATAATCCATATCAACCAGATGACATCAAACCAGATGCCATGTTGATGAATAAGGAAAGATCCCCATCACAATACCAAGATAGAGATGGTATGTCTTATTCAGAGAAGGAAGCCTTAAAACAGCTTCCTGAGGCCTCAAACTGGCCCAAATTCTCTGGATCAGGAGAATATGATCATATGGAACTCATAGATTATATTGATGGACTTTTCATTGATGTACCAAGCATACCAGACTACTGGATCACTGCTAGATTGAATACTGCATTTAAAGGCCATGCTAGTATATGGTACACAGAAATGAAAGAAATCCATGGCAGGAGAAACTGGCCATGGTGGAAGAGTCAAATAATCCAAAAGTACAGTAATGGAACTTGGATATGCCAAGAGACCATGTCATTTGAAAATGACAAGTACTCTGTGGACAAAGATCCATATGAGTGGTGCCTTAGACAGTCTAAAAGACTTAAAGCCATTGATCCTCAGATGAACATTCAAATGAGGAATGACAAAATTCTGACACAACTGCCAGGAGAACTAGAGCATGCAGTAAAATGCAGATGCAACCAAAATTTCACTCTAGATGACATAGCCAACACCTTACAAGACATAAGGAACAGGACTAATATAGGGAGATTCACCCCATATAGAAGCAGCAGTTTCAAAGAGAAACAACCACTCAGGGTGGAGTTTAAAGACAAACCCAGAGAAAGAGTGGCAGAAGTGGCTAAGAAGAATTCTTTCCACAATTGTGGTTCAACAGACCACTATGCCATCAACTGTCCAAAGGCAAAGAAAAAAGTCTATTCCATAGAGAAAGTCCCTGAGGAAGAACCTCCAACAGAGGATTCTGAATCAGACTCTATGGGTGATGCCATCAGAGAACCATCTGATGATGCCCAAGACCCAAGAGAGGAATTTTTAGTGGAATACCAAGAGGAAACCCCACTAGAAATTCAGGACATACAGTTGGAAGCAGGCATGCCACAGGACACTGCTAATAAAAACTTGTGCAAACACACACAAGATGCACAAACATTCCTGGTTACACCAACCAAAGGAATGGCATATATACATGGAACAGCGACAAAAATGACTGTTTGTATTGACAATTCTCAGCATCCACTGATCATTGATAGTGGAGCACACTGCTCCATAGTGGCCAGCAACTATCTGGATACCCACTTCCCAAACTGGGAAAAACAGCTCTTGCCCACTAAGGCAAAGAACTTTAAAAGTGCATCAGGGAAGATGACTTCTATTGGGACAATTATCAAAGAGATAGGTATACCCCACAGGAAGGGTAATATCAGACTCAACCCAGAGTTTGTAGTGCTTAATGATTCCCACATCCAAGGGTTTTTACTGGGAACAGATTACTAGAGGATGTATGGCATAGACATTTACAACAGTAAAAATAGGCACATCACCATTGGTACTAGCAAGGAAAAGAAATTTTCACTTGACATATACCAGATATCTTCTCAAGATCCACTAGAAGAACTTTTGAAGGAATTCAGAGAAGGACAGTTTAGAACTACCCTCACCAGTAAACAAGAACTAAGTTTACTGAAGATACTGAGAAAGAACAGACAAGCATTTGCCATTGGTGAAGAACCATTAGGCAAGATCAAAGGCCATGATATAGAACTATATCTGGATGTGGAAAGGCCTTATCCACCTATGCTGAGGAGACCTCCTTACCCAGCAAGCCTGGAAACCAGGAAAGAAATTGAGAAACATATCAATGAACTCCTGGACATGGATTTTATCAGAAAGATTGGACATAATGAGATAGTGGAAATCACCACTCCTGTCCTAATCACCTGGCATGATGGCAAGTCTAGATTGTGTGGAGATTTCAGAGCCCTGAATAACTACACAAAAGCAGACAGGTACCCTATACCAAGGATACCCCATGCCCTAGATAAACTGGTCAAGGCCAGATATATAGCCAAAATGGATTGTATGAAAGGCTTCCACCAAAATGGAGTTAAACCAAACTCCATGAAGTTACTCAGGATAATATGCCATATGGGTATATATGAGTACACCAGGATGCCATTTGGCATCAAGAATGCACCAGCCCACTTCCAAAGGATGATGGACACCATATTTCAGTAAGAAATAATGGAAGGCTGGATGGTAGTATATATTGATGATATCATTATATACTCAGAGACATGGGAAGACCATGTACAATACATAGACAGAGTTCTGGGTAAATGTATACCCATCAATCTGAAAATTTCACTCAAAAAGTGTAATTTTGGCCAACAAGAGCTACTAGCTCTAGGACATAAAGTCTCAGGTCTTAGTCTGGCAATTGACCAGAACAAAGTAGCAGCAGTACTGCAAAAACCAGTACCAAAGAACATCAAAGAGATGCAATCTTTCCTTGGGTTTGCTAGCTACTATAGAAACCATATCAAAAATTTTGCACACATAACTAGTAGTTTATACAAGTTATGTTCAAAAGATGTAGTTTTTGAAATAACCAAGGAAAGGAGGGATGCATATGAGAGGATCAAATATGAACTCACTAATGCACCTGTGCTCATCTTACCTGACTTTGAACTACCATTCAAGTTATATATAGATGCAGCATGCAGTCAAGGCCTAGGAGCAGCCCTTCACCAAAGACAAATTGTGGATGGTGAACCAAGAGAAGGAGTAATTTTCTACATCTCAAGGCAGCTGAAAGATTCAGAAGCCAGGTATGGGGCCACCCAGACTGAATGTCTATGTCTAGTCTGGGCTCTAGAAAGACTCCATTATTATTTGTAGGGTGCAGTCTTTGAAGTCTACACAGACTGCACAGCCTTGAAGTCTTTACTAAGCATGAAGACTACATATAGACATATGCTGAGATGGCAAATAGCCATCCAGGAGTATAGAGGGAACATGACCATCATATACAAGGAAGGTAAAAGCCATACCAATGCAGATGGCCTCAGCAGATGGCCACTGGACAATGTCAAAAGCAATCCAGCTTATGACCCAGAAGTTGCAGCAAAAATTCCCATCCATTTCATGGAAATAGATAGGAAGAAAAACTTCAGATTATCTGAATTGGCACCAGAAGGAGGTACCCTTGACAGTGGAAACACTGACTCAGAAGGGACAGAAACTCCCATACTGGGAATAAGTTCCTCAGAACTGCACAATTAATTCTTCAGTGCAGTACAGAAGTCTTATGCCAAACACAAACAGTGTAGCATACTACTCCAACTCCTTCAACAAAAGTACAGGAGTCCAGAACTGGAAACCCAGCTGGAAGAACCCTGGTTGAGGGCCTATAAGGACAATAAGTTTTTTCTTATAGATGGCCTGCTCTACCACAGAGAAAAGCACACAAGTGCACTCACAGTGGTAGACAGAGACCACATCTCATTGATCCTACAAGAATGCCATGACTGCCCCTATATGGGACACATGAGTGAAGACACGACCAAAGAGAGGGTAGCAAGCACAGCTTGGTGGCCCAAGTGGGAACAAGAGTTGAGTGAATACATCAACACTTGTGAAAGATGCCAAAAGGAAAATAGAAAACATGGGAAGAAGTATGGGTTACTTCAACACATAGAAGAACCCAAGCACCCATGGGAAACCATCAACATGGACCGGGTTACAGGACTTGTCCCAGGAGGCAAAGAAAACTATAATGCCTGTTTGATCATAGTTGATAGGTTCAGCAAGAGCATGAGGTGTCTACCATGCCATAAAGAAGACACAGCCATGGATACTGCTCTGTTGTTTTGGAATAACATCATATCTACCTGTGGAGTCCCTAAGATCATCATTAGTGATAGGGACCCGAAATTCACATCTGAATTTTGGACTAACTTATATGACATGCTTGGTACCAAACTTGCTTTTTCCACAGCTTACCATCCACAAACAGATGGCCTAGCTGAAAGGATGATCCAAACAATGGAGGACATCCTCAGAAGATTCTGTGCCTATGGCATGGAATACAAGGACCATGAGGGATACACCCATGATTGGGTTACCCTCTTACCAGCAGTCCAACTGGCTTATAATACAAGCCAGCACTCCACCACAGGTAAAACACCTGCACTGGTGGAGAAAGGGTGGAACCCCCTGTTGCCTGTGGATCACTTGAAGAAAAATCTCCTGACTATCCACCCCACAGCCAAAGACTTCCATGATATGTGGAAGAGGGCCTGTGACACAGCTGCCAAATGCATAGCTGAGGCAAAAGAATACAATAAGCAGAGGTGGGAAAAATCACATATGGAACCTGAATTCAAGGAAGGGGACCAGGTGTTAGTGTCTACACTGAACTTCCACAATCTCAAAGGACCTAAAAAGATGAGGGACTCATTTGTACGACCTTTTACTATCATTAAGTTGATAGGAAAAAATGCAGTGGAAGTCAAACTCACTGAGGAGTTTTCAAGGAAACATCCAGTCTTTCCAGTGAGTTTGGTCAAACCATACTTCCAGACAGAGGAGGATAAATTCCCCTCCAGGAGAAAGAACCCCACACCACAAGAGATAGTGGAAGTGGAGGACTCCCCTGGACCTGTGAGTAATATCATCAGGGCCAGGAAGATCAGACTCAATGGGAAGGATCAAAGACAATACCGAGTCAGATTCAAGAACCAGACAGCAGATAAAGACAAATGGTTGGCAGAGGATGCCATACCAGATGGGAACCTTCATCTAAGGAGATTCAGGGCCTCTAGGAGGACTGAACAGTCTCATCAATGATGAGCCTTTTTTAGAGGGAGGGTATGTCAGCCTGTGACTCAAAACCAGAGCACAAGCATGACAGCCAAAATACCATAGACCAATGGTATAGCCAAGATACCACCAGAACATGGAGCTGAGCCAAATTGGCTCAAAAGGTATCAAAAGATAGAAAAAACTCACCCCTTTCTGAAAATATAAGTCTCATCACCATAGGACAAGAAATAACAAAGTTACTCCTGCTCAAAGTTATTGCTGAGCATAAACCTTAATTTTCACCTCTCATCTAAAATCTAGAAGGAGAGGCTTAACCCCATCAAATGGGTAATCAAAATGAAGCTCTAAGCCAGGGCTATCCAATGGTGCCAGCCAAACTGAGCTAGCACCAATATTACTGGATTTATGGTCAATTTCAGGCCAAATAAGGGTGAACAAAACATTCACCTCTCATCTAGCTTCTACAGTTTTAGTGTGGGATACCTGAAGTGGGGTCTTTTTGGAAAGAGAACAATCAGGGCTATCTGATGGTGTCATCCACTTCCCCATATCTCAACTACTGCAGAAGGTATGGGGCAAACAAGCTCAATACAGCTTTTTGCCTAAAACACGCAAATGTACAAAATCTTGTACATGGGATAACTTTGCCATATTTAATGATACCCATATCAAATGAGGTACCATTGTGTAGAGCACATACAGGGATACACACTGAACCAATTTTGAGGTTGATATCTCAAGAATTGACAAAGATATGGCTGTTTTAAGGTCGAAATCCCACCTGCTGTCATATACAGCCTTACCATGGGATAATATCTCATAATCATGAATATGAAGTGTCAAATAGATGAAGAAGCATGTTTTTAATCCAATACCTCATATGTCAGTCAATACTGGGGTCCCATACAGTTTCTGTACAGCATTCTACATGTCATACACGTCAGAATCAGGCTGTGAGGTCCCCAGATGAAAATTTTCACCCTGTATTGGTGAAAACAGCCCAGATGTGGTTTCAAAGCCACATCTGAGCCCAATACAGGCTATACATGCTGTTGTCAAACCACAAGCCAGTACCAGAAAGTGAAAAAATCTTCACTTCCTCTACGTGGGAAGTTCTAGCACCCTTTCCACCCCATTTCAGGATAAAAAGGAGGCTTTTCACAGCCAGAATTGTCTCCTCATCCTGCTCTTGAATTCCTACGTAGTACAACTGTCCAAAAACGGTTATACTCTTGGAAAATAATCAGGTATACTTTAAATTTAAGTATTGTAGCCTTTATTTTTGTAACCCAACAGGTAAAAGCTGCACCCAGGGCTTTCAACAGCGCTCACCACCACTATATCTCTATAGTAAAGCCCTTAATATCTTTATTTAAATCATTTATTATCAACTTCACCATCTTTTGAAACTATTTTTACCGTGTCACACTCATAGTTAAAGCTTGTAAATACTTATATACACCTTTATCATAGACTCACCCTGACAATTCCTTTAGTTGGTGTAACTAGGAATTCTTGTGCATCTTTTTTGGGTTTACACAAGTTTTTATTTTCAGTGTCCTGTGGCATTCCTGCTTCTAACTGTATTTACTGAGTTTCTAGTTGTGTTTCCTCTTGGTACTCCACTAGAAATTCTTTCCTTGGGTCTTGGTCTTCATCAGATTTTTCTCTGATGGCATTTCCCATAGAGTCTGATTCAAAAGCCTCTGTTGGTGATTCTTCCTCTGGGACTTGTTCAATGGCATAGACTCTTTTCTTTGCCTTTGGAAATCTATTTGCATAGTGGTCTGTTGACCCACAATTGTTACAAGATTTTTTCTCCTTGGTCACTTCTGCCATGCTTTCTTTGGGTTTATCTTTGAAGTCCACCCCAAAAGGTTGTTTCTCTTCGAAACTACTGCTTTTATATTGGGAATACTTCCCCAGATTTGTTTTTTTCCTTACATCTTTAAGGTGTTTTCAATGTCATCTAGAGTGAAGCTTTGGTTGCACCTGCATTTTATTGCATGATCTAGTTCTCCTGGCATTTGTGTCAGGAGTGTGTGATTCGTCATCTGAATATTCATTTGAGGATCAATGGCTTCAATTCTTTTAGACTGTCCAAGACACCACTAATATGGATCTTTGTCCACAGAACACTTGTCTTTTTCAAATGACATGGCTGTTTTTGATATACAAGTACCATTACTGTACTTTTGGATTATCTGACTCTTCCACCATGGCCAGTTCCTTCTGCTGTGGATTTCTTTCATTTCTGTGTACCAGATACTAGCATGTCCTCTTAATTCTGTATTCAATCTAGTGGTAGTCTAGTAATCTGGTATTCTTGGTACATCAATGAAAAGTCCATCAATATAATCAATGAGCTCCATATGATCATATTCTCCTGTGCCAGAGGGTTTGGCCCAGCTTGAGGCCTCTGAAAGCTGTTTTAATGCCTCCTTCTCAGAATGATACATGTTATCTTAATCTTGGTATTGACATGGAGACCTTGCCTTATTCTCAAACAGGGAATCTGTTTTTATGTCTTCCTTGTGGTATGGATTATCCGAAACATGGCCTTGTGGTTGAGGTTTGATGTTTTGGTATACATTAAAAGATTTGTTTAAGTCTTGATCCAGACAATCCCTGTCCCTTTTGCAGTGGTGTTGTTCTTCAAAGACTTTATTCAGTCTTTTTTGGTTTCTTCAGAGGCTTTTCTCAAGTGAGCATGGCCTTCTTGAAGAGTTTTGACAACTTTATCCATTGAGTCTGTTGATTTTTCCAGCCTTACATGGCTTTCTTGGAGGTCTGAAAACTGTTTTTGAGTTTTCTCTTAAAATTGGGCTATTTGTAACCACAGTGAATCACCTTTTAAGTTACTCTCAGGTTTGACAACATTTTGTTCATTGTGAGTGGGTATAATATTTCTATTAGTAGGGCTACTGATTCTACAAGTATTTACAACTATTTCTGGCTCTTGTGTACTTCCTTCACCAAGTCCAACAGCTTCTGGATAATTGGGTCTGACTCTCTCTGCCTTTGGCTGAAAGAAGTCTGGTTTTTCTCCCTTGTATCCTTGTCTTACCCCGGAAACTACCTGGGATTGTGAAGGATGGTTACTCTTGGCCACTGATTTTCTGGTTCCTGAATGATGTGACACCACTGGGTAGTTGGGTTGGTCTCCTCCTTGTGAGCCTTAATCAATAAGATTAGGCTCTGTCTGGTTCAATTGTTCTTCTATATCCTGGATAGTGGATTTATTTTCCCTTATCCTGGTTGCCCTCTCTTCCAAGAGTTTGAAATTCCTGTTGGTATTCCATCCTTTGGTGATTACCATAAGATCTTTAAAGGGTATCTCCTTGAGGCATATCCTCTGGCAACTTGCTCCAACTTCTTCCCAGTGTTATTCTTGGTTGAAACTCTTTTTTTCATGCTCCATTGTAGTAGATCTTTGAGGAGTTGGTGGAGCTGAAGAACTTGATCCATATCCTTCCAGTCCCTTGGTTTGAGCTTTGTGTTGACTTAGAAGGTGAATTGCAGAGTGGGTATTATTTCCCTCAGTGGCTTGCCATCCACCACTGTGTCCAAAGTGTCCTTTTTCTGGTCTGCTCATTCTGAACAGGCCTTGTCTGTCCTCTGTCTGGTTCCTTGGGATTACAATGTTCCTGAGGTGTACAGGGGACATATCAGTGTTTACAAGCAGTCAAAAACTTTATGTTCTTAGGGTATTTACCTTTTACTGTTCCTTGTACAGATTTGTTGTCAACTTATTTGGGCAATTTGCATTTAGAAGCTACAACTGGATTGATTACTGTAATCCTCCCTGTACAGGTTATCAAGGTTGGTTTACCTTGTATTGATTCAGAGTTTCATGGCTTTCTACTGCTCTGAGTGGCCATTGACACCACTTCTTAGCTGTGGTCAGGTCTTCACTATGCCTCTTTCCTTTTCCCTTGCCTTTTGGTGCTGAAGGTATCACTGGTATACTGCCTTGTGATTGGGTTTCAAGTTCTATGAATTTTTCTTCCACTGAATGAAAGACATAAAAAGGGGGCTTATGTCAGTTAAGACTTCTTAAAATGCTGTTTTCATGTCTAGGAATGGCCTTGGGGAAGTATCTTTTGAGCTTTTGCCCTAGTATTATGGTGTTGTAATTGAAATCATTAATTACACACCAAAAAAACTGGTTTGTGGATTTCTGGTGTACTGTATGTATGCCAGTATCTCACAGATTGACTTGTAATTAACAAGTGTAATTTCAAGTGGTTCTGTAATGGGCAATTTAGATTATCAATATGCCCAACCATGCCTCTGATACTGTTATTTACAATGAAAGAGGTTTTATTTTTAATTAAAAAAGAACAATATTAATGGCTTTAAGTGTTTTGATATATAAAAAACATTCCAAAAATGAGTTTTGGTTGTGATTAAATTATAATCAACCATGTCAAAAAATATTAATAAAAAATAAAAAAACACAGTAGTATATATGTATATTTTACTTAAAAAAATAATGAATATATATATTATATTATTTTTTTAATATTTTATGCCTAAAATAGAAACAATGGTTTCAGAAATAAAAGATTCAAGAGAAAAAACTCACTTTTTGTGTGAAATTGGTCCAAAAATACAAAAAAACACAGCTGGGCCCCCAAAATGTCAGGCTGAGTCTATGATAAAGTGATAATAATGGTATATATAACTTCAACTCTTATTGTGACATGGATGAAAATGATGATGAAAGTTTTTTTGTTGATAATAAGGGCTTTACTGAAGAGATTTAGTGGTGGTGAGTGCTGTTGAAAGCCCTGGGTGTTGCTTTACCAATTGAGTTATTCTAATAAAGACTACAATAATTAAAATTCTAATTATACCTGACTTTTTTTCCAGGAGTATAACCATTTCTGACATTTTTTACTATGTAGGAATTTAATAACAGGATGGGCATTCCTTTTCTGAAAGAGAAAAGGTCTCCTTTTATCCTGAAATGTGGTGTAATGGCCCTCTAGATTATCCATGCAGAGGAAGTGAAGAGTTTTTCACCTCAGAGTAGTGGCTTGTGGTTTTAATCAGGCCTGGATTCTTTGTATTGGGCTCAGATGTGGCTTTGAAACCACCTCTGGGCACAATGGTACCTTGTTTGTTATGGGTACAATTAAATATGGCAAAGTTATGTCATGTGCAATTTTTGTTATTCAGATATATGATTTTTGCAATATCTGTATGGAGCTTGTTTACACCATAGCTTTTTTTCTATATGGTATATGGGGAAATGGATGGCACCATCAGATAGCCCTGATTGTGCCCTTTCCAAAAAGACCCCACTTTAGGTATCCCACACTAAAGGTATAGAAGTTAGATGAGAGGTGAATAATTTATTCACCCTTATTTGACCTTATTTTGGTCATAAATTGTGTAGTTTTGGTGCTAGCTCAGTTTGGCTTGTATCATTGAATAGCCTGGACCTAGAGCTTGAATTTTCATACCCATTTGTTGGGGTTAAGCCTCTTCCTCTTGATTTCAGATGAGAGGTCAAAATTAAGGTTTATGCTCAACAACCTTGATCAGTAATAGCTTTTTTATTCTTGGTTCTGTGATGATGGAACTTGTGTATTTGTAAACAGGTGAGTTCCCTTTTTCTTTTGATACCTTTTGAGCTCGTTTGGCCCAGCTCCATTTTTTGGTTGTATCTTAGCTTTACCATTGGTTTATGGTATTTGGCTGTCATGCTTGTGCTCTGGTTTTGAGTCACAGGCTGACATACTCCCCTAGAGGTTGCTAGGGCCATTCACAAGACCTTCAAGGAGAAATTTATTAAAATTATCAACATTATCTTCATATTAATGATAGTTCATTTTAGCTCTTTACACTTCTCCATCTGTTCTCTCACCAGAAATGTCTCTCATTATTTCTTTTAGATAGCTTTTCAAAGTGACAAAATAAAAGTTTCCTACAATGAAAGATACAGTCATAAATATATTACCACTCAAGAAGTACCCTGAAAGCACAAGTACAAAAAGAGATTTTTGAAGAACCAAAGGCTTCATGTTTCATAATTCCATCCACAATGGCTTTATAGCTTTCCTATAATTCTTTTTCATTATATGTTTCACACCTCTGCTGTAACATTCTTATGTTTTATTCCCATTTTTCTTCAAATAAACTTTATCAAGGAGATAATCATATTTTCAAGAAATAAAGAAAAAATTATTTCAAAAGAATATTTAAAGATATTGGGTAGAAATACTTACAAATACCATTGATAAATATTACCTGTATTATTTGACATACTTAAGATGCTTTAACCTGTAAGTTTCAATCTATGAGGTAGCTATGAAGTGGTAATTACAAGCTATTCTTATTACTTTGAAATGTAAGATAGAATAGGACTTACTAAAAGGGCCCTACTATTGAGAAATGGTGATTATAATTCTGTATAAATACTTTATTCTCATAACTATCTGCTAGGTTACAATAATAATTGAGACAATAATTATATCTTAATTTACCCTAAGGGTGACTCCTGTGTAAGAGATTGTAAAAATGTAAAGCTAAGCTGATGACTTGATTGGAGATTTTCCTGGGTGAAAATCCCCCTTTCACCATAAATAAGAATTCAAATAAGGAAATAAAGTTTCCTTGGCCAGATGGTGTCTCATAACAGCCAATATCACCTTTGTTGGTGCATAACTCTTGCTTTTGAAACACATATTCACCATTGATACCCTTACAGGGCGAAACGTTTCACAAATAGAAGGTTTGGGAATTTTATAAAGGCAAGGACATGTCCCATTTTGTACAGGGAACATTTGAATGACTCTAATTGGTCAATTATTAAGTAATAAAATTATAAGCATAATTGTAATATCCTTGAAACTCCATAATTTGATGTATGGGAGAATATCCCACAGTACTGGTCTGTATGGGCAGAAGTGGAACTCTATTTTCAAACTTATGGTTTATCAATTGATAAACAGCTTTTTTGTAGATTTGAAGCTTTAAAGCTTAATCCTCTTTGATAATATTCTAAAATACCACTTGTTGTGGGATTTTATCCTTCAATCACTAATGATGTTTTCAGTTTTCAAGATAAATAACTCAAAAGTAGGTCAGATTATACCTGCCAGTGGGATCTATAACATTTTTACCCTTTTTATCTTCTGTAATTTAGTATTCCAATATTCCTCAGGCTCAAATATTGCTTATTGTCTGAGAAATAGTCCTTTCTTGTTTGAAGATACAAATATCAATGGCTTTTAATTGGGGAGAGATGCAAGGCTCAGGGTTATATTTTGATTTAGCCTTACAGTAGCCCTTAAAGAATTTATGCTAGCCAATATGCCTTTTATAAAAATTGTAGAAGCTAGATGAGAGGTGAGGTATGGTGCATATTTCTTGATTTACTCATATATTAATGGTAAGGTAGCTTTTGATCAAATAGCTCTCAGCTATTAAATCTTGCACCATTCAATAGTACTCTTTGAAAGATTTTATTAAATACCTCACATGGTGGCTCTGTGACTCAAACTAAAGATTGGAGATTGTAAGTAGATATTAAGGCTTATGCTCAGAAATAGGTTCCAGCCTTAATTTCCTGTTCAATTATTATTGATTCATAATGAAAGTTATATTTTCTGTAAGCGGAATATTTGTTTTTTTGGGAAGTCATAGTTTCATACTAAGCTCTTTGAGTCTTGTTTCTTTTCCTTTATATAATGTTACTTGATTTGGTTAAAGTTTAAGATATGTATTTCACTCTTTCCCCTTAAACCCTATTTATGGTACTTTTGGTGTCATTCTTGTTCTCTGTTTTTGAGTAAAATCCTGATATAACTAGTAAGTTCCCATGTTATCATTCTCCAAGAGTTAAAAGTTCTAGATCGTTTTTGAAGTTTCACTTGAATGGGAAAAATATCTATGGAATTCCTTAAGGTTCAAAATGCAAAAGGTATCCCTCAAGATTTAAGATATTTGGAAGTCAATCCAAGATGATAGAAAACCCCTTTTCAAAAATACCAGCACAGAAACTTCCATATCACAGTCATTTTCACCTTCTAACATTATGGAAGCTGTCACAGGTACTCTTGGGGAGAAAAGGAGTGACCTGTAACTAAGTAATCAGAGACCTCACTTGTGAGAATCCAACATGATACAAGAGAATGATAGAATGAGTATATTTCTTCAATAAGCAAATTTAAATAAGAAAACTCTAATGGAAAAGATCCAACCAAGGAACTCCTTTAAAACAATCAGTGAAGGATATTTCCACCAATATCCACTGAACAGGAAAATAATTGATACAAATTACTTACTTAACAATATCAGTATTTACTATTAGTGTGAAATAAAAGAAAAATGGGAATAAATACCATTAGATTGATCAGCTTGAGGGGGACTTCCAGGGCTGAAAGAGAGCATGGTATATCTGAAAATTTGACAGCTTGGATCCTTCAGGTTTGGAAATAATCTTTGTCAAAAGTTGAAGCTGTATTTACTTCTTGAGGAAAGTAGAGCTTTCCAAATTTTGAAATAACCTGGGATGAATAATTTTTCCAGGGTCTGAACTGAACTTCATTCTTATTTGGAAGATGTGAGCCTTGAGGTATATTTTACATACCCAAATAGGCCACAATTATCTTAAAAATAAATTTTGAATTATGAATAACTCATAAGTCATGCATATATCCAAAATTCATCATTTTTATTTTCATAAAAGATGAATACCTTTTTATTCAGTAAGTAAATTCATGGATTTAAGGCCAGATTTGGATTCTACACAGATTCACCTAGGGTAGCTCCATAGAGCTAATAAGCTCAGATTAACTCTTTGAGGTGGTAATATGGAAAATACTTCAATACCATGTAAAAGGTCCATGAAAATTTTTGTTTTTCTTAATTTCATGCCAAAATAATGGGAATGTGAGAAATCCCATGTTACATATACACTGAGAATAGTGTCATGCATGTTTTGAGAACTTAATATCATGGTATTCTTACATGCACTTTTGGTAAACCCATAGTGGATATCTCACTTTAAGCTTAAATTTCTATTTTGACGTGAGAAATAAGCAAGGGGACAAAAGACATCAAAGAGAGCCAGGGTACCCAACTTCTGAGGCCTCTGAGACATGGACAGCTCCAAAGCTTGGATCCATGGCTGATCTTGGCCTAATTGGTAAACTAAAACCTTTTGGGAGCTTGGTTACCGTGTTACAACTACAGTAAATCTTAAGAAAATAGCAAATAACCTTCTATTTTGACGTGCCAAGGAGGTAAAGAGCTACTTAGACTCCTGTAACCATGTCAACTCTTAATTAATTTCCATGGATAGAACCTAAAAGAGTAATTAAAACCCTTTTTGGACTTGTATCCATTCATTTACCTCATAGCAACCAGCTAAACACTGATATTTGCAATTCTATGTAGAAATGAGGGAAAACCCTCAAAAATTCATTAGAAATACAATTCCTAATTAATCTCTCTGAAACTTTCAGGACCAATGGATAACTTTATTATCTATAGTACAACCAAAAAGAATTATGGTTCTACTAGTAAAATTAAAAGTTTTACTTACAGTCCATTGTTGATTATTCCACGTGAAACACTCAATCTTCAAAATTTCACAGTAAATAAAACCTGTGATTAAATTACCAATAACATTGATAACTTTGAGAAATAAATGATTATTTTGGAATAAAAGAAGATTTACAGGTGTTACTCCTTTTATTCTTAACCATATTTGGGTTGGTAGTCACGTAGAAACCTCAATTAAGTAATTATGACAATCTTACGTGGCAACAGATGATGCAATCCATAATCCAAAAGGGTTTATTGTTTTCTCACTCACTGGTTTTTCAGTTTTCTCCATGGCACTCCTCTGTGAGCTGTTGTTGACTTAAAAGAGGCCTCCTCTTGCGGTTTTTTCCACATCATCATCTTATTATCCATTCATATCATTGTTACCAACAACTAAGTATTAGTTAAATCTATTCTTAAATGTTTTAATTCTTTCAGAATCAATCAGAAAGACGTGAAATAATACAATCCAACTATATATTGTTTTAATACTGTTATAAATACATTTTGATCCATTAACTCCACAATTCTACGTCAAGTCTCTTTATCTTATCTTTCAATAAGCTCTTTGGAATATTAGTGAGTGATTTATCTTTAATTCTTAAAGTTTTTCTCCAAAAAATTAGTTTTCTTCAAGAATTATATTTATAATTATTCTTGCAAAATATAATTATATATTAAAATGATTTTATTATTAACATCTTCTTATAATTAATTCCTGTAGACAATTACTGCTCACTGTTAAAATCACTAGTAGTGTTTAACATGTGAAAGAAATAATTCTTCAATTATTTAATTGTGGCTATAATAATATTTTATTATTATATTTTATAAGAACAGACATAGTACTTTTGATCAATAGTGATATTATCATCAGTTTCATAGTCAAATATTACAGAAGAAGCCTGTATTTAATTCTGGGGGCTGCCAAGGTAGAGGTATTGAGCATTAACACTTGAAACCTGATTGGTGTGTTTCCATTTAAGCATCCCTTTGAAGATCCCTTGACAGTATCCCCTTGGGGGAACACTGCATAAGTTATTTTCTAATACCTTATTTGACAAGGTGCTTGGTGGACTTAAGTAACCATCATGAAGTCCTACTCACTGCCCCAGTGAAGATATCATAGTTTAAATAACATTTCCCATCAAAACTTCCTTGAGGAAAAGTGAAGTGTTTCAGATGAAAGAATTTGGTCTTGAAAACAGCACTATTTAATTTCTGAGGGGGAATGATGAATGATTGTTATAACACTATATATGTAATTTTTTGATTTTTGGAATAATTTATAGTGGAAAGGTCCTGAGTGGTAATTTGGCCACTGCAAGGCATGGGCCAAATTCAATTACTGCCAGGGGCCCCCACTGGAATTTTGAGTCCACTGGGGTAGATGGCCATTTTCATGGTTTTGGCTATTTTGGTTTCCTTTTCCAAAACTTGGTTCAATGGTCCAAAATATTTTTGGGGGAACATTGGTAAGCTTACAGCCTTGTTTGGCCTCATTATATTGAGGCCAAAAGGTTTCTAAATGGCCTAGTACTGTTTTCTGCAGGTAATAGAGGCTGTACAAAGTCTATGGAGCCAAATGGCCTGAAATGGAAATTTGGGATTAACTTCCCCAAATGAAAGTGGTGAAGTCAAAGTGGCCAAAAGGGCCCTTGATTGCCTGTGAGGCCCAATTAGGGCCAAAGGGAGATGATTAACCTAATGGTAGGTGTTTTTTGCAGGCCTAAAAGATGCCAGAGATGCTGGAATTACCCATGGTTTTATTTTTGATGGTTTAGGCCAGTATGAAAAAACAAGTGGAATGTGGCCCAAAGAGCCACAGAATGATTATGGAAAAATACCTTGAGAATTAAATTCATTGGTGGTATTCCCATGGTTGTGAGAGTACTCTCCACCTTGAATGGTGAGCTCCTTAGATTAAAAGAATATTAAAGCCTATTTGGGCTTATTTTAAGGCATTGAAGTTAGTTTTTCTGGAGGGGTTATTTTTAAAGGAGAATTGAGCTGATACATGGTTGACATATTATGGGGGCCTCTTTATTTACCTTTGCCATTGAGTTTGTACTTGATAAAGTTTTAAAGGCTTGATGATGGTTGTTTTGAATGAAGGTATGATAATAAACAAGATAGAAACTCAAATCACAAGCAAAATGAAAGAAAAGGAATAGCAGAAAAAAATGGATAATGAGGAGGTTCCAATGTTGATCACAGAGGTCAATAATTTATTTGAGATTGGCCAAGGAACCTGAAAAGGAAAGATTGATTTTGTGTGCTCACAGAGGGTTAAAGGTGATTCTTTGAAAGATTTTAGAGCCCTCAATTAAGTGCACACTGGGAGAGGAACTCACTCTTGGTAATTACCACTGAGCTTGAATAATCAAATAATTGTAAATTTAATGTGAAAGGAATGGTCCATTTTTCCAGCTAAAAAGGGCCATAAATGCTCCATTGAAGTTGAAATCTTGGCTAGATTCCTGTCTCCCAAGAGCTTACAAGGGCTCACAAAGTTTTCAAGTTTCTTCTGACAACAATAATGTTGTAAATTCCACTGTGAGCTCATACTAAGAGAGGAACTTACCTTAGTTCTCTGTACCATAATCAACACTCCAAAAAGTAGTCTTGAGGCTAATTTGGCCATGGTTTGTCAGGATATAATTGATGGAAGTCCTTGACAAGTTTGGAAGAGTTTTTGAGGCTTCCAGATTGCTCCCAAGTGTACCTTTATGGCTATGCAGTGAGTGAGTTTCACTCTAGCAAGTACCATAATTTATCTATTCTGCACTCTGAATCCAAGACCTGAGACTCCTCCTATTTTTCCTTATCCTTTACTATGACTTTATGAGGAGTATGTTGATGATTATTTGTGATTTATGAATTCTTTAAACTTCCAAGGAGAGTAATATTGAAGGTAAAATGAACTGACTTCCATTTCTTTGGGAGATTATGGTAATAGGAGTGAGAGCTGGCTTTCTTCAATATTGAAAAGGGTCCCAGCCATATTTTCAATAGTTTCTTGTGTGGTATTGTTAGCTATATAATATTTGAGGAAAGCTATACCACATAGCCAGTATTCAATACAAAGGTACTTTTTCTACTTTTATCTGAATAGCTCCTAAGCCTGTTTATGGAAACTTCAAGTTCCCTCTTGAAATATCTCTTTACTGATTTTTTTTGAAGATACCTTTCCAAAGAAAGTGTATTCAGTGATTTTAGCTGAGTCAAATTTATCATTGCTTCCATTAAAGCTCACAAATGGGGATTTCTTGGTTGAAGAGTGGTAAGAGTTGTTGTATTAAAATTCAGCCATAGGAATCCAGTTGTGCCAATAATCTTGATGATAAATAGAATACCTTCAAGGATACTGTTCTAGCATATTATTCACTCTAATTCTCTTTCAATAAGTCTTATGATAATCAGAAGCTGAACAATCTCTTGGAATATTGAGCTCCTGACCTAGATTGTTCCACAAGGAAGAAACAACACAAACCTCTTTCACTGACATGGCTTTATGAATTGCCATGCTTAAGAAAGTTTTTTTATAATAAATTAACAAAATACAGAGGACTTATTGAAGAAATTTTTTGGAATCAATACCTCCATTTTTAAAAATCTGTACACTATTACCAGGTTTAATCCAAAATAATTTTGCAAGGGCAGTTGGGCTATGAAATCTATTGAAAGAAAAATCCAAGGAACAGTGTGAATTGGGAGAGTTTTGAGGAGACCAAATGTCTTAGGAGGAATTTTATTTTTTCTTGAGAACTATTCATTGGTAGAAAATAAGCTTTGATTAATTGAGTCATGTAGTACCAGTGAAAATCCCACTTGACAAGAGTTAGGTTCTTGTCTTGACTAGGGTGGAAATCTATTGGAGAGTCATGCAAATTTTGAAGTAAATTGAGTTGAAAGTTAGGTTCATTTATGACAACCACCAAATATATTCAGAGAATAAGTTGAGAAGAAGAATCAAAAGAAGACTTTGAGACATATTTAGCTTTTTCTAATTCTTTACAGATGGTTTTACTGAGTTTCTTGAAAAACTTACTATTTTATTTATTAAACAAAATTGGAGAATTACTCCACCTTGAGTGAAATTATCTTTTAGGGTTGAACTTCATCTTGACTGATGGTTTCTTTCTGATTAAATCCTCCTCTCTCTCTGGTTAAGTATCATCCATATGTGAAAGGGCATCTGGATGTGTAGCTATGTGAGCCTCAAAGGTATTTTTATATAAGCAATAGACCACAAATGACAAATCATTTTATATTTATAAGTAAAGTTCTTTATATTCATAAAAACAAATATTAAAGTATAAATATAAACTTTATATATAAAATTTAAATTTAAATTATAATTTCAAATTAACATTACATTGAAATTTAGAATTGTGAAAACACATTTTTACTTGAGCAAATTAAGTAAAAATAAATTCTAAACAAAAATATTAAAATTGGAATATTTTTGTAAAACGTTTAAACAAGGTTTATTCTACCTTTTCATCAAATAGTTAAATTTATGAAAATTCTTTCACCGTTTGAATCCTCATAAAAGATAAGGTGGGGTCACCTCTGGGTAAACTTTCTGTAACTCAACTCTAAATAAGCTTAAAATTGATTTTTTAGTATTTTCTGTATGAAAATATAAAATCCTCAAAGCCTTAATTTAATTAACACCAGATGGGGTTTGTAACATCAATTTTTGTGCTAAAATTGAGGTGTTGAGTGTATTTCAGAAGTCATAAGGAATTGAAATATTTTCAATTGAAATGTCAAAATGTGCAGGTGTATTAGATAAGTAAGCTTTGATTTAAATATGAGGTATCAACTATTACAGTTGTGTACTGTAAAAACTCGATTGAATTACATATGAAAGTTACAGGTATAATACATGATGAGGAATTGAAGAAAAAATGAATTGGAAAGATTAATTCTGGGGAGAAAGGAATCTTGGCTCCAAGGGTTCCAGACTTCCCCAAATTCCTTGCTGAAAGGCTTGGGTTGTCAAAATTCACACAAAAGTTCAGTTCTTGGGCCTGGAATTGAGTTTCAGGGGCTGTGAATCAATTGATGATGAGGTTTTGATATCAACCAGGTCAGCTTTAACTTTTGCCAAGAGGGTAAAACTACCCTTGAAATAAATCAATCTCAGCAAAAACAGTTTCAACTGGTTTTGAAATGTTCTAAACACATTCTGAAATGTTTTGAAGGCTTGAAACCATTTATTACTATAACCATGGCTGATTTAAGGGTCTAAAATGGCTAAAACCAGCCCTTTTTGGTCCAAACCAGGGTTCAATGATTCATTATTGGCTTTTTGGTTGTCAGAGTGTTTTCAAAACTGACAAGAGTAAATATTACTTTTTCAGTAAGAAAATTGGTTCATATAAAAGAATGTCTTCTTTGCCCCACTTTTCTCTTCATTTTAGAATCTTTTCCTTTTATAATTAGTTTAAACACTGTTGCAAAAATCCATAAAATATTCCAACCACCTCTCTTGAATCATTTTGAACCTCTCAACAATTTGAAAAACCCATTATAATCATTGTTTGTAGCTCTTATAATCATTTTTACCCTTCTACAACCCCATAAGTGAACTAAAGTGTCTTTCATCACTTTTAACTTTGTCACTTTGTTGAAAATTCACTCTGGTCACTTTTGGGTGTTTTTTCTCTTTAATAATCTTTCTAAAGAGTTTTTTCTTATATCAATTGTCTGCAGTTCTTTCCTCAAATAATTCCAATTGGAATTTCTCTTGAAGAAATTCCTTTTTTAGGCTTAAATATCTCTTGTAGATTATTTTTGAATAAATTTTAATAATATTATTGTTCTATACTTATAAATTCAAGAACAATAAAGCTGGTGTGTTGTCTTCTAAAGCTTATAAGTGTTACTCTTTTTAATTGACTTGTACCTTATACCAATTTTTAGGACAGGAAAAGTGCTTGCTTTTTAATCAAAGTTTCATATTCAGACCTTACATTTGGGGGCCCAGCCCTGATATTTTACCTGTGACATTATTCTTTTTAGTTTTTTGATCTTTTTTCTTATATTGAAACATCTAAAAATCCATAAAAACTACTTATAATTTCAAGATTCATAAGAAATGAAACTTTTTCATAGTATAAGTGAGGCTTTATTTTTCATTTCTCTTGTGGAAAACCTTTTTTCATTAATTTTAGTGTCTGAAAACATGGTAAGGTAATAAAACATTGACAATTCATCCACAGTTACTAGCATTATCCCTGCAAGTACTGTCAATTCTGATTATAACAGCACAGTTATTATAACCCAGAATAATAAACCAGAGCCAATTGTTTCTGAATTAATCAACTTGGACATAAGTAATACCCTCCAAAAAGCAAAGAATTTGGCCAATAATAGTTTTTTTGATGTAAAGATAATATTTTAAGCTTTTTCAATCATGATTATGCCTTCAGCCAGATCAGGAGCAAGCTACATACCCTCAAGCAGCTCCCAAAAAGGTTATAGATGTGATTATGGCAGAAGCCAATCAATTACAGAAATAAAAGGGTCAGTAAATGAATTCCAAACTGAATAATTATTCCATTCTGAAGCTGATAACACTGTTTTACCTCCAAGAGAAGCTGACACTGCCACAAGAAGCCTCAGTGGACATTTTCAAAGACAGCCAGAAGGCTTACACCAATGCCTTGCAGATCTGTGGAAAAATTGCATAATGGGCCATCCCAAAACTTGAAAGCTACTCAAAGGATGGCATCCATTGATGGAAAAGAAAAACATGATGCTTCCAACAGCAGAATGTAGGGAAAACAACCCTCCACCACCCAAAAAAGTTCCAAAAACAGCCCCAATAGCCAACAGCAGAGATTCCAATGTGAAAAAGCAGCCACAGACTCAGAGTAAGGGAAAAGGAAAAGAACTAGCCAGGGCTACGGAATCCAAAGATTTGGCAGGATGCCATCAAAAATGATTTTCAGATGGCCAGAACCATGATGGAATTACAGAAAAAGGAGGAACCCAGATTAAAATATCAGAAATAATTTCTGACATTCTGGATGGGATTCCAAGCTTTTATATAGCTATAAATGACATGAAGAGTCATATTCCTGATAAATATTTATTAATTTGTAACAATATTAAAACAAATAATCTACATTTGAGCCAAATAAATGACACACTTATGTGTTTTTAAAAAGCATTAATATCAATCAAAGCTTCAAATAACAACAGTGTATTTGGTAATAAAAGAAATGAACAATCTTAAACTATAAAACAATTGACAGATGAATATTCTAAATTGAATATTTATGACATATTTGAAACAAGAATAAAATATGCCATAAATGTTATCAAAGAAGATAATAAAAAAGTCCTTGATGATATTTCAAATTTATTTACGTAATTAAAGACAAATGTAATTTCCTTGAAAAATTGTTTTGACACTTCACAAGAGGAATTATCAAAATTTAAAATGAAATTGAATCAATTAATTTCTGATAATACTAGAAAAACTGAATTATTGCAAGAAAAAAAAGTTAAAGAGGGCATGTATAAATTTTAGTTTATAGATTCAAGACAGGGTTTTCAACATTAATTCATAAATTACCAAAGGTATATCACCAGTAAAATGAATGATATCAAACAATTGCTGCACACCTTACCAATAATGTCTACACCTTTGAGTCAAGATAAGGGTACAAGAAATTCCAACACACAATTATTGGATATAATAAATTCACAATGGAAGAATTACTTTTCCACCTCTTTTCATAACCTGGAACCATCAATGGGGCAAGCACTCTTGAAAGAAGTGCCAAAACTCAAAGAATGGCCTCACTTCAGTGGTGAAGGAGAATATGACCATATGAAATTCATCAGATTTATTTACATGATTAAAGAAGATTTTGAATTACCAGACAGATTGGTCACAGCAAGATTTAACACCTTTTTTACCAGATCATCTCATAGATGGTATATAAAACTAACACAAGCCCATGGACACCAAGGTTGGACTTGGTGGAAAACACGAATTATTCATGAATGGGCCAATGATTCTTGGAGATTTGAGGTGGAAACAGCCTTTGAATCTGCTCAATTTAATGCTGAAAAATATAAAGCTTTACCCTTTTTTTCCAACAGAAATACAGATTAAAAGAATTATATCCTGACATGTCAGAATTTATGATTCACAGAAAAACTCTAAGACAATGTGGAGGCTACTTAGAGCATGCTGTCAAAAGAAGGACTACTGAACAGTCTTCAGGAGAAGATATTATAAATGTATTAGAAGAATTAACCACCAGAACCAGTATTGGTTCTAGTAGGGTTAATCTCAAAACAAGGTTTAATACACTTTGGAAATATTCTGTGGACAAAAGTCCCAAAGGAAATTCTAGTAACATGAAGTATAAATCTTCAGATGTAATCATAAATTGCCATATTCTCCAAAGATCCACACATTTAGCTAACAAATGTTTGAAAAGAGGAAAAAATCAATGAAGTTTACATTGAGAAAGAACCTCATGTTGAAATATGATGTAAATGAAGAAAACTCAGATTATGAATCATCAATATTTTCTGAATCTTCAAAATATATAGAGAATATCAATTTCACATTTGACTTCATTGAATCTTATTCCCACTTTCCATAATTGAGAAATAGTCAACTTGATTTTTCAAAAATCTAATATTCACAACTCATGAGAGCCAAACCAAACAGGGGAAAAGGTTATACACCTGGTAATTCCTGTATAACAGAAGTGGTAATTGATAACAAACCCACTAAGCTTTTACTTTCCCAGGAGCCTTCTGCACTTGTGTTGGAAAATCCTTTCTTGAGAACTGTGTACCAAATTTTGAAGATCAATTATTACCAATTGATGGCGTAAAATTCAACAGTTCAAGTAATCCAATGAAAGCATTTGGCATATTTGAGACTGCTTTCATATTTCCACATATCAATGGGAATTTATGAATTGCTGTTGAATTTTTTGTTATGGAAAACTGTTCTAGTACCTATTTTATATTGGGAAATTATTACTTCATCATGTATTGCATAGATTTAAATAACAAAAAAGGCAGATACTTTACTATTGGGGACAATAAGCATCAAATATTTGCCTTTTTCACTTTCAAGCGGCAAATTAGAATAAATAAAGTATCAGCAGTCAACATAGAGTTAGAAAGATTCAACTCTGAGCAGTTTAATGAAGCTGAAGTACACCTTTATCTTAATGATAAACAGTAAAATGAACTCTCTGCCCTTTTATATGGCTATAATGAATCTTTTGAATCAGATAAGGAATGACTGGGGGGAATTGTTGGTCATGAAGCTTAAATTATTTTGAAAAAAAAAACATATCCACCACTCTTGAAAAGGCCTGCATACCCAGGAAGCCCAAACTCAAGAGAAGCCCTTGAGCTTCATATTAAAGAACCTCTGGAGCTTTGTGTAATACAAAAAGCTGGACACAATGAGGAAGTACAAATCCCTACACCAGTCTTAGTGGCTTAGCATGATGGAAAATCCAGAATGGTTTTGAACACTTACACTGTTCCAGACAGGTACCCTATACCAAATATCCAAATTGCCCTTGCTAAAATATCTTAAGCAGTGTACATAAGCACTATGTATTCCCTTAAATTATTCCATCAAAATGTAGTGACACCAAGAGAAAGGAAATATTTGAGAATTATTGTTCATTGTGGAATGTATGAATACTTAAGGATGCCTTTTGGTATCAAGAATGCACCTTCACACTTTCAAAGAATGATGAATGAAATCCTCCCTGAAAAACTTTCAGAAGGATGGTTAATCATTTACATTGATGACATTATTATCTTCTCCAAAACTTGGGAGGAACATATGTACAGTTTAGTTTTGGGAAAAATCTAATCTGTGAACATGAAAATTTCTTTGAAGAAATTTCATTTTGGATTTAAAGAACTCAAATCCCTGGGACATGTAGTATCTGTTTTATCCCTTTGGATTGGCAAGAACAAAGTTTCAGCAGTACTAATGAAACCCATTCCTTGTAATAAAAAGGATACACAATCCTTTTGGGTATTTTCAGGATACTACAGACAACACATTAAATATTTTGCATCCATATCAAAACCTTTTCATAAATTTTGTGACAAAGACACAGTATTTTAAATGACTGTTGATAGATTCAAAGCCTTTGAGCCCTTGAGACAAGATTTAACCACTGCTTCACTATTACTGATTCCAGATTTTAACCTGCCCTTAAAGCTTTATATTGATGCATCAGGAGATGGGCTGGGTGCTGCACTTCATCAAGTTCAAATTATAAATGACCAAATATCTAGCCAGATAAACCTACTGAAGCAAGATATGAGGCAAGTCAAATGGAATTTTTATTCCTTTTCTGGTTCTTGAAGAATTTTTTTTGAAGTGATGACATATTTTACTGCAGTCAAATCACTTTTAAACACAAAAACACCCAAAAGACATATTCTCAGATGGAAAATAGCCATACAAGAATATAGGGGTAATATGACCATTATATGCAAACATGTTAATATTCACAAAAAATGCAGATGGACTAAGCAGATGGCCATCACCAAATGACATTGAAACTCCTGCTTATGTGCCAGAAGAAGCTTCCCCACAAATCCCAATCAAAGGAATAAGTATTACAGAGCTTAACACTACCTTTTTTGAGAAATTTAGGGATAGTTATACTCAGGATACGAACTGTAGCCTCCTATACCAATTACTTACTAAAGACTCTAAATATAATTTCTTAATACATTTCTTAGATGAAATATGGAAGAAATCATATGATGAAGGAAGATTTAATCTACTTAATGGTGTAATTTACCATAGGAATAAGTACACATGCTTGATGACAGTTGTGGACAGATCCTTAATCAATCTTTTACTGAAAGAATGCCATGACATCCCCTTCTCAGGACACCTATCTGAGGACAGAACAAGGGAGAAATTCAATACCTGTATATGGTGGCCAATTTGACAAAAATGATCTTGCAGAGTATTGTAAAACCTGTGACATATTTCAAAAGGCAAATAAATCCACTGGAAAAAGACTTGTAAATATGATCAAAATCCAAGAACCCAGCAGACCTTGGGAAATTTTCTATATTTATTGGGTAAATGGCCTACCACCAGGGGGTGATAGAAGCTATAATGCATTCCTGGTGATTATTGACAGGTTCAGTAAGACTCAAATATTTTTTCCATTTCACAAAGATGATACAGCCATTGATGCAGCTCTTCTGATGTTGAATAGAGTAGTATAATGGACTGGGAGATTCACAAACATCATTAGTGACAGAGATCCCAAATTTACCTCAGCACTGTGGAAAAACCTTCACCAATTGTTTGAAACAAATTTATCTTTCTCTGCAGCTTACCACCCAAAAATTAATGGTCTAGCTGAAAGAATGATCCAAACTTTGGAAGACATGGTCAGAAGATTTTGTTCCTATTGCCTAGAGCTTGAATATTATTATATATTCACCCATTATTGGTGTGCCCTTTTAGATGCATTGGAATTAGAATATAAAACATCCATTCATTCCAGTACCAATCAAATTCCTGCTATTCTAGAAAAAGGATGGAATCCCAGACTACCCCAAGCTTTCTTGAGGAAGGATTTTGTTGAGATACATCCCACAGATTTTAAATTCAAAGGAATGCTAGAAAAAGCTAGAAAGCATGCAGTAAGGTTCATGGAGGACTCATTTTCATATTCCAAAGACAAATGAGACAAATCACATGCTACTCCAGACTTCAAAGTAGGACATCTAGTACTTGTATCTACCACTAACCTCAATAAAAACAAAGTATGTAAGAATCTCAAAGACTCCTTTGCAGGACTTTTGTTATTAAGGCCCTCCATGGGTAAAATTCTGTTGAAGTAGAATTTTCTGAGGAGCTTATTAATGAGCATCCTACATTTCCAGTAAGCCTTATAAAGCCTTACAAATATGGTGATGATGAAAAATTTCACTTGAGAATTAAATTTCCCTAGCATATACCTGCTGTGGAAGCATCTGATGTTGATAAAATTACCAAATTTCTCAAAGAAAGAAAATTTAGGACTAATAAAGTAAGGGAGTACATTGTCAGGTATGGTGACCCAACTTTTGAAGACAAATGGTGAGCAGAAAAAGACATACCTGAAGCTACCAAACTTCTCAGAAGGTTCAGACACACTAGAAATAACAATATTATGAAGCAATATTCTTTCTTTAGGGGGAGGGAATGTGAGCCTTAGAAGTATTTTTATATACCCAAAAGACCACAAATAACAAATAAATTTATTTATATTATAAAAACAAATATTAAAGTATAAAAATAAAATTAATATATAAATTTAATATTTTAATTGTAATTTAAAATTGTGAAAACACATTTTTAGCTGAAAAAATTAAGTAAAAATAAATTCTCAACAAAAATATTAAAACTAAAATATTTTTGGAAAAAATTTAAACAAAACTTATTATAACTTTTTATCCAACAAATAAACTTATTAAAGTTAATTGACCATTGTATTCCTCATAAAAAAGAAGGTAGGGTAACCTCTGCGTACAATTTCTGTAACTTAACTCTAAATAAGCTTAAGTTAAGTTTTTAGTAGTTTCTGTCTTGAAATTGAAAATCAGCAAGACCTTGATTTAATTCACACCATATTTGGTGTTAACCATCAATTTTTGTGTTAGAACTGAGGTGTTGTGTGTATTTTAGAAGCTATGAGGAATTTAAGCATTTTTCATTGAAATGTCAAAATGTGTGCATATATTACATAAGTGAAATTTTGTTTACATATGAGTTATCAATTATTACAGTTTTGTCATGTAAAAACTCAATTGAATTAAATATGTAATCTACAAGTATAATACATGATGAGGAATTGAAGAAAAAATAAATTGTAAAGATTGATTCTGGGGGGGAAAGGAATCTTGGCTCCAAGGGTGACAGACTGCCCCAAATTCCTGGCTGACAGGCTTTCTTTTTCAAACTTCACACAAAGGTTCATCACTTATGGCCTGGAATAGAGTCACAGGGTCTCTTACTTGATTGATGACGAGGTTTTGATGCCAAACATGTCAGTTTTCATCATTGCCAAGAGGGTAAAACTACTCTTAAGATAAAAAAAGATTAGTAAAAACAGTTTTAACTGGTTTTGACATCTCTTACACAAATCCTGATGTGTTTTGAAGTCTTGAAGCCAGTCATTACTATAGCAGTGGCTGATTCAAGGGTCTAAAATGGTTAAAACAAGCCCTTTTTTGGTGCAAACCAGGGTTCATTGATGCAATAATTGGCTCTTCTGTTTTCAGAGTGTTTTTAACGACTGACAAGAGTAAATTTTACTTTTGGAGTAAGAAAATTGGTGGCTATAAAATAATTTATTCTTTGCCCCACATTTCTCTTGATGTTAGTATCTTTTACTTTCATAATTAGTTTAAATACTGTTGAACCAATCAATGAAATATTCCAACCACCTTTCTCAAATAATTTTGAACCACTTAACCATGTGAGCAAATTATTATAATCATTTTTTGTAACTCTTATAATCATTTTTACCCTTTAACCACTCCATAATTGAATTAAAGAATCTTTCATCACTGTTAGCTTTGTCACTTTGTTTCTAAATTCACTCTGGTCAATTTTGGGAGTTTTTTCTCTTTAATAATTTTTTCAAAGAATTTGCTCTTATATTAATTTCCTGCAGGTCTTTTCTAAATTAATTCCAATTAAAATCACTCTTGAAGAAATTTCTTTTGTAGCCTTAAATATCTCTTGTAGAGTATTTTCGGATAAATTTTTATTGTTGGTAAAACAATAGATCTTTATGAGATTATTTTTTTATACTTATAAAGTTAAAAACAATAAAACTGGAATATTTTCTCCTAAAACTCTTAAATTTTACTCTTTTTAATTTAATTGTACCTTATACAAATTTTGAGGACAGGACAAGTACTTGATTTTTAATCAAACCTTCATATTCCCACCTTACAAGCTAGGGAGCCAGGGAAGTAAGTGAGCTTAAAATGAAACTTAGATAGTAATCTAGCCCAGAGGGCTTCACATAAAGTGTGCATTTTTGATGAAATAAAGCATTCAATATAGGAGTTATTGATGAGAAGTTTAGAGGAGGAGCAGAGAGAGAAGAAAGGACCTCTGGTGCTTGAAATCCCATAATATTCCAAGACTTTTCTTTGCATTAATCTCATTATTGAGCTCTGCTAGAGGTAGCTTGAAGCTATAAAATTTGATAGGATGTTTTCCTGAGTCAGTCACCTGACTTCATGAAGCACCCAAGGAAGAAGCAGAGGCCTCTGTATTTACAGTGTATGGTAGAGATGTGGTCAAGTGAGAAAGAAGCGGAGAAGTGGTTAAGGCCTCTTTTAATTTGTTAAAAGATGTAATAGCTTCCTCATCAAGGGCTAAAATTGAATCTTTCTTGAAAAATTTGGTGAGTGAACTGATTTTCATTTAATAATTCTTGATTAAACAGTGGGGCTAATTGGAAAGGAAAATGAATTATTCAAGAGCCTTGAGATCTCTTAGAGGTGGCCAATTGAGAATTTTCTGAAACTTAGAATGGTTCATCTTGAGGAATTCAGAGAAAAAAACATAACCTATATATTCAACACTAGAGGCATGAAAGAGGCACTGGAAGCCTTAGAAAAATCTTTATTAGCTCTGATTCTGGAAAGGAATAAATTCACATAAGCTACATGCTCTTGCTCATACTTGGAAAAATTCATAATCTCATCTAAATAAACCACTTCAAAAACATGAAGAAGATTAGAAAAATGTAATTGAAAAGATTTTTGAAGAAGGTAGGAGCATTTGTAATCCCAAAAGTCATAATCAGGTACTCATAGCTTCCATATTTGGTTATGAAAGATGTCAAGTTTTCATTACCCTCCTTGATTGTGAGAAGGCTCTATGCACCACACAGATATATATTGGAGAAGATAGGAGAGCCAGTGAATACAGTTAGAAGCTTATTCATAGGATGAACTGTTCCTCCTAGTGACAAAATTGATTGTTCAATAATCAATACAAAAAGGGAGGCTGCTATCCTTTCTTCTGATGAAATCAAGAGGTTCTTGCTCTGAAGATGATCCTTGGAAATGAAACCTTTCTCCAAATTCTCTGCATTTAGGCCTGTAGCATATATGACTTCTCATTCAATGGAGGATTTGTAGGCTCAATTGGAGGTAGAGACCCCTCAAATTCAATATGACAATCAAAGGTGTGGTGAGAAGTAGAATTTTCTGGTATCACCTTTGAGAGTACATTAAAATATTTGTGATAGATTGAAGGAAAATTCTTTATCACAGTTTTGAGATTTTCTGTCTTTTCAACTCCATCCCACAGTTCCTCTAGGGATACATGATAGTATGAAGCAAGAAGTTCTACATTCTCATGAATGAGTGTAATTGAAGATTAATAATTAGCTTCTCAAATATCTTTTATATTTTTTAATCCTTCATATCTTGTCATCAGTAATGGCTCATGTGAATCAAAGGAAGGAGATTGAACAGAAGAGGAGGAGTATGGTGTTCTATAACCATCAACCAGAGATACAGTAGCAATAGCAGTTCTGAAGTCATTACTGAAATGAAATAATAAATTATGGAAATCCTTATGTTGAAGATTTAATGTAAGAAGCACCTGCATTTAATCACTTGTTTGATTGTATTAATTTATAAATTCAAAGACCAATATGAGATCTTCTCCCTTGGGAGTATCAATTACTAAAAGTTCCATTCAGAGCTTGGGAAAGAAGGAAGCTCAACCATCTAGTTAGTATGGTTAATGATTAATGAAGAAGGGGATTATTAGGATTCCAAGATTGTGAGAGCAAAATTCTCTGGTAGTCCTCAAATGTTCAAAGAATACTTTTGAAGAAACTTCTTTTCAATTAATGAGTTTTTAGCACCATAATCAATGAGAATACTATAAAACATGTTGGATAAATAATATAAAACAAAAAAACTTGGGATTCTTCAACACCAGTAGTCCAAGTGCACAATTGTGATCTGGGTGAAAACCAGTGAATACTATTGAGCATAGAATGATATTCACTCAGGTTTTGCCTTGGTTTTTAGATTTTCCTTCTGATTGGAAAGGCTTATTTTGGGGACTTTTGATACAGGCCTCAAGACTAGGCTTATCAGCACAATAAGAGCATAAACCCAAATTTAATATTTTCTCCTTTTCAGAGCCAACCAACTTGTGGTCCCTATTTAGGAGGGAATAATGGTACTTTTCCCTTTTCTGAACATTAGAATTATTTTTTCCTTTGATTTGAGCTTTAAGAATCTTTGAGATAAGGAGAACTTGACTTTTAGGCTAAGATCATTATTGTCTATTCTCCTTTTATGGTACCTGGTATCAAGCTCCAAGGTAGCATCCATTAAATCTTCAAGAGAATAAATAATGGGAGGATGACATGCCAATTGATCCATAATTTTTTGGGCTAATCCATTCCTACAATGGTACATAAAAGCCTTTTCCCCCAATCACCAATTCTTGAAACTAAGCTTATGAAATAAGCAATATATAAGAAAATATTCCCCACTTACTAAATTATTAGGGTATCCAACTCTGCTTCTGCTTTTCTAACTTCATTCAGGTCACCAAATGAAGTAGATGGTTGCAATTAAAGTGGGTCCCACCTATTGAGGAGGTAGGAGGAGTCCATGTTGGTGAGATTAAAAATATAAGTCTCAATCCATTGAGAAATTATGTGGCATAAAGCCCATTTTCCTTGTCATTATGAAAAATTCCTTGGTAGTACTTCACAAAGATTCTGAGCTTGTAGAGTTTAGTTCTATAAAAAAATCTGATGCCTTCATAGATGAATTCTGTAAGTCTATTGGTCTTGAAGCCACTTGAGGTTGTCTCATGAGCTGGGCCATCTTTTGGAGAATTTTCAAAAAATCTAGTTCATTATGGTGAATGTGAGGCTGATAAGGCTGGGCTAGCATTGGTACTCTCTTCCTGGGAAGAAAATGACTTATTACCCTCAGACTCTTCCTCTTCCACAGGACTCCTTGCCTCCTCATTGCTTCTTCTCCTATTCCTTTAAGATTGGACTTTGAGGTTCCTGGGGAAAATCAAACTCCTAAAAATGATCTTTATCCTCTAGGTATTTTACTTTCCTTTCAAAGTGGGTCATCAATCTAAGTTGGAACTCATTTGAGGAACTGATATCGTGCTATCTCTGGGTACCCTGCTAGTTGGAGTGAGAACAGCTGCAAATCTAAATTCAAATCTCATCTTTCTTGAAGAGGGTTATTATTGGAGAGGGATTATGATAAAATGAAATTAAAGAATGAACCTGGAAACAAAATTGAACTTTATGTGTCAAGACTTGAATAACTTAATTAAGTGAAAGCTTTAATGTAAACAAAAATCAATTAATCTTGGGGAAATCAAAACATCTTTCAAAATAAATAAATGCAAAAAAATCTCTTGCTTAATAAATAAAACAAATAAATCCTGAAGTCAATTCAAGAATCAAAGTAAAATCTTGAAGGATAAATCAATATTAATTATTGAGGGAGGAATCAGTTTATTTCAAAGTCATTGTGTGAAATTGTTACAATTCTGTCTCTCATACCTCAAAAAAGGGAAAAAAGGCTATCAAAACTGTTTCAAGACCAGTTAATACTGGAAAGTTGTAGATTACATTCCACCATGTGACAGTACCCCAGGTTTTAGAGCACTGTGATCCAAAGTGCATGTAACTGATGGTATTACCCATGTCACCACCCTCATGGAGCTACATTATTCACAAAAGGAGCCTACAAGGAGCTCCCAAGGGGTGAAACCCTTGTGCACCAATGGAGCAGAAAACCCAGCAATTTTTTCTTGTTTGATTGAGACCTCTCCTTTTCTCCAACCATAATTGAACCCATGATGTTGGTAACCATTTTATTGACACAATGCTGTCTGCCAGACCTCAAAAAAGGGAAATCTTTCCCAAAAAGCTATTAAACCAGTTGAAAGAATGTTCAATACTGGCAAGTTTCAGATCACATTTCACCATGTGACAGAAATTGGTATAATGAATTCTATATATGAAATATCTTGATATCAGCTGATTAAAATCGTAATCAAAATCTCAAAGCTAAATTTCTTCTTGAAATTCAATCATGAGAAAAGATAATAAATTATTATTATTATTTTGAATGATTAAATTGAAATAAATAAAAGTAAAAATGGGTCATACTTTGATTTTCAAGAGTGAAGGTTGAATGAGGGAAAATTAAGAGGTGGAAAAAATAATCAAGATAACATAAAAATCAACAGTAATAATTGAGATTAAGGGGTTATATGAGGGGTAAAAAAGTGAAGAAACATTATTAAGCAACAATTACTAGGTAATTAACTGAATATCACAGGGGCTCTTGTGGAAGTAAATAGAACAGGCTTGAAAGATTCCAAAATTATTAAAAAAATAATTAAATTTATATATCTCTTTAATAATAAAACAAAAGACAAGATGATATTAAAATAAGAATAATCCAATTAAAAATATCTAACCAAGTAATTATTTGATCACTCTTTTAACCTGTCAAAAGGAAAAATCAATTAAAAAAGGATATGGCCACAAATATCCACTGGACAGAAAAAGAAGGGGTGCAAATGACCTAATTAACAATATCAGCATTTACAATAAAGATGGAAGAAAGTGAAGATAGGAATTAATCTTGATATATTGATTAACTAGGGGGAAAGCCCCAGTGCTGAAAGAGAGGCTTGTATATGTTAAAGGTTGAAATCTTCAATCCTTCAGGCTGAAAACGTATCTGTATGAAACCTTGAGGCTGCGTTGACTTCTTGAGGAATAATGTTTTTTGCAAATTGGGAAAGAAACTATATTGAATGATTCTCCAAGGGTTGGAACTGAAATGAATTATTCTTTGGAAGAAGCCTGTATTGAGCTGTGGAGGCTTCCTAGGTGGAGTTATTGAGATTCAACACTTGAATCCTGATTGGGTAGCTTCCTTGTAAGCATCCCTTTCAAGATCCTTTGATAATATTCCCTGGGGGAATACTGAATCAATGAGCTTACCAATACCTCATGGTACAAGTTTCTTGGTAGACTTAAGTAGTAATCAAGAATTTATACTGACTACCGCATTGAAGATAGCTTAATGTCCATTAACCTTCCCCTCAAAACTTTCTTGAGGAATGGTGCACAATTTAAGATGAACAAATTTGGTCTTTAAAAAAGCACCATTGAATTTCTGGGTGAAAATAATGCATAATTGTATTCAATACCAAATATGGAATTTGTTAATTTTGGGAAGAATTTGTAGTGGAAATGCCCTAGGGGGTTATTTGACCAATCAAAGGTCTGGGCTTAACTTGGTGACTTCCAGGATCCACCACTGGATTTTTGAGTCAATTGGGGTAGCTGGCCATTTTCAGGGCTTTGCTCATTTTGGTTTCCTTGTCCTAAACTTGGTTCAGAGGGCCACATTGATAGACTTAGGAACCCCTTGTCTACCTTTAAGCTCATTTAATGAATTCCAAAAGGGACCTAAATGGCTTCAGAGTCCATAGGAGGTCTGGGAAGCCAAATGGGCTAAAATTCCCATTTGGTCTAGACTTCCCCTAATCAAAGTGGTGAGTACAAATGGCCCATGATTCCTTTTCTTGATTGTGAGGACCAATAAGGGCCAAAGGGAGATGAGTGTCCTAAAGGACCAATTTTGTTATGGAGGCCCAAAGGGGTCCAGTATGATATAATGGCTAGTAATTCCATTATTGATAGTTGAGGCAAATATGGCCAAATGAGGTGAATGTGGCCCAAAGAGCCACAGTTGGTATTTATGTCTAATTGTCTATTGAATGATAAATGTTGCCAACTTCCCACCAGATGGTTATGGATAAATATTTGCATAACTAAATTCATGGTGGTTTATCCTCATGGTCATTACATAAGTGTATTGATTTCCAGGATCTGGAGATTCTAAGGATTAATTATCTGGATCCATCAGTTTATCTGCATAAATACCCTCAGAAACATATATTAATTACTATGTAAATTCAGGAACTATACTAAGAAGCTTCCCATTTTAAGCAAATAACAGAGGAACCTGAGAAAGAAATTCCAACCTGCCTTCCATGACTTTGAATCTTTATAATGCAATTTATTCAAGCTGTAAGCATTTCCAAAGAAATAATCACAAAATTCATGGATTCTCAAATATTTTTGTTAGTTTTTCCTGCTTTTCAAGAAAGTATTTGCTGGTTATTTCAATCTGAATTGATTCTTTCAAGCCATTTTTCTTAGGTACCTGTCTCACAGGACTTTTCAAAATTTGTTTTGAAATACACTTCCAAGATAATCAATTAAAAGGGCAATTGAAATTGTGGCTATAGAACAGTATGTGATTCAACTTAAAAGATACAAGACCAATGGGCTGGTTTCAAAGGTAACTTGGAAGAAGAAACTCAACAGAATCAAGACTTTTTTAAGTCGTGAATGCCTTTTCAACCTCAGTATGATCATATTTGGAAATACTTGGTTTGTATGACAATGCTGGCTGGGATCCAAAGATCATGTGGCTTTTGATTCCTGATATTGGGGGTCCAACTTCAAATAGATATTACAAACCTTATTCATTCCAAATGTCAGTAATTCTACTTTTTTTTTCCTATTTCTACCCTCCCAATTATAATACACATATTGTCATTTACATTTTGGACAGCTTCTCCCATTTTGTTTCCTTGAATATAATCATTTCTAAAGCTTTTCCTGTCCCATCTATCACTTTTAATTGGGAATTTCATTCTCAAACACAAGCCCTGGGGTGGGAAGAAAAATTTGAGCACCTGTTTTTATCCTTTTCCAACCTTAATCCTCTTTGTCAAGAAAGTTCCACTCTTTTGGAGGTTGATTCAGATTAAAATTACTTTGTGGATCTTTGTCTATACAAGCTGTATCCCTGTGTTCACTCTTTTTTATTATTTGAATCTCCCTCAGTCTGTCTTTGCATCACTTTTCACCTGGAATACTCAATTTTCCCCTCAAAAAACCCCCAAATATATGAGCTTCTGTCTTGTTTTTCTCAAGATTCTCCCCTTTTTAAAAAAACTCCATTAAATTCATAAGGTGGAACTTTCCTGATGAATTTTTGAAATAATTTTGCCAATTGAGATAAAATTCCAAAAAAAAATAAAGAAAAATATGGTGTTCTTAAAAAACTAATATACAAACATGCCAAAAAAACAATGATCCCAAAAATATTGCCCTGAAAATCTCTTTTAAAAGAATGGGGCTCTTATGTGTTTTTACCAAAAACTTCTATTTGCCAATGCCCTATATATGTCAAGACTATTGTCACACTGAGTCACAAAGATGATACATGAAAAAAAAAACACAAAGATCTTCATTTTCCTTATTATACATTTCTATTGCATCAAGAGCTCAAGAATCTCCAAGCTGTGAGTTTTGGTCTCAGGAAACAGCAGGAGTGGTGCAAATCACATGAGATGAGCTGTTTTACGATAAAAAGAGTGCTCCAAATGATAGCTCTGCTGCTGTCTCAGATTAAACCCAGGAAGAACGTGACATTTTTTTATCAATTTATTGAAGATTTTTTGAATTATCATCTTGTCCATTTGGAAAAATTTATCAGGTGCTGTTGCCACAGCCCGCAAGGCATGCATTGCAGAAAAATCTTGTGTTGTCCCTGCACCCACGCCGCGTCAGACAAAACCCTTCAACTGTAACTTGCAAAAAAATCCAAGGGCATCGAACGAATCGTTGAACGATGTCTACTTGCATTCAAGACCTTCCCCAAGAGCAGGCGAGGTTGTGTCGTGCGTTTCTGAGTTGTTGCGGAGAAGGGAGCATAGATCAAATCAAGGAGATTGTCGCGACGGACTTATTGCCATCTCTTTCTTTCCAGGACGAAGATGGGTGGTCGCCTCTTCATTATGCCGCTTTGTCAGGAAGCTGTGATGTTATGGAATACCTCCTTGCTGAGGGTGCTATTTGGTCGTTAACAGATCATCTGGGGCATGTATGTATCTCTCTTAATGGTCGTCCATTTACTTATCGATCTATAGTGTATCACAAATTTCTCTACCATCGACTAATGCTATCGTTTCTTTTTAGACAGCGGGCGATGTTGCTTTTTCGTTGAATTATGCTGAGCTTTATCAGGTAATCTCTAATCATGGATTCCGAGCTGAGCTACTAAGAATGACGTTTGAGGACAACACTCGTTCGCTGTCACCAGAACCACAATGTGAAAGCAATACTCCCCAATTATCTTCCGCATCCAATAACGCGGCCTTCTTAGCCTCTAAGTTATTTTACAAAAAAAATTCCTCTGGCCAACAATTATGTGTCGACGAAGAAGGGAATGGCGTCATGCTGGGCTGGGAATTTGAAATTATGCAAGAGACAGCCAAGCGGTTGTGCATGCGACCGGAGGAAGCCCAAAAATCTGGTTTGGCGGTGCTCAATGTTGGCTTCGGGCTTGGAATTGTTGATCGCTTGCTGCAAAATTATCATCCGACACGTCATGTAATCGTTGAGGCTCATCCAGATGTACTAAAATTTATGAAAGATGAAGGCTGGGACAAGAAACCAGGTGTGGTCATCTACTCTGGAAGATGGCAAGAATTTTTAAATGAAATTCAGGCAGGAACTTTTGAGGCAAATTTTGATGCAGTCTATTGGGATACTTTTTCGGAAGATTATCGCGATCTTAAAGATTTTTTCAAAAATGTGTTTGATCTATTGTCCGGTCCACATTCCAGATTTTCATGGTTTCATGGTGTGTCTCATGTTTTGTTATTTTTTATTATTCTTAGCAAATCAATCATTGATCTGAGCCGCGCTATTTTTCTGTTTTTATGCCTACAGGCTTGGGTGCGACTTCACGCACTCTTTACGACATTTACACCGAAATTGCTGAATTGGATCTTCAAGAGTTTGGATTGAAAACCACATGGTACGAGGTTGAAGTCAATAGAGGTGAAGCCGTATGGGAGGGAATCAAGCGACGCTACTGGAATGTGCCCTCACCTTACCGGCTTCCCATTTGCACGTTTGATATTTAACTTGAACACTTTCGCAAAGCTTAACCCATGTAGCTACAAGGTAATCAAAGCCATAGAGTGTTTTGTAGCTTTTTAAAAAGAATGCGTCATTCTATTCTAATAATCGATATCGTATGGGTATTCTACGCTTTGAAAGTTAAGCACAACAATGGGGAGTGCCCACTTATGAAGCGTTTGATGGCTATTTTAAAATAGTATAAGTGAAACTACATTCATCGGGTGAAGTTGGTGCTGGTGCCAACGCGTGTAAATTTGGAATTTATGACGAGTAGGGACTGTTTGTACCTAATTTTGGAAAAAAAGGATATCAAGAGAATGCTGCCTGAAAAAACTCATGAAAGATCAACAAAATCATACCACATTGATGCAAAAAAAAGCCAAGCTTGACCTGAAACATGGTTAAAAAATTTAGTGACAAAATCATACTGGTAGTTGGATGAAAAATATGCACCATTAGGCTTTATATCTATATTGAAATATGAAATTTCTTTATCAAAGCTAAGGGCTTATAATCTCATCATAATATTATGCTATATCTTAAAATAATAATTCAAGTTAATATATCAAATTTCTCTTGTATTGATTGAATGGTCCTACTCTTCTCCTTCTCAAACATATAGTAATATGAACCTGTCTGAGGAAAAAGATATTCTATGATAATAAAAAATAAGTTTAAAAAACGATTTTAATGAAATACAGGTAGGAGCTTGCCAAAGGCATGCCGGCGCACTTATGAAACAAAGTCAAAATTACTTACTAAACAGATTTATAAAAAAAAAAAGATCAAAATAATTTCACCAAAAAATTGCCTATTTGAAAACCCCCAAATGGTATTTACTTTGACCCAACAAGTGATTTGTTTTTTTGATAAAATTAGCCTTCTGTTAAGTTTTTTTGAGATGTGGGGTTTTCTCAAAAAAACTAAAAGATGGAGGAAGAAAAAATGAGTATTTTTTGACTGAAGGCTCTATTTCTTTTACCCTAAAACAGGATTAGTTCTGTCTTTGAAAATAAATATCTCCAATATCCCCCATAAAGAGCTGTTTTTATCACAAAAACTCACCTTGGATGTTGTGTTTTTTTAAGAAAAATCATATTTTCAATATAACTCTAAAAGCCCTTACAAATTTTTTCTTTCTTTTTCATAAATTAATTATCAATATTGTTATTATTGAAAAAAAAGCGTACTCAATTATAAATATATATAATTTCATTTAAAATTAATTGAATTAAGAATATTTTATTATATTGTATTTTATTTAAATTTAATTAAAAAAAAAAAAAAAAAATCAATATTTTTTAAAAATTTTATTAATTTTTAAATCATTAAAATTTGAAAAGATTCAATTTTAGTAAAATAATAATTGGAAATTTATGATAATAATAATTTTTTTTTTAAAAAAAAAAAAAAAAAAATTTAAATAAATTTTTAAAGTAATTTTAATTTGAATTAATTTAATTTTTTTCTTTTCTTTTGATTTCCTTTAAATTTCAAATTAAATTTAAATTTTAAAAAAAAAAAAAAATATTAAAAACATTAAAATAATTTAATTAAGTTTGATTTTTAAATAAAAATATATGAAAAAAAAAAAAAAACCAATTCATCATTAAGGATTCTTCAATTTAAAAGAACAAAAATTTAAAATAATTTTTAAACTTTTTTTTTTTTTTTGACTCAAATAATAAAATAAGAAGAAATCAAATTTTTTTTTTTTTTTTTTTTAAAAAAAAAAAAAATTTAAAAATTTATCTTTTTTTTTTTTTTTTTTTTTTTTTAAAAAAAAAATAATTCACCTAGGTTTTTTTTTTTTTTTTTTTTTTTTTTTAAAAAAAATTTTTTTTTTAAAAAAAAAAAAAAAAAAAATTCATGATTTAAAAAATTTTTTTTGTAAAATTAAAATTTAAATATATATTAAAATTATATTAATCAACTTTTTTTTTTTTTTTTCTTTTATAATTCTTCCCTCATTTAAAAAAAAAAAAAAAAAAAAAATATTTTTAAAAAAAAAAATTTTTCCTTTTTCAAAATTAAAAAAAAAAAAAAAAAAAAAAAAATAATAATAATTTTAATATTTAATTTTAATATTTATTTAATTAAAAAAAAAAATTCTTTTTTTTTTTTTTTTTTTTTCTAATTTAAATTAATTTTTTTTTTTTTTTTTTTAATTTTCTAAAATAATTTTAAATAACAATTTTTTTTTTTTTTTTTTTTTTTAAGAAAATAATTTTAAATTAATTATTTTTTTTTTTTTTAAAGAATCAATTAAAAATCCATTAAAATACTCAATTTCAAATATTTTAAGTTTATTATTTATTTAAAATTAATTTATATTAAGATTTAATTAAATTTTTTTATTAATAATTTTTATAATTTTAAATCAAACTAAGTTGTTAGACCTTTATATATTAAAAAAAAAAAAAAATAAAATGAATTTTATCTTAAGATTTTAAAATTAAATAAAAATTCAGAAAAAAAAAAAAAAAAAAATTAATTATTATCAAAAAAAAAAAAAAAAAAAAAAATATTTATTACCAATTTAAAACATATAAAAAATATTCCTTCAGAAAAAAAAAAAAAAAAAAAAAAAAAAAAAAACAATAAGAGAAGAAATAATTAAATGAAGATAAAAAAAAAATTAATGAATTAGAAAAAATGGTTTATCTATTTAAAAAATAATCAAGAAAAAAAAAAAAATTGATTTAAATCTTTTATTTAAAATTTTTTTTTTTAATTTTTCATTTTGATAAAAAAAAAAAAATTTTAATTAATAATCTTTTAATCAAAAAAATTGTTTCAATTAAAGTTTTTTTTTTTTTTATTAATAATTATTATGATAAGGAGATGAAAGATATTTATTTAAAATATTTGAAAAAAAATATTAACAAAATTATTAATTTCAAGTTTTTTTTTTTTTTTTAAATAAAGACTTTATTATTTTAATTGGTGTTTTTCTTGGTGTATTGAGCCTTGAAACCTTTAAAAATTATAATGGAGTTCTGTTTTATAAATACTTAAAAATAAATTGAAAGAATTAGCTTTTAATAATACTTAATGTTTTATGGAGTAACCTGATGAAAAGAGGAGACTTTTTATGGATGTATAAAGCTTTTAGAACTTTATAAGTTTTCTCTGAAAGTGGCTTTCCTTGAGGATTTAAGTCTTAAAGTAATGGTTCTTTAATATCTTTGATTGATAAGTAATTAGTTTCAGAAATAAAATCTGAAGGGAAAAAAATACTTTCTAATTATATTATGATCATATTTAGGTATCATGATGGCCAGAAATGAAACCATTGAGGAAAATAATCAATTTTGGTATTGTGCTCATCTTTTGGGATTGGGTTCCCATTGTCCCTTGGTAAGTGTCCATGAACAGAGATGTCTTCTTCTGATCTAGATCTCTGGAGGGTATTCAGGAAGAAAATTTGCGTTCATGATGTTTTCATTTTTGGGAGCTTTGGAATATTTTTCCATTTTTCTCATTTTTGGTTTTGGGAGGTATTTTAATTATTTGAGATCTCTGTAGATCATAGAGAAAATGGGAAGTAGCTTAAGGGAAAAGGACGATAGCTTTACTAGGAAAATATGGGTCGCATAGCTATTCCATCCCCACCAAGGACAGAAATGATGATGGTGCCATATTTTACATAAATGTTTATGAAACCAATTATTCTTTAATTTCATTTGGGAGACCTTTTGGTAAGGGTTGATGTTATTAAAAGGACTAGGTCTGCATATGCCCCCACCTTGAGATAGTGATATCCTGAGAAACTACACAAGGTAATTCTGAGATAGTAAATGGTTGAAGAAAGAGACTTAGGGAAGTAGAATACTGCTTTATCTTCATTTTTGGACTAGCTTCTTCTTCCAAAGAAATTGAATTTTAAATCAAAATTTGAGATAAAGAATGATATGGTGGTGAGAGCCCAACCAGGGAAATAATTGATAAGAATGAAAAAAAAGGAAATTGAATTAAAAGAAATCAAAATTTTGGTAAGTTTTTTTATTTATTGGATGTGGTAATTGAATTTTATTGATCCTGTGAGAGGAATATGGAATTTGCTTATCATAGAGTTGCCATGTTCATGCTTTGAATATGTAGAAAAACTCTTCAAAAATACATACCATGAGATTATCTTACTTTAATAAGCTCATTAACCACCAAGAATTATTTGAATTTAAGAAACGAATAATCAGATAAAAAACATAGCCATAAAGGGTGTCTTGACTAAAACATTATGAGAAAGGGAAATTGAGGACAATATAATTATTGAAAATGGCCAAGAGTTTACACTCATTTTTAAATAAAAGTTTTAATTTGAATAATTTAATTATTAGAATATATTTTTTTTAAAGAAAAAAATTAAAATTAAAATTAAGTTTATTTTTTAAAAAAAAAAAAAAAAAAAAAAAAAGAGAAAAAAAAAAAACATTTAAAATAAAATTTAAAATTTAACTAAAATTCCAAAAAAAAAAAAAAAAAAAAAATTCTGTTTTTATTTTTTTTTAATAAATTCATTAATTATTATTTATTATTATTTTTTTCTTTTTGAAAATTTAAAAATTATTATTTAAAAAAAAAAAAAAAACAAACAAACAAACAAGAATTAATTATAATTTTTTTTTAATTTTTTTTTTTTTTTTTTATTAAAAAAATTAAATAAAAGAAATTATCAAATAAAATAATTTAAATTTCCCCCCAAAAAAAAAAAAATAATAATTGAAAATTAAAAATTTAAAAAAATAATAATAATAATAATTAATTAATTGATTCATTTAAAAAAAAAAAAAATTTTTTTTTTTTTTTTTTGGTTTTTTGGTTTTTTTTTTTTTTAATCTAAAATTTAATTTTAATTTTAATAATTAATTAATTTAATTTTTTTTTTTCAATTTATTTTTTAAGATTATTTTAATTAATAAAAAAAAAATTAAATTAAATTAAATTAAATTAAAAAATAAATAAATAATAAAAACAAAAAAAAAAAAATAAGAATAATTTAAATTTAAACCAAAATTTATTTATTTATTTTTTAAAGTAATTAATTAATTAATTAATTTATTTTTATTTTCTTTTTTCTTAAATAAGAAGAAATTAAATAAAAAAAATAATTAAATTAATAGAAATAATCAAAAAAAAAAAAAAAAAAATGAAAAAATGAAAAAAATTAAATTAAATTAAATATAAAAAAAAAAAAAAAAAAAAAAATTAAAATTAATAAAGAAAAAAAGAATTTTAATTTTTTTTGGGTTTTTTTTTTTTTTTCAAAAAATAAAAATAATCCATTAAAATTATATATATTGATTAATTTAATTTATCGTTTTTTTTTTTTTTTTTTTTTTTGAAAAAGAAAAAAAAAATTGAAATTAAATTAATAAAATCAACAAAAATAATAATATTAATGATAATTTTTTTTTTTTTTTTTTTTGAATTCAATTCAATTTTTTTTCTTTTTTTATTGAAAAAAAAGAAAAATATTTGAATAATAATAATAATATATATTTATATATATAAATATGTTTTTTTTAATTTTAATTTTTTTTTTTTTTTTTTTTAATTTTTTAATTCAAAAAGGATTGTTTTATTAATTAAATAACTTGAATAATTTTTTTATCTTTAAAAAAACAACGTTCTTCAGTAATTCTTAATTTTTTTTTTTAAAATAATTAAAATTTAATTAAATTTAATTCAACCAAAATTTTCAAATGATTTTTTAAATTTTAAAGAATTTCCTTATCTTATGATAGATATATGAATTTTTTGACTTTTTGAAAATTTCATCAAATTTTGAGTTGAATTTATTTTGGTTGATTTAATAAAAAAATAAATTTTTAATTAAGTTTTTAAATTCATTTAATTTACTTTGGAATTTGTTGGGATTAATTTCCGATTTGAAATTTGAAATTTTTGATTGAAACTTAGTTTAAAGACGACGTTTAAATTTAAACTTGATTTCAGTTGATTAAATTTTACTATATATATTTTGTTTGAATAAATCGTGACAAGTTTTTTAGTTAATTTTCAAAATGAATTTTATTAAAATACATAAAAATTAATGATTGATTTAAGAAATTAGTTTAAAATGTCTTTAGAGTGTCTATAAATAAAAGGATAGTAATTTAAAGATATACAAGCTGATATGATTTAATGAATGAGTTGCCTGATTAAATTTGGAATATTAATTAATTAATGAATTAATTTGAATTGAATTTGAGTTATTTCTAAATTATCCAGCAAGAAGATGAGATGGATAAATTTTATTTTATTTTTTTACATTTTGAGATAAATTTAATTGAATTTTATAACATTATTTAAATATCCTAAGGAGTGTAAAAAGATTGGAAGAATAAATTTGAATGTAAACTATAAATTAGAATGTTGAAAAGGAGAATTGAGGAGGAAATCATTAAAGAGAAATTCAATTTTGATTTTGAATTTTTGTAGATGAGTTTATTATGAAGATTTTGATTTAATTTAATGTAAGAATGAGACTAGAGTGACCAGAAAGAATGCTGATTATTAATGAGAGTAACAAAAGAGATGAATCAAATGAGAGTGAGCATTAAGTATCAAGTGCAAAGCAGCCAGAATGAAATGAAATGAAAGTAAATTAAATTAAATTAAATTGAATTAAATGAAATTAAATGATGAGTTGATTATCAAATTTTAAGCCTAATTGATTTAAATTTTTATTTTTGAGATGATCAGGTAGGGGTGGACATAAGTATTTGGATGAAGTTTTAGTGATTTTTTGATTTTGTGAGACTGAAGAATTTGAAGAATTTGAAGAATTTGAAGAATTTGAAGAATTTGAAGAATTTGAAGAATTTGGTGAAGAATTTGATTTAATTTTATTTAAATGAGAAATTGAATAAAATGAATCAAGGAATTCGAAATTTTGATGATTAAAGCTTTGATTTGAGAAATTTGAAGGTGAATTAGGCAAATTAGGCCAATTAGGCAAATTAGGCCAATTAGGTGAATTTATTGAATTTAAATCTAAATTTGAGCAATCATCTGAGCCTTTACAGCAAAAGTCCCAACTATTTCGATTAAAATTAAAAAATATTAAATTGGAGATCGGATTTCTTGAGTTAATTTTATTGAATTTCGATTGAGAATTTTTAGATTTTAATAAAGGAAATGAATTAAATTTATTCTTCGTCAATCTTCTGATAGAATTTTGGCCCAAATTCTCATCATTCTTTTTCAATTTTTCATCATTTTTTTTGAAATTTTCTCGATTTTTGGTTGAAGTTTCGTCAATTTGGGTTAAATTTTCCTGATTTTTTGAATGTAAATTCAAATTTAACCTGAACTTTTGTGATGAAAATCTCAAACTAGTCAAATTGGAAGTTGAGAAAGAACTTGGTAAACCTTTTGAATGCAAATTTGAATTTGAAGCGCTCTTGGTTTTAGCTTCAGTGGCGCGAGGAGTCGATTTGGCCCTAGTCGAATTAATCAACTAAAATTAAAATTAAAAATAAAAATTAAAAATTAAAAAATAAAATTAAAAAATTAAAAATAAAAATTAAAAAATTAAAAATTAAAATAAAAATAAAAATAAAAATAAAAATCTCACGATTAAAGAATTAAATTTATTGAACTTTTGACGAAATCCCTTCAGATTTAAATTCGAACTTGGAGTTTTAATCCAAAATTTTCTATCCCAACCACCCCTGCCTTCTTCTTCCTCTTCTTCTTCAGTTTGATTATTGATTTGATCAGAATGCAAAATTAAATAATCAAAAACTTTCAAGAAATCTTTGTCTTCATCTGGATTCTTTTTGTCTTGCGAATTCTTTATACTCATTATTATTATTATGAATTATCTATGGTTATAAAATAAAATTCGACTATAGCTTCTTGGTATTCTATCCAAATTCAAGTGATGTCTTGGTGATCTTAGCAAATTTCTAATCTCATCACTAATCTCAACGCCCTTAAATAATCTTAAAATCACTAAAAATTATGTAAATTGGCTGGAAATCTCTCATCTTGAAAAAATTATACAAACCAAAAGCTAAATTGGCTGAAATAATCTTCATTCCAGCCAACTAATAAATAGTTTTTATCATTAAAAACTTAAAAATTTAAATGGAAAATGGCTGTTGAAAAATTTAATTATTCTTTCAAAATTAAAATTATTTTATTTTCTTCGTTGTTTTGGCTTTTTCCAAAACAAAAAAATCTTTCTTTTTCTATCTTAATTCAATCAGACAAAAGAAAGGTGAGTTTACTCAATTAAAAATTTTGAAAATTTTAAAATCTCTATTCAAAAATTCATTTGATAATCTTGAAAAAATTTCAAATCGTAAATTAATTTTAAATTATTACAAGTTGATCATGAATTAAAATTAATAACTTATTCACAACTTGTCACAAAACTCTTAAATCAAATCTCAATAAATTATCGTAAAAATCTCATTTAATAATGATTCATCAAGTTTCATATTATACTTTTATCAATTCTTCAATAAATTAAACTCAAATCAAAAGCTATGAATTGTTAATTACTTCCTAATAATAATAATAATTGAAATTGAAATTAGCAAGTTGCGTTCTTCAAAAATCTTATTGAATTATTGCAAATTTAAAATTTTAAATAATTTGATTATAAAAGTAAATAAGTTGAAGACTAATTCAAATCGAAAAAAATTAAATTTCATTTTTCAAAGATCCTTTATTCAAGTTTTTTTAAGCTTCAAAAATAAATAAATAAGGTATTTTATTTTAAAAAGAAAAACAAAAATGAATCTAATTGAATTCTTTTAATTTTATAATTGAATTGAAGAGTTTATTTTTGTAAAAATTTCACCACTCTACAAAAGCAACAACATTTAAATAATTTATTTATTGAAAATGAAATTATACAATTTTTGTTTTGAAAAGTCTTTATATATTGAATGAATATCTATCTATCTTTTTTTCTATTCATCATTAATATTGATATTTTTCTAACAAAAAAAATCATTTAATTAATTAATAAAAATGTGGTGTTTTTCAAAAAAAGAAAATTATTATAATCTCAATTTTAATTTTGATCAAATGATAATAATTATAAAAAAATAAATGGAATGAACATAAGTAAATTTACTTTTATCTTATCTTATCATATAAGCTATACATATATTAATTGAACTAAATAAAATTTTATTCATAACTCAAATTTCATGGTCTAATATTTATTTTAATTTCAATTTATAATCTATTATTATTGTTACTTACAAAATTATTTAAAACAAAAAAACTTGAAAATTAAAATAAAAATAAAAATTACAAATTAGAAAAAAAGAAAAAAAATTCAAATTAAAATATAGAATTAAACTTAAAACAATAAAAAAAATAAATTTAAAATCAAAATTCAAATAACATATATGAAAGAAAATAATTTTTTTTTAAAAAAGTTGAGGATAAAATTTAAATTTAAAATATTCTAAATATAATAAAAAATTAAGAAACCAAAAAAATAAAAATAAATAAAGCGAAATAAAACGAAATAAAAATAATATGAGGAAAATAATAATAATTATTATTATTAAATAAATAAAATTAAAAAATTTAAGATAAAAAATAAAATGAAAGTAAATAAATTTCTTTAATAAAACAAATTTTATGAACTTATTTATTTTATTTTATTTACATGTTTTTATAAAAACCATTTTAATTTAATTATAATTTAAATTTATCATAAAAAAAAAAAAAATTCATATTAAAATCATTAGAATTTAATTTTTAAATTAACTTTGAATTTCTAATGATAATTCCATACCAATATTAAAATTAAAATTTATAAAAAAAAAAAAAATTTAATTGATTATTTAAAAATTTTTTAATGTTAAAAAAATATATATTTAGAATAGATAAAATATCCTTCAATTTTCTTAAAAAAAAAAAAAACTTAGAAATGAATTTTAATTCTTTTTTTTATTTTATTTTTTATTTTATTTTTTATTTTTTATTTTTTATTTTTTTTTTATTTTATTTTTTATTTTATTTTTTATTTTTTATTTATTTTTTATTTATTTATTTTTTTATTTATTCTTTTATTTATTTTTTTTTTTATTTTTTATTTATTTTTTATTTATTTTTTATTTTTATTTGTTTATTTTTTTATTTTTTTATTTATTTTTTATTTTATTTTTTCATTTTATTTTTTATTTTATTTTTTATTTTTTTTATTTATTTTTTATTTATTTTTTATTTATTTATTTTTATTTTTATTTTTTATTTATTTATTTTTTTTTTTATTTTTTTTTTATTTTTTTTTTATTTTTTTTTTATTTTTTTTTTATTTTTTTTTTATTTTTTTTTTATTTTTTTTTTATTTTTTTTTTATTTTTTTTTTATTTTTTTTTTATTTTTTTTTTATTTTTTTTTTATTTTTTTTTTATTTTTTTTTTATTTTTTTTTTATTTTTTTTTTATTTTTTTTTTTTATTTTTTTTTTATTTTTTTTTTATTTTTTTTTTATTTTTTTTTTATTTTTTTTTTATTTTTTATTTATTTTTTATTTATTTTTCTTTTTTTTTATTTTTTTTTTATTTATTTTTTATTTATTTTTTTATTTATTTTTTATTTATTTTTTATTTATTTTTTATTTATTTTTTTTTTTTTTATTTATTTTTTATTTATTTTTTTATTTTTTTTTTTTTATTTTTTATTTATTTTTTATTTTTATTTTTTTTATTTTTTATTTTATTTTTTATTTTATTTTCTTATTTTATTTTTTATTTTATTTTTTATTTTATTTTTCATTTTATTTTTTATTTATTTTTTATTTATTTTTATTTATTTTTATTTATTTCTATTTACTTTTATTTATTCTTAATTATTTTCAATTGAAAAAAAGTAAACCAATATAAACTTCATCAATAAAATAATTGATTAATTTTCTTAAGAAGATATAAAAAAATAAAATTAATTAAATAAAAAAGATTTGAATTCAAATCTGTATCACCATCACTATTATCAATATCTTCATTGTTTCAATAGATCTCTTTTTAAAAAATGATCAAACTTTAGATTTTTTATTTCATTCTAAAATTTTAAAAAAAAATTAAAATTAAAAAAAACAATGAATTTTATTTTTACTTTCTTATTCTGAACCAAATTCTAAAATTTTGAATTTTAATAATAATAATAATAATTTTAAAATTATGAATGATTATTTGATTCTATTTAATTGAATATATATTTATATAAAGACATATATAAAATAGAATTAAAATAGCTTTTATTAAAATTGAATAATTTCAATTCTTTGAAACGAAACAAATAGAAACGATTTGTAGATTTCAAGCTGGATTTTCTTTTTTAATTTTCTATTATTTAAGTATGCATTGAAAACAAAGACTCAATTATTAGGCTTATTTTTAAATTTATTTATTATTTTATCAAAAAAACAAAACAAAAAAAGAAATTAATAATATTTAGAAGTGAAAACTTTTGTTAAAAATGAAAGTTATTTCAGATTTGGTAAGTATTATTGAAAATATAATTGAAATCATAAAATTATATAAAGAAAAAGGAAAAAACAAAAAAACAGGAAAAGTAATCTATGATTTAATTGAAATATTGAAACCTAGTATTTATATAATAATTAATTAAAAAATATATATGAAGACAAATATTTTTATCAAAGACTTAATTAAATTTTTCATAATATATTGAAATATGAAGCAATAATGACTGATATTAGGCCTTTTTAAGCTTACAAATTCCTCTTTTTAATAATACTGATATTAATATATACTTGAGTATTCATTCAAAAAGAAAAATCTGAAAATTTAAAGCTACAATTCAAAATACATGAGATTATATCTTTTTTATCTTTATATCACTTATAATTGTTAATTTTTTAAGCCAAAATGAATTAATACTAAATAATTTCTTAAGCCTATAATAATTAAATGAAGCTTTTCATAACCTATATAGGGAAGAATTAGAGATTTTGATTTCAATTTCAAAGTTAATATGATAGTTTATTGAGAAATAATTATATGTATTTAGCATAAGCTAAATATCATTTAATTAAAATAACAAAACTTCATTATTGATGTTTTTAATATCGATACATAATTTATTTCAAAAATTTGTCTTTTGAGATCTAAAAAATTAATTAAAAACAATTTAAACAAAGACTTTCTTTTCAAAAGAGTGAAATTTTTTTTTTTTAAATATGGAATATTAAAATTGCTTGCTAAGGTTTATATCAATGTTTAATCAACTTTAAAATAAATTGGGAAACAGAAGTATTGAAAGGAATAGATCTTAATTATCTTTAGAGTTATAAGTCTAAATATTAATTCATAGTAATTAACCTGAATATTATCAGCGGTTTTGGACCCTAGAAAAAAGAAATTCCGAAATAAAAATAAATATCAAGGTGCAATAAGTGAAACTATAATAGTTATTAAGTGAAAAAAATTTTCTATGTAGAAAATAGTAAAGAAAAGTGCATATGAATAGGTATCTTAAAAGTTCTTATTACTAAAGGAAACTCAAAATATTTGAAATATAGCTTGAATTGTTTTTTAAATCATAGTGGTATAATCTATTGGAAGAATTTAATTAATAAATTCAAGTTAGTTTGATGAAAAAACTTATTTTTAATAATTTTGATTATTGAATATGTATTGGTATTATATTATTATATTTATTTTCAAAGGTTTTTTTGAATTATTTCTTTTTTAATGATAAATATAATATTTATTACTTATTCAATCTTATAATTTTACATTATTCCAATTATCTGGTATTAATTATGAATTATATTCTTGTCACTCTTTTGGAATATGAGCTTGAATACCAAAGTTTTAGTATATATATATAATGAAAAACGACAAGAGAAGCAGCAATAGATGAAAGAGCAATGAAAATAAGGAATAATTATTCCTTTTATTGATTTTTGTAATTCTAAAAGTGATTCAAAACAGATTTTTTTCCTTTTCTTCAGAAACAAATTCTCTCAATCATTGGTAAAAATATTTTGGAAAAGGTTTTAACAAAAATTACACAATAATGTAAAATATCGAAATGAATTTAAGAAATATTTTGAATTATTATATCAATAGCATTCTAGAATGGAACTAGAATTTGAAATAAGATAATAACTATCTACTGATGAATATTAGTCATTGTGAGTTCTGCTAACAGACCTAGGTAAGATATTTTTAAATTAATAAACAATAGTAAATAATAAATTACTAGGTATATGAGGATAAACATGGATAGCTAAGGGAACTAGTGTTCAAAATATCTATACCATTTAATAATTAATAATAAAGGATTATGAGCCTTTTTGATGAGGAAAAAAAGATCCTTAAATACCCTCTGAGGACTGTAGGATCTTCTTTGTTATCTAAAGCTTCATAATAGTGAATATTTTTCCCAAGGAAGAGCCACTTATCAATTTTTGACCTATCAAAGGCCTAAATAAGGCTGGTTTGTTCTTCTGGGACCTTCAAAATCTCATTAATTCCCAATAAAGAGGGAAAAATTGATTACGAGACGCATCAGAAGTGCTGCAGAATTTCCGAAATGTCATAATAAATATAGAAAGAATTTTTGAGATGATTATTATTAATATTATAAATGTTTTAGTACATATGTAACTATAATTAAGTCCTAATAACCATGAGCAAAGTGGCTACACCTGACTACAGGTGTTGCATTTGGAAAATGACATAGGAGATAAGTTGGAAATAGGTTTAAACCTTAAGTGAAATTGAAACTGTAAAATAGAAGATTTGGAAGAAATACAACCCACCCCTGAAAGATTCAAAATTTAAATTAAAAACTCTGATTATTGTTTGGCCATTCCTGGTAGCTCAAAATATTAGCATGAATTGTTTCCAAAACAAGCTATATGTTCCTATTTCACCCGGCTATTTTCATATATAAACTCAATATTTCAAAATGATAACATATGTCACTATAAAAAGTTCCATATTAAGAATTATATTTATATTTTTGAATTATTGCCTAGGATGAGACCACCATATTAGCTAAATACACCATCCTTCTTACTCATAATAAGATAGGATTACTTCAAAGTCCACCATATTCAAGAGTAATTCTAAATTCCCCATGGAATCCTTGAGCTTTTGTATTCCCCTCCTCAAAATTTAGGAATATTTTCCTGGAAATTGAAAATTTATATCTTTTTGTTTCAAATAGACATTTGATTTAAAAATCTTGAAGTTTGTTTATTTTAAGATTTTTTAAAGTCCAACAAATTGAATATATTGAAAAATAAAAGTTCCTCATTATTCATAGGAAAAATATTTCTTAATATTAAATGCTTTTAAAGAATGGTATATTTTATTTTAACATTGAGAAATTCGAATTAATAAGCTTCAATAAAGGAATATATATTTTATTGATATCTACTTTCAAAAATATGGTTGCACAATATAAAAATCTCCTTTTGTGAATCCAGAAGAATGGTATTTGAAATAATAGCTTCTTGGCTCCCCTAGTAATACAAAAATGATATTATTTTCCTTATATTTCAATATCTCTAGCATTAAGCTACTTTTTACCTAGGCCATGTAAAACTGTACTCAATTTATGATCCTTATGTTATAGATCTTAATAATTCATCAAATTGCGCTATCAAAAAGAATTATTTTCAGAATTCACCAATCCAGGATATATGTTTTCAATTATGAATCTTAATTATCACATAATGACTCAAATTAATGTATTTAGACTTTTTTGAAAACAAGACATGAGAAAATAAATGAGAAATTTTAAGACTAATAATTCAAATTAAATTGAAAGTATCTTAGATATTTTGATATAATATCTTAAGAGTTGGATAATTACCTTTTATATAAAGTTCTATTCTCATTGAATTTCTTGAAATTTTTCTTCAAATTAAGCTAGATTGTAAAGACTCTTTGTGTAATATCAATATGCACCATTTTTGAGCTTTCAATATACTTTTTTCTATTCATATTTTACATAAATAACCAGAAAAAGATTCATAGGGAGTATATATTATTAATCCAAAATGGGTAATTTTATGCAAATTCTTGTTTTTTGAAAATTTCCTCTTATCACTTCAAGTTTTTATTTATAATTTTTTGGAATATCACAAGGAAACTAAATCTTGGAATTAAACATGAGCCAAATTTTTTTTGAATATTTTCTGCAAAACTTGAAGGGTTGATGAATGAAGAATATTTAATGTAAATTTAGAAATGAATATCAATTTGAGCCTTCCAATATTTTATTTTTCAGTATTAACTATGTGGTGGCTTTTAAAATGACTTGGCTTGAACAAATCATCAAGGGAGATATCATTCAAAAATGGTGAATAATGATCATTTGAGAAAATATAATGATGTTAGAAAATATATTATTATTTATGAAAAAAAGCTTACATTTCATTTTGAAATATTAAAAACTCAAATAAAGCTCTATTAAAGTGTATGAGAGCATAAATTTAGTCAAATATGAGTTTTGACATAATTATTTGAATGAATTTTAAAGGGTCAGTTTTTTTGAGAATTTGGAAATTAAAATAAATCGAGCTTAGAAGGAGATACTTCCCCTGTGTTTGAAAGAAAAATATCAGTTAGTAAGTAATATCCAGTAATATAACCATTAATAGTATACTTACAGCTCAATTTATGGAAGCAGAAAAAGGTACATCATCATTAGGATGCAAATGTTCTTATAAGCTCTTGTAGGTTGCAAAATGTCCTTTAATATGTTTTTGAGTTATCATGATTAAAATTTAAGATTTAGTTAATGATACTTTTGAATTAAGGTAAGTAAATATTTTGTAAGGTTCTTCATGATTCTTGAAATTGAGTGGTGAAGTGAGTATTCCTAACTATAAGAAATATCTTTTGGAAGCTTCCTCCCAAATTATTTCCTCAAAAATTGAAAATTGAAATGAGGGGCTACCAAGTTCTTCCATAAATGTAATCTGAGAGCTCCCAAGGGGTGGTGATTCAAGGAAAATGGTCTTCCCCTTAAATTACATAGATGCACACAAGGTCCACTAACAAGAATAAAATTCAGGAAAAATATTTCTGGCAGATTTTTTGAGGAAGCTTTTCAAAATATTCAGTGTTTTTAATTAAATTTAATCTTCTTTTGGTGACAATTTTGTATTTTATCCATACAGTATTGAACTAAAATATGGAAAATCTGATGGTCATTTGAATTATTTTTCTTTGGGAAGCTTTTCACCTAGTCCATCCACAATCTCTCCTAAACTTATTTTTTGAAGAAATTTTTGGAAGACTGACTTTCCAATATGTACTGAAATTTTTTATGAATATTGATATGTATTAAAAATGATTCAAATTGTATCAAAAAACTCTCACCTGCGTTTTTATGATTATTTTCCAGAGTCACCAGGTGGTTTATTCTTTCTCCTGTCCAGCATGAAAAAACTGAGGGTGGTCTATAGTTGGAAATAACTTCAGATAAATGATGAGAAATGTGAATAGTAGGTTTTGGCTCTAAATTTGGGTCCCAATTTTCCAAGAGGCTAAGGAGATAGTTAAATAAGAGCTTGTAAAATAAAGATATTTGAGACTTTGAAATTTTAACTAAAGAGAATAAAGAGGAAGTGTGTGAAAGAAGTATTTATTTGGAGGGATTTTGATTCTTTTAATGATTGCATTTTGGGATGAGCAATAATACTATATGTACTGTATATAATATAAGGAAATAAGAAACCTTTAGGGTTCCACATGAAGGAATTACAAAATTTGTGCCTATAGGGGTCATATATAATGGAAGGATAATCCTCTTGTTACCTTCTTGTAGAAATCAAATCTCCTCAATGGTTATATTCAGTTTTGTCTTGAATTCACCCAAGAGTATTGAAAAGGAAGATATATCTTTTTGAACTTAGAGAGGTGAGGATCCCTCTGGAAAATAGCTTATGAAGATAGGCCTATGCATTCTATATTATTACTCTTAAAATATACCAAGTAATTTATGAAAAATTTCTTGGGATAATGATGAAGTGAAACTTGGATAAACTTCCTTTTACTTTCCTTTACAAGATGATTGTTTAAGTATTTTTTCAGGAGAGGTTTGTGATGAAATTTGTGATTACCTTTCTACTTGAGATATTGATAGAAGGTTTGAGCCTGTGGTGTTTGTTTAATAAAACTGGGAGCTTGGCTTTTTTACCACTTGATGTTTGGGAAATGGACCTGATATATGAATTTTACTCTCTTTCCATTCTTGAATTATTTCAGTGGAGCTTTAGAATGATTAAAATTCTTAACTTTTTGAGGGTTCCCCAAGTGTTCACTTGTAGGTTTCTGTAAGTGACAGGGCTTTTGATAATTTTGGTGTTCTTCCTTTTGATTTTTGATGAATTGGATGCTAAATTTTCAAATGATGAACTATCAATGTCTTTTTGTGGTTCTTTACTTTAAGGATAGTTTTTCGCCAGAATTTTGAATTTGAGATAGGCTAGGCCATAATCTCACAGAAGACCCAATACAAAAGTATGCATAAAATCAATATTAACCATTTGGGAATGGTTCCAGTAAGGAAGGTCCCCCAAGATAGTGTAGCAAGATCCGTGTTCTACTAAAAGTGTTTTTTTGTTTTTTGGGGTAGTTTTAAGCTATTGAGTGATTCCTGATTTATCCTGATATTGATCCTTTGGAGGCTGAGTGGTTTTGTGAATATTTTTGATATATTTAATAGGTAAATTAAAATGTGCACAAAATAGACTTTTTGAGTGAGATGCTAAACCTTCAACCTTTTTGGAAACTGGAATATTCCCATTTAATAAGAGCAGGGAAGCTTTACTCAGATTTCCATTGGTGAATCTGGCTTTTGGAGTAAAGTGGAAACCTGTCCACAGTTCCTGCAATTCAGAAACAAGAGCCTTCAATAAGATTTTCAATTGATCTGATTTGGGCTCTTTGGGGTTGGAGTGAGTCCATAGAAAAAAAAGGCTTTGATATTAATATTCGTTTTAAGGAGGAAGATTGAATAAAATCAAATTTATGACACCTATTAAAATACTCGTTGATCCAATCTTGGATCCATGGGGATTAGTCCAGTCAATATACAAGTCAAAAAAACAAGTATCCAGGATTATAATTGAACTTCAAGTTTCAATTATCTACAAAGTTTTTCCAAACATGGCCATCTGATATGTAAGAGGAAAAGACTTCTTTTCAATCAGCTTATTTCTGGGTGAGTCCAGTGCATTTTCAAAGGTAGTAATAATAAGCTTGCTTGAGATCCATTTTTTTAAATATTGAAAGTGGAACTGTTTTATGGGTTTTGGTTTTTGGTTATTTATTTTTTCATGATATAAGAAGTTTTTTCATTGTTTTTGGTGCCTGTATTTTCAATAAATAGGTGGTATACATTGGGGAATTTTTAAGTAGTCATGACATTTGTTTCCCGGAAAATGCTTTTTCTCTAAATATGAATATAGGAAAAAACAGTTTTGACAACATATGTGGGTTTTGAATTCACTTAAAAAGGTGCAATTGTTTTTTGACAGTTTTCAGCATTTTGGGAATTCAAAGCTGAAATCTGGTGATTGTTGAATTTTGGCACTAGTTTAAATCTTATTTTGTTCCAATTTTATACTTTTCTCACAGCTACAGTAGCCAATTTTTTTGTGAATTTTGTCATGTACAATTTGAATAGTAGATGAAATTCCTGTTTCATGTTGATAAAGGAAGAAAGGAAGTGGAATGCTACTTGAATAAGAAATTTTCCCAATATTTGGTAGTAGGTTTGGGATTTCCAATGCCTTGATAGAAAGGTGTGGATGTTTCTTGGAATAGTTCACTGTGGTAAATAATTTTAGAGTAAAATAACTAACAATATGTTTTGAGTAAGTTTCCAGAGACAGAAGTCTATTCCTTTGAGGTAGACAATAAAATTTCTGATCTCAAAAAAATAAGATATTTGAAAAGGGTAGTCCTTTCATTAATGATTAGTTTTTGGTTTATTCTGCTATTATGTCCGCTCACCTGGAGGCTTTCAGATAAGGACTCCTGATGATTTCAATAACCCCTTACAAATTTTCCAGCTCCTTGGTATGTATTCCCTCTAGTTTGGAAAGCTTTTAGGATACAAGGAGTGAATTTACAAATATACTTATTTCCAACTATTTTTTCATATATACATAGCATTTGCTATCATTATTTGAGTTGAATTATGATAACTGTAAAGTATATAGATTCAAATGAAGTTTCCAACTTAAGATTTTTTGAAAAGGAAATTATTTTCATTCAAACTATATTATATATAATATTAAGTTAAAGGAAATTATTAGAAGTACTTGGACAATATTTGAGAATATATGATGAAGTCTCTTCTCAAAGAGAAAATGAATTTGAGAAATTCCCATCGATATGGAACTTAGAATTTAAGAGTAAATTATGAAATAGTTCATCAATTCTATTGAGAGTAGTTTATTTCATAGAGTAAGCTTCTTCTCAAAGAATATGCCTTCATTTTGACAAGGATTTTGGCTATGTATTGTCTTATTTCAGCTAATTTCTAGTATTAATTCATATACAAGAGCTATGGATAATTATACTCAAAAAAAATACTTAACTATTTTGCTTGAATAAGTCCGCCAAAAAATTTAGATAAATCTCACATTCTTTCAATTTTCTGGAACATGTCTTTGGGATTAACTTGGAAATTTTTCTTAGCTTTTGGTGATTAGAAGTTTAAATTAAAGAAGAGTTTTATACAGATATAAAACTTAAAAACATATTTTTTATATTTTGGTTCCTATATGTGAAAAAAATCTAGAGGAAAATGTGGAACAAAGAAGACTGTTTTTATCAGGGAGAAATCACCAAAAATAGTTCATTCTGTATGTTGGGAAAAATCATCAAGGGTGGAAATCAGAAATTTTATATTTTTGAATATATGACGACTGAATAACAGCTAGGCCTCTAGTCATACATCTCAGTTTATAAATGGAAATTGAGAGGCAAACAGGTTCTTTAAGCATAATTCCCCTTCTTCCCACCTCTGTTAATGATGCCAAAGCTTCAGGTGCTACCCAATGTGATGGAATATTATTGGGTATATTTCCAAATACCTGAGATCTGGAGATATGAGGGTCTGGTTTAAGATTTTTTCTCTGTATTTATGTCCCCTTTGAAAAGCTGTTTGTAGCCTCATCAAGAAGTTGTAAATGGTCACCTATTTGATTGGATCACCAGATGGTTGAGGGAAGTGGCTGGCCAGGAGATTATGGCCCCACATCAGACATCATTCCATCAACAAAAAATGTTTCAGCTTCTCTTGAATGATCATTGAGGATGAGCTCTTAGGCCACTTCTTGGAGAATATTATTTTTATTGTTCTATGATTTTGGATATAGGAATTTCATTTATCTTTATACTACACTTGATGGAATCTGATGAAAAGGATTTGGGTACCTTTTTCTTGGAATTCCTCAATCTACCAGCTTTTCTACTTGGGGTGGATTACAATAATGCAGGTGGGGGTTGCTTTTTCCAAATGGATTTCCTTCCAAAGATCCATTTATCCACACTTGAAATTTGGTTGGCTGGGTTATTCAACTGATCTTCAGTTTGGTAGCTTATTGTACCACCATTTCAATGGCTTGACTCCCAAGAATGAGGAAGAATATCCGTGGTTGATGTATCCAAGGGTGATGAGGAGGAGAGTTCCAAGAAAAGGTACATTGGGGGAATTCACACTTTTTTGAAGGAGAATGCACATGGGAAAGTCATTTGTGACTGGGTGAATTGATTCTTTGTACTGAAAATCTTAAAACTGAGTATTGACTAGGAGGAAGTATTTTATCCATGCCATTAAATGATAATTTTTGAATAAAGTTGTTTTAATTTTCAATTAGATTCCAATATTTCCTTTCATATGTACTGTGTATTTCCATTTACAAGCTGAAAAGTGGTTTTTGAAAATTTCAATTCCCTCTTCAGTGTGTGGAGGTGGAAGTAAGGAAGAGGGAGGTTGCATTCTCAAAATCACCTTAACCCAATCCAAAATTCGTCTGGAAAGTCCTATATTTGAAGATGGGTTCCCTAGGTTTCTAGAATGTCATGATAGACTTTTTTATAATTGTCATGATAGACTTTGTTATAATTTTCATGATAGACTTTGTTATAATTGTGAATTTTTCTTTTTTTTGGTTGTGATATTGACCAAGCATAAAAAGTGCACCTGCATTTTAAGATTTTGTATTTGCTGGAGGAAGAGGAACTTCTGTGGGGTTGGTAGACATTTCTGGAGATGAAAGGTCAGGTTTGAATAGAATCAATTTCAGGTAGATTAAATTCGTATAGTCATACTCCAATGAGAAAAATAAATGAAATAAAATTTTCCATTACCCTCTCAAATTAGCCTTTATGTAATTTTTGAAATATTCATATTTAAATAAGCATGATTATTATACAAGCTTCATGAATGTAAACTAGGTGCAAAGAAGATAATGATTTGTTATTAAAACATTAAATTAAACAGAGTAATCAAATTTAATGAGTTATGATTGGGCATAATTTTTCATGTATCTCTGAAATATTTTAATACTCACTTTCTCAATAAAGAAACAGTTAAATATTCAAATTAGATTGGATTTTGATAATATTTTTCTAAATTTTGTGATTGAAAAAGGTAGATAGGATAGATTTGAAAAAAGCTAATTGATAATCTGATGGGTTTATTCTTCAAATTTTGTCGGGGCATGCAGGAACAGGATTGGTTAAGTTGATTAAATGAATTGAGATATTTTCAGTGGATCTGTTATGACTTACATTAATACATATACTACGTAAAAATCTTGATATAAATATAGGCATATACATTATTAACATCAATGAGGACTATAGCTTCAAAATTTATGTCAAAAGGATGCAGTTAAGGTAAAGCTGGGAGGGTATTATGGGGAATTGAACTTGGATTCAGCTGTGAAACAAATTGAAAATTACTTTCATATTATGACCTAATTATGTAAAACTGAGTTCCAAGCTATATCAATCACATTTCTTTAACCCATATATATATATTCTAAGAGATTTTCACATTTTCTCAAATTCTTCATTTCCACTTTTTTACTTTGTGTTCGAAATTTCTCAATATTTAATGAATCAAATTGAAAATACTATTTTAAATCTTATATTGAATATGATAAATTGAATCACATATCTCACTTATTGATTTGAATACACATATCTTTAAATTTGGAATTATTTTCAAAATGAAATATAAAAGATCAATTAAAATTAATTCAGAAATATAAACTTTGAAGCAAATTTACTTGTGGAAAATTCTACATTTTAAGTTTGAAATACCAGAGTTATGTATTAAAAAGATATGAAGGACCACTTATTCACAATTTTATAAGGACATGAAAGTGTAATAGTTATTTCAAAAGATTAATTTATTTCTTTTGAGTAAAATTAGCCTAATATATGGCCAAATACCCAATCACCAAGGATTGAAAGACTATTTGAAAAAGAACTTGGGGATTATTCAAACCAGGGAATAAATGGTAAGGAAATTCTTTGATAAAATTTAAGAATTAGTGTATTTTTAAAATTATTGGCAAAATAAGTGTAAAATGAATATTTTCAAACAATGTATTTTTCTTCTTTATTTGCACTTATTTTTCAAGTTCTCATACAATTTGAAAGAATGATTTCTAAAAAACTTATGCCAATTTTATTTCAAGATTGGCCCAGGCTCAAAAATCCATTTTTTTGATTATAGAACATCAATGCTTTTCACATTCCACTTAAATGGACAAAAAAAGCCAAATATTCTGCAATTTCTTTATGCAAAAATTTCAAAAATTTGATAATTTCCAAAAAAATATACTTTGTTTTACAATTTATAAATATTTGGATATGTCAAAAAACAGAAAAATTCTTTTCAAATACCAAGTGGTTTGAGTTTCCAGCTCAAACCACTGCAAAAAGAATTTTCAACAATGTCTACACATCAGTGAAGTAGCAGCAACAAGTACCTGCTTTCTGCTTATGTGATATTGTTGATGATAGTTGAAAATATTACATAAGCATTGGATTAATCCTTTTAATAACATATATTCTAATAATATTGCAGATATTTTTTGAGCTATTTTCAACTGCAACAGTCAAAAATAAATTTCATTGCAGTAACCACATCCAATAGGTTGTTACTGCAATATAGTATGATTTTTGAAAATACTTGACAATCATACTAGGGCTGGATGGATCCAAATTTTCCATAAAAACCAACTTATATCTTTTTTTTCATTTTTTTAGACAAACCAATATATGTTCTGTTTTTATTAAAAAATAATTCAAAGTTCAAAGAATTAAATAAAATCAATTATAGTAATTGTTTTTTCCAAAAAAAATTAAAACTTATTTTAATTGATACTTTTGGTAAAAAATACCAATACTTGAGTTTTTTTCAAAATATTCTATGTGACAAAATTTACACCAATAGTTTATGTAGTGTATCATACAAGATATCAAATCTTTTATAAAAAGCTGTAATTTTTAAAAAATCATTGAATTTATTTTTAATAAACAGGTTTCATGTTGTGATGGAATCTGTTTAATTAGAGTTTTGAAATTAAACGCAATGTAATAGGACATGTCTTCAAAGATGAATCAGTGAAGCAATTACATGTAAAGCTCAATGAATATCTGTATGTGTTTGAAAGAAATTAGAGTTTCAAAAACTTAAATTGACCTAAAACAAGTGTCAATTACCAAATATTAACACGAAAACTTCTTTTTTTTTGAGCTGATTGTTTTTTTCCCTTTGAGCCTCCTGGCCAGACTTTGAATTTCTATGCCTCAAAATTCAACTCCTATTTACTTTTGTGCCACTAATTATAGCCAATATATTTATCTTTTGTTCAACCCAAAAGAAATTCAAACAGCCTTGTGACCTTCATAATGACAGATTATTCAGGTAAGCTTACTATTCTCAATATTTCATCCTTCTAAATTGAGACTGATATTCACCAAATAAGAATACCTTATGATACACCATTCTGAAAGTGCACAAAAAACTCCCACTTTCAAAAAAAGAATCAAAAAAGTTTGTTTAAATAAAAGCAGAGTACCTTTAAGATCTCAAAATTGAAATACAAGAATTGATCAAAGATAAATTAGAGCAAATCACCCTTGAAGCTTCCCACTTGAGTCTGAGCACTTCTGGAAATTCTCTCTCTTATACTTACAATAAAAATGTTTGAAAACAACTGCTCAAAAATGGAAAGATCCACATCTGTTTTACTTGAAGAAGATCTATACTTGAGAGGACAAAATTCCACTTCCAAAAATTAATTCAGAAGTCCTTCACTGTGAGCCTGTGAGGTATGTATAACATACCCATAAGGCCACAAATGATTTTATAAACAGTTAATTTTGTCTTAAACAGACTTTTTAGTTGAAATTAAAATGAAAAATAACAAAAAATAAGTATAACTTTTTTTTGGATAAACAAAGTTATAAATATTATGTCATTTTTGGATTCTACACCAAAAATGACCTAGGGTACATCCATAAGGTGTTATATCCAAAACCACTTATTTCTTGTGTTATTAGAAGATTTAAGAATCTCACAGTACCCATGTAACTTTTTTAACATTTTTTTAAAATTGTTAAATTTAAGCTTAAATAAGCTCAAATTTAAAGTTGCATAAGGTTAATGCAAACTTACCAAAATTTTAGTTAAAATTGAGGTGTGGTGTATATTTACTGAATTGTCTAAGGATTTGCCATACAGAATGTAAATCCTGCGTGAGCTCAATTTAAAAGGGTTTAAAGCCATGGTATGGCTTTAAATAAATAAAAGGGCAAAATCCACACAAAAAGGTGGGACAAAGGAAAAAGACCAAATAGAGCTGGGGTACCCAAATTTTTGGATCTGAAATAATTCAATTAAGGTTTTCCACCTGTATTGGAGGATTTTTAACCCTATTTAAACTTTAAGATTAGAATTTTATCTAACCTTAAGGTTTAAACTGGTTTTATACCAATTTGGACAGGAATTTCAAGCTGCCAAAGGATAAATCCCAATATGCAGGCTTGAAATCAAGGTTTTAAGAACTGTCAAAGCTTAATCAAGCTTAAAAACTTTAAATAAGCTTAAAACTTCAAAGTTACAAGCATTAAAACCTTATCAAAAGCTAAGGTTTGGTGTGTATTGCTATTTTACATGGAAAAAGAGCAATAACTTCAAAAATTCATTAAAAATCCAATTCTTAATGGATTTGCTTGAAAATTTCACACAGCTTAGAATTTAATATTATCTACATATAAATTAAATTCTATTTATTTTTTTAAACATATTTCCTGGGTAATTAGCCTGGAAATTTACTCTTTTAATTAAGCTCAAAGAAAATTATGATTTCTTTAAAAATTAATTAAAAATTGAGTTTAAGAGATTTCTGCTTGAAACTCTAATTTTAAGTTGTTCATGTGATTAAGTTTAATATAAATAAGTTTATTTATATTGAAAACTTAAAATAATTAGTTTAAATGAGGATTAAAGCTACATGGAGTTAAGAATAACACTGGTAACTTTAAATTGGAATTAAAAACAAGTTGCCTTAAGTTAAGAACTTTGTTTTTAAGTATGGTTTTTCAGTTTTGACCTGAGAACGCCCTCTATATTCATTATGAATCATGAGAGCTGCTCTGAAGACATAAAAAGAGTCTTTTCATCACTGTTTTTTTCCATCATTCATTATCAATCCAATCATATTAGAAATTGAAACAGGTAAAGCTTTATTATTTATAAAATCTTATTATTAAAGTAATTATGAAGTTATTTCATTCTTTATTAATTGTAAATTAAAGAATTGAAATCATAGAGTTCAGATTATTGTTGTAATCATCAATAACATATTTTATATTATAAAATTATCATCTTAAATATCTTTTAAAAATCCACAAATTCCTCTTAAAAACTCTTTAATCTTAAATTTTATTATAAAAAGTTGTTTTATCTTTAAAATTATTGATTTTAGGCATGTTTTTAACTTATAGTTATTATTTAATATAATAACTGTTGTTGTTTGACTTGTTGTATTAAATAAATATTATAAGTAAGTTTTCTCTAAAGTTCTATATTTTTTTTATCTGGTATTAGTTTTTTTATATAGAATTTTTATTCTATAAGAATTATTTCTGCACAGTGTGTGTTATAATTCTTTTATAAATAATATTTATATTATTCATAAGTGGTTAATATTCATATTTCCACGTGTAATTGTCTCATTAAGAGCTTTACACTTCTTATTGTTATAACTGTCAGTGACTATAACAATAATAGAATAATTATAATTTATTATAATTATTATTATCATTTTTTTATTATATTTTTATAATAATAATTAAATTTATTTTTTTATATAATTATTTTTGATAATTATATCTAAATTTGTGGTTATAATATTTTGTTATATTATATATTTCTACTGAGGACAGTCATAGTACTCTTGATTTTGGTACTATTATCAAGGGCTTCATAGACAAACCTTACATTCACCACCAGGTCAAAGGCAGAGGTTCCACTCTGAAGAATTAGTTGGTGAGTATTATATCTTGAAAAACCAATATATTATCATTTTATGAATATTATAGCTTTATTAAAAATCTTCTTCTTTTAATTCAAAATAATTTTACCATTAAAATGCTTACAGACACACTTGGAATTCCACTCCTCCAATATCCACACAAAATGAACACACACAAGGCCCCTAACCCCCCCAAATCAAGCAGAATGCTTTTTTGTGCATATCAGAAAGAATGAAAGAGAAAGGTGTTTACCAAGATTTTCTCATTATTCCTGAATATCCTTCTTGTGAAAGCCCATCACTTGCCTCAAATCTCTATGAAGTCCCTCTCAAGCACCATCATTGGTACCTAATTTGAAATCAACAAAATCCAACAAAACAATAAAAAACCCAAAAACAGCTACTCTCAACTTACCACTTGTAACTTTCAATAAAAACACAAAATTCTTTCTGAATAACCCTTCCAGTTCAGCCCATCAGAATTCACCCATGCCAACACTTCATTTGGCTTCTGATTTTGGAAATACTACAAAGATGTCTCAAACATCTTCAGTTCCTTTTCTCCGATTGAAGCATTTTTCAGCTTGTACTCCACAAAAAGAATATCCAAATCACCCCAACCTACCAAATTCCTATGTTCCTAAGGCCAAAGGTGCACCTTTTCAAGCATCATCAAAAATTTCACCAATTCCTCAAAGTCCTCCTGAAGTCAAGTACTAATTCTTCTAAAGTATAGATTGATCATACTAACCATAATTCTTCAACAGACCCGGTCATCAAGACTCTAGCTGAGGGTCCCATGAGAAGGATTTCACCATTTCAAACTCAAATGACAGGAAATGAAGATTGCAAAAATTCACTTTGAAATATTTTTTTCATTGTGGAACACCTTACCAAATTTTTAGGGTATAAGGCTCTCATTTTCTCTGTGACTGGTAAGCTCCTGACAGCAGATATAATACTATTCTTATCAGAATAAAAAATGGTAAGTGAATCCTGATATAGTTAAATTATCATCAAATTACTTAAATTTGAGTCTAGACAATATTCTTTCTGATTATAGTGATTATGTTTTTGTTGGTGATTAAATAATAGACCACAGCCTCATCAGTAAAGCTCAAAAAATTGAAGTAACTGAAATTTATGATATAAGTGATGTCATCGAATCCATATTAAAGCCCCGTAAAATACCTTTCAATAAATTATGGCCAAGACCTCAAGGGTGATTTAAGATATCCCCATGTCTGTTGGACACCGGGATTTTCTCAATACCTGTGACTCCTTTGGAAATATGGACCATACTTCCAAAATGGCCTTCATTATAGCTCACAAGATTTTCCAATGTCTTCATGATATCACATCTGTAAACCAAAAATTTCCTGACAACAAAAGGCCAAAATCCAAGAAAAGCCAAAGTTATGAAAAATGAAAATCACACCACATTTGAATAAGAATAGTACATTACTAAATTACTGAAGTAATGGCTGGCCTGATGTCCATTGCACATGATTAAAAAGATGGAATTTTAACAAAGTATAATAACACTTTCAAGTGGGATTATCACCACAGACCCAAGATGATAGTTGAAATCTCCAAAATACTTCTTATGGGTCCAGTTTCAATGCTTATATGATCAACTGATGAAAAGGTCTACCCAATTTAAAAATTTGTGGTGAGACTTCAACTTGGAAAAGTGCTCATTTAATCTAATATTGAGAATCCACCTCAAGCTCCCCAATGGCATTATTTTGTTAAATTTAGAGTTCATCTTTTGAAAATACTCCGCAATATTGGAGTTTATTTTCTCTCAGGAAATATTATTTGGGAAAGGTGTCTTGATTTATACCGTAAAAAATTTTCTGTGAGTAGACTAAGAGATTTCTTAATTGAGGATTTTGAGTTGGTTTATTTTTTTGAACAAGGAAAAGGTTGTTGTGAATTCAATGCACCCCTTACTAGGAAGAATATCAAGAGTTAGTTTCAAAGAATTTGAGTCTATCCCCTCTAGCTCCCAAAATAAATTATAGTCTGTATAAAATTATGTTATTATCTTGATGTAGAATTATTTCAAGTTGTAATTGAATAAAATGTGACTTTTTATAATAAAAAGTAATTCTGAAACATGAAATGATTAAGAGATGTTAAATATTGTATTATTGCAAATATCAAAAAATTGATTAAAAAGAACTACCGAGAGCCTTCCAAAGGGTTTATGTAAGAAGAAGGGCCAAATAATATTGTTTATTTCAAAAGTTTTGCCACTCATATAGCTAATTGATATTCAATAAAATTTGAAACTAAGTTCCCATAATAAGAGGATTAGAAAAATAAAAACGCAATCAATATATGAGTTTCTCTAAGAAATCAATTCACCAATCATTTCCAAATATTTCTTTGATACTCTTATAAATCATAGATATATTGGTAAATCATACTAAATTACCCACCTGAATGAGAAGAATAAAAAAAGCAGCTTCACAGTAGCTTTCAAGCTCAGAAGATTAAATATATCTGTGCCTAAGGAATTTCTTTGATGGTACTTGGAATTTCCCCTCATTAATTTCCATTACCATAACAACCTTCTGAGAAGCTTATTTAAGATCTAATCCAGCCAACTATTGAAGAACTATTTTGAAATTAATATTTCTTAGAGATACCAGCTTCAGATACAAACTATTCTGGAGCAAGAAAGGGAACTCCAGGGATTCAAAAATATCTATTCACTTCTGAGATCTTAAATTATTGGTTACAAAGAATTTCCTTTCAGCTAAAAATCAAAATAATCACATCATGGGACAAAATAAGACTCTGAGGCATCACAAAGAACTGGTTTCATGCATTTTATATAAGATATTTCAAAAAGAATGCCCATTATACATCTCAATTTCAGCATTAAGCAGCTATATAAATTTCTGAAAGATTGCTGAGAGGACAAAAAGACAATTTCATGAAGCCAAAATACCCCAGAAGACAAGGAAAAAGCCTCATTTCAGATCACAGGTATGGAATTGTTCAATAGGAATAAGAATAATAAAATTATGTCTGATCAAATAATTTGAAATTGATTTAAACATACAGTCTTCACATTCAAAAGTTTACCTTTGACAAGAAATAACCTCAAAAGTCTTCCATCTACTGACAGTTTCTCTAAGACTAAAGAAAATCCTAAGTGAAATTACTATTCAAAAATACTTAACTGGATGACCACTGTATTCAATCTGCTTTTTCATAATTTGGATTCCCATTACTAAAGCTACTCATGTGAAGTTGAAAATAAAAAAGGCTGAAATAAGTGCTGAATAAAACCAAAAATAAGGCACAAACAAAACAGAAATTTAAAGACTTCCCATAATTTCCATAAAACTTCTATAAAAATTCTTATCAAAATTCAAATTGAAATACTGAGAAAAAATTCATAAATCTTTTACCACCTTGGGATGATATTGATTCCAAGGCTTCGAATATTACTCTTGATACCCACATATACCTGAAAAATATCCACACTAGGTAATAATAAAGAAAAATTATCCATTTCATCCTATTTCGGATATTGACTTTTATAAATATGGCTATAATTGGAAAAACTCAGATCAGCCTGAAAACTCATAATGATAATATTGGATTAATATTATTAAGTCCTTTATTAGATGGGATTTTGTGATAATTGAATGTTCTTATTAAATAACAAAGAAATTCTTTTTCTTCTACATTGAAGAGTAATATAAATTTTGTATATCAATTTTTGTTTTATTATGACCAAAAAACCAATTTCTTTCTAACCAAAAAGAAAATCACATCTCTTTTTAAATATATTCTTTTTTGTTGGATGTTTCAGTGACTGAAAGATGATGTATTACTGAAATTGGATTTGAAAAATTCCTTTATATTTTTGAGCTGAACTTAGCTGAAGAGAATCAATGAATTTAATTATCCCTAGTAGCTAAAATATTATGAATTTTTACCTTGAAATAAAGGGAAGTACCAAATGGTCAACAGAAGATATAAGCTATAAATAAGTAATTCATATGAGAGAGATATAGGTTTCATAAGTTAAAAATAATGTTATTATTTCTTAACACAATTCTTTATAATTAAACTGGTTCCCAAATTTTGGAATTCAAGCACATAAGTCAGAAAATCAGGGATTCTGAACATATTTTATTTCTAATCTCTATGGAAGAAATTGAAGAAAATAATTGCCTTTAGCTAAGTGCTTCCTAGTATTAATGAGGAGCCACACTAGTTTTACTTAATAGATTATAAAAGCCAGCCGAATTCAATTGCATAGTATAAAATAAGCAAAAATGGTGAAATAATCAATTAAAAATTAGAATTGATTGAAATTAGGAAATCGATAATGGTCCCAATTAAGTCTTTCATAATATTGGAAGCTTCTTACCACATTCCAGCTCATTACTTTAATATATTCAGGATTTCAAAAACTAAATAACTGATGATTCTTAACATTACGTTGATTGAAATTCTGTAACTCCAGAGAAAAAATATTTAATGAAAGGGAATATATCAATAGAACTGTGTAAAGTTCATTATCAGATCTTCATATATGAAGTGAAAATACTTTGATGAAAATCTGATTTTCAGATCTAACTTATTTGATATCTGTTTGGTACTTTAAATGTATTTTCAACTTAACATTACCAAAAAATAGATACTTGAAAAATTACCTTAGTTCATATTTACAAATATTCCACAAACAAACTCAATTTCTCTCCTTCCTAAATTTTAACAAATAAATTCCAAATTTCTACTCTTCAAACCTCTCCACATGTTTTCATTATTTTTTATTGATTGAATGTAGGCTTACCCTTTCTACTCTCGTTTGAGATTTTGTTCTTCCATTAAGTGTTTTATAGAACATTAAATATCCTTTAAAAGCTTCAATTGAAAGCTAAAAATAGATTTCAAAGTAACCAAATATATACTGTATTAAAAATGTAACATAATTACATTGAATGAAGCATTTTTAGAAAATAAATAATTGATATCTTGTGATGGGAAATGGAAGGAGAAAAAGTAAAAAAACTAATTAAATTAGGGAAAATAAGAAATAATCGCCTATTTAATATAAATGGAAAATTTCTATCAAGCCAAATAGAATTTTTTTTATGAATGTGAAGTTTATAATAAGTGTAACATATCAAGGGTTAAATAATTTTCAATATTTCTATAAAACTATGATAGAGTTAGGGATTAAATGTTGGAGGGGATAAATAGGGAGAGAGGAAGATAAATAGAAGAAGGAAAGTTACAGTTCCAAAGGCACCCTATGAGACAAATTCCTGGTTTTTGATTTTGAAATCCTTCAAAATAAGGAGGTAAATGATATAATATTTATCAAGTGTACTTATTAAGATAAAAGGAAAAGGAAGATTTGTTACATTACTGATCAAGATATGAATCATTTTAATTCTCATCTTTAAGGTTGGTTATTTCAAGTAAGAGTGTGGTTTGAATTATGTAAGAAATTTAAACAAAATTTATAATCTTTTCTTGATATTTCTGTAATATTCTTGTGGCTGAGAATCTATGAAAATTGGTCCACATAGAAATAGTCATGGTGAAACTCATTTCAGAAGATCAGTCAAAGCCCAGCCTGATCTGGGTCCAAGCTTATTTCTAGATGGTGCACCTTCTGAAAGGTGTAGCAAATTTTCTCATGGTGAATGGGTTTATAACCTGGTAAAGATCTTGTAAACCCATCTTTCACTTGGAAAATATACAGCCCACATAGCTCAGAAAATCTCAAGATATAGGGAGAATAATAATTCACAATTTAGGTATTAATAAGCTGTAAGCTTCTGTATTATATATTAATAACTATATCTTCTTATAAAGGAGGTGTTAGTTATGGAAGCTTTTGACACTTTTATAAATTCTTTATTAGAGATAAAACATCTTCAAGCCCAGATAGCTTTTTCAGCTTAGAGTAGAACAAAATATCAATCAAATTTAATTGAAGGCTCTATTAGCTCCTTATACTTTGTGCCCTTGATTTCTTTACTGTAATCAAGTATGATGAGTCTAAAAAGTGTTTTATCTTGATTGATCTTGTCTTTCTGGGTCAAAAAATCCAAAAGGTATATATAAGTCATTGTTTGAGACAAAGCGCCTATTATTAGCTATAATTAAAGGTCTTATTGAGAGTTTTAGAATGGCATACCTGTATTGGGCTCTATAAAGTCTCTCATGTATGTTTTAAGTAAGTATTTTGCTGTTAATTCAAGTAATCACAAATAGGCTTAACCCCTTAAGAACTATACCAACTTCATTTTATTGGCATCAAAATGCAAAATTAATATGAGAGCTGAAAATAAGGTTTTTAATTATTGGATACTTCACAAGACCTAAAGAGTGTTTTAGCTTGTCCATATTAGACCTAATATGTCGAGTAGTTGTATATTCCTGTTTTTGATAGAAATGTTTCTTTTTGAAATGTGCCTGCACAGTATCACACTTCCGAGTTAGTTCTATTATTTATTGTATGGTGATTTGTTTCTAGTTCTCCATCTGGAGTCACAAAATGGTATAGAAATTCTGAAATCTTCCAATATTTTAAGAATATTATATGTTTTTTATGATTGATTAATTATAATTGAAAGATATTTTCAGTTCCCACTATAAAAACAATCTTCATATAAGCTGAATTTATGAAGAATATTTGCATTACATACTATGAAGTAGACTTCAGAGACTTAAGCTTTATAGAATACTTTCCATTGATGATCTTGAACAAAAGAAATTTTATGAAAAATCATGATTTTAAAAGGAATTTTGAATATTCTAATAGAAAGAAAAAGTAAGAGTCTGAACCATCATTCTCACAGTTTGGAGAGTTCTAAAATCCATTTAACTTATTTTCAATACAGTTTGAGAAATAATATTTGTTTGAGATATTGGGAAAAGATTATTTCAAATATGGTAATTAAAAAGTCACCAATAGTATTTCTTTTATTATATAAAGTTAAAGAAGAATTCTTTTCAAAGATATGTCCATGTATTTCTGAGATAATTGATTCTAGAGATGAATTTTTTTGAGATTGTTCAATTTATCAAAAAATATTATTTGCAAGGAAGTATTTCCCCAAATTTAATTCACCCCTACATAGAGTATTCCAGAAAGTTAAACGATTTTATCCATTACATTTTTTTAAAAATTCTAGTTACTTACCAAGTCAAGAATTAATTTTATGGTGAGTCTATGTATCAGATTAAAGATAGTAAATACAAGCTAGAACTATCACTGTGACACAGTTAGATTTATCAAGAATAGATTAAAATTTCTCTACTTTTCTTTAAGAAAGTAGATATGAGCTTACTTAGCAGCTTTGTTGAAGAAATTGAATATTTCTTTACAATCAGAATCACTCCTTCAGTAAAAAGGAATACCATAATAAGATGTAGAGATTTTTAAGTGAGAAAGGGCCTTCTTTTATCCCTTTTGGGTACTTCAAAGGGTATAAAGTCCTCTTAAATGCTTCCAGAGTGAAAATATTTACTCTCAAGGCAGATTTTGGGGTCTACATCATCAACACTGACATCATAATATCCAGAATCATTATTTTGGACCAAGAAGGATGATTCTGGATCAATACAGGTGAAGGAAGCCTTCAAAGGAAGCTCAAGAGCTTTTTTTGATGTCTCCAGCGAGTTTTAGTCACTAATATTAGTAATCATGGGTGTTTTTAGGCTTTAAAATACCAATATTGTAAGTAATGAAAGACTAATAGATGGTACAGGGTTGGTACAGAGAATTATGGAAGAAACAATTGAAGGACAGAAATATCAGTCAGTATCAGAGGGATCAAGAATAAATGGAAATAGAATGAAATGAATTGATTAGTTCCTGTTTTGGTATTCTCCATATTGATCCTTCTTAAAAACTTCATAAACCATGAGGGGTTGAAGATTTTTGATGTGTCTATTTACATCATTATTTGCATTCATTATCAAATATATTTATAAGGGCTATAATATAAGGTATAAGAGTAAGATGATGTATCCTTTTTATAAATAAAGGTTATGGGTAAATTTGACAAGATCACTAATGATAATATCTTCAAACACTACCTAAACATTACTACTATTATGGTAAGACTATCAAATACTATTAAGCGCTTTCATTATTTAATTATAAGTAATAATATCAGATACTGGGCCTTGCTACTGATCTTGTGAATATAATACTCGATTATCCTACTAGAGAAGGGATGGAGTGATCCTCAGAATTATTTCCTGAATCAAAATCATGGGGGGGAATGTTAGAGTGAGGACCTCTATTTATACCTTTTAGGGCCTCCATAGAGTCTTGCAAAAACAAGGGACTTGGAATTTTTCCAAGTTTGAGTTACTTGATCTTGTGAGTTATTTTTGGAGTGATGTTTTCTCCAATCATATTAAGCCATCAAATTAATTCATTTTTTCTGACCAATCAGATTGATCTATCAGGTCAATTGGTAATTCTTAGTATTTACTCTGAATTATTTCCAATTCTGACCAATCAGATGCTGAGTTAGTGAATTTAGGCTGATTTGTGTTTCTGAAAACTAATTTGAAAAATTGAATATGTACTATGGTTAAGGTATGTAACTATCTATGTAATCACTATGGTATGTAAAGGTATGACTTTGCATATCCATAATATTAGGTGTATACAAGTCCATAGTTCTTCCAGATGTATGGTACTTTTGGAAATATGAATAAGGGGTAAGTATTACTGTAGACTTATGGAGTGGTATTAAATTATTCTGTAAATTTACTTCAAGCTGAATAAATATTCAATTTTAGTATTCATGTTATAAGCATATTCTTATGGTGATTTTAGTGAATATCCTTCTGAGGATATCTATGTTTTTTTCTTTACTAAATTCATGATATCTTGCTCAATTTTGTTTTTATAGCTTTGAGCCAATATATAGACCTAGGTCAAATTTTATGTATAATATAATGGTGAAATAACTTCAGACTGCTAGACTTAGGGATAATTTTTTAAATCAGTATTTTTTTAATTTTTTTCATTATATATTATTTGATACAAAGTATTACTTACTACCTATTAAAATTATTATTGTATCAAAGTGGAATTGAACCTTGCAGAAGAGGTATGGAATACCACAATGGAATCTTAATGTTTTACCTATTAACATACCACTGACCTTCTGGAATTACTTCTTACATCAGATTCAGAAATCCCAACAATTGAAGTTGCTTATTGAACTCTATACAAATACACCTCTGGGGAGCAAGTACAAGCTCACAGAAGAAAATTGGAGGGCAATGGAGTTCCTTAAACCCATCTCACAGATGTTTGAGAAATGCTGTAATTTCTTTTAATCTAAAGTTCCAACAAAGCACTTAGTTCTCCCCTATTGCAAAGTCATTATAATTTGGTTAATCCATCAGGCAAAGGTCAGCCCTCCCACCTGGCATAAGCAGGTGATGCAGCACACACCAGATTGGAGAAGTAGCATGAAATTGAAATGAAGAACAATGACACATTAATAGAAACCCTACTCAATCCAAGGTATTGTCTGGTACTATTCAAACCATTGCATGTCCCTTCTGATCATTCAAATTACATGATCAAAAATCTGATGGACAAGTGCCATGCAATGAAGCCACATACCAACCCTAACCATTTCACGGACAGTAATGGCATTGATGGCTCATCTCTTGAAGAGCTCAACAGTGACCCCAAAATGTATGATCTGCTATCTCAATTCAGCCCAAACCCCATTGAAACTATTATTGCCTCCTCCAACTCACAAGATGAGTTACTATCATACTTACAAAACCTGCACCTGATCTCTAAAGGGGGGCATATCCTTGAGTACTGGAAGTTCATTTGGTTCCATTGGTGTATGTTGATTAACCCAATCAATGAGCTTATAATTTCCTTCTGTTTTAGCATCATATGATCATGGCAAATTTCCCCAACCTTGGCAAGGTGGCATTGCAGTACATGAGAATTCCTGCATCATCTGCCTGTGTTGAGCAAGTATTTTCTCAAAGTGCCAGACTCAATTCTCCTCCACACGCTTCCCTTGGGACACACACAATAGCCCATCTCACTTGTCTCAGGGAGTGGCTGAACAACACCAAAGGTGTTTATTAATCATTGATCTTATGATGCTGTCTGTCTGAGTAGTTATGAATGTGTATAAATGTGCTGTTGTTTCTTATGGCTTGAATATCTCTGCCTTGGAAAATTGTCATTATATTTTTGATGTTTTGGGGTGGATAATTGCATTTATAAACATGGCCTTTGGTCCAAAATTTATCAAGTATCCCCTTATGGGATGATTTTCAGTACTGAGTTGGTCCGTGCTCCAATGAGGTGTGCACTTATTCAGTTTGAACCAATTTGCTACTCTGATCACAATGCCTCACACTGATGAAAAAGATAATGAGTTTTACTACATACTCATTACGAACCGACTTGCCATCCTTGATATATAACATGCATATTTACATACTTCCGAAGATTAAAACTGTGTTTAGGTTTATTTTTTTGACGAAAAAAAACAATCAAATTTGAACCAAATTCATGTTTAGGAATTTCTTCATTAAACTTTTCGACTTTGTTTTTCTTTGTCTGTTTGCTTAAATTTTATCTTCCTAATTCATCATTTAATATGATTATTTATCCTCTTTGTCTACGAAAAAGCCTCAAGTTTATTTATCAAAGGTCGGGGTTGAGGAAAGAGATTAAATGACCTTAAAATCGCGACCCACCTTTACTTTTAAAAATGAAGTTTTTATGCAAAATCTGGACCCCCCTTGGCACATCAGAAACATCAGACAATATATACACATACTTTAGATTATTGCCAAGTAACCAGTAAAAACTGTCCTTTTTATGGTTTCGTGCGCAATCATGGAGTTTCTTCAACATATGAAAAACCAAGTGGGGCTTTTTCTATTAACATTTTTGATACAAAAAAAGTTTATACAATTTCATCGGATTTATCTTCCAAATAAAAGCTGAAAATTATGATAATGAACGGTTTTCAATTAATTATAAACATCCAAAATAAGTTGATCAATTAAGAATTAATAATGACGATAACCATTAGCGATTTTTTTGCGATTCAAGACTAGCATTTGTGGTTAAAGAAAAACTTTAGGGTTGATTTTCATGATCAAGCAAGTTTTGGGCATACCTTCCACAATGTATTTACCAATATAATAGAACACTTTTGTGTTTAATTCTCAATGACTTTACCATCGTTAGTCACTTTCATTAATTTGCCATCTTTCCTCCAAATCACTTCATCTGAACTCATTGCAATCAGCCAAACTAATAAAGCTAAGCTTTCTCTACCAATCCAACCAATTAAAAAACTTTTGAAACCAATCTTTGATTCAATACTTTCTCTTCTTTCATTGATCAATCGATTTGAGTCTCTACTATCATTTCTATTATGATGACTTCCTCCAGCTGGTTCTCTTCCATTTGGTCTTGTTGACTCCATCATAAACAGAGGTGAGTGGCGAAGTGATCGGTAGACTGAATAATCCAATGTAAAGTAAATCATCAAATGAATCAACATGATTAACTTCTTCTGCCATCCACCAGTTAAATCCAATCTTTCGAGTGACAATGTCATTAAAATTCCTAATAAAATAGACTCCGTCAATGGTTCAAGTAGCGTCGATGCTCTATAAGGACGAATCGATTAAGAGATGCACATGAGCATTTGAGCCACGTTTTAATTTGAACAAATATATATTCTCACTTTGTCATATATTTTCTAGCTCGAATCCACCGGACTCTCCTACGAATGTAGTCTATAACACTCAGCGGACCTACAACATTACCAACCACATCAATTGTTGTAGCGTGACGGACGCCATCATCCCAAAGTGTTTGACCAATCATATTATCTTCACCCAGAAATTGACCAAAGAGTTCAAGTGCCTGATTAGATGATGAGGATGTAGATTGATGTTGATTTGAGCCCGTACTGGCCAAGAGACTTGCTTGTTCGTCATCTAATCGGCTTGATGAGGATAAATGACTTCCCTGACGAAGCATTGAGTGGCGTGTTGCGCGCTCAAGATCGGAACGATAAAACAAATTGGATTTACCCATCAAGCATGATGCAACACTGGCGGCGTTGAGGGTCAAATACTGACGGGCATGATTACCATTAAGAAAGCAGCCCTCTAATAGAGTGCCGAACCTTGTTGATAAGGGATTAGCATATCCCTGAGGCAAGATGGCAGCGGGGACGTGGTGCACTAGGCCGATTCTTGTCCTAAGCCTGTTGGTACTACCGGTTGGACCTGCAGGCGGAGATAGGACTGAAACGGCGCGAGCAAGAGCGGTAGGATGAACACGAGCGTTAGAGTCAAGAATCCAGAGTAAATCTGCTTGTGCGGTACGATATGCCCCCACGAGGTTATTTATTTTTGGGTTTACACCGACGCGTTCTTCACCTGAAACAGTTTCAAGTAAGGATGAATAAGCGAAAAAGGCCCATGAAGAAGAGTGAGGAAAGAAGATTCTTACCTATTAGCAAGCGAGCGTTAACGGCTGGATATTTTTCCATGACTTCTTCTACTACTCTAACGGCTGGATCATCACTATCAGCCACACAACAGATCACTTCAAAACGGTCCAATGGCCATTGCTGAACAAAAGAACTTTCGAGATTGTCCTTGAGCCCGTAATCTAAGCCACAGAGAGGTCTGAGAATTGAGACAGAGGGGATTAATAAATTTTGAGTTTTGGAGGAGGGTCTGATGGTTGAGGAAGCAGTAGATTGAGTGAGAGATGAAGAAATCTGGAATGGTGGAGGGGGTGGCGCTTGACGATACTTTTGAAATCTATTTTTTGATGTTGATGATGATGAATTGGAGTATTCGGGAGGATGAAAAGAATCCGAGTGAGAAAGCACAAGTCAAAAGTCAGTCAAGATTTTAAAGCTGATAAACTTTGGAGGATTGAAAGCCAATCAATTTAAGAGATAAATAAATTAGATGAAAGAATATTAGCTCTGACTGATCGAAATAATCCAATGGAAGCTTGCAAGATCATTTTTTATCAGAAAGAAAAATATAGACGACCATCATAGCCATTTTTTATTTGATGGATGAAATTCTAACTTGAATTAAAATTGATTCAAGAGTTTCTTCTGATCCATTGAAATTTTATAAAGAATTCAAGATGAGGACATACGCAATAATCGAACCTGATATGGCCATTAAGATCATGATTAAATACCACCCCAAACAAATCCAACTGTACTAATAATAAAATGTTATTTCGATTTTGATATTAATGAAAAGATGATTTTGTCAGTACAAGTTCTTGATCGATGAGCTGAAAACTTGATGAAAGAAAGTGTTTTAATCCAAAAATCATACGCAAGAAAGTCCAAGATCAAGTGAGCCTTATCAAGGACGGCGTCCATTGCTTGAACAAATCGGTTTCGTTTGCTTTGGCTCGAATGGGCTTTTGAAAATTTTGGATGGCGGAAAGAAGAAAAAATCTTTTGGATTTGACTTGAAGGAATGATTGGATGATTTGGGCCTCCTAGGATTAAAATTGGCTGAAATTCTGAGGCCACAGAATTTTTGGGGAGGAATGCATATCTCCAATTGGCCATAAGCACTTTTTATGCTACTCAACCACTTCAACTTGAATTCTCACTTGAAAAATTTGATTTTTCTGATTTAAAGAGCTTTGGAGGCCATCTAAAACTCACCAAATACCAGAAAATACATCCTCAATAATTTTTACTACAGGCTAAGAGTTGAGTTTTTGAGATTTGAGGTACCAAAAAGCTATGCTTTTGGGCACAATCCCATATTTCACCAGAATTATCTGCAATCTCATCAGTTAACACACCTCAAAGTGATATGTAATTATGCATCTTCAGAAAAAATAACATCAACTAAAATAATTATCTCAGCAATTCTTTGGCCATACAGTATTACATACTCATTCAAAAGTAATGCCCAAGAACGTCCATCTCAAGATTGAATTCAGGACTTGAATGCGTAATATGTTCTTGCTCTTGCTCTTGAGTTAGAGTCAAAACTCAGGAATTGGATCCTTATCTTACCATACTAAAAATTCTGGGTTTTTGAAATAAAAAAAAACATTTTTTGACTGAGTCAACTGGGATTTCGGGCATATTTGAGATTTTGGAAAGATTCAGGATTTCAAATCTGAAGCCTATTGCAAAGATATTTTGAAGTTCTCTCCTGCACTGGCATTTCGATTTTCCCCCTTTGAAGAAATCTAGAACCTTTTCTAAAATCTAATCATCCTCCTTTTGACCATTAACCTTTTTTTAATTTTCCCACAAACCACTGATTTGAGATGCCTCATTCAGAAACCCCTTGCCATAATCATTCACATCCTTATGGACATCCTACTACTTATTATCTACTTTTCATAAATTGGCAAAAAATAAAATCATATCATTCTTGATTCTTGGGGATGAGTGGCACAAATACAATGGGGAGGCCTCCATCAAGTAAGCAAATTGGTTTTGAGCTGATGGCACTCGAGGTCAATAGGAAGTCCTGAAACAATCTGAGTCTAAAAGCTTCCAGTACTTGGGACTAGTGGATTCAGAAAGTTAAATTCAAGATGAATCAGGAGAAGGTATAACAGAAGATTATGAAAAACAGGGGATCAAAACCGTGGCAGAAAAGCTTAAAGAAAATTGTTCATGTTATCATGAAATGGATGAATTATTTGGTCGCAAGCCAAATATCACATCTGTTGCACATTTTGATTCCCAGAAGAAGTAATCAATTGAAAATGACAAGGAGAAAGTTTATCCCATCTTGGAGGTGAGTGTGCTTATTATTTACTTTGAAAAAGCTTTGTAATTCATTGGTTTATGTAATTTTAATAGAGAAATAAGTTGGATGTGAATCCAATCAAAATTTCAGGAAGGGTAGAAAGCTTCAATTTGAAGGAAAAGAGTGGGATGTATAAAAAAAGTATGAATTTATTGTAACCATCATACACACACCTATCATAAATGCAAAGAAATAGTGAGTTTTTTTGGTGATTGATGCAATAAGATGCTGACTGTTGATTTTATAGGATGTGAAAGCAATGTAAATATACAGTTAAATTGCATTAAGAAGAAATTTCCTGAGGAAAATTTGGAATATTTTAAAAAATGAAATAAGAGAAGGTTTTGAAGAACTTACAAATAAAATTGAGTGCAGAAGAAAAGTGGAAGATCAGCCTTTTGAGAAGGAGAAGAATCAGAACCCAATTGATTGTGAGAATTAGAGATGAAGTCAAGACATTGATTCCAAAGGCGAACAAATGCATATAGACCTTACCATTTCTTCATTAAGCCCTTTGAGGCCTATTTGAAAGATTTTTAAAGCCTCTTCTTCATTTAAGAAGTAATAGTCTAGCTTAGTTCTTGTTAAAGGGACTTAGATGAAGTGCCTTGGCCTCGGATTGGCATATTAATTTCATGCAAGTAATTAAAAGCTGTGCCGACATTTGAGCTTTACATAGCTTCATTGAATTGAATTCCAGCGAGGATAAAGACATAATAATGTTGGAATTTACAATAATTGACTTGATATTTGAGTTTTGGTAAGATTTAATTGTCATTTGGGATGTTTTTCAAAATAAAACTAGAGCAGATGGGGGAAACTAATTTTTACTTGATTTTTTGGATGAGTTTCTCATTTGTCATCTGGATTATTTTCAGATGAAAATTTGAATCCCTTTATATTAATTAGAAAAATATTTTAAAAATTCTGAAACTAATTCTCACACATCTTCTTTTTTAAAATTCAAAGATCCCACTTTTCATTTTTTCAGCTTCATTCATCTCAATTAAACTCCACTTTTTCTTCATATCAAAGTTAAGTATTCTAAAATAAAAAACATAAATACTTTCCATTACACTTTTTTATTCATCTCACAGCTAAATATTTTGAATTTGAAAACATAAATCCTTTCAATTATGTTATTTTTTTATCTTCAGTCTAGGTGGGAATAACTGCCACTAGTTTTTTTGATTTGATATTTTTTTCTTATTTTTATTACTTCAAAATATTTATTCATAAGAAAATTAGAAATTAAAATTGAATTACATGTTTCTTCAAATTTTCCTTTATGCCTACTAGAACCTATGTCAATCGATTAGCTCTCAAAACCTTCAAAAATAGCCCACAAACACTGTAAACTTAAAATAAATTGGTAATCAATTACCGACTTTATCCAATATTGAATCAAAAAGGAAATTATAATTTTTATTAATTATTCATTCAATTTCTGTGGCATTTCCCAAAGAAATAATGCCTATTTTATTAATTTTTTTTGTAAAAACTTCTAACTTGTTTCATATCTCTGCTAGTATATCAGATAAACTAATTAATCTCTAACTGTTGGACTTCAGTTGTATCTTTGGAATCAATGAAAATGCGTAATAATGACTCATTTTGATCATTAATCTAGGGGTAAAATTTCATTGGGCTGCAATTCATTTAATACAGATTATGAGGTGTGGATATGAAAATTTGACTAAAAATACAGCAATTTTCCTGTCCTTCAAATTTTTATAAGGTAAATATTATTGAAGGGTTATAAAAAAAGCCTTTCCAAAAATATTCAATTAAAAATTATTAGTATGAAAAGAGATATCATAAGTTGTTATTTCTTTACCAAAAATGATAATCAATCCAAAAATACTTTACAAGATATATTTAAGGCTAAAAAAGAGTTTCTACAAGAATGAATCTTTCAAATTGATTAAGAAAGAATATAAATGAGCTGATTTCAGGAAAAAGTCACCAAAACAATTTTGAAGATAAAACATGGCCATAAATGACCAAAGAAAATATATGAACAGAGGGAAAGGGCTCAAAGTGATAAAATATGTTGTCATTTATATTTGGAAGGGTCCAAGGGTGTCAATGATTGTAGTCATTTCTTCAGATGGTTAAAAGCTTGAGCATTTTTTTGGAAAAATTATGGTTGGGTTATTTTATTTATTGGCTTGGGTTTAATCAAACTAATCCTCAAATAGAAATATTCAAACCAAAAAAAGAAAATATGGTGAGGAAACACATTAATTAATAGCCTCAAATTTTTTCACTAAAACATGAATGGTTACTTAGCCAGTAATTAGGAAAGAATTGGAAATAGAAAAGGCCATTATGAAATAATTGGCCCCTGGCTTTGACCAAAAAAAGCTGGTTTTAGCAATTCTTTCAATTTTTGGTCTTTGAATCAGTGATTACTATAGCAACAGTTAGTTGAAGGTCTCAAAGAATTTAATGATGTGTTGATATTTCCTTTGAGACATTTAAGGAAAATCTGGTGAGGTTTGTTTCAAATGTAGGGTAGTTTTACCCTGTTGGAAACAGTGCAAACTGATATTGTTGGTATACAAACCACATCATCAATGAGGTAACACCCTTTAGATCATTCCCAGGCCAATATTATCAGAATTTTTATGGAATCAAAAATGAAAGAACACATATTCAAGGGTTTTGGGGGAGTCTGGAACCCTTTTGAGCCAAGATTCTTTTCCCCACTCAAAAGTAAATCTTTCACATTTGTTTAATAATTTCCTCCAACATGCATCATAATTAAAATTTCAATAGGTAAATCTATTAAAATTTGAAAATAAGTAACTTTAACCTTCAATTACTCACTTCTAACTCAAACCTAACTCATATAATGCATGCACACCTTTTGATGTACCTCATGCAAATACTCTAATTTCTCATAGCTTCTAAGCTACATACCACACTTCATTTTTGATGAAAAATGGTGATTAGAGCCAAATACAGTGTGCATTGAGTTGAAGTATCATTATTTTCAGATTTCTTTAGTATTAATTCTCCAAACATTATTAAATCTAATTTGAAATTGAGTTCCATAGCATTACCCAGAGGTTACCCAAGTTTTCTTTTCTTGGATAGTCCAATGGTAAAAGAAAATCCATATGGATTTTAACAGAAAGGAATGCATAAAGGTTTTCACAAGCTTTTATCTGTAAAATTTAAATTTCTTAAATTTTTTAATAATATTTAATTGTGATTTAAATTTTATAAGAAAAATGTTATTTTTCCTTTTTTTGTTCATTTTATTATTTCATTCAAAAAATTAAGTTTTTTTTTAATAATTATTTTTAAATTATATTTGAATGAAGAATAAGTTTTCTCACTTCCAATTTTTTATTTGTAGTATCCTTAGTTTATAAAAATATATCTAATTCTCACACATATCAAGTTTTTCTCCTTTGTTTAAAACTCAAAATTCCAACAATTAGACCATCAAATGAATTACCATAAACAATTATACCCAATATTAACTGAATATATGGTTCTGATAAGGGAAATAGTTTTACCTAAAAATTTCAATCCATAATCAGAGCAATGAATATTTATTCAAATAATCATCAAAGGATGATTGAGTAAATGCATCTATTGACGTAATGATTTTTCCAAAACCAATTTAATTCCATGATGAGACAAATCAATCTGATAAAAGTAAATATTCATTGAAAAAGAATTATATAGATTTATCAAAAGAAAACAAAGAAACTTCAATAACAGGAGTCAATATTCTTGAAAGAATACTTGTTGAGAATGTCAAAAGCTTAAAGACATTATTCTGGTGTCTAGAATACCCAAGACTGATTATAAACAATTTATTGAGCTTTGATTGTAAAAAAAAGTATTAATACTATGTTTTAATTTATGGAACTAAAAGCTCAAAGATTCCTTTTTCTATTTATCAAATACATCAATTTGATAATCCATAATGATACCTCTAAAATCTAAAGAAATAATCATTTCTCTTAATAAAATATATCCTAATAAAATGATATTAATATCAACAAAATCCTAGGTGTGATAGTGAGGGATTTGAGTTCTAGAATAAGATTCAATGTGGAAAAATCCATTGCAGGTTTGTTCAACACAAGCAGGATTAAATATCAAGAAAATTGAAGTTGATGATGGAGAACTCAATAACTTGAAAGATTTTAATTGATTAATTCACTCAATAATGACCTTGATATTCAAAATTTCCAGTAGAGAAAATCAAAAAATAATGAAAGAAACCAACCTTCCTAGATTTATTCAAACTTAACAGGACAATACCACTGAGTACCACTTCTTTTTTGATACCATAATTGCAAAGAATGGCTTCCATAATAGGGTATAAGTATACCAAAGGGATTCAAGTAATTTGTTTCATAAATTATCCTCATTTATTTAAAAGAAATCTTTAAACCCATTAAAATTTGCACTTAAACCAACTGATGATGGACTACATTCTCCTGGCCTCAAAATTTCATTGTATTTTTGAAAACAACTATGAATCATGGAAGTCCTTTGAAAAAGTTAAAAATATTACATAAAACAACAAGGCCATCAGAATTCATAATCAAATATCAATAAACGACTCATTTTAGATTCTCATTTGAAATTGATAGAAAATTATTCAATCTTGGTGAGATCCTTCTTGAAATGAGACCTGCACACGTGGAAGAAGATATTTTTGAATAAGACAATGGACTTATAAAAGAGGTAGTATATTCTTGAAGGTCCAAGACAAAATTTGAATAAGTCTTGAAGTAGCCTCATGATTATACATGTCCCACCTTATAAAAGACTGAGTGGCACTCCATGTTTCTTCTGTTTATAGCTATACTTTGGTTTTTCCTGAAACAAATTTCCATTTTGTCTCCATTAGAAATGTTAAGAATTATACAATTGTAATGTTAAAGGTTTACCCTTCCCCTCATATCTAAAATTAAATATAAAGTTTAATTTTTTTTTGAAAATAAAGTAGCTTTGGTGGATTCCACTCCTTAAAATGATCTTGCAATTGATACCCATTTTGTGAAAAAAATTATTTAAGATAACACATCCACCTAGCCAATTGAGAAGACTCTTCATTTTTTTCTTATTCTGAATATTATTACCCATTTAAGTTAGCGAATTACCATTAACTTGAAAGATTCCAATTGCATGTTAATTTTTAACTTGAAATATGGCTTAAAATATGTTATACAAGAAGGCGTCCTAATTGTGAACAATACCCCAATCCTATGCAGAAATAATATCCTGAGAGCTAGAATTGGATGAATCTGAAAGTAAATAATGATTACTAAAAAATCATATTTGGGTTTTTGTTATCTTTATATGCTGATAACCATTCAGATCATGTGATTAATGAGAATTAACAAGTTGTTTGTTCATGTGACAAATAGGCTTTAGTCAAATTAAGCATTCAATTTCAAATTTATAGAAACTAAAGTCATTAATTTTAGGTCATTGAAATAATAATTCTTTATTCAGAATCAGCTTTCTTTGAAGTTAAAAATATCATTCACCATTGTTTTCTTATCCTTTTGAAATGGATATTAAGATACAAAAATAAAACAAGTTCACATGGGAGATAAATCTTTTTGCATCAAAAATGAAGATTATATCCTTTGATAAGAGCTTGGACACTTGAATAATCTTCTTTTCAGCTTCATAAAGAAGAATATATAGCTATGGTATATGATAAAATATTCTCCTGACTAATGCCCAAAAGAATCAACACAAATTTGAGGGTGTTGTCTATAGCTGAATGAATTTTATTTAATCATATTCAATGATACTTAAAATTAAATATGGGCTATGAAGAATCTTGGCTTGAGTTGGTATTTTAATATTTTTTTAGGTTATTATATATATATATCTATATGGTTCAGTGTCAGCCTACAGCTCAAAATCAGAGCAAAGGAATAAAACTGAAAGTTACCATAAACATGGTGCACAAGAAGGAGTGAAATACACTTCTTTAACCTTTATCAAACCAAATAAAGATACAATAAAGCCAAAGAAGAAGAAAATAACCTAGCAAAATTAGTATTTACATGTTAACATTTTAAGGAGAAGAAATCCTCATTTCAGAAAATACAATCCTCATTTCAAAAAAATAAGAATTAACCAAGTTATTGAGGCCATAAACCTTTTCTGAGCTTAAACCCAGGAATCTTCCCCTCTTTTTTGAAGTGTATATGTTTTATCAAGAACTCACAAAGTGGGGTATTTTATGAAATTTCTCAACAAGGCCTATCCAATTTCAACAATTCCAAGACTTTAGAACCACTTAATCAGAGATTACCACACAAGTACTATTTGAACAACCTGGAAGATCATTACCATTTTTTCACCTCTCATCTAGTATCTGAAGAGTTGATTAGGGACAGAATAAGCAGAATATTTTATTGAAGGACTAAATCAGGGCTACATAAAAATTTAACCCTTATTCCTGTGTCTTAAATGGATTGAAAGTTATTGGTGCCTTTCTCTTGAAACAAGAATACTACTTTCCAGAGAATTACAGATTATTTGAACCTCTCACACTTTGGATTTCTTAATCTAAAGTGGGAATAAGTAGAACCATCCTTGAGTTCTCACTTTTGCTTACAATTTGAGCCACTTTTGAGCTCATTATGTTAAAAACTGACCAAGTTCTTGAGGAGTTGAGGCTATAATCCCAAATCTAGTGGTATTGTGGGATAATGTCTCAGACAATTGAGCTACAAGGTGTCAAAGATACAAAAGGGCTTTTTATAAGTTGATTACTAATAATTTGGATAATAAATTACCTCAAATTTATATACAGGGAATCACTTTGAGATACTCTTCCATTTAATTTAATTATGTGTGAACCTTTGAGATATGACCACATACCCAAGAAGGTCACAAGAAATATTTAAAAGAATTTTACCTTTAAAAATAATTACCTTAAAGCTACAAAACTGCCATAAATAGGCATAAAGCTTGGTTTAACTTAAAATCCAATGAATAAACATGTAAACAAGCTACACCATTGGATTACTCATGGTAAAATACACATATACCATTTTTATGGCATATCTGTAAAGTCAATATTTAATGAGTTATAAGTAATAACACCTTATAGAAAACATGAATCCTTAATTATTTCAAATACCAATGAAGCAACATTTAAAATAAACTGTACCATTGGATTCCCCATAAAATGGTACACATAAAACAATTAAGAAGCTAATCTCCAAAGTCAATACTTAAGGAGTTAAGCTGAATATATGCACTTTTTTGGTCAATGCATATATTCAAGGATTTTAGCAAAAATCATTTGAAATATACATGATAGGATGATAAAACAAAAATGAGGTCACCACATAATTACTGTAGGAACACATAAATGAACTTTATTTCACAAGTTATAAGCAAGGTTAAGACCTGTAATGGATTATTGATTAAAATCAATAGAGCTGTTGATCACTTTGTTGTGAAAGTGGTCCAAACTTAAAAAAAATAGACAGTCAGATTCTACTAGTTCATTAGTGAAGAATGACATATTTTTTATTACAATATTCAAGGTATAACCCCTTGAAATCATGGTTTGAAGTTTAAAATATTAGATTTCAACAGAAAAGATGGGTTACAAGAGAAATCATCAAAAATAGAGTTTTGATGATGTGATGAAATTCTTTTGGAAGTGTAATTAGGACATGCCACGCTATCAGAATCCACTCTCAGAATAGCTTTAGCGTGTATAACCTAAAAGGTATTCATGATCAAAGCTTAAGCTTAAATTTGATCATTTAAGATCACTCACTGTAATCTCATTTTAAGTTTAACTGTCATATAAGTAATAGAACTGGTAAATACTATTAGAATATGATTAATAATAATAGAATACACAAATTTTAGGCCTTTGCCAAGCCTATGATGTCATCAAACTTAGAGTTATAGTGAAAACTCTAAATAATGGCATAACTATGAGGTAAGATGGTTTGATCATGATTTATGTGAGCCTTGAGGTAGATTTTACATACCCAAATAGGCCACAATTATCTTAAAAAGAAATTTTGAATTATGCACAACTCATAAGTCATGCATATATCCAAAATTCATCATTTTCAATTTCAGAAAAGATGAATAACTTTTTATTGAGTAAGTAAATCCATGGATTTAAGACCAGATTTGGATTCTACACAAAAATTCACCTAGGGTAGCTCCATAGAGTGAATAAGCTCAATTTAAGTATTTGAGGTGGTAAAATGGAAAATACTTCAATACCACATCATTAATACCACATAAAAGATCCGTGAAAATTTTTGTTTTTCTTGATTTTAAGCCAAAATAATGGGAAAGTGAGAAATCCCATGTTACACATACACTAAAAATAGTGTTATGCATGTTTTGAGCACTTAATATCATGGTATTCTTACATGGACTTTTGGTACACCCATAGTGGATATCTCACTTTAAGCTTAATTTTCTATTTTTACGTGAAAAATAAGTAAGGGGGACAAAAGACATCAAAGAGAGCCAGGGTACCCAACTTCTGAGGCCTCAGAGGCGTGGATAGCTCCAGAGCATGGATCCATGGCTCATCTTGGCCCAATTGGTAAACTAAAACTCTTTGGGAACTTGGTTACCAAGTTACACCTACTGTAATCATAAGAAAATAGCAAATAACCTGCTATTTTGACATGCCAAGGAGGTAATGAGCTACTTAGACTCCTGTAACCACGTCAATTCTTGATGGCTTTCCATTACTAGACCCTAAAAGAGTAATTAAAACCCTTTTGGGACATATATTCATTGATTTACCTCATAGCAACCAGCAAAATACTGCTATTTGCAATTCTACGTAGAAATGAGGTAAAAACTTCAAAAATTCATTAAAAATACAATTCTTAATGAATCCTTCTGAAACTTTCAGGAATAATAGAGAACTGTATTATCTATGGTACAACCAAAAAGAATTATGGGTTTACTAGTAAAATTAAAAGTTTTACTTACAGTCCATTTTTGACCATTCTACGTGAAACACTGAATCTTCAAAAATTCACAGTAATTACAACCTGTGATGAAATTGGCAATAACATTGATAACTTTGAGAAATCAATGATTATTTTATAATAAAAGAAGATTTACAGATGTTACTCCTTTTATTCTTAACCATATTGGGGTTGGTAGTCACGTAAAAGCATCAATTAAGTAATTATGATAATCTTACGTGAAAACTGATGATGCAATCAATAATCCAAAAGGGTTTATTGTTTTCTCACTCACTGGTTTTTCAGTTTGCTCCATGGCACGCCTCTGTGAGCTGTTGTTGACTTAAAAGAGGCCTCCTCTTGCTGTTTTTTCCAAGAATCATCTTATCAATTTATTAAATCATTATTACCAACAAGTAAGTATTAGTTACAGCTATTCTTAAGTGTTTTAAATCTTTCAGAATCAACCAGAAAGACGTGAAATCATAGAATCCAACTATATATTGTTGTAATACTATTATAAATCCTTTTGATCCCTTAAATCCACAATTCTACGTCAAATTTCTCTACTTTTATCTATCAATAAGTTCTTTGGAGTATTAGTGAGTCATTTATCTTTAATTCTTAAAGTTTTTCTCTAGTAATAGTTTTCTTCAAGAATTATCTTTATAATTATTCTTGTAAAAGATAATTATATATTAAAATAATTTTATTATTTTGATAAAAGAAGTTTTTATTATTAAATTCTTCTTGTAATTGATTCTTGTAGACAATTACTGCTCACTGTTATAATCACTAGTAGTGTATAACACGTGAAAGAAATAATTTTATAATTATTTAATTGTGGTTATAATAATTTTATTATTATATTTCATAAGAACAGACATAGTACTGTTGATTAATAGTAATATTATCATCAGTTTCATAGTCAAATCTTACATTTGGGGGCCTGGCCATGATTGTAACCAGAGTTTTGGATATAATCATATTCTAGACTTCATTTTTGTGTTCTAAAAACCACCATACCTACCAAATCTTACATTTGGGGGCCTGGCCGTGTTTTTTGAACCTTGTACCCTTAATTAATATATTTTTAAGCTCTAAAATATATTAATTTAATATTCTTTTTCTTTCATTTTAAAGTTAAAATGATTCTTATTTTTGAAATTGTTTTGGAAATATTTTTCATTGAGGAATTTGGTTTAATTTTATACTTTTTTACACATGGCTTTTTCACATCCAAAAACTTATAAAATTATTCTTTGAGTTACTCTGAATTAAATTTCATTCAAAATCTTAAATTTTAATTTTTTTTCTTTAAAAAGAATAATTGTTTAATATTAAAAAATATAAAACTTATAAAAAAATCTTTAAAAATATTTTAAATAGTATAAAAAATAATTTTTTCTCTTTTATAATTTTTCTAGTGTCTTTAATCAAATACTGTGCAGCTGGCAACAGACTCAGCAAAAGATATATCACTAGTCCAGAATCTTCAGAAGCAGAATCTGAAGACAGTATTGAGGTGCAGATTGCTAAAAGAGGCACCTTATTTAACTCAGAAAAAGCTAAATTACCACCAAAAGGTGTGTATTTTATCTTATATTTTCACCTTTTATCCTTAAATTGACGTGAAAATGGTGCATACCAGAAATGGAAGCAACTATTCAGTCCAACCAGATGGATGTGGACAAAGAAGAGGAAAGACCAAATCCAGAAGTGCCAAGTCTTCCACAAGAAAGACACATTTGGAGGATGCCAGAGTTGCCCCCCATTCCCCAAGGTCTGTACCAACAGATTTTGACGTGAATTCTGAGCCTGCACTAATTTATGACAATATTTCCAGGGCTGAACCGTTTTCAAGTGGCAGCAATAGAAATATATCAGAGCCAATACAGAAATTGGTTCAGAGCAGCCAAAGAGGAGGAGTGGGAAATCTGCCCAAGCCTTTGGCAGGGGGCCATGAACTCCTACTTACACATCAAGAGCTTTCTGGGTCAGGAGAAGAACATAGAACTCTTAGGAGGTTGGAGCCCCCTGTCTTGCAAAGACAAGGTCAAAAAGATAAAGAATTGGTTGAAGAACCAAAGTCTTTTATCCATAGACCAGAAGAAAGAGTTGGAAATGACTCTAGCTTTGGAGACAGAAGCCCCAGTGGCATCTACCAGCTTCAAACCAGCTCCAGACACGTCCAAAGACAAGCCCAAAGGACCTCAGAAGAAGCAGAGAGGTCCCAAGAACCATCAAGGAAAGGGCAAAGGCAAAGCCAATTGGCACAGACCTTACCCACAAGGGTACAGGATCCCCAAATTGGAGCCTTCAGCTGTGGACAGTGTATTCAATATGGCCAGAACTCTCATGGAATTCACAGCCAAGGAGCAGGAAAGGATGAACAGGACTTTTCCACGCAAATAACTGATGTACAAAGAAGCATTAATGTAGAAATTGGCAAACTTGATTCAAAGTTAAAGCAAATTACATCAGACATAATTGAGTTAAAGAAAAATGACAAAAAACATTTTGAATGGCATCAATTGACAACTGTCACCCTTGAGTCAATTGGCAATGCTTGTGAAAGAATTGAGAATCAATGTCAAGCTCAGAATAATGACATAGAATATCTTTCCATTTTTAAAGTAAATGATAGACTTAAAACTCTTGAAGACCATGTCTTACAAATAGTTGAGAATACCAATCACTTTGCTATACATTTAGCAAAAAGTGACAGTGAAAGACAGAAGCTGAAGAATGAAATAATTGCAAGTGTGGAACAAATTCATAAGAATCATGAACCACATATGCCCAGACATTCTACACCTTTAACTGAAGAAAAACTTTCTGTGAAAGAAAGTTTGACCCCATTCTTAGGAGAAAATACTTACTCTACAAGAGATATTCCCAAGATAGAAGAATGGCCAACATTCTCTGGTGAAGGAGAATACAACCATATTGAATTCATCAGGACTATTGATATGTTACAAGAGGACTTCAATATACCTGATGAAATCATAGTGGGGAAATTACATTGTTTGTTTACCAGAACTGCAAAGAAATGGTATTACAAAATGAGGATTGATCATGGTAAACATGACTGGTCTTGGTGGAAATCTGAAGTGATTACCAAATGGGCCAATAATTCTTGGAGGTTTAAAATGGAAAATGCTTTTGAAAGTGCCATTTTTAACTCAGAAAAAGACAAACAACTTACTTGGTTCTTCAAACAAAAAGACAGATTATCTGCTTTACACCCAGATATGTCTGACACTATGATTAATATGAAAATATTAAGAAAGTGTGGAGGAGAACTGGAACATGCTATCAAAAGCAGATGTGTGGAACCCTGTTCAACAGAAGACTACATTAATGCTATGGAAGATATCATTACCAGAACAAGAATTGGTAAGACTTGGATTAGAAACCCAATAGAGTCCAAAATAGTCTCAAAGATTCCTAGAGAGGAAAGAAGACCAGAAAGACCTGTCTTGAAGTGTCATAAATGTGGAAGTACTTCACATTTAGCCAACACTTTCCCTAAGAAGACAAAGATCAATGAAGTTCAAGTCATTGAAGAAATTCAGTGTACTGAAGAGAAAGAAGAGTCTGATCAAGATTCTGCAGTCTCTGAAGATACACCAGTGGAGGACTATCCCATTGAAAACATTTCAGCTTTCTTTGAGGTCACAGAAGTCCATACCCACTTGCCACAGTACAGTGAGGATTGCTGCAACCTGATCAATATCCAAGATGCCAGAATGTGTAAAACAAAACCTGCTAGAGGAAAGGGTTATACTGCTGGGGCATCCTGTATCACATCAGTTCTGATGAGTGATATTGAAGCCAAAGTGAATTTGGATACAGGGGAATTTTGCACTTGTGTGGGCAAAGATTATCTCCAAATTATACTTCCTGAATGGAAAAACCATCTATTACCAATAGAAGGTGTACAATTCAGTAGTGCCAGTAACAATATGTACCCCTTGGGCATATTGGACACTAATATTGTATTCCCACATCCAGCAGGAAGTGTAAGAATGAAAACTGAGATTTTAGTAATGGATAATTGCACATCTCAGCACATCATTCTTGGAAATGATTACTTGAATATTTATGGTATTGATATAAATAACCATAAAGACAGATATTTCACAATTGGAGATAACAAAAGACAAAAATTTGCTTTCTCCAATATGCCAAAACAGATATCTGTAGTATCTTCTGTCAAAGATACTTACAAAGATGAATTTGTGACCAATCAACTTTTTGAAGCACAAATTAATCAATCATTGTCACCAAAGATGAGTAATGAACTTATTAATGTGTTATACACATATAAAAATGCATTTGCCTCTGATAATGAACCATTAGGCGCTATAAGAGGACATGAAGTTGATATTACCCTTAAAATTGACAGACCATATCCTCCAGTACTTGGAGACCAGCTTATCCAGCCAGTCCTAGAGCTAGAGAAGCCTTGGAAAAACATATCCAACAGTTGATCCAACTTGGTGTGCTAAGGAAAGTAGGCCATAATGAGGAATTTGAAGTGACAACACCTGTTATTATTGCATGGCATAATGATAAGTCAAGAATGGTTGGAGATTTCAGAGCATTGAATACCTACACAGTTCCAGATAGGTATCCAATCCCTAGAATTCAAGAAACCTTGACTCAATTGTCTAAAGCCAAGTATATAACATCAATGGATTCATTGAAAGGCTTCCATCAAAATGTTTTGACGCCTAAAGCTAAGAAATTACTTAGAATTATCACTCACTGTGGTATTTTTGAGTATCTTAGAATGCCATTTGGCATTAAAAATGCTCCATCCCATTATCAAAGGATGATGAACACCATCTTTCCCACAGAATTGTCTGAAGGATAGCTTATCATTTATATTGATGATATTATCATATGTTCTGATTCATGGTCTTTGCACCTTGAGAGACTTGCAACAGTATTTCATAAAGTTGCAGAAGTGAACATGAAAATTTCACTTAAGAAATGCAATTTTGGTTTTGAAGAACTCAAAGCATTAGGACATATTGTTTCTGGTTTAAGCTTGGGTATTGACAAAAACAAAGTAGCAGAAGTGTTACTTAAACCAATACCCCAGAATAAAAAAGAAATGATGTCTTTTCTTGGGTTTGCCAGTTACTATAGGCAACACTTGAAAGACTTTGCAATTCTAGCCAAGTCACTTTATAGAATCTGTGATCAACAGACTGTATTTGAGATGACACAGGAGAGAATTAAAGCTTATGAGAAGATAAGGAAAGCCCTTACAGAAGCACCTTTACTCCCCATGCCTGACTGGAATATTCCTTTTAACTTGTACATTGATGCATGTGGAGATGGACTAGGAGCAGCCCTACATCAAGTCCAGATTATTGATGACAAACCTACAGAAGGACCAGTTTGTTATATCTCAAGACAAATCAAACCAACAGAAGCCAGATATGGTGCAAGCCAAATGGAGTGCTTATGTTTGGTATGGGCACTTGAGAAATTACACTATTATCTTGATGGCAGTGTTTTTGAGGTGATAACTGACTGTAATGCCGTGAAATCACTTCTTAACATGAAAACTCCCAACAGACATATGTTGAGATGGCAAATAGCCATTCAAGAATATAGAGGAAACATGACTATAGTTCATAAAGCAGGAAACATTCACAAGAATGCTGATGGACTTAGTAGGTGGGCACTAGCCAACACTCCTGATAACCCAGCTTATGTACCTTTGGAAGCAGAACCACAGATTCCAATTGAAGGCATTAACATAACTGATATTGGGACTGAATTCTTTGAAGAAGTCAGAGAATCTTATAAGCAAGACAAGAATTGCCATATCTTGACTTCTTTATTAGATAAAGACTGCAAAGATAAATCTTTGGTCAATGCACTAGATGAAGTTTGGAAAAATTCCTATTCTGAAGGAAGATTTCACTTGTTTGATGGAATCATTTACCATATAACAAAACATTCTTGTGTAATGACACTGCGTAGTAGATTGCTTATCAATACCATTCTTCATGAATGCCATGATAGCATTTACTCTGGACACCTGTCAGAAGACAGAAAACTTGAAAAAGTGAAGAACTGTGCATGGTGGCCATCTTGGAGAAAAGAAACCATTGAATATTGCCATACCTGTGATAGATGCCAGAAAGCAAACAGAAGTACAGGCAAGAAATTTGGACTTATGATCCATATTCAAGAACCAAAATCCCCTTGGGAAGTTGTTCACATGGATTGGGTCACAGCACTTCCTCCAAGTGGTGACAAAAGTTATAATGCTTGTTTAGTCATTGTAGACAGATATAGCAAAACTCCCATATTCTTACCATGTCATAAAGATGACACTGCTATGGATACAGCTCTTCTTTTATGGAGTAGAGTTATTTCTAATACAGGATTATTTAAGAATATCATAAGTGACAGAGATCCCAAATTCACATCTGCACTTTGGACCAATCTTCATAGATTGTTTGGGACTAAGTTATCATTCTCTACAGCATATCACCCTCAAACAGATGGGCTAGCAGAGATGATGATTCAGACTTTAGAAGACATGATCAGGAGATTCTGTGTTTATGGATTAGAATTCAAAGACTCAGATGGCTTTACCCATGACTGGTGCACTCTGATACCTGCATTAGAATTGGCATACAAGACATCAGTCCATTCTTCCACAGGACAAACTCCTGCTATGTTAGAGAAAGGATGGAATCCAAGACTCCCAGCAGACACACTGAGGAAAGACTTGATTGACATTCATCCTACAGCTTCCAGCTTCAAGATAAAGCTTGATAAAGTGAAACATCATGCAAAACAAAGTATGGATGATGCTTTTGATTATGCAAAACAGAAGTGGGACAAGAGTCATAAAGTACCAGACTTCAAAGTAGGGGACTTAGTTTTAGTTTCAACCTTGAATTTTAATAATATCAAAGGCCCAAAGAAACTTAAAGATTCTTATGTAGGACCTTTTGTTATTGTTGCTTTACATAGAACCAATGTAGTTCAAGTGGAATTGAGTGGTGAATTGGAAAATAAACACCCCACCTTTCCAGTCAGCTTGTTAAAACCTTATCAACCAGCTGATAAAGAATTGTTTCCTTTAAGAAACCCAACTCCTTTAACTGTACCACCTGTGGAACAGAATGAAGACAAAAAGATAAAGAAAGTCATTAAAGAAAGGAGACTTAGGGGTAAAAATCAAAGAGAATATCTTGTCAGATATAGAAATCCAGTACATGAAGATGAATGGATGGCAGAATCAGAAATACCTGACTCAGATAAACTCTTGAGAAGATTTAGACATGAAAGAAGGCCACAAGCCTGAATATGTCTATAAATGTGCTTTAAATTACTTGATCTGAGTAATGTGAAGAGGTTGGACAGTGGACATTAACACCCTTTGGGGCCTTATTCTTTTATCACTAATAAAATTGTAGGACAATTTTATTTTTTGGTGGGAGGGAATGTGAGCCTTGAGGTATATTTTACATACCCAAATAGGCCACAATTATCTTAAAAAGAAATTTTGAATTATGCACAACTAATAAGTCATGCATATATCCAAAATTCATCATTTTCAATTTCAGAAAAGATGAATAACTTGTTATTGAGTAAGTAAATCCATAAATTTAAGACCAGATTTAGATTCTACACAAAAATTCACCTAGGGTAGCTCCATAGAGTGAATAAGCTCAATTTAAGTATTTGAGGTGGTAAAATGGAAAATACTTCAATACCACATAAAAGATCCGTGAAAATTTTTGTTTTTCTTGATTTTAAGCCAAAATAATGGGAAAGTGAGAAATCCCATGTGACATATACACTAAAAATAGTGTTATGCATGTTTTGAGCACTTAATATCATGGACTTTTGGTACACCCATAGTGGATATCTCACTTTAAGCTTAATTTTCTATTTTTACGTGAAAAATAAGTAAGGGGGACAAAAGACATCAAAGAGGGCCAGGGTACCCAACTTCTGAGGCCTCAGAGGCGTGGATAGCTCCAGAGCATGGATCCATGGCTCATCTTGGCCCAATTGGTAAACTAAAACTCTTTGGGAACTTGGTTACCAAGTTACACCTACTGTAATCATAAGAAAATAGCAAATAACCTGCTATTTTGACGTGCCAAGGAGGTAATGAGCTACTTAGACTCCTGTAACCACGTCAATTCTTGATGACTTTCCATGACTAGACCATAAAAGAGTAATTAAAACCCTTTTGGGACATATATTCATTGATTTACCTCATAGCAACCAGCAAAATACTGCTATTTGCAATTCTACGTAGAAATGAGGTAAAAACTTCAAAAATTCATTAAAAATACAATTCTTGATGAATCCTTCTGAAACTTTCAGGACTAATAGAGAACTGTAGCCAAAAAGAATTATGGTTTTACTAGTAAAATTAAAAGTTTTACTTACAGTCCATTTTTGACCATTCTACGTGAAACACTGAATCTTCAAAAATTCACAGTAATTACAACCTGTGATGAAATTGGCAATAACATTGATAACTTTGAGAAATCAATGATTATTTTATAATAAAAGAAGATTTACAGATGTTACTCCTTTTATTCTTAACCATATTGGGGTTGGTAGTCACGTAAAAGCATCAATTAAGTAATTATGATAATCTTACGTGACAACTGATGATGCAATCAATAATCCAAAAGGGTTTATTGTTTTCTCACTCACTGGTTTTTCAGTTTGCTCCATGGCACGCCTCTGTGAGCTGTTGTTGACTTAAAAGAGGCCTCCTCTTGCTGTTTTTTCCAAGAATCATCTTATCAATTTATTAAATCATTATTACCAACAAGTAAGTATTAGTTACAGCTATTCTTAAGTGTTTTAAATCTTTCAGAATCAACCAGAAAGACGTGAAATCATAGAATCCAACTATATATTGTTGTAATACTGTTATAAATCCTTTTGATCCCTTAAATCCACAATTTTACGTCAAATTTCTCTACTTTTATCTATCAATAAGTTCTTTGGAGTATTAGTGAGTCATTTATCTTTAATTATTGAAGTTCTTCTCTAGTAATAGTTTTCTTCAAGAATTATCTTTATAATTATTCTTGTAAAAGATAATTATATATTAAAATAATTTTATTATTTTGATAAAAGAAGTTTTTATTATTAAATTCTTCTTGTAATTGATTCTTGTAGACAATTACTGCTCACTGTTATAATCACTGGTAGTGTATAACACGTGAAAGAAATAATTTTATAATTATTTAATTGTGGTTATAATAATTTTATTATTTTATTTCATAAGAACAGACATAGTACTGTTGATTAATAGTAATATTATCATCAGTTTCATTGTCAAATCTTACAATTTAATCATCACCAAACCTTAAAATATCAATCAATTATAGTAGAAAGCATCAGTAAACATCTACTAGAAACCTTCTGGACTCTAGGAGGGAGGTATTTACTATAGATAGAGCTCATTTCACTCTATTTTCCCCTCAGATGCTTACAAAACACTAAATAATTAAATCAAAAGATAATTTATTTATTCTTTTTATATAAAACTCTTATATTATTAAAGACCAAAGATAATCTTATTCTAATCATCATCTTTGATGTGATTATTACATTTATTTAACTGTTTTGTTTAAAATTCTCTTAAAAGACCTCAATTCCACATAAAATTAGGATATTTGTAATTTCTCTTAAAATGTATTGTAAATACAATTTAAATAAGTTGTATTTACATTTTTGGCATAAAATTATTCAAAATTATTATATTAAGTATTAAAGGTAGGTTATTTCTTCTTATTATAATAATTTTCTCTCTATTATTACTTTAAATAATTCTATAATTAATATAAATAGTATCTATATTAATTTATAACTTCAGTATTGGTAATATTATTGTTATTAATTGGTTTTTATTGAGAAATTCTTTTTTACGCCTTTATCATTTGTTGGTAACAATGATAAAGTGCTTTTAAATATACTAATTATCTTATATTAATATATTTGTTTATTATATTATTTCTTTCATAATATAAATTATATTATTATATTTACTAAATAATATAGTTATTTTTACTCCATAATTATAATAATTATTTATATTTTATTTATTTTATTTATAAGGAAATTCATAGTATAATAAGTAAAATATTAGTAATTTTTACTTATTGTTTCATAGTCAAACCTTACATTTGGGGGCCTGGCCGTGATATTTACTTTAAAAGACCTTTAAAAAGGACTCTAATTGGGTTTATCCAATGATCAATTAGAAATTTTAACCATAAAATTATGTAATAAATTTATATTTATTGATTTTGAATACTATTGAGGCATTTGGAAAGCAATTGTACTGTCTTACAAGTGGTTTTTCACATCCTTAGACTTGCAAGAACTTTCTTTGAGTGACTCTAGTAATTAAAAAAGATATTTTATAATTTAACAATAATTTTATATTATAAATTAATTTCATAAAAGAATCATATCCATTTTTATTTTATTCTTTAAAAATAAAAACATAAAAAATAATAAAAAATAATAAAAAACAAATAAAAAAAGTTTTTTTTAATTCTCTATTCATTTCATTTTTCCAAAGATATAAAAGCAATTTTTTATGTGTAAAATTGGCATATCTTACCAAAAATAATACTTCTTATATAAAAGACTTATATTAATCTGTCTTTTATAGTGTTTGAAGATAATCCAACAGAAAACAACCAAGAAACTGTTGAAAGATTGGTGGAAGAAACTTGCCCAAGTTCTCCAACACCAATTATAACTAAGAAAAAGAAAGCTAAAAAATTAGACTTTCCAGAACCCACTATTCAGGACTCTGAAGGTGAGTCCCTCATTTATAAATTACCATAAGGATAATTCCTGTTCTGAAATCCTCTTATTGTTTCATTTCTTAAATCATGACTACCAGAAGAGGATCACAATACTCCATCCAATCAGATGGAGCTGGACTCAGAGGTAGAATTCATTACTCAAAAGGGAAAAGGAAGGGCAATATCCCCAGTGGAACAGAATCCACACAAGGAAGTGCCTTATCCCAAAGGCAAGTCCCAGAAATGCCCATGATATCTGAATCAGAGTTAGAACTAAGTATGAGTAACTCAACCAGGTACAAATCACATTCAGAGGGCTCAGATAGACATTTACATGAGCCAGTACAAACAGTACTACACAGTGTACAAAGACAAGGACTGGGAAATGTTGCCTCAAATACACCAAGGAGTGATGAACTCCTGGCACATCCTGAAAAAGTTCCTCAAAGAGGAGGAAATAGTGAGATACTCCAATGGATGGAATCCACTATCATCCAAGCCTCAAATCAAAAAGATCAAGGAGTACCATGCCAAAAAGAAGGAGGCAACCAAGGAAGAAGCCCCAGTAGCTTCTACCACAAAGCCCCAAGCCAACCCACTTCCCCAAGAAGGGAAGAAGAACAAGAAAAAGAATTGGAGAAAACTATATTCCCCAAGCTACAGGATTCCAAAAATCCAAAAGGATGCCATGGTCAATGTATTCAACATGGCCAGAACCTTGATGGAATTCAAGGACAAGGAAGAAAAAAAATGAGACAACCTCATTTCCCAAATAAATAAACTTGTCCAAAGATGTTGTAAATACTTTAACAGAAATTAAAAACCGTTTATTATTGTTACAAGAAATAAACAATAACTTATCTTTATTGACAAATATTGTTGTACAAAATAAAAAAGAAATTGACAACATTAAGTTTATTTCTGAAAATAATAAGCCAAAGATTGTAATTGACAACACTCAAAAATTAATACAAGGACAACAAGAATTGTATAAATACATAAAAGATATCAAAGATAAAACTTTGACAATCAATTATGACGTGAGTATTGACAATCTTACAGAAAAATTAAACAAACTAAGTATTTATGTAGAAAAATTTGAAGAAAAAACTTCATCACACCAGAAATTACTTTTTGGACCATGTGGAAAAAAGTGATGAAGCAAGAATGCATCTGAAAGATGATATTCAAAGTGAAATAAGGCTCATCACTGAGAAAATGGATAAAATTAATGAAGCCAACTCAAATATGCCAAAATTATCAACTCCATTTTCTCACATAAGAAGCCCTGTTAAGCCAAAAGAGGAATTAACAAACCCATTCATAACAGACCTGAGTCACCAATACAATAACCAAGTCTTAATGAAAGAAGCACCTCAATTGAAAGAATGGCCAACATTCACAGGAGAAGGTGAATATGACCATATGTCATTTATCAAGACAATTGACATGCTACAAGAAGATTATGCCATGCCAGATGAATTAATTACTGCAAGATTACATTCATTGTTTGAAAAATCTGCAAAAAGCTGGTATTAGGGCATAAGACAAACCAATGGCAAAAACACCTGGTCTTGGTGGAAACAAGAAATAATCATCAAGTGGGCTAATGATGCCTGGAGGTAAAATATAGAGAATGCATTTGAAAATTCTTTATTTGACCCAGACAAAGACAAAACTTTAACTTGGTTCTTAAAACAAGTTGAAAGACTAAATGCACTGTACCCAAAAAATGTCACAAAAGATGGTACACATGAAAATACTTATGAAATGTGGAGGAGAGCTAGAACATGCCCTAAGCAGCAGGTGTATAGAACCATGCTCCACAGAAGAGTATATCAATGTGCTAGAAGGCATAGTGACAAGAACAAAAATTGGTAGAAATTGGAAGAAATTGGACATTAAAAGTCTAAATAAACCATTTATCAAAAGAGACAAATCAAAAGAAGCTTTAAAGCCCAATATATCCAACAATAGTGAGCAAATGAAATTCCATAAATGTGGAGGGATTGAACACTTAGCCAATAACTGCCTCAAAAAGGCAAAAAATAATGAAATTGTGGAAACAGAAAACCACAATGACAAAGAGGAGGAATCTGACTCTGAGAAAGAGTCAGAAGAGTCAGAAAATTGTGAAAGTGTTGAAATTAATATAATTAATGCCCAAATTCAGAATATTGATATATTTTATGAAGTACTAGATGTTAAATCAAACTTACCACAAGTTGAAACATCTGACACAAACCTGAAAAATGTACAAGATGCCAAAATGTATAGAACCAAACCTGAAAAAGGAATGGGATATACAGCTGGAAAATCAAGTATAAGTATTGTTATGGTTGATAACCAAGAGGCAAAAGTGAACTTGGATACAGGAGAATATTGTACCTGTGTTGGTAAAAGTTATTTAAAAAAAATTGATCCAGATTGGCAAGAAAGACTTATGCCAATACAAGGTGTCAAATTTAGTAGTGCAAGTGAGAGCATGAAGCCCCTTTTAATAATCAATTTAACACTCATTTTTCCTCACCCTCACAATGTGTCAGAATTAAAGTAGAGTTTGTACTAATTGACAACTGTACTAGTAATCACTTCATACTTGGAAATTACTACTTGTCAATCTATGGTATAGACATCTCTAGCCAAAAAGATAGATATTTTACCATAGGAGACAACAAAAGACAAAGGTTTGGCTTCTTAAATAACAAAAAACAAATTACACTTATTAAGAATGAAGAGAAAAGTCCAGAAAAGGAACTTTTAATATCTGAACAACTCAAAGAGGCAGAATAAAATCAAGAATTAACAGAAAAAATGAAAGAAAAATTGATTGACCTCTTATTTAAGTACAAAAATGCCTTTGCAACTGACAAAGAACCACTAGGTGCCATAATTGGGCATGAGGTGGATATAATTCTTAATGTGGAAAAACCTTACCCACCTTTACTGAGGAGACCTGCTTACCCAGCTAGTCCAAGGGCTAGAGAAGCCTTGGAGGTACACATTAAAGAATTAATGGACCTTGGAGTATTAAGAAAAGTAGGACATAATGAACAGGTAGAGGTCACTACACCTGTCATTATAGCTTGGCATAATGGAAAATCAATAATGGTAGGAGACTTCAGAGCCCTGAACACCCATACCATTCCAGACAGATATCCAATACCCAGAATCCATGAAACATTGACACAATTGTCACAAGCTAAGTTCATTACAGCCATGGATTCTTTAAAAGGTTTTCATCAAAATTTCTTAACAGACAATGCCAAGAAACTACTAATGATAATAGTCCACTGTGGGATTTTTGAGTGCTTAAGGATGCCATTTGGTATAAAGAATGCACATTCCCATTATCAAAGGATGATGAATACCATATTTCCTGAAGAATCATCAGAAGGATTGTTAATCATCTATATTGATTATATCATAGTTTGCTCAGAAACTTGGGAAAATAATCTTACAAGACTAGAAAGGGTCCTACAAAAAATAGTGCAAGTGAATATGAATATTTGCTTGAAAAAGTTTCATTTTGCATATAGTGAACTAAAAGCACTAGGACATGTTGTATCTGGACTTAGTCTAGGCATAGACAAGAATAAAGTAGCAGAAGTACTACTTAAGCCAATGCCTCAAGCCAAACAATAAATGCAATAATTTCTAGGATCTTCTGGTTACTATAGACAGTATATAAAGGACTTTGCAAAAATTGCCAAATCCTTGTATAAACTATGTGACCAACAAACAGTCTATGAAGTGACAGAAGAAAGAGTCAAGGCATATGAAGAATTGAAAAATTCCTTAACCAATGCCTCATTTCTTCTAATTCCAGATTGGAAACTACCCTTCAAACTTTACATTGATGCTTGTGGAGAAGGACTAGGTGCTGCACTACACCAGACACAAATTATCAATGATAAACCAGTGGAAGGACCAATTTGTTTTATTTCAAGATAGATGAAGCCAACAGAGGAAAGATATGAAGCAAGCCAAATGGAATGCCTCTGCTTAGTGCGTGCTTTAGAAAAATTACATTATTACTTGGATGGAACAGTATTTGATGTAATTACAGACTGTAATGCTGTAAAATCTTTTAAAATATGAAAACTCCAAATAGACATATTATGAGATGGCAAATTTCTATCCAAGAATATAGAGGAAATATGACTATTGTTCATAAATCTGGTAATATTCATAAAAATGCAGATGGTCTTAGCAGATGGGCTCTAGCAAATACCTCTGACAATCCAGCATGGGTACCACAGGAGGAGCACCATATAGAAGGAATATGTGTTACAGACATTGGCACAGAATTCTTTAACCAAGCTAAAGACAGCTATAAGATAAACAAGAATTGCCATATCTTAAGCCAGCTTCTAATGAAAGACTGCAAAGACCCATCACTTTCATCAAAATTAGATGAAACATGGAAAAAGGAATATGATGAAGGAAGATTCCCCCTCATTGATGGAATCCTTTAGCATAGAACAAAACACACATGTGTTATGGCCTTGACAGATAGAGCCCTGATAAGCACTATTTTACATGAGTGTCATGATAGTGTTGCAGCTGGACATCTCTCAGAAGAAAGAACACTAGAGAGGGTGAAAACCTGCTCTTGGTGGCCAAATTGGAAAAATGATGTTGCATAATACTGCCAAACCTGTGAAAAATGCCAAAAAGCCAACAGAGCCACAGGAAAGAAATTTGGAATGATGATTCAAATCCAAGAGCCAAAATCCCCTTGGGAAATAGTTCATATGGATTGGGTAACAGCATTACCTCCAGGAGGAGACAGAAGTTATAATGCATGCCTAGTGTTAGTTGACAGGTATAGCAAAAATCCCATGTTCCTACCATGTCACAAAGATGACACAGCTATGGACACAGCCATAATGATATGGAACAAAGTCATTAGCCACACAGGCTTATTCCAAAATATCATAAGTGAAAGAGAACCAAAATTCACTTCAGCATTATGGACAAATCTCCATAGCTTGTTTGGGACAAAGTTATCATTCTCAACAGCTTACCATTCTCAAACTGAGGGTCTAGCAGAAAGGATGATACAAACATTGGAAGACATGATCAGAAGATTCTGTGCTTATGGACTAGAATTGAAAGATTCTGATGGTTTTACCCATGATTGGTGTACACTAATACCAGCCCTTGAACTGGAATATAAAAAATCAATCCATTCTTCTACTGGCAAAACACCAGCTATGCTAGAAAAAGGTTGGAATCCAAGACTTCCTTATGATACCCTCAAAAAGGACTTAGTGGATATACATCCAACAGCAAGCAGCTTTAAGATAATGCTTGACAAAGCAAGACACCATGCAAACAGATGTATGCAAGATTCTTTCAAATATGAAAAAGAAAGATGGGATAAAAGTCATAAACCACCTGACTTCAAAGTAGGAGACTTGGTCCTAGTATCAACCCTTAATTTTAATAACATGTAAGGCCCAAAGAAATTAAAAGATTCCTTTGCAGGACCATTTATGATAAAAGCACTTCATGGACCCAATGCTGTGCAATTAGAACTCACAGGTGAATTAATGAACAAACACCCAGCTTTCCCTGTAAGTCTGATAAAACCTTACGGCTCAAGTTATAAGGAACTATTTCCACTAAGAAATAAACCCCCACTTGAAATTCCCCCCTTGGAAGAAGGAGAGGAAAAGAAAATTGTGAGATTCCTTAAAGAAAGAAGGACAAGAAACAGATAATAAAGAGAATACCTTGTAAGGTATAGAAATTCAACTCAATAAGATGAATTGCTACTTGAGAAAGATATAACAAATGCTGATAAACTACTAAGAAGGTTCAGACATGAAAGAAAAGCTAAAGAATAGAAAAATCAAGCATTATTGAGCTGCAAGACTAACAAAGTCCATTGAAGAGGTAGGACAGTGGATGATACCCTAATTACACATATCAGATTGCAGTAAAATATTTTTTGGTGGTAGGGAATGTGAACCTTTGAGATATGACCACATACCCAAAAAGGTCACAAGAAATATTTAAAATAATTATACCTTTAAAAATAATTACCTTAAAACTATAAAACTGCCATAAATAGGCATAACACTTGGTTTAACTTCAAAGACAATGAATAAACATGTGAAATAGATTACACCATTGGATTCCTCATGGTAAGATACACATATACCATTTTTATGGCATATCTGTAAAGTCAATATTTAATGAGTTATAAGTAATAACATCTTATAAAAAACGTGAATCCTTAATTATTTCAAATACCAATGAAACAACATGTAGAATAAACTGTACCATTGGATTCCCCATAAAATGGTACACATAAAACAATTAAGAAGCTAATCTCCAAAGTCAATACTTAAGGAGTTAAGCTGAATATATGCACTTTTTTGGTCAATGCATATATTCAAGGATTTTAGCTAATATCTTTTGAAATATACATGATAGAGTGATAAAACAAAAATAAAGTCACCACATAATTATTGTAGGAGCACAGAAATGAACTTTATTTCACAAGCTATAAACAAGGTTGAAACCTGTAATGGATTATTGATTAAAATCAATAGAGCTGTTGACCACTTTGTTGTGAAAGTGGTTCAAACTTAAAAAAAAGGGGACAGTCAGATTCTACTAGTTCATTGGTGAAGAATGACGTATTTTTTTATTACAATATTCAAGGTATAACCCCTTGAAATCATGGTTTGAAGTTTAAAATATTAGATTTTGACAGAAAAGATGGGTTACAAGAAAAATCATCCAAAATGGAGTTTTGATGATGTAATAAAATGCTTTTGGAAGTGTAATAAGGACATGTCGAACTATCAGAATCCACTCTCAGAATAGCGGTAGCGTGTATAACTTAAAAGTTATTAATGATCAAAGCTTAAGCTTAAATTTGATCATTTAAGATCACTCACTGTATTCTTATTTTAAGTTTAACTGTCATATAAGTAATAAAACTGGTAAATACTATTAGGATATGATTCATAATAAGAAAATACACAAAGTTTAGGCTTCTTCCAAGCCTATGATGTCATAAAAAGTAGAGTTAAAGTGACAACTCTAAATAATGGCGTAATTATGAGGTAAGATGGTTTGATCATGATGTAATCATCACCAAACCTTAAAATATTGATCAATTATAGTAGAAAGCATCAGTACACATCTACTAGAAACCTTCTGGACTCTAGGAGGGAGGTATTTACTATAGATAGAGCTCATTTCACTCTATTTTCCCCTCAGATGCTTACAAAACACTAAATAATTACATCAAAAGGTAATTTCTTTATTCTTTATATATAAAACTCTTATATTATTAAAGACCAAAGACAATCTTCTTATAATCATAATATTTGACGTGATTATTACATTTATTTAACTGTTTTGTTTAAAATTCTCTCAAAAGACCTCAATTCCACATAAAATTAAGAATATTTGTAATTTCTCTTAAAATTTATTGCAAATACAATTCAAATAAGTTTTATTTACATTTTTTGGCGTAAAACTATTCAAAATTATTATATTAAGTATTAAAGGTAGGTTATTTCTTCTTATTATAATAATTTTCTCTCTATTATTACTTTAAATAATTCTATAATTAATATAAATAGTATTTATATTAATTTATAACTTTAGTATTGGTAATATTATTGTTATTAATTGTTCTTTATTAAGAAAATTCTTTTTTTACGCATTTATCATTTGTTGGTAACAATAATAAAGTGCTTTTAAATATACTAATTATCTTATATTAATATATTTATTTATTAAATTATTTTTTTCATAATATAGATTATATTATTATATTTACTCAATAATAAAGTTATTTTTACCCCATAATTATAATAATTCTTTATTATTAAAATTATTTTTATCTTATATATTTTATTTATAAGGACATTCATAGTACAATAAGTAAAATCTTAGTAATTTTTACTTATTGTTTCATAGTCAAACCTTACATTATGAGTCATGAAATCTATTGAAAAGATGATAAAGATTTTATCACTTGTAGCCTGAATAATCAGAGGCACCCAGACATGTAATTTACAGCTTTTGAGGCTTCAGAAGAACCAGAAATATTCTGGAAGGTCTTTGTAAAAGGACTTTCACCCTTTATTAGGTAACAAGGGTAACCTGCGGTCCCAAAACCACATTCCAGCTACTTTCAATCTTGTATTAAATCTGTGTGTCTACAAGTACTACAAAGGAGTAAAATTCTTCACTCTGTGGTCGTTTACAAAGGTGGATTACCTCTAAATACCCTTAATTAAGATTCAAGGAGGTCTCCACCTCACAAAAATAAAATAAGGACATATCTCATTTTCTTAAGGGAATTCTTACATAGTAATACTTTAACAAACAGTAGTACTCTTAAGATAAACTAGATATAGCTATAATATTAATCATTATAGTAGCCAAACTGATAGTAAGTGAAAAAAGGGATCTAAATAGAATAATAAGCACTGTATTATTATATTAGAGCCCTTTTAAGCTTTTCATAACTACTAATTTCTTGTCACACTCATAGTTATAACTTTTTATTACTATATCATAGAGTAATTCTGAAATTTGGCATGAAATATGAGTGAACTGTTATATCTTATTTTTTTAAATTACATTTATAAAAAGGAAATAATTTCAAATTTTGAAGTATGATTCATCTATAGAACGTATATTTGTAGTATAACACAGTAAAATATTTAATAGGTTCTTTACTGGTAGATTCTATGAGAATTGTTCCAGAAGCTGTTTCAGGAAATGGGAAAAAATCACTCCAGTAATAGTTATCAACAATAATTTAAGGATAGTATGATTTCTCAGATGTGGATTTGGGGGTAATAAATGCAAGATTATGAAGACAAATAAACAGTTTTTGGCAAGCAAAATTATTCAGCTAATCTGGTTCAGGACTTGAAAAATGCCATAAGGTAAATGCAGGATTTTCAAAATTATAAATGGTAAATGCAGGATTTGAGTCAAAAAATCAACAATTGTAATTTGGGATTCAGAAGTTTTAAGCTTCCATGTTCCTGAGAATTAAAACAAGGTAGTCTTCTAGCTAAAATAGCTGTAGCTTCAGCAAGATTAGACTAAAATGGGTTGATGTGGAACTGGGAAAAGCTTTATTATTTTTGAGTTAGAAAAATAATTATGCTATATAATATTTGAGTTATTTCATCTTTGGATAATACAAAGGAGCCAATTTGTCATGTGGCCAAATCTAGATGGGTATAGAAAGGCAAGAGATTAAGAAAGAAGAGGTATTCCTGGGTTCAAACTTATTTCTTCATAATAAGTTCATATCTATTCAATGAGGACTAGGAAAGGATTCAGAAGAATATTCTAGCTTTAAAAAAATTATCAAAAAGAAAATCTAATTTATCAATCCATTATTAGAGTACAAAAATCAAAGGACTGTAATTTTAAAGACTAGAGCCTCAGAACATTGAATGAATAAATTTCTTAATTATACAGTTCTGTATTTATCTGTATAGCTACAGTACAGTGGCCAATAGCATTGATTTTAACATACACAATTGATTACACACAGGAATTATGTGTTGTGCCTGGGAAAAATATTGTCTACAATCCTATTTATTCACTTTTATTTAATCTTAAAAGTGATTTTATAGCTTCTTAATGACCAATTATTCAGATCTTTTTCCTGTTATATATTTTTCTGTTTTAATTTTTAAATATTATATGTTTGAATACATTAACTGAAATATTCTCAGTAGAAACCTTTCTTCAACTACTTTCAAATTCTGTGTATGTTGATTTTGTTTTGGGTTTCATTTCTTGATAATTGTTTATTTTGAGTATTTTTCATAATGGCATGTTTTTTTGGTTAAACTAGGTGATTTCTACTTATTCTATTCTCTTATCATTTGTTTAAGCTTACTGATTCTTTTTATAAATTCATAAAGACACATATTTATTCCATAATTCCTGGATATTTAGGGGAAGAAGAGATTTCTCAAATTTATGGAATGAGGAATTGAGGATTTTCAATACAAGAAACTTCTGATAATATTAATGTGTAAAAATCAATGTTTTAAAACACAATAAAGAACTTTGAAGTGTGTGTATTTTATGTAAAAAATCCAAAGGTGGGACCAAAATCTTTCTTAATGAAGATGATTATTGTCATTTGAAAGAATATTTCATTCAGAAACATCAAGAAACTGTATTTCAAATACAAGATTAGCTCTTTTAAGAAGCTCCTATCAGAATAACTAGCAAGGATCTCATTTTTTCATGAGAAATGGCTCATTTTTCCCAAAGAGTCTAATTTATCCCATTTAGTTAAATTTTTATATTATTTTCAGCATTGGAAGATTTCAGAATGAGCCTGAAATGTATGGATTGATGAGCTGTCAAATAAATCAGGGAAGAAACTCAATAAGATACTGTGGGAAATCCTTCTTTGGTGGGACAAATGCAAGGCAGTAGCTTGAGGGGAAAATAATATATGAGGCTGTTTTTAATTTTGAAATTGGCCAATAACTATGGGTGCTAAGTTATACCAGATTCCCCTCTAAATGTACTAAAAAACTCCTCTTGGTGAGATCACAAATGAACTATTTAATAAGGTTTGTATTTTACTAGAGTATTTTATTAAGAAGTATCTCTCAGTCTGTCAACAGACTGTCACTATTAATATTATGGTGATATTTAATATTTTATTTTAATAGCTAGTGTTTACTTAACTTTTTCTTAAAAATATGCTTTTCATGAGTTTTCTATAATATTTCTTTCTCTTGAGGAGAATTTTATTCAAAGTCTCTTTTTAAGATAATCATTAATACTAATTATAATTTAAATGTCAATTTTTATAATTTAAATGTGATTTAATCATAATCTCAAGGTAAATATAAAGATTTAAGGGAAAATGATTTTATAAGGGTGGTCATGGTTATTACAAGAGTAGGATATTAATTATATAATAGAAATATGATACTTGGTGGAACAATATAGATATAGAATAATATATTATTCAAAAATCATATCTAGGTTATGCAGGTAAAATCATGATAAAAAGAGTTCTTTTTTTATTAAAAAAGGTTAATAATGAATTTAGTAATATATATATTGATGATATCTTGAAATAATAGCTCATCACTACCACTATAGTGGCATTTTTATTGAGTAATATAAATCTCTTTGATTGATCTTATGGATATATTTCTATTAAGAAGCCATAATCTTTACTTTAAGATACTTAGACTTGCTACTGATATTTTAAAAATAAAGCTGGATTATCTTCATAGAGAAGGGACATATTGATTTTTAATATTTACATATGTATAAAAGAAATGGGGTGAAATGGTAGAGAGAAAACTTCTATTCATACCTTTTGGCCCTCATTAGGGCTTTCCCAAATCAAGGCACTTAGAGAGTTTCCACCTGGAAATATTTTTTCACAAGGGCTCTTGATAAATGAGAAGGGCCTGGAAACTATTAATCAGGGAAATCAATTGGAAGAATCCAAAATAACTGAAAAAAAACTTGACTGAATTTATTTCTTTGATAAAAAAATGAGATTAAAAATTATATTCAGAATAATAAAGAAAATAGGAAAGAATGAACCAATTAAGCTCTTAATCAATGGTTTAATAAATAAGAAGGAATCAAGAAATTAGTAAAGGATAGGACTGCTGTGGGATAAACTATAGGGAATACCTTGAGGGGAAAATTATTGGTGAGTCTGTTTTGAACTTTGGAATGTTCCAATAACCATGGATGATAAGGTGTATTTGCTTCTGTTTTGAATATACTGAAAAAGATTCCCTCTTGATGAGATCACAAATAAATTATTTAGTTTTGTGGCTTTTAACTTAGAGAATTTTGTTCAGCAGTATCTATCAGTCTATCAATAAGATATCAACATGATAATAATGGTAATAGTTAATATTTTTTTAAAAATCAAGGTTTGCTTAATTTCTTTTTATTGATTATATAATTCTTTTTAATTAATTATTCTAGGAGTCCTTATTTCAATAATTGAGATATTTCAAGAATATTATTTTTTAATATAACTATTCATATTAATAATAATACTGCTATCTAGCTCATACTTATAGCTTTATTTAATAATACCATCAATATGAATATAATAACTTGATTTCAAGATAACTTTCCAAGGGTGTTTCTGGTTGAGATAAGGCTTAGATATAGATAATATAATAATAAGATAATAATATTAGGATAAATATAAACATAATACAATATAGCTATAAGCATCATGATATAGGGTATATGGGTAAGATTTTATATCCTTTCTATAAATAAAGGTTATTGATAAATTTGATAATATCACTAATGACAATATTTGCAAAAACTAATTCAGAACTACTACTATAATGGTAATGCTATTAAATAATCTTAAGCTATTTAATCCATATTATAAAGATCTTCTTATTAATTAATCATAAGCAATACTATAAGATACTGAGACTTGCTACTGATCTTTTCAATATAATACTAGACTATCCTACTAGAGAAGGGTTAGATTGATCCTAAATATTATTGTCTGAATCAGAAGCATGGGGGAAAACAAGGAGAGAGGCCCTTTATTTATACCTTTTGCGCCCTCAATGGAGCCTTCCAAAAACAAGGGAATTGGAAAAATACCACTTTTGGAAATTTTTGCTGGTGGGTAAATTGGATATGGTGTCATTTGATCAAGATATTGCACCATTCTCAAATTGATTAGTGTAGCTTAACAGCCCTGAGATATTTTTTCTAGTGGTTAAATTTGGAATTGTTTCATTTGATCAGGCTATTGCACCATATTTTTTGATTATACTCATATTTGAATTAAACTTTATTCCTATTATGCACAGCCTGGAGAGAATTTTGCTGGTGGTTCAATTTAGAATGGTTTCATCTGATCAAGATATTGCACCATATTTTTTGTTTATCACACCATTATGAACTATATCATTGTCAGTGCACAACTTTGAGATATTTTTGCTAGTGGTAGGCTTATAAATTGTGTCATTTGATACAGATATTGCACCATATATTTGGTTGATTTCACCATTTTTTAAAAATGTATTCTTATCCCTACTAACCTTATTTCTATTCTTCACAGCCTTGAGATGTATTTAGTTGATTATTTTTCTATGCAAAGTTTATGTTGTAGTTGATACCTTTAATGTTTGGTTATGGGAGTTTAGGTGGGAATAAAGTAATGTAACACTATTCTAGCTTATATTTAAGTGTTTTTTATGTAAATAAATTCAACAAATAATGTTGTAAGAGTAATTTAATCACTTACATAATTTTACACATACTTATTCATATTGAATATTTGAAAAATCTGCATTCTTTTTAAGCCTATTGTTGTGCCTAGTATGGATTGTATAATATTATTGTTTTTATTAAATCAATTATATCAAGAGGACTAATGCTGTGGAGTTGAGGAAATATATGACTATAGATAAAATTTGATTTAGACTTAAGTAGAATATCCACTTTTGATATTCTGGTAAATTTTCCTCTACTTTTTTGCAAATTATTGTTTTTATTTTTCAATTTTTATCTGTATTATATATATATATATATATTATATTATTAATTGGATTTTCAGCTTTGATCTTGTGGATTTTAACCTTGGAAGAACTGGTATGGAATACCATACTACGAATATTGACCAAAAAAGAAAAAGAAGAGGTGAAAATGAATTACTAAATGATATTAGAGCTTAAACTGAGGATAAGAGTAAATCTTAGTAGATTAATCAACTGGAGAAAAACCTCACGGCTGATAGGGAGGATGGTACATGTGAAAATCCAAGCTTGATCAATTCATACTTGAAGTCAGTTTGTATGGGATACCTGGAGCTGTATTGACTTCTTTGGAGAAAATGACCTTTCATATTTGGAAATAAACTGGGGTTTATAATCTTTCCCAGGGTCTGAAGATAAAATAAGGGTGTTGGTAAGCCAAAGTAAGCAATTTGGTAAAATAATTTAAGCCCTTATGTGTTTTTACTAAAAACGTACATGTTTTTTCCATAAACTGCTCAAAACACATAAAGAGTGCCCTGGACCCATTTTAAATTAAAATGAAACAAAAAGCATGTATTGGTGCAAAACCTCCTGAGCCCCCCTAACCCATTTGTTTTAGTTTTTTTGCACACCCCCCCCCACAAAAAAAAGACCAAACACCCAATCAATCCAATATCCCCCCAAAACAATTTTTTTTCAAAAAACAGCATTACAAGACAAATTTTACAAAGCTTTCCACAATTTTTTTCTTTTTTACCCCCAAAACTGAATTTTCCTCCAAAAAAAAACTTTGCTCCAAGCCTCTAAAATTCCCTTTTTTTACCTTCCCCCTTCTTTATTGTGAAATCCAACCCTCTTCATTTCACCTTTTCTCACTTTTTTTGACTTTGCACACCTCTGATACCTTATTTTTTTCACATTTAAAAAGGTTCTTTTCTCATTCCAAATCCCCAAGTCCCCCCTTTTTTGAAAGTTTATACATCTTTATCACCAAATAATGCTTCAACCCCTGACTGAAGGCAAATTTCAGACCTTTGAGCTTCTTTGGAAGCATGTACATAATGCTTTCAGGTCACAGGGGCATTCTGTGTCCACCCTGAGGTCCAATGTGACCCACAACTGAATTGAAATAGGTTGTGACAGGTCTAGGACCCCAAATCCCCAGAAAAACACATCCAAAACAGTTGCTCAAAGAAATCTTGGCTTTTAATTTAGAATTTATGACAGAAAATATGCCAAGAGTACCACTTGGACTCTTAAAGTCAAAAATACTTAACAGAGCCATGATTCCACTGAAAATATCATGTTACATCCTTCTTTCAGAAAATTCAATGAGATAGAAATATCCTAAATAGCTCAAATGTATAAATAACTGCTCATGCCAAGGCAAATTCAGTCCCAATTATGCATCCAGAGGGAGACTGAAAGGCCTGTAATCCTTCAAGACATTTATAAACAAGTACAGAAGATCAAGAAAGACAAACTGAATGGTAGGAGGCCCATTGATGCTCCATTGACACTCTCAAAGAAGAAGATTTTGTGTGATCCTCTGCAAGCGATGCTGAGGGACACATCAACTTGTTGTTTTCACTCACTCCCTTAAAATATACCTCCTTAATGGCTTTCCTTATGTAATTCTTATGGATTGTACCTATAAAGCAAATGAGTAAAACATTCCCCTTTTTCATATTGTTGGATTAAGCTCAAAAAATAAGACCTTTTCTGGGACTTTTTGTTTGATTAGGAATTAAACTGAACCCTCATACACTTGGGCATTGAATCAATATATAGAAAAGGTTCTCAACAACACCAATATTGTTCCCCCTTCAGTCATTGTTATTGAAAGGAATTTGTCCTTGAAAAGTTTTCTTAAGAAGCTCTTCCCAGACTCAAAAGTCCTGTTATGTATTTGGAAAATCAATAAAGATGTATCTTCCCATTGAATGAAGAACATTGGTAATGGCACTGATTTTAAAGCTTTTATGGGAATTTAGTAGCAAGTAATATGCTTTTATCTTTCACTTTTATTCTTATCATTGTTTTTATTAATGAAATTTGAATTCATTTCTCAGGTTATGTATTCATCCACTGAAAAGGATTTTAAAGATGATTGGAATAAGCTTCAAAAGCAAGTAAGAAATCCTGAATTCTTGCAATATTTGGAAAAACATGGCTTCCTCTAAGGGAATATTATGTGTAAGCCTGGAAAAACTACCATTTCCACCTGGGTGTGGGCTCCACCTCAAGAGTTGAAGGTGCTCATGCCATGGTTAAATTTGGCTCCGAAAGTCCACTGGCACTCTCCTGAAGGCAGTTAGGGCTTCTAAAAAGGCTTTCAATAAACAATTTATTATAAAAAATCAACAGAATCTCCAAATAAATGATTGTCCATGTCAAGAATCTTTCTCCACACATCTGTGCTTTCAATGGCAGGGTGTCTCATTATGCCCTTCAGATGGCCTTTGAAAATTTCAAAACAAAATTTCCCCTCAATGAAAAATTCACCAACAAATGAAACAGTTATCAAGGCATACCTTGCAAAAACAAGACCCAACAGGAATTTGCCAAGCACCAAAGGCTCCAGATATCAGACTTTCATCAACAGTGGAATTTGAATTTACCTGTGAGGATTATTTGAGCTTCAAATTCTTTTTTTCATATTAGCTGGTTTTCTTTGTCATACTCTTCTCAGACTGGTTATCAAGGGGATGATGGAAGTGTTGAGAAAGAAATAATGAATGAAGCCAAAAGAATATTTGAAGATATTGGGGAAATCCTTTTTCAAAGACTAGTCACAGAGATCACCCCAATCATTCATAATTTTAAAGCTGTTTTGACTAGAAAAGTCCCTTTTGATCAAATTCACGAGAATAAAAGGGATGATAAAAATTATGAAGAACCACTAGAGTACAAAAATATTCACAGAAGACCTCAAGTTGCCCACAATAAACATTAAAATAAAAATAAAGTGATCCCTCAAGATTTTAAATCATTGTAAATAAGTCCAAGAGAAGAGGAAGACCCCCATAAAAAGTGAACAGCACAAAAAAAATCAAGATCACAGTCAATTTAACCCTCTCAAATTATGGAAGTGGCTCAATCTGAAGATTCTGAGGCCTCATCATCCGAATCCATAACTTCATCAGATTAACTACCCTCAGAAACTAAACTGAATGAATATGGGAAATAAGGAGTCATCCCTAGAAGGTCCAGAAGATTGGCAATGGGTAGAAAAACCTCACAAAGAAAGTCCCACAAGCCTACAGCAACTTTTAAGATATATGATGCAATTGACTTGACCTGTGAGCATTTCCAGAGAAAGTATCACAACAGTGATGAATTTTCCAAGCTCTTTGTGAGTTTCTGATGAATTTTAATGTAGATTATGATGATTTATTTCAATATTTATCATTTTTTGACCTATTTTTATCAGGTACCTGGCTCAGATGACTTGCCAAAGTTTATATTGAAATACACTTTCAAGCCAATCAATGTCCAGGGTGATGGAAACTGCAGCTACAGAACAGTATCCCATTACATTTACAAGACTTGAGATCAATGGGCTAATTTAAGAGGTGACTTGGCTGAAGGAATTCAAAAAAATAAAGACCTTTATGAAGCCGTGAACCCTTTGATACCCTCAATATCATCTTATTTGGACAGAATTGAGTGATATAAAGATGTTAGCCAGGCTCCAAAGAGAAAGTGGATTTCCATGCCTGATATGGGGAACCTGATTGCAAATAAGTATCAAAGACCAGTTTTCTTTTATTAAACAGTCCAATATTTCTCCTTTTCTCCTTATTTATATCCTCCAAATAAAAATACACCCATATTCATCTGTTTCTTGGATAGCCATTCTCATTTTGTTCCATTGGATATCATCATTTATATAATTTACCCTGTCCCCCCATTGCTGTGAGCTGGGAATTTCATGACCAACCACAAGCCTTGGGGTGGTCAGATAAATTTAAAAAACACAGGAGGTAATATTTGTCACACCACCCAGAATCCAGCAAATCAGTGGCCAATAGTCACCATTATTCACAATCCCAGGGGGTTCCAGGAGAAGACAAGGTCCAAGGGGAAAGGGGAGTACTTCCTTTAACCAGAGACAGAAATAGTCAGACCCAATGATTCATAAGCTGTTGAACTTAGTGAATGAAGTACAAACAACACAAAATAATTTCAAATACCACTGATAAAATTAGTAGCCCTAAAATGTTAAATATTATGGCTACTCAGTATGAACATTCTCTTGTAACCCCTGAGAGTATCATGAGTAACAATACTATATGTAGAATCATGGGCTGATTTTCAGACCACACTCAGAGAGATTCTGATAAGCTTAAACAGTTCATAAGCAGTTTGCAAGAAATTACTACCTTTCAAAATAGAACCATGCATACTCTTCAAGAGGATTATACTAAGCTAAGTAGAGCCTCAGGAGAAACCAGCAAAGAACTAAGCCAAGTCTTGGAGGGAAAAAATCACTCCAAAAGGGATATAGTACATATCCAAGGACAAGTTATCTATATGGACCAAGACATGAACAGGTTGTTCAATGTCTATTAGAAAATAAAACCATAAGACAAAAATGTTTCTCATGAGAACATACCTGCACCATACCTAACGGAGGAAATTAAGCCAAGTGGTATACTGGAGAGTAAGCAGATATCCTCATTGCAATACCAAGATGTATACAACATGACTTCCTCAGATAAAAAAGCACTAAAACAGAATCCAGAAGCCACAAGCTGGCCAAACCTCTTTGGTGTAGGGTAATATGATCACATGAAACACATTGATTATATTGATATAATATGTATATCAGACCACTGGATAACAGACAGAATTAATACAGAATTCAGAAGCAATACTAGTATATGGTACACTGAAATGAAAGAAAGCCATTCCAGAATGAACTTGCCTTTGTGGAAAAGCCAAATTATTACTAAGCACAGTAATGGTAAATGAATATGGAAAAATACCATTTCATTTGAAAATTAAAAGACCTAAGTAAAAAATGATCCATATTAATTGTTTCTTGAAACGTCCAAGAGACTCAAAGCCACTGATCCTTATCTTAATCTTCAAATGAGGAATTACAACCTCCTGAGACAATTTCAAGGAGAGTTGGAGCATGAATTCAAGTTCATGTATAATAAAGACTCTAAACTCTATGAAACTTCCTAAACCTTACAAGATGTAAGGAAGAGTACAAAAATTGGGAAATACCCCTCTTATAAAATCAGTAGCTTTAGAGAGAAGAAACCTCTCACACCTTACAATAAGGACAAACCAAAGAAGTAATTGCTGAAGCCCCCAAGAAAAAAGACTTCTTTATTAATTGTGGATTCACAGACCACAATGAAAACAACTGCCCAAAGGCAAATAAAAGTATATATTACGTTGAGGAATTTCAAGGGGTGGAACCTCAGAGGAAGGATTGTAACTCTGACAGTACTGGAAATTCCATAACAGAGGAATCTGAGGACAAAAATGGCCCAATAGAGGAACATCTGGTGGAGCACCAAGAGGAATCCTAGTTGAAAGAAGGCTTCCCACAGGACACCACTACCACAAACTTGTGAAAAAACACAGGATACACAAACATTCCTGGGGACACCCACCAAGGGAAAGGAATACATCCATGGTATAGCTACTAAGATGAAAGTTTGTGCTTATGATTCTCAACACCAATTAATAACTGAAAGTGGAGAAAACTGTTCAATAGTATCCAGAAAATACTTGGAGAAAAACCTGTTCCAAACAACACAAATAAATTTAAGAGTGCAAAAGGTAAAATGAACTCTATAGGAACAATTGACAAAGATATCATTATTCCTCACAGAAAAGAAACCATAGACTTAACCCAGAGCTTTTAGTGCTTGAAAATTCCCACATCCAATGATTCCTAATTAGAAATGACAACTAAAATATTCATACCATGGATAGGGACCATAGTGAAAACAGGCACATTACCATAGGTACAAACAAAGAGAGAAAATTTTCCCTTGACATATACCAAATATCCACCCAAGAAATTCCTGAAGAATAAATTAATGAATTCAAAGAGGTACAATAGGGATCTAACCCCACAAGTAAACAAATACTGAGCTTACTGAAAATGTTGAGAAAGAACCAACTATTCTTTGCCATAGGAGATTAACCCCTAGTAGAACTCAGAGGGAATGATATTTAATTGTATCTAGATGTGGAATGAACATATCTGCCCATTCTAAGAATACCTCCATATACAGCTAGCCTGGAAGCCAGGAAGGAAATTGAAAGGCATGTAAATGAGCTTCTCAAGATGTATTTGATCAGAAAGATTGGAAATAATAACATTTTGGAAGTTACCAAACCAGTCCTGATCACTTGGAATGATGGAAAATACAGATTTTTTGGATACTTCAGAGCAATGAATAACTACACTAAGGTAGACAGGTAGCCCATACCCAGGACACTTCATGCTTTGGACAAGCTGGAAAAAGCCCAACACAATACCAAAATGGATTTTTTGAAGGTCTTTTACCATAATGGAGTTAAACTAAACTCCATTAAATTACTAAGAATCATGTTCCATATAGGTATATGTGAGTACACAAGAACTCTGATTTGAATAGAAAATTAACCATCCCACTTCCAAAGGATGATAGATACCATATTTCAAGAGGGAATATTAGGAGGATGGATGGTATTATATATAGATAATATTATCATTAACTCAGCAATATTGGAAGACCATGTTAAATACATAGACAGAGCCTTGAGTATATGCACTCCCATAAATTTGAAGATATCTTTGAAGCAGTGCAGCTTTGGCCAAAAATAGGTTTTAGCACTGAGATACAAATTCTCAGGTATGAGCTTTGACATAAACCAGAATAGATTAGCAGAAGCACTTAAGAAACCAGTACCAAGAGCATAAAATCAATGCAATCCTTCTTAGTATTTGCTGTCCACTACAGAAGCCACATCAAAATCTTTGCACGTATAAATAGTATCCTCTAAAATTTATGTTCAAAAGATGTAGTTTTTAAGATAACTAATGAAAGAAGGGATGAATATCAGAGAAAAAACATGAACTCACCAATGCACCTTTGTTTGTGTTACTTGAATTTGAACTACCATTCAAGTTTTCTATATATGAATCCTGCAGTCAAGGCGTAAGAGCAGCCATACACAAGAGACAAATTGTAGATGGTGGACCTAGGGAAGGTTTTATCTGTTATATATCTAGGAAGCTAGATATGGGGAACCCCAAACAGAATTTCTATTTCTCATATGGGAATTTTGGAAGATCCATTATTAACTAGAGGGCTCATTTGTCACAGCCACTATCAGGGGTAAGGGTATTCAATGTTAAACCCACTCAAACTCATGAAGCCAGAAAATCCAGTATGTGTATCAGGAATCATTTTCAGCAAATCTTCTTGCTGAAACATGTATACAGCTTTGTTCATCAATACAGCCTGTCAATACTTATACAGGATGGATATTTTAAATATAGTTTTGGATTCATAAGACTGAAGCTGTATGATCACCCAGCTCTACCACACCTCTTGTAATGGCCGTGTAAATCCATAAAGGGGCTGTATTATCCAAATCAATTCAAATGAAAATTCCTCTCAAGAGCATTCACTCTTTGAATCAGGGCTGGTGGATTCTCACATATACCAGCCCCTCTTCCTCCCCCTGGGGACTTTTCCACAGTTATTTAATATCATTGATTTATTATTTAATGAATATTCTTATTCTTATTTTTGGGTATTATATTTATTGGGACTAAGTTGGTCTTTGAATCTTTTACTCACCTTTTCAGTAGAGTTGTGGTGGCCATATCCTTATTAACCCTTCACTTTCTTTCTGAAAGGTTGAAACAGTGTACTTGGACTTGTTTTTGATTGGCTCTTCTATTCTCTAATCTTATCTCTTTGTTTCTGCTTTTCTTATATTTATATTATTAGTAATTCTATCTTACTTACACTCCTAAGTGTACTCAATCTTAGTTCATCCTTGAGCCCTCCATGAGTGAGTCCCAGCTAACTGTTTTCCTGTGACATCATTATTTGAATATTACAAAGATTGCACAGCCCTCAAATCCTTACTCAACGTGAAAACAACCTATGGAACATGTTAAGATGCTAAATGGCCATCCAATTTTATAGAGCTAATGTGACCATAATATATAAAGAAGTACAAATTGAAATCAATTCAGATGGTCTCAGTAGATGAACATTGGATCTCCAAGGAAGCTCAGCTTATTAAATAGAGGTGGAGGCCAAAATACCCATACACTTCTTGGAAGTGGACAGGAGGAGGAACTTCAGATTCCCAGAGTGGAAACCAGGAGGCAAAACTCCAGACTCTGGAAATAGTAAGCAAGTGGAGATAGAAGCTCTGACATTGGGTATAAGTTCCTCAGAGCTCTTGCATACAGTGAACAAATTGTATGCTAAACATAGACAGTTTACCATATCCATGTCACTCCTGAAGCAAAAAAATACAGGAGCCCAGGGCTGAAATCCCAGCTAGAGGAGCCTTGGCTCAGGGACTACAAGGATAATATGTTTTTCTTTATAGTTTATAACCTATAGCACAGAGAAACACATAACAGCTGAATAATATTTATTGACAGAGATTGTATCACATTGGTTGTTCAAGAATGCCATGATTTCCCATATATGGGACACATGAGTGAAGAAATAACCAACGAAAGCATATCCAGTACAGATTGGTGGCCTCATTGAGTACCTCGACACTTGTGAGAGATGAAAAAAGGAAAATGGGAAACATGGGAAGAAATATGGGCTGCTACAGCACATAGAAGAGCCTAAGCACTCATAGGAAATAATCAACACACACTGGGTAACAGGACCTGTCCCAGATGGAAAAGAGAACCACCATTCCTTCTTATTAATTTGAGACAAATTTATAAGTAGTGCTAAATTCATTGCATTTCATAAGTAGGATGAATCTATGGAAACTGCTTTACTATTTTGAGATAACATTATATTAACCTGTGGAGTCTCCAAAATAATAAGAAGTGAAAGAAACCCCAATTTTACTTAAGAACTTTGGGAAAATCTTTATTACATGCTTGGAGAAAAGCTTGCATTCTGCATATATTACCATCAACAAACAGATGGCCTAGCTGAAAGTATAATACAAACAATGGAGGACATCACAAGGCTTTGTGAACATGGCATGGAATACAAATACCATGAGGGGTACACCCATTAATTGATACACTTCTACCACCTATTAAAATGGCTTTAAATACTAGTGTGAGCCTTTGAGATATGACTAAATATCCAAGAAGGTCACAAAACAACATCATAAATCTAATTTCATTAATTAGAATTGAAATTAAAATCTTAAAATAAGTAAAAATGCCATGATAAGGCATAGATTCTTGATTATATCAGAAACAAATGAATAAACATTTTGAATAGGTTACACCATTTGATTCCCCATCAAAAGCTACATATATGACATCTTAATTACTTATCTTTAAAATAAATACTTACTAAGATAGCCTGGATATATGCACTTTAATGATCAGTGCATATATTCATGGTTTTTAGCTCATATCTTTCAAATTTCAAATAATAAAAAGCTTATCAAATGAGAATGTTACCACTAACTAACTGTAAGTATAAAGATATAGACTTTATGTAACATTTTATAAGCAAGGTTAAAGCTTATAAGGAGATATTGGACAAAATAGCAATAGCTGTTGAAAACTTTAAATCAAAAGTGGTCCAAACTTGAAAACGGGAAGAAATTCAGATTCTAATAGTTTATATGTGAATAATTATGTAATATCTATCATTATATTCAAGGTAAAACCCCAAGAAATCATGGTTTGAAGTCTAAAATAGTAAATTTCAACAGCAAAGTAGAGAGATTTACAAGAAAAATCATCAAAAATGGATTTTTTTTATTATGCAATTTAATTCTCTTTGAGCCTTAGTAAGGAAATTCCAAGATATCAGAGTTCCCTCTCCTAATTTCTGTAGCATGAATAATGCAAAAGTTATTAAGGACCAAACTTTAGGATTAAAAATGATAATTTATGATCATTAACTATAACTTAATTTTAAATTTACCAGTTGAATAAGAGATAAACCTGATGTATAGGAGTATTTAATGGTTAAAACCACCAAAATCCATGAAAATAAATAATTTCTCAAGCTTATTATGTCATCAAATTAAAGTTATAGTGATAATTATAACAAATGGCATAATAATGATATGAAAGGCTTACTGATGATTTAATCATGACCAAGCCCTAAACAACTGATTAATTCCAGTTCATATCATCAGTACACATCTATTAGAAGGTATCTGGTCACTAGAAGGAAGGATACTCACTGAAGAAGAACCTCTCCTTCCTCTGTTTCCCCCTCAGACACATCAAAAACACTAAAACAATGAGATGAAAGGTAATTTCTTTATTCTTTATATATAAAACTATTATGTTATTAAAGACCAAAGAGTTACTTTGTATTAATTACTAGCTTTGACCTTATTAATCCAATATTTCATTTCATTTGTTAATTTCTCTTAAATAGCTTTAAATCCATGTAAAAATTGTCAAATTTGGAATTCTCTCTATTCTCTATTGTAAATACAGTTCAAGTAAGTTTCATTCATATTCTTAGGCGTCAAATTAATCAAAATTACTATCTCAAGTGTCAAAAGTAGGTTTTTTTCTCTTTAATAGTTTTTTCAATAATTCTTATATTAATATGTAACCTTAATATTAGTAATATTATTGTTATTTATTATTGAATATCAATTTTTCATGAATTTCTTAATTATCCATAACATTCATAAACTTCCATAAATGTGGTAATTTATCATATATTAATATATCTCTTTATCATATTGTTTTATCATAAATTCATTTCATATTATTATTCTTTCATAATATAATCAGTTTCAATCCATAATTATAATTCATCTTTATTATTATAATGGTTTTTAATCTTATTGTTCACTCAATTAGGAAGTTCAGAGTGCAATAAGTAAAATATTAATAATTTTTACTTATTTTTTCATGGTCAAACCTTACATTTGGGGGCCTGGCCATGATATTTACTTAAAAGACATTTAAAAACATCCAAATTTTTCTCATCCAATAATAAATCATATTTATCAATTTGGAAATCTATTTAGGCATTTAGAAAATAATTTTCTTGTCCTACATATGGTTTTTCACATCCTTAGACCTGCAAGCACTTTCTTTGAGTGAATCTAGTAATTCAAAAAGATATTTATATGTTGAAAATATAAATTTATATTTTAATTTTATCAAAATAGAATCACTTTTTTTACTCATAAATAAAAAAACAAAACAAAAAAATACTAGATTTTGGAATATAAAACATTTTTTTTCTTTATTTATCTTATAAAAGGATCAAAAGCACTTTTTTACCTGGAAATTACCATATCTTGCCAAAAACAACACTTTTATAAAGAGGCTTATATTCTTTTTCATTTTTTGAATAAAACCCAACGGAGGAAAATAAAACCACTGTTTAAATATTTGTGTAATAATATTGCAAAAAGTACTCAAACACCAGCTATGAATAAGAAAATAAAAACTAAGAAATTAGTTTCTCCAGGACCTGCCATTAAGGACTCTGAAGGTGAGCACCTTTCTGTAAATTCTATAAAAAGAATAAAATATTTATTAAACCTTTTTCTTTATCATTTTATTTCAATTATGACTACTAGAACAGGCTCCCAATACTCCATCCAATCAGATGGAGGTGGACTCAGAGGTAGAAATGATCCCACAAAAGGGAAAATAAAGGGCAAAAGCCCCAGTGGAACAGAATATGCACAAGGAAGTACCATGTCTCAAAGGCAAGTCCCAGAAATCTTTATAAGCTCTGAACCAGAACTAGAACTAATTATGAGTAATTTCAACAGAGACAAATCACATTCAGAGGGCTCAGATAGACATCTACATGAGCCAGTAAAAACAGTATTACAGGGTGTACAAGAGCAAAGATTGGGAAATGTTTCCACAGATCCACTAAGGAGTGATGAACTCCTGGAACATCCTCAAAGAGGAGGAAATAGTGAAATACACCAATAGATGGAATCCACTATCATCCAAAACTCAAATCAAAAATATAAAGGACTGGCACAACAAAAAGAGGGAGGCAAGCAAGGAAGAAGCCCCAGTAGCTTCCACCAGCAAGCCACAAGACATCCAGCTTCTTTAAAGGGGGAAGAAGAACAAGAAAAAAAAGGAGGAAACCATATTTCTCCAGTTACTGGATCCCAACAATCCAAGAGTATTCCATGTACAATGTCTTCAAAATGGCAAGAACCTGGATTGAATTCAAAGACAAAGAGGAGAAAAGAATGAGACAACCACATTTCCCAAAGAAATATCTTTGTCTCCTGATGTTGTAAATGATTTAGAAGAAATTTGAAATAGTATATTACCTCTAAAAGACATCAAAGAAATTCTATTATCATTAAAAAATGAACAGTAGTATATTATCTTTAAGCCAAACTGTTGTATAAAACACAACACAAATAGAGAATATTAAATTTATGGTTGAAAATAATTAACCCAAAATTTTGATTGACAATACTCAGAAATTAAAAAAAGGACAACAAGAGTTTTATAAATACATAGAATATATCAAAGAAAAGACTTCTAAAATCAATTATGACCAGAGTACTGATAAATTGAATGAAAAATTAGACAAATTATCTGTTTCCGTTGAAAAATTTGAACAAAATACTTCATCACATCAAAACCTACTTCTGAACCATTTAGATAGGAGTGATTAAGGAATAATGAATCTTAAAGATGATATTCAAAGTGAAATCAGACTTATTACAGAAAAGATGGACAAAATAAATGAGGCTAACTTAAGTGTGCCAAAGTTATCAACCCCATTTTCACACATAAGAAGTCCTGTTAAACCAAAACAGGAAATACCAAATCCCCTCATAGCAGACTGAAGCCATAAAGGAAACAATTGAGCAGTAATTAAATAATCACCTTAACTTAAATAATGGCCAACATTCACAGCTGAAGGTGAATATGACCAGATTTCATTCATTAAGACAATTGACATGTTTCAATAAGATTATGCAATACCAAATGAATTTAGTACTGCAATACTATATTTTTTATTTGAAGCATCAGAAAAGAAATTTTATCATGGAATAAGACAAACAAATGGCAAAAATGACTTGTCTTGGCGGAAAAATTAAATAATCACCAGGTGGAAAATTCATTCCTGGAGGTATAAAATATAAAATGAACTTAAAAAATCATTATTTGACCAAGAGAAAGGCAAAAATTTAATTTGGTTCTTAAAAAAAGTTGGAAGACTAAGCTCATTATATCCAGAAATGTCACAGAATATGGTGCATATGAAAATACTCAAAAGATTGTGGAGGAGAACTAGAACATTCCCTGAGGAGAAGGTGCATAGAACCATGATACACAAAAGAATACATCAATGCACTAGAGGACATTGTGAAAAGAACAAAAATTAGAAGAACATGGAAAAGATTGGACATAGAAAGCCTAAATAAACCATTTATTAATAAGGACAGACCAAAAGAACCCTTTAATCCCAATAACACCAATGAGAAAAGGAAATTCCATAAACATGGTGGTATTGGGCACTTAGCACATAATTTTCTCAAAAAGACAAAGTTAAAGATAAATTAAATTGTGGAAACAGAAGGCCACAACGACAAAGAAGAAGAAACTGATTTTGAAAATATATTGAAGAATCAGAGACCTCTGAAATTTATTCAATCAATATGATTAGTTCTCAGATTAACAAGATTGATTTAATCTATAAAGTGCTAGATGTGAACTCAAATTTGCCACAAATTGGCACATATGATACATGCCTTACAAACATACAGGATGCTAAATTTCATAGAACCAAACCTGCAAAAGGAATGGGCTATACTGCTACTAAACCAGATATAATTATTTTCATGTAAAAAAATAAAGAGGCAAGAGTAAATCTGAAAACAGGAGAATACTGAACATGTGTTGGAAAGAACTATTTACAAACACTTGTACCAGATTGGGAGAATTAACTTATACAAATACAAGGAGTCAAATTTAGTAGTGCAAGTGAAAACATGAAACCCCTTGGAATCATTGACTTAACATTGATTTTCCCACACCCATCTCAATATATAAGAATGAAATTGGAGTTTGTAGTAATGGACAATTGTACTAGTAACCATTTCATACTTGGAAATAATTATTCATCAATTTATGGAAAAGATATCTCTAACCAAAAAGATACATATTTTACCATAGTGCATAATAAAAGACTAGGTTTTAGCTTATTGATTAATAAAAATCAAATTACTTTTATTAAACATGAGGAAAAACCCCAGAGAAACACTTATTCATAAGTGAATAACTACAAAACAAATAATTCAATAAAACAATAACATAAAATGAAAGAGAAACTGATTTGCCTCTTATATAAATACAAAAGTTCTTTTGAAATTTACAAATAACCACTAGGTGCCATAATTGAATATGATTTTGATATTATTGTAAGTGTAGATAAACCTTATCCACCCCTGTTGAGAATACCAGCTTATCCAGCCAGCCCAAGAGCTAGAGAAGCCTTAGAGTTACATATTGAAGGATTAATGGACCTAGGGGTTTTAAATAAAGTAGGCCATAATGAACAAGTAGAAGTAACTAAACAAGTTATTATAACCTGGCACAATGATAAATTAAGGATGGTAGAGGACTTTAAAGCTCTGAATACTTATACTATCCCTGACATATATCCAATACCTAAGATCCATGAGACACTAACACAACTGTCACACAATGAATTAATTAAAGAAATGGATTTTCCTGAAGGTTTTCACCAAAATACCCTAACAAATGATTCCAGAATACTACTTAGGATAATAATCCACTGTGGAATATATAAATACTTAAGAATGCCATTTGGTATGAAAAATGTCCCTTTCCATTACCAAAGAATAATTAATTCTATATTCCCTGAAACATTATCAGAAGGATGGCTGATTATCTATATTGATGATATCATAATTTTCTTATAAGCTTGGGAAAACTAGCTGACAAGACTTGAAAGAGTATTACAGAAGATAGTTCAAGTAAATATGAAAATATCATTGAAGCAATGTCATTTGAGCTAAGATTACTAGGACATGTAGCCTCTGGACTAATTTTGGGCATAGATCAAAATAAAGTGAAAGCAGTACTACTTAATTCAATGCCCCAAGCTAAGAAATAAATACAATCATTCCTAGGATTTTTTGGATATTACAGAAAACACATAGAATTATTTGCAAAAACTGCAATATCTTTGTATAAAATCTGTGAGCAGCAGACATTCTATGAAATTACTGAAGAAAGAGTTAAGAAATATGAGGAACCAAAAAAATCCCTCAGAAATTCCCATTTTCTCTCAATTCCAAATTGCAATCCACCTTTCAAGCTAAACGTAGATTCTTGTGGAGAAGGACTAGGTTCTACACTAAAGCAGACACAAATCCTCAATGGAAAACCTGTTGAAGGACCAATTTGCTGCATTTCAAGAAAAAATTAAGCCAACAGAAGCAAGGTATGTAACAAGCCAAATTGAATGACTTTTCTTAGTGTGGGCTTTAGAAAAGGTACACTATTATCTTGATGTAACAGTCTTTGATGGTATTAAAGACTTGAATTCTGTGAAATCTTTATTAAACATGAAGACACTAAATAGACATATGGTGTCAGGTTGAGTCTATGATGAGGTATTAAATTATAGTATTTACAACCTTAAGTATGACTTTGACATGAATTTCAAGTAATAAAAACAATTTAAGGATACTTATAAGGGCTTTAATTTGAGAAACTAGTGGTGGTAGGCACTACTGAAAGCCCTTGGTGCAGCTTTATCAATTGGATTATTATAATGAATTCTAAAATACTTGGTATTAGAAGTATACCTGGCTATTTTCCAAGAGTATAAATTTTTTTTTTGAAAGTTTTACTCCTTAGGAATTTAATAGCAGGATGGGGATTTCTCTTTTGGGCACAGAAAAGTCCCTTTTTATCCTGAAACTGAGTGAAAAGGTCCTCTAGACAATTTCACAAAGATTAATTGAACATTTTTCACTTCCAAAGACTTCCTTTTGGTTTCTACAAGGCTTTTATAGCCTGTATTGGGCTCAGATGTGGTTTTAAAACCACATCTGGGTAGTATTCACCAATACAGGGTGAAGACTTTCATCTGGGGACTCCCAGCCCTTTTCTGATGTGTATGATGCATAGAATCCTGTACAGAACCTGTATAGGAACCCTGTATTGAAAGATAAACAGGAACCTTTGAATAATTGACACCTCATTTTCAAAGATATGAAAAGGAATCCCAAAGCAAAGGTGTATTGACCCAACTGTGGGATTTTAACCTTAAAACTTCCATAACGTTTTCAGTTTCTATGATATCAAGCTCCCAGTTGGTTTATTTTGTAGCCCTTGATGAGGCCTACACAATGGAGCCTCATTTTGTACAGGCAGCACTAAATATGGCAGAGCTATACCATTTACAATTCCCATTAGCCAAATAGGGATTTTCCCCAAATCCTGTATGGAGCTTTCTTGCTCCATACCTTTGGGCCTATATTAGTTATGTAGAAATTGATGGAACCATTAGGAAGCCCTGATAGGTCTCTTTTCAAAATGAACCCACTTAAAGTATCTCACACTATAGCTGTAGAAGTTAGATTAGAGGTGAATATTTTATTCACCCTTATTTGGCTTTAATTTGGCTGTAACTCCTGTAGTTTAGATGCTAGCCCATTTTGGCTTGTACCATTGGATAGGCCTAGCTGATAGATTCAACCTGAAAACCCATTTCATTTTTTTCAGCCTCTTTCTCTGTACTGTATATTAGAGGTGAAAATTAAGGTTTATGCTCAGAAATTGCTTTGATCCTGAATAGCTTTCTTATTCTTTGTCCTAGAATCATGGGACTTTTATATTTTAAAGGGGATAATTTTTCTTTTTCTTTTGTCATCTTCTGAGCTGGTTTGTCCCAGATTCATATTTTGGTGTTATTTGACTCTACCCTTTGTTTATGGCATTTCGGCTGTCATGCTTGTGTTCTGGGTTTGAGTCACAGGCTGACATATTCTGAGATGGCAGATTTCTATCCAAGATTATAAAGGAAATATGAATATAGTCACCAAATTTAGAAATTTTAATAAGAATTATGATAGTCTTAGCAGATTTTATCTAGAAAATACACCTTAAAAACCAGCATGGGTCCCACAGGAGGAAATTCATATAGAATGAATACATTTCACAGACATTTGTACAGAATTCTTCAATCAAGTCAAAGAAAGAAATAAGATGGACAAGAGCTTTCATATCTTATTCCAACTTTTAATTAAATATTGAAAAGACCCATCATTCTATTCTAAACTAGATGAATTATGCAAAAAATCATATGATGAAGCAAGATTTCATGGGACCTAACAGACATTTTTTATGACCTTGACAGATAGGTTCTTAATAAAAGCTATCCTTCATGAATGCTATTATAGCATTGCTTTGGGACGCCTCCCAGAAGATAGGAAATTGGGAAGGATGAAAACCTGCTCTTGGTGGCCCAATTGGAGAAAATATGTTGCAGACTACTTCCAAAAGGAAAACAGAGGCACAGGCAAGGAATTTGGAACGATGATCCAAATACAAGAGCCAAAATTTCCATGGGAAATAGCTGATGGATTTGGTGAAAGCTTTACCTCCAGGAGGAGATAGAAATTTCAATGCATTCCTAGTATTAGTTCATAGTTACAGAAATACCCCAATGTTCTTACAATTCTATAAAGATGACATAGCTATGGAAACAGTTATAATGATATGTAATAGTGCTATTAGTCATACAGCCTTATTACAAAATATAATAATTGATAGAGATCCTATTTTTTACTTCATCCTTATGGACAAATCTCCAAAAACGTATTTGGCAAAAGTTGGTATTCCCAAAAGCATATCACCCTCAAATATGATGGACTAGCAGAGATAATGATATGAACTCTAGAAGAAATGATCAAATGTTCTGTTCTTATGAATTATAATTCAAAGACTCTTATGGTTTTACTTACAATTTGTGTACTCTAATACCAGCTCTTGAGCTGGCATAGAAGACATCAATGCATTCTTCAGCTAGTAAAAAATCTGCAATGTTGGAAAAAGTCTGGAACCCAAGACTACCTTATGGAACTCTCAAAAAGGACTTGGTTGATATGCATCAAACAGAAAGCAGCTTTGACATAATGCTTGACAAAGCAATGCATCATGAAAATAGATGAATGCAAGATTCTTTCAAATATGCAGAATAAGGATGGGACAAAAGTCACAAGCCACCTGATTTGAAGATGGGAGACCTAGTCTTAGGATCAAAATTCAAATTTAACATAAGCAAGGAACAAAAGAGAATAAAAGATTTCTTTTCAGGGCCTTTTATGATAGAAGCCCTGCATGGCCCTAATGTTGTACAGCTGGAATTAACAGGTGATTCAATTAACAAACACCCAGTTTTCCCTGCAAGCCTGATAGAGCCTTACAGTTAAAGTGACAAGGAACAATTTCCTCCAAGAAATAAAGCACCACTTGAAATTTTCCCTCTAGAAGAAGGATAAGAAAAGAAAGTTGTGAAAGTCCCGAAAGAAGAGAGGACAAGAAATAAAATAGAAAGGGAATACCTTGTGAGGTACAGAAACCCAATTCAAGAAGATGAATGGCCACTTGAGAAATACATAGCTCATTCTGAAAGATTACTAAAAGATTTTAGACATTAAATAAGACCTAAAGAATAAGCAAATTAAGAATTATTGAACCTCAAGGCTAAGAAAGCTGATTGAAAAGTTAGGACAGTGGATGATACCCTAATTATCTATATTAGATTTTGGTACAATCCTTTTTTTAAAGGAAATGTTGTCATTTTAGATATTACCACATATCCAAAAAGGTCACAAAACAACCTTGTAAATCCTATTTTAAAACTAAGGTTTGAAATTACACTCTTCAATAAAGTAGAAACTCCATAAGAGGCATAAATACTTGATTATCTCATAAATTAATGAAGAAACATGTAGAATTAATTCAACAATTGGATTCCCTATTATAAGCTACATATACAACATCTTTATGACCTATCTGTAAGATAAATACTTACTGAGATAACCTGGATATATGCACTTTTATGCTCAGTGCATGTATTCATGGCTTTTAGCTCATATCTTTCTAATTACACAAGATGAACAGTTTATTCAAAAATAGATTTACCACAAAATAACTCTAATAAGAAAGATATAAGCTTCATTTAGAATTTTCTAAACAAGGTTAAAACTTATAAGGAGATATTGGAGAAAATAGCAATAGCTGTTGACCACTTTGAATCAAATGTGATCCAAACTTGAAAAAAAAAGATAATTAGATTCTACTATTTCATACATGAATAATTAGGTAATCCTTATCATTAATTTCAAGGTTCAACCTCATGAAATAATGGTTGGAAGTCTAAAATAGTAAGTTTTAACAGAAACTTAGAGAGAGTTACAAGAAAAATCATCAAAAATAGATTTTTGATTATTTAGTAAGATGCTCTTGGCAGCTTGGTCAGGAAAGTCCAACGTATTAGAAATCAACTCTCTGAATTGCTGTAGAATACAAACGCAAAAGGTATTCAGGATCAAGTTTTAGGCTTAAAAATGATCATTTATGATCATTAACTCTAATTTTATTTTAAGCTTAAAAGTTGGATAACAGATCAAACTGGTGTATTATAGTACTTTATTATTAATACTACCAAAATCCATAAAATGCATAATTTTCCAAGCTTATGATGTCATCAAATCAAATTTATAGTGATAAATCTAAAAAATGGCATAATAATGAGATAAAAAGGTTTAATCATGATGTCATCATAACCAAACCTTCAAAAACTGATCAATTCCAGTGGATACAATCAGTAAGCGTCTACTAAATGGTATATGGTCACTAGAGGGAAGGATCTTCACTATAAAAGGACGTCTTCTTCTTCTGTTTCCCCCTCAGATGCATCAAAACACTAAAACATTAAAATAAAAGGTATTTTCTTTATTCTTTATATATAAAGCTATTATATCATTAAATAACAAAGAAACACTTTGTCGTAATCACCAGCCTTGACCTGATTAATCCAATATTTAAATTTTTTTGTTAAATTCTCTTAAATATCTCTAAATCCATGTAAAAATATTCAAATTAGTAATTCTCCACATTTTTCATTGTGGATACAAGTTAAATAAGTTTTATTTATATTTTTAGGTGTAAAATTAATCAAAATTATCTTCTTAAGTGTCAAAAGTAGTTAATCTTCTTTTTACTATCATTTTGAATAATTCTTATATTAATATATAACTTTAATCTTAGTAATATTACTGTTATGAAATTGTTCTTTATTATCAAATATCAATTTTCTACCCATTTATTAAGTTTTTAACATAAATAAACTACAATAAATATATTAATGTATTATATATTATTATATTTATTGATTATATCATTTTATAAGAAATTCATATTATATTATGATTCTTTAATAATATAATCAAATTTATTCCATAATTATAATTCATATTTATCATTATAGATATTTTTAATATAATCATTCACCAAGCTAGGAGATTCAGAGTACAATAAGTATAATATTAGTAATTTTTCCTCAGTGTTTCATAGTCAACCCTTATAACCAGCCAAAACTCAACCACAAGTAAATGAACATCTCTGATAGAGAAAATGTGAAATCCCTTATTACAAATGGACCCCCTGAAGAAGAACCTTCTAATCATCCACTCAAAAGCCCAGTACTTCCCTGATATTTTTAAAGGGGAATGTGATACAGAAGCAAAATTCATAGCTGAAGCAAAGGAGTACAAGAAGCAAAGGTATGACAAGAGTCATAGAGAACCTGACTTCAAGGAAGGAGACCAGGTGCTACTATCAACCCTGAATTTTAACAATTTCAAAGGCCCTAGGAAAATGAGAGACTCATTTTTAGGACCCTTCACCATCACAATTTTGATAGGGATCAATGCAGTGGAGGTTAGACTTACTGACACTGCAAATATTAACTTTTTTACCATTCAGTATATTGGTTATTTTGCATGATATTAACTGTTTTACCCTGAGGTATATTGGTTATTTTTCACAGTATAACAGATAGCAGTTAGCTTGTGAATGGGGTTTCTTGTGCATCCTCACCACACCTACACACAGTGCCCTCCAGTCCACCTCTGAGCTTCTCAAGGAAGTACTTCTTCATATCAATTTAGAAATACTTTGTTGACATTTGTCATTATTTTAGCATGGTATGAGAAATTTGTATAAATGAGTTAATTTTTGTAGTGTGAGGAATTTTATAGGAAACACCCATTTTTCCCAGTGAGCCTGGTGAAAGCTTACCACCAGACTGTGGAGGAAAAGTTTCCTTCCCAAAGCAAAACCCAGACTAGGGAGGAAAAGTTTCCTTCCCAAAGCAAAACCCAGACTGGGGAGGAAAAGTTTCCTTCCCAAAGCAAAACCCAGACTTCACAGGATATAGTGTCACTTGAGGACTCACCCTTACTAGTGAAGAAAATAATCAAGGGAAGGATCATCACAATCAATTGCAAAGATCATAGAAAAATTCTTTTCAGGTTAAAAAACCTGACAGCTTAAAAAGCTAAATGGTTAGAAGAAGAAGAAATACCAGATGGTATCTTTCACTTTGAAAGGTTCATATCCTCTAGGAGGACCAAAGATTATTGTAAATGATGAGTCTTTTTCATAGGGAGGTTTTGTCAGCCTGTGACTCAAAACTGGAGAACAAGCATAAAATCAAAATACCATAAACTAACAGTAGAGAAAAATGTCCACTGGGAAGTGAGCTGTTCCAAAATAGGTCACAAAGGCATTCCAAAGAAAGATTAAAGTCTCCTCTTACCAAGTATATATACAACTCACCTAACCATAAGACAAGGAATGACAAATTTATTCCAGCTCCAAACAATAACTGCACATAAACCTTAATTTTAACCTCTCATCTTAAATATAGAGAAGGAGGAAGAATACCATAAAATGGGCTTTAAAATTCAATTTCTCAGCCAGGCATATCTGATTGTAATAGCAAAATGAAGCTTGAATCAAAATTGAAGAAGTTGTGGCCAAATATAAGCCAAATAAGGGTGAACAAAATATTCACCTCTCATCTAGCTTCTGAAATTTTGGTGTGAGATACCTAGAGGGGCTTCCTTTTAGAAATAGCAAAACATTGGCTTTCTAAGGGTACTCTCAATATTATTCTACCATCCCTTGAATAAAATTCATTAAAGATAATAACTTAATACATGTTCTACCAAAACCCTGAACTGCAATGATAAAATTTGAAGCCTGTATAGCTGTCCTAATTTAATGTTAGGAATAAAAAATAAGAAGCCACTGTGTATAAGACATCAAGGGCTACATAATGATCTACATTTGAGCCTTCTTCTTTCAAAACTGACAAATTTGTGGCAGTTTCAAGGTCAAAATCCCATAATATTGGAAAACCCAATACTGTGAGATACTGTCCCACAGCTATTAATATGTAGTGTAAAAGCTACAAAAGATCTTGTTTACACTTCAATAGCTCATATTAAAACCGATATGGGGTCCACTGATGTGTTCTTTACAGATTTCTATGTTTCTGGCTGGTCAGAACCTTCCTTTGGGGACCCTGTATTGGGAAAGTGACCAGATGTGGCTTCAAAACCACATCTGAGCCCAATAAAGTTCATAAAGTTCTGTTTAAGCCACAAGCCTACCTTTCAGAGTAGAAAATCTTCCCCTTTCTATGTTTTGAGGGTCAGAGGTCCCTCCACACACTTTTCAGGATAAAAATGCACCTTCCTCTGATCTTGGTTTCCTACATAGTACAATTGTTACCAACAATTATACTTTTGGAAAAACAATCAGGAATATTTAAATCCTTATAGGTTTCTAAGTGCTTATTACAGTCATTAAATGTATAACCACTGCACCTGGGGCTTTCAGAAGAACTGACCACAACCACAAACCTCTATTAAAGACCCAACACTATTATCACCAACCTTTTGTGATAATTTTATCCATGTAACAGTCATAGTTAAAAATTCTAAATACCATTTAGTAGATTTATCATATACTCAAACTGACACATCTTAGCAAGATTAAAAAAATTACAAAAATATCTTCCCACTTTCATAATTATTTTGACCCTATACACTTCCAAAAAAGAATTTCAGAATTTTTCATTGCTGTAACATTGTCACCTTGTTATCAGATTCACTCTGGTCACATTTGGGAATTTTTTTCTTGCGAAATTTTGGATATTTTATATTTTCAAGTAATAAATTATTTCAAGTTTTTTTCTAAATAAAGTTCTAAATAATTTCTCTTTAAGAAGCTCTTTTTTAGACTTAAATATCTCTTGTAGAGTATTTTTGGATAAATTTTCATTGTTTTTAAAGAAATAAATATTTATCATGTTATCTTTTTGGAGCTCAGAAACTATTGAGCATTAATTTTGGGTTTTTTCCCTCCTTTCACTCATTTTATGGACCATTTTCCAATATCTCCACCAAATACAAACTTTGAGGACAGGAAGATTACTTGATTTTTTACCAAAGCTTCATATCCACACCCTAAATCTGGGGGCCCATCCATGTTTCTTATCTGTGACATTATCTTTACCCTTTTGTATGATTTCCTTTCATAAAAACAATAAGATTATATAAAATTCTTGTAATATAGAAAAAATAAATTAAAAATATAAATTTCTCTATCTCAAGTGAGGCTTGATTTTTTTCTTCTTTATATTTTTTCCCATAGGAATTAATAAAAAAATTATTTAAATAAAAAAAATTCTTTGATTTTTTGTGTCTAACACTGTGGGAAATCCTGAATATCTTAAAACAGCATCAGTTGTTACCACTACTGTTATTATAACAAATCAGAAAGAACCAATTCATTCTTCATTGAGTAGCTCTCACATTGGGAACACTCTGGAAAGAACCAAATACTTATCCAAAGGTAATATTCAAATGATATTTTGGCATTTTTCATTATTTTTCAGTATTCTTAAGGGATAATATTTCCTTAAACCAGGTCAGGGGAAAGCTATGCAGCCAATACCCCTCAAAAAGCTTCAATAAAGTTGATCAAAATAATCATTGAAGAGGCCAATCAGCCAAAGAGGTAAACAGATTAATGCTAGGTCAAAAAAATTCAAATATTACCAATTTGGCTAATTCTTATGCTGATGACACTATATCATCATCAGATAGAGCTGAAATATGCATGAGAAGGCTCATTAGAAATATACCAAGTCAGCCAGAAGGCATATGAAAATTCTCTCCAAACAAATGTGTATCAAATCCTGGAAGACCTTTGGAAAAGCTGAATAAACTCTGATCTGACAGAAAGGAGGTTTCTGGTTCATTTCAAAATGTTTGAATTACTCAATGGGTGGAAATTAGTCATGAATAAAATAGAATGCTTCTCTCTGCCCAATAATGTACAAAAACTAACCCTCAAACTCCCAAGGTGATGACAAATCCAGTGCCAATGACTTCTCCAATAGCCAGTGGGAGAAATTCAAACATTAAAGATAATCCAGAAAGCATTCTTCTTTCAACACAATAATGTACAGTAACCAACCCTCAACCTTCAAAGGTGATGCCAAATTCAATGCCAATGCCTGATGCAGTAGCCAGTGGGAGCAATTCCAACATTGAAGATAAACCAAAACAAAAGTAAAAGGGAAAGGGAAAAGTACCAATGACCAAGAATTACATTCCAAGCTACAGGATTTCATATTAAATGTATTACATATGTCTAGAACCTTTATTGGAGCTCAAAATAAGAAGGAGGACAGATTAAAGTACCAGAAATAATGTCTGAATTCATGGATATCCCTCCACATTTGTATTTGGGTATTGGTGACATGAAAAAGAAAATATCTTATGACAATTCAAATATTTCTCACAATATCAAAACATATATTCTAAGTTTGGGAAAAATTAATGAGACACTCAAATGTTCTGAAAAAGTATTACAGACCACTGAAACAGTAAGTAATTATAGAGTAATTTCAGAATTATTCAGCACACAATCCATCTTTTTTCAATATTTAAAATTAGAATATTTTGAATTTAATATTTATTACATAATTGAGTCAAGAATATATAAAGAAAGAAAATCTTTAAAATAGATTAATACTAATACTCTTCAGAGTATTGAAAAATATTTTTCTAATATAAGAACACACAAAATTTCTCTTAAGAATTTACTTGTTGATAATCAGAAAGGGATTTAAAAGGGATAAAATCAAATATATTAATCTGTAGCTGATGATCATACACAGACAGAAGTATTGCAGGATATTAAAATCAAAGAATATATGTACAAAATTTAATTTATTACTTTAATGCAAAGCCTTCAAAATTATACCAGTAATACCACAAGTTGTAAAATCTGTAGGATGGAATAAATTTAACAATTAATGCATAATCTTCTAATAATATCCACATCTCTTAATAAATATGCAAAAAGAGCAGCATATAATACACCTGTTTTTTAAATGGATAATTCTCAAGTTGGAAATGAAACATAAACCTCTGACCATAATCTAGAGCCTTCTATTATTCATGCACTGCTCAAATATGTTCCAAAACTAAAAGAACAGACACACTTCAGTGTGGAAGAGGAATATTATCATATTGAATTAATTAGAGGAATGGATATGATAAAAGAAGACTTTGAACTACAGGAATTATTTATTAAATTCAGGCTTGACACTCTATTGGTAGAATCTTCCTATGGTAAATCAAAGTTAGGCACACTCATGGACACAAAAGTTGGAGTTGGTGGAAAATCCAAATCATCAATAAATGGGGCAATTATTATTTAATATTCAAAGTAAAACCAGCCTTTTGATTGGGAAAGTTCTACTCTGATCTATATAAATATTTACCTTTGTTCTTCCAACAGAAGTACAGACTTACATAATTCTATACTGACATGTCACAATTCTTAATATATAGAATAATGACAAGACAAGGTGGTGGTGACTTAGACAATGATTTCAAAGGAAAGACTACTTGGAATTAATAAACATCAGAAATCATCAATTTATTAGAGGAAGTGACTACAAGAACAAGTATTGGTTCTAGCAGGGTTAATCTTAAGCCAATATTCACAAAACATCAGAAATACTCTGGGGGAGGTACTCCAAAGAAAATTTTAATAATAAAAGAGCTTTTGGAACTCCTAGAGAGTTCTATATATTCCACCAAAGTACTATGTATTTAACTAATTCATGTTCAAAGGGAGGATCAATCAATGGAGTCAATATTACTGAAATAGTGGGACCAAAAGAGGAAATAAATTAGGAGAATTCAGATTATAAATCATCTTTCTTTTCTGAATATTCCAAATATATTCAAAATATTGATTCCAATTTTAAGATTATTTATTATTTTTTCCATCCACCTTAAACCAGTAATATTCAGTTGATTTTTAAAAAAATAAGTTGTTGAATTTTATAGCTTAAGAGAGAATATTTATCTATAGGAAAAAATAATTTCAACAAGATTCCTATCAATCAGCTTTAAAATTAACTATTTTAAAGAAGAAAATTCTTCTTTTTCAGCAACATTGAGGCTTCCTTATCCCATTTGAAATTTTTCTTTGGTACTTGTATCACTGGCTATATGTGGATTGATTAACTCAATGAGCTAATTTATAAGACTTTCCAACAATAACATTATTAGAATCTTCACCATTAAGCTCCTTTTTATTTACTTTGGATATAACAATAAAATATTTTTTGAAAAACTCTTGAAGACTTTCCAAGTGAAATATGTATCAGGAAATTTTCTTTTTAGTTTTATAAATAAAAATTTCTCTTTTCACATAAATCGATATTTGTGATTTTGTAATTTCATTAAGTTTAGTAGAGAATTTCTGAACTTTGAATATTTTTCATAATGAATGAATGAGAATTACAAAATATGAAAGAAGACTCAATTTCGTGGACTTTTGAATTTGAAAGCTTTTTATATCTCTTTTAATCAATTTGTTAATTTTTGTTTATTTTTTTTGAAGAATAACTTAACCCTAATTGTTGCAATTTTGAGCTGGATTTGGTTTTAGTTACTATTGTTTAGTCTCCCACTTATCTAAAAATATCCCTAAGAGTAGCAAATTTTATCAGATTACTTAATTCTAGATTGATATCTCTAGTTTTATTTTGACTATTATTTTCAATTCCCTTTAACACTTATAACTTTTCTTCTTTTTTTTTCCTCTGTAATGATTACATTATTTCTTACTCTACACCAATTTATTTTTGGATAAATAACTTATCTTGTTTTCAAAAGAAATATATTTAAATTTCTTATCAATATTTTAGAATATTTCCCGATTGATTAATTTTTTTTTGATTTTAGAAGATAAAATCTGAATTGATATTCAATTGATACTATATCCAAATTCAATATTGAAGTCTTTTCTTTGTTTTAAATACCAAAACAAAGAAGTAATCCACTTGAACATATTGGGAGTACTGGTGAAATCAAGAAGGGAAAAAAACAAGGATAATTGTAATCATTACTCTGAGACATCTAATTGTATTTTTTTTCCTAGTCATTCACATTTCTAATGACAAAAATAAATTTTTCAAAATTTTCCCATCAAATAGAACCTTTTCATACGTTTTTTCTAGAAAAATTTTCCAAAAACTTCATTTAGATCCTAAAAATAATAAACATCCTGTTCTTCATAACATCTCCCTATAGATTAAAGAATATTATAACAATATTCTCTTTGTAATATATACTTTGGATTTACATCTGCTAAGTCTTCAATCTCAATTTGCCATTTTATTACCTTTTTTCAAGAAAGGACTCTGGAGAGATTTAGAAAATGAATTATTTTTGACAATATTTATTTCAATGAATATGATTTTCAACTTTACCTTCAATTTAAAAAAACTAAGTTCATATACATTTCTGAATTTAAATGTAAAAAAATAATAACTGCAAATTAAACCTTTCAGTTCTTTATATCAATCTCGAAAATTTACAAAATTTTCATTCCAATTGTTAAATTGATTTGAAAAATTCAATAAAAAATATTCAATTTTTCTCAGAAATATAAATAAAAAGAGATTTCATTATATAATGAAGAAGTGAAAAGTCTAAATGAATCAAAAATTTTAATTTTATTCAATAACTCAGAAGATTATCCTAATAATAATTACTTTGGCTCAGAACTAAACTGAAAAGAATAAAAATTCTCAAAAAATGCATATCAAATTTAAGTTCATTTCCTTTTATCTTGGTTTTTCAAATAAGATTAAATCAGAAAATCTAGTCATGAAAACAGAAGTTCTGAGGATAAATTACAAAACAAGACATATGTATTTTCAGATGATAACTGTCTGAATTTTTTTAACCATTTGAATATTATCCTTAAATCAGTTTTTTGGTAAAAAAATTGCTATAAATAAACAATCATATATAATCTAACTAATAGATACTTGGGTTTTTCTTGACATATTTTACTCCAGATTTCATTTCCAGTTTGAATTCATCTTTTTGATCGAAAATAACTTTTATAAAAAGATCTCAAATCCTTATTTTTCATTCTTCAGATATTTATTAAATATACATCTCCATATTCCTTTATTATCTATATCTAATATTAGAGATTTTTAAATTTAATTTTTGTAATATTCATTTTTATCTAGTTCTTTAAGTCTCTATATTTTTTTTACCCTTTGAACTCACTTATTTATTTATTTTTATTTTATCTTATTTTTGTTTTTTCTTGAGTTTCTTCTCTTAAATATTGATCCCTTTTCTAAAATATATATTCTGATCTTTTTGATTAATTCAATTTTTTTTAAGATTTTTTCTTTCAAAATCATATGAATATTTTCATTATTTTCTCTTTCTAATATTAATATTAAATTTTGGCTCAATATCTATCAATAGAAGAGGTTATTTAGGGTAATTGCAAAGATATGCAAGAAAAATAGTAAAAACCAGTAATATTTTGGGTGTTTTTATTATTTTTTGAAAATATTAAGTCTTCTTTTTTTAGTTTTTTTGTGGCATAATTGATTTCCAAAATACTTGAAAAAAATTTACTTTGACAAAAAATTGGGAAATTTGGTCAATTTGGTCAATTTTTCTCATATGCACAAGTAATATAGAATTTTATTCCATAATCATAAATAATTTTTCCATGAACTTTTTAGTCAATATTAACCCAAATTTGATTGCTTATTTCTTTAGGAAATCTGAAAAGTTTCAGCTTCCTCTGAAAAAAAAACAATTTTTTTATTTCATTAATGGAATCAAATTTTAAATAATTTCCTGTTAATATGAGAAAAACTTACCAAATTGCACATTCTGTTGTCAATTTGAAATTTTGAGAAATTTTCCTGAGAATCAATTTTCCCCCAACTAAACCTAAATTGGTGAAAAATACAAAAGTATGATGCAATCTGGTCAAAAAACAGTAAAGGCTTCCAAATTCTTACATTTTTTGAAATTTTTCTTAAATTTATTTACCATTACCCTTTATTTACTTATTTGGTCAGATTTAAATTAATTTCTTGGTTTTTAATTAGCATAAATTTATTTTGTGTACTTGAATACTAATTACTACCTCATTTGATCTCAGTTTTTATGCTAAAATTTCCTAAATGGTTCTGCTTCACAGAGTTATTATTGTATTTTGAGCTTTCTGATTAGATTTTACTAATATTCTCACTTATTCTATTTTACATTAATAAATTTGGATAAATTCATCAAATTTAGGGATACATACATTTATTTATCATAATGATATAAGTTTGTCTCAATACTTCAAAATAAAATTAATATCACATGGGTTCTGGTAAAAGAATGTAAGCTTTGAGTAAATACACATAAGTGAGTTATTCTTCAAAAAAAAAATCTTCAGGCTTATTATTAAGGACTTTTTGGTTTTTTTTTCCATATTTTTTGTGACATGGGATTTCAAAATCCTGAAATTCTATTTTTTTGCCCAATTTCTCCATATTGGCCAATTTGTTTTTGAAAAATTCATTCAAAATCTTCCCACTTATTTAATTCAATGATTTTTTTGGAAGAAAGGGAGAATATTGAGAATCAAACACCAGAAGACCATATTTTTGGGAATTTTTTTGAATGGAATACTTATAGCCCCAAAAAGTGTTCTTTGTTCATATTTGTAAAAAAATTGAAAATGCCCTTTATGGAATGAATGGAATTAAAAATTTAGCATATTTCATTAGTTGAATTAGAAATTCTATTTATGGAATTCAAAGTTTCATTTATGACACCAACAAGGAGATGAAAATGACATAACAACCCCATTTACAGCATTAACAGTGCCATAAATGGCATTAAAAATGAAATTTGTGGAATTTGCAATGCAATAAATGGGTCTTTTCATATTTAAATTTGAATTTATCTTATTAATATTAATATTTATATCTCATTTAAATTTGGGGTATTTCTAAACCCACATAATCATTATTATGAAAACATGTAAGGGGTGTGCTGGGTCCATTTTTAATTAACAATGAAACACAAAACAACCTGTATTGGGTCAAATCCTCACAAAACCCACAAAATGCCTCTAGCCCAATTGTTTCACTGTTTTTTTGCACATCCCTCCACCCAAATAATCCAAATTATCCCTTCCAAAAAAAATTTTGAAAAACAGCATTACTGAAGCAATTTTGCAAAGTTCTTCACCCTCTTTTTTCTTTTTTTCCCCCTAAAGACTGCATTTTCCTCCACAACAACCTGCTTCCAAGCCTCCAGAATTCCAATTTTTTACCTTCCCTCATCTATTAATCCCACATTTCAACCACTTTGTTTCATTTCTACCCACTTCTTTTCATTTTCACACCTTTTATCACTTCCTTTTCACATTTTGAAGGGTTCTTTCCTTAATCCAAATCCCTGAATTCCCCTTTTTTTAAATTTATACATATTTTTTCACTCAATAATTCTTCAACCCCCACTGAAGGTTAATTTCAGACCCTTGAGCTTCTTTGGAAGCATGTTCATAATTTTTCCAGGGCTCAATGATATGCTATGTTCAGCTTGAGGTCCAATATGACCCACAACCAAATTGAAATACATTATGATAGGTCTGTGACCCCAAATCTCCACAAAAACTCCTCCAAAACAGTAATTTAAAGAAAGCTTGACTTTCAATTTAGACTTTATGCCAAGAGTACCACTTGGACTCTTGAAGTCAAAAATGGTGAGCACAGCCACAATTCCGCTGAAAATATTACGGCACATCATGCTTTCAGGAAATTCAATGAGCAAGAAACATCCCAAATTGCGCAAATGTCTGGATCACTGCTCATGCCAAGGAAAATTCATGCCCAATTATGCAGCCAGAGGGAGTCTGACAGGGCTGTAATCCTTAAAGACATTTACAACCAAGTCAAGAAAATCAAGACAAACTGTGAGCCTGTGATATATGAATGACATACCCATAAGGCCCCAAATATCTTTATACACAGTTGATTTAGTCCTAAACAGACTTATAAATTTAATTCAAAATGAAAAAAAACTGAAAATAGGTATAGCTTTATTTTGGATAAACAAAGTCATAATTATTATGTCATTTTTAGATTCTACACCAAAAATAACCTAGGGTAGACCCATAGGGTTTTATGCAAAAAAATGGTTATTTCTTTTGTTATTGGAAGATTTAAGAATTTGACAGTACAATTGAAACTTTTTTAACATTTTTTGAAAATTGTTAAATTTAAGCTTAAACAAGCTTAAGTTTAAATCTTCATAAGGTTTATGCAAACTTACCAAAAATTTAGTTATATTTAAGATGTTGTGTATATTTATTGAATTGGCTAAGGATTTGCCATACAGAGTGTAAATCCTGTGTGAGCTCAATTTAAAAGGGTTTAAGGCCACAGTATGGCTTTGAATAAATCAAAGGGAAAAATCCATGCAGAAAAGTGGGACAAAGGAAAAAGACCAAACAGAGCTGGGGTGCCCAAGTTTTTGGAACTGAAAGGATTCAATTAATGTTTTCCACCCTTATTGGAGGATATTCAACCTTATTTAAGCTTTAATCTTATACTTTGATCCAACCTTAAAGTTTAAACTGGTTTTATCCCAATTTGGACAGGAATTTCAAGCTGCCAAAGGGTATATCCCAATATGCAAGCTTGAAGTCAAGGTTTTGATAGCTTTCAAAGCTTAATTAAGCTTAAAAAGATTAAATATGCTTAAAACTTCAAATTTACAAGTAGCAAAACCATATCAGAAGTTAAGGTTTTGTGTGTAGTGCTATTTTATGTGGAAAAGTAAAAAATGCTTCAAAAATTGATCAAAATTCTAATTATTAATGAGTTTGCTTCAAAGCTTCACACAGCTTAAATTTTCATGTTATCTGTGTATAAATCAAACTTTAAGTATGTTTATTAAACAATTTTATTTGCTAATTATCCTTGAAATTCACCATTTTAATAATTCTGAAAGAAAATTCAGATTTCTTGAAAAATGAATTAAAAATCAAGTTTAAGATATTTTTGCTTGAAACTTTATTTTTGAGTTGTTCATGTTATTAAACTGAATATAAATAAACTTATTTTATATTAAGACTTAAAATAATTACTTCAAAAGAGGATTGAAGCTACTTGGAGTTAAAAAAGGCACTGGAAACTTTAAATTGGAGTTAAAAATAAGTTACCTTAAGTTAAGAACCTTATTTTTAAGCATGGTTTTAAGTTTTGACCTTAGCCCGCCCTCTATATCAATTATTAATCATGAGAGCTGCTCTGCAGGCATAAAAACAGCCAACACATCACTGTTTTTATCCATCACAATTATCCTTCCAATCAATTAGAAATTTTAAACAAGTAATATTTTATTAATTATAAAATCTTATTATTGAAGTAATTCTTTAACTATTTTATTCTTTATTAAATCTTAATTTAAAATAATTAAGATAATAGAAATCAGATTATTGATGTAATCACCAATAATATATTTTATTATATAAAATTATTGTCTTAAATTTTTTTTTTAAAAAAAATCCACAAGTTCCTCTTGAAGACTGTTAAATCTTATTTTATCATAAAAAATTTGTTCCTATCTTTCAAAATATTGAGTTTTGGCGTTTTTTTAACTTATAAACATTTTCTAATGTAATAACTGTTGTTTTTTGGCTTGTTGTATTAAATAAATATTATAAGTAAGTTTTCTCTAAAGTTCTATATTTTTTTATATACAATTTTTCTATAAGAATTATGACTTAACAGGATGTGAGATAATTTTTTCTATTAATAATATCTATACATTATTTATAAGGGTAAAAATATTATTATGTTCCACATGTAGTTGTCTCATTAAGAGGTTTACACTTCTTATTGTTATAATTGTCAGTGACTATACCAATGATAGAATAATCATAATTCATTATAATTATCAAGATTTTTTATTATTATTAAATTATTTAATAATTATCAAATTTCTTTTCTTATATATATAATTATTTTTTTAATAATTATTTAGATTTTTGGCTATAATATTTAATCATATTATATGTTCTACCTGGGACAGTCATAGTACTCTTTATATTTGCTACTATTATCAAGATTTTCATAGACAAGCCTTACACAAACTGCAAAGTAGAAGGCCCATTAATGTTCTTATTGAAACCCTCAAAGAAGAAAAAAAAATTGGTCCTCTGCAAGGGGTCCAAGGGACACATTACCTCCTTGTTTTTCATTCACCCCCTTCCAATAAAACTTCTTCATGGCTTTCCTCATTTTATTCTTATTGATTGTACTTATGAAACCAATAAGTACAAAATGCCCCTTTTTCATATTGTTGGATTCAGCTCAACCATTCAGACCTTTTCTGCTGATTTTTGTTTGAAGAAGAATGAAACTGAACCCTCATTCACTTGGGCATTAAATCAATACATAGGAAAAGTCCTCACCAACACCAATATTGTTTCCCCTCCAGTCATTGTTATTGACAGGGATTTGGCCTTGAAGAATTCTCTTAAGAAGCTCTTCCCAGACTCAAAAAGTCATTTTCTTCATTTGGAACATCAAGATATATGTATCTTCCCATTGCATGAAGAAAATTGTTAATGGCACTGATTTTAAAACTCTTTTGGGCCTTTGGAATTAAGTAATATAATTTTATCTTTCACTTTTATTCTTATTATTGTTTTTATTAATAAATTTGGGATTTGTTTCTCAGTTTATGTATTCATCCACTGAAAAGTCTTTCAAAGACAACTGGAAGAAGCTTCAAAAGCAAGGCAAAAATCCTGAAGTCTTGCAGTTTTTGGAAAATACGTGGCTTCCTTTAAAGGAGTATTATGTGCCAGCCTGGACCAACCACCATTGCCACTTGGGTGTGGTCTCCACCTCAAGAGTTTAAGGTGCCCATTCCATGGTTAAGCTTTGGCTCCAAAAGTCCACTGGTACTTTCCTGGAGGTAGTAAGGGCTCTCCATATGGATTTCAGAAAACAATTTATTTAAATAATCAACAGAATCTCCAAATAAATGATTTTCCATGTCAAGAATTTTCCTCAACACATTGGTGCTCTCAATGTAAATTTGTCTCATTATTCCCTTCAGATGGCCTTTGTAAATTTCAAAACCAAATTTCCCCCAAATGAAAAATGCACCAACAAATAAAACAATTATCAAAGGATTCCTTGCAAGCAAAAGACCCAACAGGCATTTTCCAAGCACCAAAGGCTCCAGATATCAGATTTTAATCCCCAATGGAATTTGAATTCACCTGTGAGAATTTTTTGATCTTCAAATTCTTTGTTTCATCATATTAGCTGATTTTCTTTGTCATATTCTCCTCAGACTGGTTATCAAGGTGATGATTGAAGTGTTGAGAAAGAAAGAATGAATTAATCCAAAAGAATATTTGAAGATATTGGGGGAGACCTTTTCTAAAGACCAATGGCAGAAATCACCCCAACTCTTCAGAATTCTCAAGATGTTTTTACTGGAAAAGTCCCATTTTATCATATTCCCAAGAGTCAATAGTATGATCAATATTCTGAAGACCCACTAGAATTCAAGAATATTCATGGAAGGCCTCAAGGATCCAAGAATAAAAATAAAAATAAAAATAAAAATAAAAATAAAAATAAAAATAAAAATAAAAATAAAAATAAAAATAAAAATAAAAATAAAAATAAAAATAAAAATAAAAATAAAAATAAAAATAAAAATAAAAATAAAAATAAAAATAAAAATAAAAATAAAAATAAAAATAAAAATAAAAATAAAAATAAGAATAAAAATAAAAATAAAAATAAAAATAAAAATAAAAATAAAAATAAAAATAAAAATAAAAATAAAAATAAAAATAAAAATAAAAATAAAAATAAAAATAAAAATAAAAATAAAAATAAAAATAAAAATAAAAATAAAAATAAAAATAAAAATAAAAATAAAAATAAAAATAAAAATAACAATAAAAATAAAAATAAAAATAAAAATAAAAATAAAAATAAAAATAAAAATAAAAATAAAAATAAAAATAAAAATAGGGTGTTGGTAAAAACATGTAAGCAAATTGGTAAAAACACGTAAGGGGTTCCCTGGGCCCATTTTTAATTAAAAATGAAACACAACCACACCTGTATTGGGCCAAAACATGCCCAAAAGAGGTTTTTTTCCCACAAAACCTCTCTAACTCCCAATGGTTTCAGATTTTTTTTCCCAGCCCCCCCCCCCCCAAAAAAAAAGGCCAAACACCCAAATAATCCACATTATCCCCACCCCAAACCATTTTCTTTTTTTGAAAAATAGCATTACCAAAGCCATTTTGCAAAGCTTTTCACACTTTTTTTCTTTTTTTCCCCCAAAGACTGCATTTTCCACCACAGCAACCTGCTTTCAAGCCTCTCAATTTTCAATTTTTTACCTTCCCTCATCCATTAATCCCACATTTAAACCACCTTTTTTCATTCTTAACCACTTCTGTTCATTTTTCACACCTTTTTTAACTTCTTTTTCACATTTCAAAAGGCTGTTACCCCATTCCAAATCCCCAAATTCCCCCTTTTTCACTTTTATACATATTTTTCATTCAAAAATGCTACAACCCCCCACTGAAGGTGAATTTCAGACCCTTGAGCTTCTTTGGCAACATGTGCATAATGTTTCCAGGGCTCAGGGGTATGCTGTGTCCACCTTGAGGTCCAATATGACCCACAACCAAATTGAAATAGGTTGTGACAGGTCTGGGACCCCAAATGCCAACAAAAGCCCCTCCAAAACAGTCACCTCAAGAAAGCTTGACTGTCCTTTTAGACTTTATGCCATGAAATATGCCAAGAGTACCACTTGGACTCTTGAAGTCAAAAATCCTGAACATAGCCATGATTCCACTGAAAATATCATGGCACATCCTGCTTTCAGGAAATTCAATGAGCAAGAAACATCCCAAATTGCTCAATTGTCTGAATCACTGCTCAGGCCAAGGCAAATTCAGGCCCAATTATGCAGCCAGAGGGAATCTGACAGGTTTGTAATCCTTCAAGACATTTACAACCAAGTCAAGAAAATCAAGAAAGACAAACTTCAAGGAAGAAGGCCCATTGATGCTCTTATTGACACTTTCAAACAAGAAAATTTTGTTTGGTCCTCTGAAAGGGATGTTGAGGGACACATTACCTCCTTGTTTTTTCACTCACCCCATTTCCATAAAACTCCTTCATGGTTTTCCTAATGTCATTCTTATGGATTGTACTTATAAAACCAATAAGCACAAAATGCCCCTTTTTCATATTGTTGGATTCAGCTCAACCAATAAGACCTTTTCTGGGGCTTCTTTCTTTGATGAAGAATGAAACTTAACCCTCATATACTTGGGCATTAAATCAATACATAGAAAATGTCCTCAACAACACCAATCTTGTTCCCCCTCCAGTTATTGTTATTGACAGGGATCTGTCCTTGAAAAACTCACTTAAGAAGCTCTTCCCAGACTCCAAAGTCATGCTATGCATTTGGCACATCAATAAAAATTTATCTGCTCATTGAATGAAAAAAATTGGTCATGGAAGTGATTTTGAAGATTTTATGGGCCTTTGGAATCAAGTAATATACTTTTATATTTCACTTAAGCTCACTTTATTTCACTTTTTTCTTATTTTTGTTTTTATTAATGACTTTGGGATTCATTTCTCAGGTTATGTATTCATCCACTGAAAAGTCTTTCAAAGACAGCTGGAAGAAGCTTCAAAAGCAAGTCAAAAATCCTGAAGTCTTGCAGTATTTGGAAAATACCTGGCTTCCTCTAAAGGAGTATTATGTGCCAGCCTGGACCAACCACCATTTCCACCTGGGTGTGGGCTCTACCTCCAGAGCTGAAGGTGCCCATGCAATGGTGAAACTTTGGCTCCAAAGGTCCACTGGTACTCTCCTGGAGGTAGTTGGGGCACTCCACATGGCATTCAGAAAACAATTTATTGAAATTATCAACATAATCTCCAAAGAAATGATTGTCCATGTCAAGAATCTTCCTCCACACATCTCTTCCCTCAATGGCAAGGTGTATCATTATGCTCTTCAGATGGCCTTTGACAATTTCAAAACCAAATTTCCTCCCAATGAAAAATGCACCAACAAATACAACAATTATCAAGGCATTCCTTGCAAGCATAATACCCAAAAGGCATTTGCCAAGTGCAAAAGGCTTTAAATATAAGACTTCCATCCTCAATGGCATTTTAATTTGCCTTTGAGGGTTTTTTAATTTCTTATTCTCATTTTTTTTCTTATTAACTGATTTTATTTGTCATATTCTTCTCAGGCTGGTTTTCAAGGTGATGATCAAAGTGTTTAGAAAGAAAGAAAGAATTAAGTCCAGAAAATATTTGAAGCTATTGGGGAAGACCTTTTGCAAAGACCAATGACATAAATCACCCCAATTCTTCAACATTTTCAAGATGTTTTGACTGGAAAAGTCCCATTTGATCAAATTACCAAGAGTCAAGAGGATGATCAATATTATGAAGACCCTCTAGAATGCAAGAATATCCATGAAAGACCTCAAGGACTTAAGAATAAAAACAAAAATCCAAACAAATGAGAACCTTCAAGATTTGAAATTATTGAAAGTCAATCCAAGAGAAGGGGAAGACCCCCCTCAAAAGTGACCAGTACAACAACATCAATATCACAGTCAAATTTCCCCTCTCCAATTATGGAAGTGGACTCATCTGAAAATTCTGAAGATTCTGAGGACTCATTATCTGAATCCATCAGTTCATCAGATTCACTACCCTCAGCAACTGAATTAAATAAATCAGAAGTAACCCTTAGAAGTTCCAGAAGATTTGCAATTGGAATCAAAACCTCACAAAGAAAATCACACAAGCCTGCCACAAGTTTGAAGATATATGATGCAATTGACTTGACCTGTGAGCATTGTCAAAGCAATTATCACACAAGTGATGAATGCTCCAAGCTGTTTGTGAGTTTCTGATTCTTTTGAATGTAAATTTCTCTTGTTTATTTTGATATTTATTCATTTTTTGACCTTATTTTATCAGATAACTGGCTCAGAAGACTTGCCCAAGTTTATATTTAAATACACCTTCAAGCCCATCAATGTCCAGGGTGATGGAAATTGTAGCTACAGAACAGTATCCCACTACATTTACAAGACTCAATATTTTTTGGCTGATGTCAGAGGTGACTTGGCTGAAGAAATTCAACAAAATCAAGACCTTTATGAAGCCATTAACACCTTAATTCCCTCAGTATCTTCTTATTTTGACAGAATTGAATGGTATGAAGATGTTGGCCAGGCTCCAAAAAGCAATTGGATTTCCATTCCTGACATGGGGGATCCAATTGCAAATAAGTATAAAAGACCAGTTTTCTTTTATTCCACAGTTCAATCTTTTTTTTCCCGTATTTCTTTCCTCCAAATGATAATTCCCCCATTTTCATCTGCTTCTTGGATAGCTGTGCTCATTTTGTTCCTTTGGACATAATCATTTCTGAAGTTTATCCAGTCCCACCCATTACTTTGAATTGGAAGATTCATTCCCAACCACAAGCCCTGGGGTGGGCTGATAAATTTAAGAAACACATAATGTTGTATTTTTCCAATCTTCCTCCCCCCTCTCAGAAAAAAATCATTATTTTGGAGGTTGATTCTGATTGATTGATTTTTGTATATACAATTTATTCCAATTATCCCCCTCCTCAGTCATATTTATTGCTTAAATCCCACCTCAGTCTCCTTTTTTATCAAACATTTGGAACTTTTGTACTTAGAAATAGTCATATTACAAACAAGGAAAAAAAATCTGAAAAAATACACTTATTGCCCCTGCACTTGCTGTCTTACCAAAACAATTCCCTAAAATCATGGGCTTCTGGTTCTTTATTGTCCAGATTGAACCCTTCAATTTAAAAAAAATTAAGGAAATTCATAAGTGGGAAGTTATTAAATTAACTTTTCAAAAATAGGCATATTACAATGACAGGAAAAAACATTTGAAAAAAAAAAACCTTTTTGCACCTTCACTTGTCCCACCAAAAAAAATTCCCAAAATTATGGGCTTCTGGTGATTTATTCTTCAGATTTAACCCTTCATTTAAAAAAAAATGAAGGAAAATTACAAGTGGTAAATTTTAAATGAATTTTTGAAAAAAATATGTCATTTTGGCATATTGGCCAAATTTGTGAAATTTGGCAAAAAAAAATTGAAAAAATTTGTGCATATTGACATGCCAAGTCAGGAAAATATGGGGAAAAAAATAAAAAAAAAACCTCAAAACTGAGCCTGAGGAATGTTTGTGAAAAATAAGGTCACTTACATGTTTTTACCATAAACTTACGTGCTTTTACCATAAATTGGTAAAAACACATAAGGGCTTACATGTGTTTACCAACACCCTAAATATTTCCAAAAAGGTCACAAGAAAAACTTTATAATAACTATACTCATAATAATCATCTTTAAACTAGTGAAAATACCATGAATAGGTACATACTCTGAATTAACTCAGAATCTAATGAGTAAACACGTGGAATAAATTATACCATTAGATTCCTCATGGTAAAATACACATATATCAATTTTATGGCATGTCTGAAAAGTCAATAATTAATGAAGAATAAGTAATGATACCCTAAAAAAGAAATAACATCTTATTTAACTCAGAAGGCAATGAACCAACATTTGAAATAAATTTCACCATTGGATTCCCCATGAAAAAATACACATAAAACAATTTTATGACAATTCTCTAAAGTCAATACTTAATCAATTAAGCTGAATATATGCACTTTTTTGGTCAATGCATATATTCATGGTTTTTGTCTAATATCTCTTGAAATATACATTATAGACAGTTAACCCAAAAATAAATTCACCACTTAATTACTATAAAAACACAGATACGAAATTTATTTTACAAGCTATAAGCAAGGTTATAACTTGTAAGGGTTTATTGAACAAAATCACTAGAGCTGTTGACCACTTTGTTGGGAAAGTGGTAAAAACTTAAAAAAAAGTAGAAATTAAGATTCTACTAGCTTATAAGTGAAGAATGATTCAATTTTAATAATAATATTCAAGGTATAACCCCTTGAAATCAAGGTTTGAAGTTTAAAATATTCAATTTCAACAGAAAAGATGAGATACAAGAAAACTCATCAAAAATAGAGTTTTGATGATGTGATGAAATTCTCTTTAAAGTTTAATAAGGACATTCCAAGATATCGAAATTCACTCCCTGAATAGCTGTATTGTTTATAACCTAAAAGTTATTAATGATCAAATTTTAAGCTTAAAATTGATCATTTATGATCACTCACTGTAATCTTATTTTACGTTTAACAGCTATAAAAGTGATAAAACTGGTGAATAATATTATATTATGATTAATACTAATAAAATCAACGAATTCTAGGCTTCTTCCAAGTGTATTATATCATCAAACTTAGAGCTATAGTGATAACTCTAAATAATGGCATAATAATGAGATAAGATGGTTTGATCATGACGTAATCATCACTAAACCTCAAACTACTGATCATTTCCAGTAGATACCATCATTACATGTCTACTAGAAGACTACTGGACTCTAGAAGGGAGTTATTTACTATAAATAGAGCTATTTTTACTCTATTTTCCCCTCAGATGCATCAAAACAATAAAACAATTAAATCAAAAGGTAAAATCTTTATTCTTTATATATAAATCTTTTATATTATCAAAGACCAAAGGCTATATTTATTATAATCATAATATTTGATTTGATTACTTTAATTGTTCACTTTTTTGTTATAATTCTCTTAAAAATCTTATGTCCACATAAAAACAAGAAAAATTGGTAATTTCTTTTATTTTTATTTGTGAATACAATTTAAATAAGTTTTACTTACATTATTTGGCATAAATTCTTCCAAAATTATTATATTAAGCATCAAAAGTAGGTTATTTTCTCTTTATTATAATAATTTCTCTCTATTATTACTTTTAATAATTCTTCAATTAACATCAATAGTATTCATATTAATATATAGCTTTAATATTAGTAATATTATAGTTATTAATTATTTTTTATTAATAAAAAACAACTTTTTATGCCTCTATTATTTTTTGGTAAAAATATTAAATTGCTTTTAAATATATTAATATATTTATTTATGATATAATATTCTTTCATAATACAAATTATATTATTATTTTTATGCCATAATCATAATAATTATTTATTATTATTATTATTTTTATGCCATAATTATAATAATTATTTATTATTATAATTATTTTTCTCTTATTTATTTTATTAATAAGAACATTCAGAGTACAATAAGTAAAATATTAGTAATTTTTACTTATTTTTTCATAGTCAAACCTTACAAAAAGTGACCAGCACAGCAACATCAAGATCAAAGTCAATTTCACCCTCTCCAATTATGGAAGTGGATCAATCTGAAGATTCTGAAGATTCTGAGGCCTCATTATCAAAGTTGATAAGTTCATAAGATTTACTACCCTCAGAAACTGAATTGAATTAATATGGCAAATCAGGAGTTACCCTTGGAAGGTCCAGAAGATTGGAAATGGATAGCAAAACCTCACAAAGAAATTCTCACAAGCCTGCCACAAGTCTGAAGATATATGATGCAATTTACTTGACCTGTGAGAATTGCTTTGGAAATTATCACACAAGTGATTAATTCTCCAAGCTCTTTGTGAGTTTCTGATTCATTTTAATGTATATTTTTTTTTGTTTATTTGAATATTTATTCATTTTTTTGACCTAATTTTATCAGGTATCTGGCTCAGAAGACTTTCCCAAGTTTATGTTGAAATACACCTTCAAGCCCATCAATGTCCAGGGTGATGGAAACTGTGGCTACAGAACCGTATTCCACTACATTTACAAGACTCAAGATTGATGGGCTGATGTCAGAGGTGACTTTGCTGAAGAAATTAAAAAAATAAAGACCTATATGAAGCCATGAACACTTTGGATTCCCCAGTAACCTCTTATTTGGACAAAATTGAGTGGTATGAAGATGTTGGCCAGGCTCCAAAGAGCAAGTGGATGTCCATGCCTTATATGGGGAATCCAAATGAAAATAAGTATCAATGAACAGTTTTCTTTTATTCAACAGCCCAATCTCTTTCTTTTTTCCCTTATTTCTGTCCTCCAAATGATAATCCACCCATTTTCATCTGCTTCTTGGATATCTGTTCTCATTTTGTTCCATTGGATATCAACATTTCTAAAGTTTATCCAGTCCCCCCATTACTGTTAATTGGGATTTTCATGCCCAACCACAAGCCCTGGGGTGGGAAGATAAATTTAAGAAACACAGGATGTTATATTTGTCTAATCTTCCTTCCCCTCCCCTCCCCCCTCAGAAAAACCCAGCTATTTTGGAGGTTGATTCAAATTGATTGACTTTTTTATATACAATTTATGCCAATTACCCCCCCCCCTTCAGTTCTATTTATTGTTTAAATCCCACCTCAGTCTCAATTTTTTATTAAAAATTTGGCACTTTTTTGTACTTAAAAAATATTCATATTAAAAAACATGAAAAAAAAAAAAACCTTTTTGAACCTTCACCTTTTCCCACAAAAAAAAAAAAAAAAAAATTCCCCAAAATTATGAACTTTCTAACTTTTAATTTTTAATATTAAAAACCTTTTATTTTCTTCAAAAACAAAAAAAAAAAAAAAAAAAAAAAAAAAAAAAAAAAAAAAAAAAATGTCATTTTTTATTAAATTGACCAAATTTGAGAAATTTGACAAAAAAAAAAAAAAAAAAAATTGAAAAAATTTGAGGATATTGAAATCCCATTTTGAAAAAAAATATGACAAAAAAAAAAAAAAAAAAAAAAAAAAAAAAAAAAAAAAAAAAAAAACCTCAAAATTGATCTTGAGGAAATTTTTTATTTTTTTTAAAAAAAAAAAAAAATAGGTCACTTAAATGTTTTGTCCATAAATTGGTAATAAAAACACATAAAGGATTATTTGTGTTTACTAACAACACCTTAAAATTAATTTTGATTATTCAAAGAATACATTATAATCTTTGAAATCCTCTTTTTTTTTTTTTTAATTAGACTCTCCTTTAAAAAAATTCAAATTAATTAGATTTAACAAAAAAAAAAATAAAAAAAAAAAAAAATATTAATATTAATAATAACATGTTTTAAATTTATAAATCATTAATTATTTTTTTATATGAAAATTGAATTTTTTAGATTTTTTTAAAGTTATAATTTTTTTAATAATTTTTCCAAATAATTTTTTTAAATATATTAATAAAATTAAAATATTTAAATCTAATTATTTAATTAAAAATTTAAAACTCCCTTTTTTTAATATTCCTAAAAGTCATAAATATTACCAATAAATCACTCATATTTCTTAGATTTTATATATTCTTATTTTTATTTTTTTCAATTATTTAATAGATAATTTTTTAAACAAGTTGAAGAATTTTTTTTTATTTTTTTTTTTCATTTACTTTATTTTCTTTGAACTGAAAGCCTTATTTATTTAATTCTGGATGTCATCCTTATAATATTTTTCCTTATAAACCCAAAAAAAATAAAAATAAATAAAAAATAAATTTAATTTTATCCCTCATCCAATAAATATTTATTTCATAATGATTTAACCATAATCTTCCATTTTGTAAATTTATTTTCAACTGATGGATTGAATAAAAGTGTTTTTTTTTTTTTTAAATAAAAAAAAAAAAATAGTTTATATAGTAACAAAATAATTTTTTTTTTTTTTTTTTTTAAAAGTTTTCTATTTTTTACTTATAAATTTTAAGACATAATCTTATGTGATTCAAAGTCCAAAAATAATGATATATAAAATTTTCATATGTATTCATTTTTAACAAATCAGTAGCTGAGTAAAGTTCCGTTATACAAAATTAAAAGAGCTTTAGGTAAAAGCTCCAAGAAATGAATTTTTTAAATTTACAATTCCCAAAAGAATTACAATGTGACTCTCTCAAAGGATTTTACAAATTTTAAGTGGGTCATCATTATTTCTTTTGAAAAGAAATAATTGATTATTTTTTGACGTATATCAATTCCTAAAAAAGAGTTGAAATATACCAGTGAGATATGTCAGGATGTCTATAATAGATCTTTGTATGTGCTTAGCACAAGAAAATGTTAACGATAAACTGGAATTCCCTAAAAATGGGACGTGTATTTAGAAAATTGTCAGCATGATGTGTCAACAAAGTATTTAAATCAGACTGAAGTAAGATTAAAATTATTAAAAAAAAAAAGGAATAATTTTCTTACAAAATCAAAACTTGAAATGCTGCTTGAATGGCAATATAAAAAGCATGAAAACACACTGGGCTCCATAAGCAACTCAAAAAGTGAAAATGCACAGTATGAGTGCATGGATTAATGGCTGTCCGGATTCTTATTTAGCGGCATACAAATTTTGACTCAGTCTGGATTATGGTGGGTATAAATATCTCCCCAACTAAAATTTCAAGTTATCAAAAATTTGCCATCAGCCAGAAAATCACAACGGTTAAAAAAACATCTTTACATCTTGAGTGAGTAATTTACAAAGGCGAGAAATTTGTTTGATTTTAACACTAACTGTTTGGGGTTTGGACGTGTTTAACGCTGGTATAATGAAGTTTTTGAACAATTACAACGAAGCAAAACCTGCAGTAAACCACTTGGAAAAACAACAAAAGCGAGAATCATTCAGTTGGATCTAGGATACCCCTCGCAGGATCGTCTATGTTGTGATCATCCCCAGCACTTTGGCCCTCTTTGTTGTCCGATTGTTGATTTTGCAGGTTATATTTTACGTTTAGGGCGTAATCTTGAACTGCTAGATTCAAATCAGACGCTTGAGTGTTGTACTGCGTGATTTGCTATAATGTAACGTATTTGGAGCAGGACGGTAATGATGTCAGCAATACAAACTTGACGTTTTGAACTGCTGAAGATTTAAACCAACTTCAAGGGTAAAGATTAATTCTGACATGGCCTCTGAGAGTTTGTCGAGGTTACCCATCATTCTGCCCAAAAGTGCGGTTTGCTGCTCCTCAAACGGGTTCTGCGTAATGTTTCAAGCAAGCCGATGATCAAATGTGAATTGAGATTAGCACTTCTTGCTTGAAAAAGATAATCATCAAGGGCGGTCTGTTTGGATTATGAAGCTTACTTGCATATTATTCAAGGATCGTTCCATTTGTGTTTTGGGTCCTTCTTGCAAAGACACTGCTGAGAGAAACAACTCAGAGATAATTGAAATGTCAACTCAAAGAAAATCTATAATTTGAGGAAAAATAACGAAAAAAAAATTGATCAATTGTTTTAAAAGAATATTTTAGTTAATAACTTCAATTTTTACATGAGATTTCAATTTTATAAAAAAAAATCTAAATTGTTTTTTGAAACTAAAATTTAAATTTAAGATATTAATCAATCTTATTATTTTAATATTTTCTTTTAAATTTTTATTATTAAAAATTGTTTAATTAGAAGGATATAAAATTTTTCATTTAATAAAAAAAAAAAACTTTTTCTTTATTTTTTGTGATTTAAATTAAATTATTAAAATTAATATATTTGAAAATGGATATAAAATTCAAATAATTCATAATTTCTCTTAAAGAAAAATATTTTTTTTTTTTAAAAAAAAAAAGGGGCAATTGAACTAGATTAAGGCTTTAAGTATTGAAATTTAAAATTTTAATAAACTTGAATTATTTTCTTAAGCAAAATTACATTCTAATGGTTTTTAATCCCCTCATTTTTCCAAAAAAAAAATGAATTCAAGAATTAAGTCAAGAAAAACTTTCTTGAAATATAGAGTAACAAGTATAAAATATGGAATAAAAAATAAATAAATAAGGGCTTTCTGAATGCCATACCATTGTTTTGCTAAATCAAAACTGTATTGTACTAAATACATTGTCAACTTAGAAAAAATGTTCTTTTTAATACATATATATATGTTTTTTTTGTTTTTTCTCAAATTTCTTTTTTAAATAAAGCAAATATAATTTTTTTTTTCCAAGTTTGTCACTCTCTTTGATGAAGATTTTTTTTTGTTAAATTGAAAGGTTTAACAAAAATGCTAGTATCTGTTCAATCAGTTACCAAAAATTAAGATTAAAATGAAACAAATCAACGAAAGTAATGAAATTAAATGAGATATATATCTATGGTATATATACTGTACAAATATTTAAAATATAAAAACAATAATAATTTTCTTTACAGTAAGATTATTATTTATTTATCTTTTGAAATCCATAATGTTTCAGGAATTGTTCCGGTGATCAGATCAAAGGGTGAATCGAGTTTTAAAGTGATATTTTGTCATAAATTTTTCAGCTAGGGTTGGGCATTGAAAGCTAAATTTTACTGCGATGTTGGGCCAACTGATTCACTTCTTTTTTTAGCGTTGATGACAAAAATAATGAAATTCTTCATAAAGATGATTTTCCAAGGTAAATTTCAGATTTTGAGCTCAACTATTTTCTGTTTTTAACAATACATTATTACATAAAAGAGTATAGAAAGCTGTTTCTGTTGGAAATACTAAGTTATAATTATATTAAATTTTATGATTTTTTGGTTGAAAATTACAAAGAAATTCTTGAGTTCTATTTCCTGATACCCTTGCCCTCCCCTTACTCAAACAGATAAAAGCCCTGATTTATTTATTTTTTTAGTATCATCATTTAAATCAGTCGCGACTATTTTAAACACATAATCAATAATCACAAAAACAACACAAAAAATAGTTATTTTAAATGTAGGGATGGTAACCAATTTGGACTTCTTTAAGATTCAGTTTGATTATTTAAAATCAAATCCAATTCCTCCAAGACTTCTTTCATTGTTGGCCTGTCGTTTGGGTTTTGTGACCATAACTTTTCAACCAAGTTTAGTATCTCATCGCCCCATTGTCTTCTCATTCCTGCTGTTGCTGGCCTCAAGTGCCTCTGACCAACGTCTTTATAAATAGCATGTTCATCTGAAAGGACAAAATCAACATTGATACAACCTTATACTTGAGGATTTTGAAAAATAAACAAATAATTCACTGACTTTGTCCTTCAAACGGGTACCGTTTGACTGGTTGATGCCATTGCAACATCTCCCAAAGGACCAATCCAGCCGAATAAACGTCTACTTTTTCATTCTGAACAGCTTCTACCATCAGTCATTTCGGCTGATGAATATATACTTTAAACTCGTCACTGACATATCTTGGATGAGCTACCCATAGTTCCGGCGCTTGCCAATTAACAGTCCCAACCAGTGATTTAACCATTGACCTCGTTGAATTTTTAATCCTTGCCAGACCCTGAATATCAAATTATGCAATCATAAATTAGCATATCGATCGATTAAAAAACACGAGTGTCGAGTAACTCTAATACTGTCCAATTTCTAGGCGAAAAACTTTACTCACAAAATCATTCAATTTAGCCACTCCCTTGGCAGTAATTAAAACGTTACTAGACTTCAAATCGCGATGAATGATTTTTGGTTGTCTCGAATGCAGATAATCCAAACCGCGACTGATGTCGCGCATGATTAAACAAATTTTCGTAAATCCCGGTGATGGAGTTAATCGTATATAATCGAACAAGTCGCCATTGGTACAAATCTCGGTAACAATCATGATTGGGACATTACGGGTGTCCTCAGGTACAGAGACACCTATAAAACGAACAATGTTTTCGTGCCGAAGGTCGCGTAGGATTCTGAGCTCCTTTAAATCCATCTCCGTGAGATGACCTCGAATGTCAGCGATTGCAACGGGAACCCTTCTATAAATGCCTCTATAAACATCCTTAAAGCCACCGCTTCCAATCATTTCAAGTCTTTTGAGTTGATCTGCTTGAATCTCCTTGTCTTGCAAATTAAGACTCTCAAGATCAAGTAATTCGCCAATATCATCCTTTTTTGGACCTGTGCCAGTTGCGTCTTTGGAGCCAGTTGGAGACTTAATTACTGAGTTCTCAGCCTTGATGTTATGTCCTGAATGAAGTAAGATTGGCCGTGAGCAGGTTCCTTCCAGAGGCTGTCCGGATTGATGATTGGCGAGAGACGCTGGACATTCGTCCGACATTACGCTAGAGTCAGGTAATATCTCGCTTGCGTCCGAGCTTGGTGAAAGAGGATCATCCTCGTTTGTGTCTCTCTGACGAATGGCCAAATACGTTAATTAAGAATAAAAATTAAAAAAAATAAGACGATATTAGACGGAAAATAAGTCTGGAATGGTTCCGACGGCTTACCCAATCCAAAAGATTTCTAACCAAGTCTTTCTTAGTGCCTTCGGCTTCCAATTCCCTTTCTTCGCATAGTTTGACCAAGTTACCTCGTTTTAATCGCAAAAGGCCCTTTGATGTTGCTTGAGCCAAGTCGACCAATCCATCGCCTGAGGAAGAAAGCCAGATGAGCCATCAAATTGGGTAATTCTTTATAAACAAGAGCTTACTTTCATGATCAGATTCTTCCTGTTCATCATGATCAGCTTCTTCTTCTTCTTCCTGATCTGGGTCCTCCTCCTGCTCAATTTGCTGCCCTTGGCTACTGTCATCATCGATTTCGATTATCTCAACGTCAGAGCCCGCCACTTGACTACAGTTAGAATGAATACTATCTATGTCAATAGCAGAGTAACCATCGAGCTGATCTACTTCCTCCTCCGATTGATTTTCAGCCTCTATTTCGTGTTCACTACTGTCTTCTCGCCCTTCATCTTCTTCGTGAAATCGTACTTCATCCTCTTCAATGTCCAACTCTTTCGAAGAGTGATCTTCAAAGTAGGTTTCTTCTGAGCCGCCTTCACTATCAAGCTGAGATTCTTCTTGCTCTGCACCATTGGAAGATTTTTTGCTTCTGGTCGATGTACTCTCTAGGTTCTTTGGTTTGATTACCTTACCGTTTCTGAGCTTCCGTGCGCTTTTCAGCACTGCCAGGGTCTCTGTATCTGTTTCACACCCATTTGCCTTCTTTCCGCGCAAAGATCTCCTAGTGTTGCAGGAATAAGATTTTTGTTGTTGTTGTTGTTGTTGTTGCCGCTGGTGCTGATAAGAGGAATGACGAGTACGATGAGCAATAGGGGTTTGATTTGTGGATCGAATTCTAGTGAATTTGACTACCTTGCGGCGTGGATTAACAGGACGGCGAGGCGTTCGAAGGTCTTCTTGATCTTTACTGCCCTCATGGTCATCCTCTTCGTTTTGACTACTGCACCAACCACTACTACTACTGCTACTATACAATCCTAATGCAGGTAGGGACTTTTGTTCGTCAGCTTGAACGACGCCCCTAGTGCGAGATACTTTCAAGTCAGTAGTGCCGGTTCCATTAGAAGCCAGACCTTGGCGGGACCGAGAACGAGTAAAAGCTATGTTTGGTTTATCAAACCGAGAATCTGTTATATTTCGATCTAACTGAGATGGCAAACTCTTTGTACGCGTCAACTTCCGGGTCTGAGTTGGTTTGCGAGATAAATGGTCTTCTTGTGAACTGACGTTCTGTAAAATACCATTTAAAGTCGAAGAACGACATGATGATGTTTGAGTTTGCCTTGAGTTAAGTTGAATACGACTCGGTCGCTGAGGAATGGGTTGAAAAAGAGACATTGAATGAAAAGTTGGAAGTGTCAGTAAGAGAGGTTCAAGTTTGAAAAAGACACTTTTTAATTAATATAACTAAACTGCTGAGGAATAAATTGGAAATGAGTTTAAGTACTGAATAGATTGAAGATGTCTGCTTTAGGAAGAGAGAAAAAATTGTACAGATGTCGCAAAAATGTGTTAATTGAATATAAAACTAATTAAGGTTAAGACAAATTGGTAAATAGAGGCCTGAACACAGCTTGATTAAGAATTTAATGAGAAAGATAAAATCAAAAGAAAAATGACTCATAAGATGATGAGAAAGGACGAAAATACTGACGGTATCGATAATTAAGTCTACTAAAGAATCTTTATTTCGACATTCAAATTCTTGATCCAAAATTTTGGAGTTTGAGGGAGAATTTAAGATGATTTGAATGAGTGATTCAAGTTGATCTCTTTTGAGCCTTAAAAGTTGAGGTTTTGTTGCTTCATTCAAATAATAATCAGTCTCAGATTGATTTTCATGATCGAAAGAATTCAAGGGACTTTGAGAGTGATTTGAAGAGCTTGATTTAGATTGATGTTGATCATTGAAATTGTCATTGATTAAGATGACGATTTGCTGCTGTTGATTTTCATCTGAAAGCTGTTGATTTGATCTTTTTCTTTTACGATTTTTTAATAAGAAATCATCTTGAGTTTTATTATTTGATAGTTTTGATAATGAGTCATTAATCGATTTCGATTTAGATGGTGAATGATTAAGTTTCGAACTAAATCGATTTAAATTGTTTGAGTTATTTGAGATAGATTTGAATCTTTTTCTAGTAAAATAATAACCATTAGAATTATTATTATTATTGGTATTGTTAGGTAAGGGCGATAGAATCCTGTGAGATTTCGAATTAGCTCTGAGTCGATTAGATCTTAAATTCGAGGTTGATCTTGAGTTGATTCTTCTAAGAGTATTTTTCAGGGATCTCTTTGAGTTTGGATTGATCAAAGAGTTTTGACGATAAGATCTGATTGAGCGATGATTTGGATTCCGATTGAAGCTTGAGGAGACAATCGAGCTTGAAGAACGATTTAAGATTGACGATGAATGTGAAGATGATGAATTCGACTGACTTGGGGAAGAAGAGTTGATGAGATTCAATTGATGATTTAGCATTTTGCGTTTCTTAGCAGGATGAAGACTAGAATGATGTCTCATCTTATTTTCTTGATGGATGGATTGGATTGAGATTTGCAAACGACCGAGATGACGACGGATTGAAGATGGATTCAATTTATTGAGGATCGTTTTCGACAAGACGAGCCATTCCGAGCAGCAGCCGTCGCAAGCGTGATTTTAATTTCAAGCCATCCATCGGTCGATTCCTTCCCATTGAGCCAGATTGACTGCTTCACTGCTTCACTGCTTCACTGCTTGACCCAATTGAAATTTTAATTAAATTCAATCAAAATTAAAATCAAAAGAAGCTTGACCAAAAATGAGCACTAGAAAATTTAATAAATTAATTAAATTTATCAACACAACTTGAACCATATCTGGCTTGTTTGGAAATTTGATTAGTTTAGCAATAAATAGAAACATAGACCAAAGATGACTTCTGAGAGGTTTTTACAGCAGAAAAAGATAGTCTTCTTGGAAATTTCTCAAGATAAAAAGAGCAACATCAATTGTGGTGGTAAGTTTATTCTCATTGTGTTCAAAATTGGGCTAATTTAATATCATTGGACACATTAGAAAAAGCAAAACTAAACCTCCACCTACTGTTTCTTGTGAGCTATCTATGCCAAAAAGGAATATAAAATTAGCTGGAGTAATCAAGTCTTGAAATGGAATGAAAATGACGGTTCAATTACAATAAAAGAACCTGAATGAATTACAAAGGAAAAATCAAATTATTTCTCTGATAAAAATAGGTAACTGAAAATTCAATTTCAAATTTGGGTGGAAAACTTTTCCAAGTGAAAAAAAAGGTAAAAGAATTTGTAATTTTGTTAAGTTTAGACAAAATGTTTCTAATTCTTCAATTTGTAGCAATAAAAACCTTGGTATGATATGAAATTATTTCCTTTTAAAATTAATAAGATTTTTATTATCCTCATCAAAAAAATCTTTATTTTGGGAAAAACTCAGAGAAAAGTTAAAATAATTGAAATATAAAATTTTCCGTTTTTGAAATATTTGGAATAATTTCGCTTTTATGAGTGATATAATTTAATATTTCAAACTGTGGTAACTCATAATTATTCACACCTAAAAAACAAAAAACTGACTAAGTTTTAATTTTCTTGACCAAGAGAAAATCATCAATTATGAAAAAATTACATGATAAGAAAATATATCAAAACTTGGATAAATAGTTGATACTATAAGTCAATATTTTCTCTGAATTGACATTTCTTCTTTTTTTCCAAAGATAATTTTGATTTTTTCATACATAGTAAGATGGGATGAACTTAATTTGGGAAGCATATGAATTTGAAATATATCAGAGTATTGAATAGATTCATCAAAAGAAAAAGACTATTTAGTTAATAAATTCATAAACCAAATTATAAGAAAGGTTGAAGTTTAAAATTTGAGTTTTTTTTGTTCAAACAACAGAAAATGAATGAAAAACATTGATCTATGTCTTTCTCCAAGATCAGAAAAACAAGGACAAACTCCAAAAATCATCAAGGACCTCCAAATATATGGTTTTTTTCAAAAAAAAAGAATCAAAATTGAATAAAGATTTTTTTTGATTAATTTTCATTTTTACATAGAAAAAATAGTTATTATGACAAAAGGATTCATTCTTTTTATGATTTACTTGATCCTGATAATAAATGGTTTTCTTTTTCAAAATACTAATATTTTTTACTTTCTTTCTCAATTTATATTGATATATATATATTTATTTATCAAAATCTTCCTGTATTAATATGCAGAAGATATAAGACTCCAGTATTGATAGAATTAATTTTAAAAATGAATTTATTTCTTGATTTATTTTTCTAATAATATTGAGTATTAAATATTTTTTAATTATTTATTTTGACTGGTAAATTTTTATTAAATCTTATGAAACATTTAAATCAAGTAAAAAATTTCATCATCTTAATTGAAGTATCTTGATTTATTTCAAATTACTTGAAAAAAATTGGGAAAATAATCATATAAGTTTGAGATATTCTTATAGGTTAGATATCAAGTAAAAATTAATTAATATCATCAATATAATTAAATATGCCTCAAATTTTATATACTTAAAGAGAATTTTCAATATTAGAAATTCATTTCAATATTTTTATACATCTATTCATCATCATGAAAGTAAGGGATTATAATGGTGAGGGTAAAATTTACTTGATTTATTCAGCCAAAAACTATATTTAGGAAAACGATTTATAGGAAAAAAAGATTAAAAAATTCCAAATTAAGCTTACTTTAATTTAAATATATTGAGAATTCCCAACCAGGAAGGTAAAAACAATAATGAAAAAACTTGAATAACTGTCAACTTAACCTTCATTTTCAACTTTATTGATTATAGAAAAAATCAAATTATTTTTGAGAGACTCTAAATATTTTAATAAGCTCTTTCAATGTAACTTATTAACTATATAAGAACGGTTCAAATTAAATTATAGCCTAACATAAGTAGATTTAAGGTAAAATAGTATAAACAAATTGTATAAAAGAGAAATATTAGGGCTTTTAAAACCTCAAAACACCATGTTGAAATTTTATATTTTCCTCCTAAGATTTGAAATAAACCTCTTTTTTTTCATATGGAATGAAACTATTCAATCTTTAAAAAATTTCAAAAAAAATCAGGGTTTTGGGAAAAAAATAACAATCTCTAATCAGAGATTTTGAATTTTGAGACGCCCTATTGTGAAAAAAATGAAATTAATAGAAAGAATTAGAGTATTTTCAAATTATTATCTTATTAATATAATAGAAATGATACTTAATTTTATTATTCACAATAAAGATTTTTTTTTATCAAGAGGGAAATCAATTTGAGACAGTAAAAATACCACAAAATCTCATTTAATTTTGAATCGGAATATCAAATAACTGAAATTTATTTGAGGAAGCTTATATGAATTAAAAATACAAACTTAATGTTCCATATAAAAATTAATGAATAATTCAAGGAATTCAAATATTCAAAATAGCCCATTGTTCTTTTTTTTAAAGTGCGTACTTGGTGTATGAGATTTAAAAAGTAAGTGTCTTCCAGTGGAAGTGTAAGATGTGACTATGAAACTGATGATAATATTACTATTAATCAACAGTACTATGCCTGTTCTTATGAAATATAATAATAAAAATTATTATAACCACAATTAAATAATTATAAAATTATTTCTTTCACGTGTTATACACTACTAGTGATTATAACAGTGAGCAGTAATTGTCTACTAGAATCAATTACAAGAAGAATTTAATAATAAAAACTTCCTTATTAAAATAATAAAATTATTTTAATATATAATTATCTTTTACAAGAATAATTATGAATATAATTCTTGAAGAAAACTATTACTAGAGAAAAACTTTAAGAATTAAAAATAAATGACTCACTAATACTCCAAAGAACTTATTGATAGATAAGAGTAGAGAAATTTGACGTGGAATTGTGGATTTAAGGGATCAAAAGGATTTATAACAGTATTACAACAATATATAGTTGGATTCTATGATTTCACGTCTTTCTGGATGATTTTGAAAGATTTAAAACACTTAAGAATAGCTTTAACTAATACTTACTTGTTGGTAATAATGATTTAATAAATTGATATGATGATACGGAAAAAAACCGCAAGAATAGGCTTCTTTTAAGTCAACAACAGCTCACAGAGGCGTGCCATGGAGCAAACTGAAAAACCAGTGAGTGAGAAAACAATAAACCCTTTTGGATTAATGATTGCATCATCTGTTGTCACATAAGATTATCATAATTACTTAATTGATGCTTTTACGTGACTACCAACCCCAATATGGTTAAGAATAAAAGGAGTAACATCTGTAAATCTTCTTTTATTCTAAAATAATCATTGATTTCTCAAATTTATCAATGTTATTGCCAATTTCATCACAGGTTGTGATTACTGTGATTTTTTGGAAGATTCAGTGTTTCACGTAGAATGGTCAAAAATGGACTGTAAGTAAAACTTTTAATTTTACTAGTAAAACAATAATTCTTTTTGGTTGTACCATAGATAATACAGTTTTTCATTGGTCCTGAAAGTTTCAGGAAGATTCATTAAGAATTGTATTTTTAATCAATTTTTGAAGTTTTTACCTCATTTCTACGTAGAATTGCAAATAGCAGTATTTTGCTGGTTGCTATGAGGTAAATCAATGAATATGGATCCCAAAAAGGGTTTAATTACTCTTTTAGGGTCTAGTCATGGAAAGTCATCAAGAATTGACGTGGTTACAGGAGCCTAAGTAGCTTATTACCTCCTTGGCACGTCAAAATAACAGGTTATTTGCTATTTTTCTTTTAGTTTACCAATTGGGCCAAGATGAGCCATGGATCCATGCTCTGGAGCTATCCACACCTCTGAGGCCTCAGAAGTTGGGTACCCTGGCTCTCTTTGATGTCTTTTGTCCCCCTTGCTTATTTTTTACGTCAAAATAGTAATTTAAGCTTAAAGTGAGATATCCACTATGGGTGTACCAAAAGTCCATGTAGGAATACCATGATATTAAGTGCTCAAAACATGCATAACACTATTCTTAGTGTATATGTAACATGGGATTTCTCACTTTCCCATTATTTTGGCTAAAAATCAAGAAAAACAAAAATTTTCACAGATCTTTTATGTGGTATTGAAGTATTTTCCATTTTACCACCTCAAATACATAAATTGAGCTTATTCACTCTATGGAGCTACCCTAGGTGAATTTTTGTGTAGAATCCAAATCTGGTCTTAAATCCATGGACTTACTTACTCAATAAAAAGTTATTCATCTTTTCTGAAATTGAAAATGATGAATTTTGGATATATGCATGACTTATGAGTTTTGCATAATTCAAAATTTCTTTTTAAGATAATTGTGGCCTATTTGGGTATGTAAAATATACCACAAGGCTCACAGGAAGGGAAAAGATGCAAGCTCAAACTTATTCCCAATTACATAAAATAAAAATGGTTTCTTATTAGATGGAAGAAAGAAATCAGAGCTTATATAAATAATTAAGAGGGAAATAAGGTAGAGGAGATGATTAATATCCCAAAAATCCCCAGTTTGGAAAATATATGAAAGAAGTTTCTCAATTAAATCATCAGATTTCATTATTAGGAAATCGAAATTAAATAGTTTCCTTAATTTTTTTTGAGAAGTTGGTAAAAGTACATAAGAGAAACTGTAAAAACACATAAGAGCTTATGTGTTTTTGCCATAAATTTTCAAAAAAAACCTAGATGATGTACTGGGCCCCTTTTCATTCAAAAAAGAAAGAAAAAAAAACTTGCCAAAAATCCCCCCAAAAAGGGGTTTTCTATTTTCAATGAAATTCATGGCATTCTCAATAGCTGTTATGGAAATATGGAATTGTTAATGAAATTTTTGGAATTCTCAACAAAATTTATGAAATTATGGAATTTTGAATATTATTTATGAAATTATTAATAAAATTTATGGCATGTTCAATAGCCTTTATGGCATCATGGAATTCTTGATGGCATTATCAATCTTATTTATAAAATTACTTAAAAAAATTGATGTAATTTCGAATTGTTAATGAAATTTATTGAATTGTAGCATTTTCAATTAGACTAATAGAATTTTCATGAAGTTTATAGCTTTGTTAATAATATTTCCAAAAACTCACTATTTTAAAGGTTGATTCAAATTTAATTTTCCTTTTCATATACAATTTCTTCAAGTTATCCCCCTTCTAAGTATTATTTATTGGTTAGATACTCCTTCAGTCAGTTTTTTTTATCAAAAATATGGTTCTATCCTTTTCTTATACAATTTCTCCAATTTATCCCCCTTCTCAGTATTATTTATTGCTTAGATCCCCCTTCAATAAGTTTTTCTTTTTATAAAAACTATGGTGCTTTTGTTCTTGAAACCAGTCATATTCCAAACTTAAAAATATATTTATTAAATGCCTTTTTGGGCCTACACTTGTCCCACCCAAAAAATCTCACAAAATTATGGGCTTCTGGTTTTTGATTCTCAATATTGTGGTTTTTTTTTTTTGGAAAAAAAAATGTGGGAAACTTATAAGTGGGAAGTTTTTTAATTAATTTTTGATTTTTTTTTTTTTTTTTGAAATTTTTCCAAATTGGCCAATTAGAAGAAATTTGTAAAAAAAAAAAAATTATGAAAGAATTTGGGTATCTTAAAATCCCACAAATGAAAAAATATGGCCAAAACATATATTGTCCTGAGAATATTTTTTTAAAAAAACCAACTCATAATATGTAGAAGCATCCGGTAATTTGGATTTTTAATTATATCATTAAAGCCAACTTAAAACTTAATTAACCTCAAGGTTGAGATTTTCTCAGATACCCTAGTAGATCCATGTTTTGAAATAATTAAGATATTCTATTTGGAAGTAGGAGAATTATGGAATAAATTATATAATAATCAGGTTAAAACTAAAGAGTTGATATCCTTATTTATCATTAGTTTGATATAAAAATTCATATTTTCATCTAATTTCATTATTACCAGCTCTTAAATCTTCTAGATTTACTTCTTCAATTATGATATTCAAAATCTATTATGAATGGAGGATTAAGTAAAAAATTGATTTGATATGGTTTTTATGAACCTCTTTGGTATTAAATGTATTTTCATATCACAAACACTAAATTCTGTGTCTGAAGTATAGTGAAAAGATAGAAGTTTTGACATCTCTTTATATGGTTCCCTATTAGCAATAACTAAAGATAAACGCAGTTTTTTTCCCTCAAATTGAAATAAGTAATAATAAAATATATTTTATGGTATTATGATTCATATTCAAAGTGATGAAGTGAAATATTACAGGAAATTAAGTAACCTTGGAAATATTTTTACTTATACTTACTGGTATACTTGCTATATATAGCATGAATTCAGAATCAAAATTTATAATATTGCATAATATTTCATTTTTAGATTTATTCATTATTGGATAGGGGATTTACATTTTAAAAAGGTTTAATGTGTGTAAATTTTGGTATACGGTAAATGATTATCACTTTAAATAATGAAGGGAGAATGGGGAAGAAAGAAATCAATAAAATAAGTAAAGAATAATATTTAAAGTAGAAGATGAAAAAATAAATAAAAACAAAATAAATACAAACAAAAATGTATCATAAAATCAGTGATAAGTATTACCGCAGTAATTTCAAAATATGGTTTCAATGGGGTTTTGAGTTTTCATGAAAAAAGAAGTAGGTGTATGAGTAACCTGAAGGGTGACAGGGGTCATAAATATCAGATCATGGGAGGAATGGATTCTTCACCATGGGTTTTGGAGGAAGAAAAACCAAGGAATTAGTAACCTGAGCGCCTTTAAGTGTCATTGAGGTCATTTACAAGAATCTATGGGCTGGAAGGCATGTATAATAATGTATGGTATTTAGGGATGGTGCTTTTAGATATATAATACATAAAATATTATGGAAAAGAATGCCTTTTCATAACTGGTTTTGTAATATACCCCATAGCTTTCTGCTTCATCCAGTTAATCATTTAGGTGACTAGGTAGCATAGATGACTTTTCCCGAAAAAATTGATAACTTAAATATAAAATGATTAAGATAGTTTACTAAGGGATCTCCTTTGTCCTTTGTTCTCAATAATTCCTATTATTTTCTTTATTCTTACCTTTCATTATAAGTTTAGAACTGTGAGCCTTTGAGATATGACCACATACCCAATAAGGTCACAAGAAAGACTCAGAATAATTATACCTTTAAGATAATTATACTAAAATTACTTAGAATAATTATACATTAAAAATAATTACTTTAAAAATACAAAAGTACCATAAATTGGTACAAAAATTGGTTTAACTTAAAAAACAATGAATCAAAATGTGAAATAAATTATAACATTGGATTCCCTATGGTAAAATACACATATACCATTTTTATGGCATATCTGTAAAGTCAATATTTAATGAGTTATAAGGAATAATACCTTATAAAAACCATAAATCCTTATTTATTTCAAGAAACAATGAAACAACACGTAAAATAAATTGTACCATTGGATTCCCCATGAAAATTCACACATAAAACAATTAATGAGCCAATTTCTAATGTCAATACTTAAGGAATTAACCTGAATATATGCACTTTTTTGGTCAACGCATATATTCAAGGATCATAGCTAATATATCTTAAACTATACAAGATAGAGTGATTAACCAAAAATAAAGTTACCACGTAGTTACTGTAAGAACACAGATATGAAATTTATTTTACAACTCATAAACAAGGTTAAAACCTATGATGAAATATTGATAAAAATCAACAGAGCTGTTGACCACTTTGTTGTGAAAGTGGTCCAAACTTAAAATAAAGCTCACAGTTGGATTCTACTAGTTCATTAGTGAGGAATGACGTAATTTTTATTATTAAATTCAGGGTATAACCCCCTGAAATCATGATTTGAAGTTTAAAATATTGAATTTCGACAGAAAAGATGAGTTACAAGAAAAATCATCAAAATTAGAGTTTTGATGATGTAATGAAAAGCTCTTGGAAGCATAATAAGGTTATGTCAGGCTATCAGAATTAACTCTCTTAATTGCTGTAGCGTGTAAAACTTAAAAGTTATTAAAGATCAAAGTTTGAGCTTAAATTGAGCAGTTATGATCACCTACTGTAACCTTAAATTAAGTTTAACAGTCATATGAGTGATAAAATTGGTGAATACTATTAGTTTATGATTAAAACTAATAAAATACACGAAATTTGGGGTTCTGCCAAGCCTCTGATGTCATCAACTTTAGAGTTATAGTGATAACTTTAAATAATGGTGTAATAATGATGCAATATGGTTTGATCATGATGTAATCATCCCCAAACCTTAAAATATTGATCAATTCCAGTGGATATGATCAGTACACGTCTACTAGAAGCCTGTTGGACTCTAGGAGGGAGGTATTTACTATAAATAGAGCTCTTTTTACTCTATTTTCCCCTCAGACGCATCAAAAACATTAAATCAATTAAATCAAAGGTAATTTCTTTATTCTTTATATATAAAACCATTATATTATTAAAGACCAAATACCACCTTGTTTTAATCATCTATTTTGACGTGATTAAATCATTTAATTAATTGTTTTTGTTAAAAATCTCTCTAAAAACTCATTTCCACGTAAAAATCAAGAATATTAGTAATTTTCTCTATTTTTTATTGTAAATACAATTTGAAAAGGTTGTATTTATATTTTTTGGCATAAAATATTTCAAAATTATTATATTAAGTGTTGAAAGTAAGTTATTTTCTCTTATTATAATAATTCTCTCTTCATTATTATTTTAATAATTCTTTAATTAATATAAATAGTATTTATATTAATTTATAACTTTAATATTGGTAATATTATTGTTATTAATTGTTTTTTATTAATAAAAAACAATTTTTTACACCTTTATTATTTGTTTGTAACAATAATAAAGTGCCTTTAAATATATTAATTATTTTATATTAATATATTTATTTTATTATATAAATTATATTATTATATTTTATTAATAATATAATCATTTTTACACCATAATTATAATAATTCTTTATTATTATAATTATTTTTATCTTATTTATTTCATTTATAAGGACATTCATAGTACAATAAGTAAAATATTAGTAATTTTTACTTATTGTTTCATAGTCAAACCTTACAAGAACCCTCAAAAAACTGAAAAAGTCCAATTTTATTTTTATTATAAATTTTTAAGTGAAGGTCCAGTTTCAACTGATGAAATTAGTTTTATAATATTATAATTGAAGAATGGTTTGTTAAGCACACAGTAACTTGATTAAAAATTATAGAGGAATATTTCTCATTATATCAGATTAATATTTGACCTATTGTCATATGAATAGTATAAAATTGAACACAAGTAATCAAAATTTGAAATGAATGTAGCTAAAATTTTGAATAGATATATTGATTTAAATTTGGTTACAAAATTTGAATGTTATTACTAATTCATGGTAAAAGAATTCCAATTTTTCTTGAAAAAATATTTTTTAATATTTTTTTGAGAATTTTTTAGCTGAAAAATGTCAAGAATTCTCACGAAAAGAAGTTTCTTCTAGGACCAATTGATGAGATTCCTTTTTTTAAAATTTATTTTGTGATGAAATTTTCTTTTTTTGAGATTTGTTCCAAAAAGGTTTCTGGGAAAAAAGCATTAATTTATATTCTTATTTAACTTCATTATATTTTCAAAGATTATTCAGAATCTGAGGAATAATTAAAATAAATTTAGGAATCTTCGGAGAGGCCTCATTAGTCAAATTGTGGGGGCCAAAATACATTCTTTTTTCCACCTAAACACAAAATAGTGATCTGATACATTTTTTAAGGCATAGAGAATCATGAAATATTGAGTTTTTTCCTTTTTAATTTTTGAATTACTTTGAAGCTTTTTATTGGTTAGTTAACCTGGTAAAAACTATTTTCAGAAATATAAAAATGATTTAAGTTGGGAATTCTTACCCCAAATGTTTATGAAAGGGACATTGAAAATTCTAAAATATTTATTACTAAGAATAAATTTCCATGATTTATCTCATATAATAGCAAGAAGAAGAAATAAAGTATGTCTGAGGGGTAAAAGTCAGTAATAGTTGAGTGAATATCTTATAAAGGAATGTATTAACAGAAAATATATCAGTTAGACTCATCAAATTCAACCTCCAAAGCAGTCTGGGGATAATCTAGGGGTTCAGGAACGTATGATAAATACACAAAAGACCTCTCCTGGTACTTCTTGACCCACGCGAGAGCTGTGGTGCTAAGAATGAACTTAACAATTAAAAATGAATTCTGGGATGAGAAATGTTTTGTATATCATTACAGAAAACTAGATAAGGTAGGAAATATTATTTAGCTTAAACATGGGTTGTAAAGTGAGTTTAGCCTGTTTTACAAGTCACAAATTTCCGGTGGAAAAATAAACTGGACAGGAAGACTAAATTAATTGAAAAGTGAATTTGATATTGAACTCAAATATTGCAGTTTTGAAGTGAATCTGTTCTGAATTCTAAAAAATAAGTCAAAATTTTTGTTAATATATCTCTTCATTTATGGCTTTGATTCTCTGAGATATTAAATAGCACAGTAATCTGAGGTATGTGGATTACTTTTCCAAAAAAATCAAATTTGGGGTGAAAAATGATCAACAAATTTCAACAGCTGGTAAAAATCTCATTTACAATAAGACAAGATTTCTTTCAAGTAATAAAAAAAATGCTTTACCACTTCCCAATTTAATTTTACACCTTTCCCAAACTCAACTTTAAGAAAAAATAAAGGCAGGAGGATTTTAATTTGGAGAACAGAAATGAGGAACAAAGATGAATTATGAATTAAGTAATAGTTGTATTTCATATTTATTTGGAAACTGGATCTCTGAAATTAGGAGTAGACATGAATTTTATCTTTTGAGGTTGGAAAACATCATCATAAAATGAAAGGATTCCCTGAAATTGCTTAATTGAGGGGAAAAGGTAGAATAGAGTCCTAATGAAGCTAATTCTTCAAATTTATTTGTAAAGATATCCCCTGAAATCTTTCCATCTGTCTTCTGTGTAGTTGATGAAGTGGGAAAAATTTAAATTATTTTGGAAACTACGGGATCTGAAATTGAGTTAATAATGATACCTAGAGTCTCTTTTGAACCCAATTTCTGGAAAATTAGGACATAAAATCAGGCAATAACAATTATGGCTACAAAAATATTATAAAAAATCTTTTATCATTAATCACTTTAGTGACAATTGCTTTGGAATTTTTCAGAACTCATATTGATTAAATTAAATTCCTCCAAAATGGTAGCAGGCATGTAAAAAATTCTTGAAATAGTACTTGTTCTAGAAAATATTTGTCACATTATTAGGTGGTAATCATTTATTTTGAGAGGGATTATTGTTTTAGAAGCTGAAATGAAGAATAATTAGTTGAATTTAAAGAGGAATACTAATATATATCTCTGACTTTGGGGGAAAAGACTGTTTTAGTTTTGCTTTTGAGGTCTGGGAACTGTCATTTTGAATCGTGGTCTTCCTTTTGTGTTTGGAAATTTCTTATTGAAAATTTTCATTAATCCTTCTTATTATATTTTCAGGTAAAATTCCACTTATTATTTTGAGCTCCAAGGGATCTTGATATTATCCACTTCCTCATATGGAAGAAGCTGTGGGTTGGTGGGAAATTTTCCAGCTTAAATATCTTGAAAATCTTGGTAAATGGGGTAAATTCAAGCCACGTGTCTGTTGCAAAGATACACATAAATGAGCTGAAGAATATTATTGGCTTCCAATTTTCTTCCTATCTAAAATCTGAGATTATAAATCTTATATCCCCCTTAAAAATACAAAAAGAATACTCCTCAAAATACAGTATAATAATCATAGTGTCATTATAGGTAGCACTAAGGGCCATTGGAGGTATAAATACTTAATTTTTGGTATTTTAAAGGTTAGAAATTTTCTTTTTCAAAATTATCACAACATAATCCTTGGTATTTAATGTATATGAGGCCTCATCTGCTGTTGGGTGTGTTTTTTTTCTAATAATTTTCAAAAGGAATTTGGTGTAAATGGTGAGAAATATCTAGATTAAGAATGAAAAAATAAGGTGGGTAATTGTTCACATAGAGTACCATATATTCTAGTATTTTTTTTAATATTAGGTATTTTCTTTATGAATTAAAGTTTTAAAAACCAAAATTCTTTTCAAAAGAATTCAAGTTCATTTTTGGAGCCATATTTAAAAAATGGCAGGGACTCCTATAGCTGTGGAGGTGGGGGAATTAACCATATGAGGGTAGTGGTCGGTTCAGAAAGTTATGGAGATTTTATGTGAATTTATTTATTATTTTCCTAAATATTGATTTAAATAAGGAATTTTAATTGATTTTTCAATTTTATCTCAATTATTTCTGAAAGCATTTTCATCATTAGAAGAAAAAATAAGACAATTTACGCACCAAATTAATCTTAAAAAATACATAGAGAGGAAAAAAATCCAATAAATCCAAATTATGTGTCAAGTGCTTGAATAATTGAAAATATACATATTTAATAATGAATGTATGGAAGCATATCTGTTTATATGGTAAATAAAAAGAGTAATATTTGAGCTTGGAAAGGCTTTTTCGATGAATTTTTCAAAGGCTAAATATCTTTCAATTAAGATGAAAGGGGGTGGAGGAGTCTTTATTCTTTTAAAGAATTAATTAATTGAGTTTTTGGTGATCCCAATTAGAATATTTCCCATATTATTTTGATTCTTGGCGGTAATTTATGAGTTCAAAAAGCTTTTTGGTTGGGCTCAATATGGTAGAATTATTAATTTGAAGTTAGAATGGGGCCCAGGGAATTACTTACATAATAGAAGCCATTCTAACATTTTTGAAGGATTTATTGTAAAAAATATTTCAATGTTAAATACATTTATGGGGATTAAATGTGCTTACCATTTTAATTTCATGAAATTAACATTAAACTATAAATATTTTGATTATAGCTTCAAGTTTTCTTATAGTTGGAATAAATTTCTCTATGATAGGTAATATTTTGTATACTAAGGTATGAAAAATATAATTTATTATTTAATGGAAAAGATTTTATATAGTTGTTCTATAAAATATCTTTTGAAATTAAACCCTTTCTTTTTATATTAGAAACATTAAAATTCACAAGAATTATTATTTCTTTTGATTTCTCAACATTTCCTTTATTGAGTAATATATTTTTATGTGATGAAATTACCAATTATTCAAAATCATTATTTTAAGAATTTTTTTTGAGCTATATATATTTTCTTAGAAAATAAACTTGAAAGAATATGAAGTTTTTCGCCTGGAATATGGGTCTTTCCTATGATATTGTCTTAGTGATTGGTTATATATAATGAACAGAAAACCTTTTAAGAAAAAATACAATGTACTTAAATCACCATGAGAAAATTTTCTACACCTGAAATCAGGTACTACGTTTGGAAAACGAAATGGGAGATAGGTTTGATACAAGAGCTGAAACATAACAGAAATGAAACTGTAAAATAGAAGCTCTTGAAGAAATTAAAGCCAAACAATTTAAATTAAATTGGTGTAATATAAGTGTTTGGTAAAATTTTGAAATTTTCATACCTAAAGAGCAAAAGAAGGCTTAAATTGTTTATTTATGTTAATTCTTATATTAATATATATTATCAATTAAAAAAACACTGTTTCTCATGGAGGTTCAAGCTTATAGATAAATTATTCATCCCCCTTATAGGGAAAAGACTAGTGAATCATAGAAAGATTTGATCTTACATTTTTTAAAGTAAATTGACTGAAAAAAGATATATATTAATCGCCATGAGAAAAATGGCTACACCTAACAGCAGGTGTCACATTTGGAAATTGGGTTGGACCTCTCCTAGACAAAGCTTGGACCCTTCCTTTGAACTAGGTTGAACCCAGGATTTAAATGTTTTTTAGTATTCAAAGTTATTTCAAGCCACTGGAATATTACAGAAGCTCAATGATTTTCTTCCTTTCTTCATGGGATGGAATAATTATATAGCATATTATAGTAAAATTGTTTCAATTTCTATTTTCATCTTCAAGTGAATATACTCTATGATAAAAAATTGAATCTTCAAATATTTTTCAATTTAAATAACTCCAGTTTTCAAAGCCAAAATAAGTAAAAGGAATTTTATAAAATGAATAAATCTCCTTTATTTATCTTTTGACAAGATATTATTACTTTATGAAAATTTTCCTTCTTATTTCCATCTTAAAACATGGCTTGCAAATATCTATCTCAGATTTTTTCAACTGAATCCTCTTCTGATAAGCCTAGATTGTTGAATATTTTTGTTTCAAAAATGGCTAACCTTCTGGAACCTCAGAAGAAAAATATGAAGGCTTTGAAAGCCCTTTAAATGAAAATATTTAGAAAAAATGGGTCTAGTTTAGCTTTATTTATTTGAATCTCTGGAATTCATTTTTTTTTTGATTTTTTCATTTTCTGATTTCTTTTTATCATCAAAATTTTGCATTAATTTTCATTACAAAAACCAAAATTTCTCTTTTTAAAGAGAAAATACCTTATTCTTTCTTGTTTGAGAGTACTATTTCTTAGTTCACAAGATAATTGATGGGTTTTATAAATTACAGCCCATGAAACTGGAAGAAATGAAAATTTTCAAAGGAAAGACAGCAAAGGGCCCATAATGGCTCCTACTGTAAATTTGTCAACAATTGTCAACAATTTCACAGTAGAAGATATTACAGGCCTTGTACTGTACTGTAGCAAAATTGTCACTTGTAAATAATTGTACAGTACCCTCCAACAAACCTTTGAACACTTTTTTTTTGTGATTTTTTTCTCACAAGGCTATATGGAAGAGTCAAGAATTCTTTTTTGTATGATTATGAATGTGTTGGTTTTCAATCAAACTAATAATAAAAAAACCCGTATAAGTAGTAATACAATAAAATTGACTAATATTAAAATAAAGCTCCTACCATTGGGTAGGAGCTCCATTTTTATCCACAACCATTTTCATTCTGGCAGGCATGGATAAAATTAATTCCTCTAAGTGATTGGAAGGAACTGTATCCCAAAAAATGTGAATGGCTTCACTCAACTCATCCATTGCTTTTGGGTTGAAAAGGTTGGTAGCAACAAATTTCATTTTATACCAAAGGTTTTCAATTGGGTTGAGGTCAGGTGAGTTTTGAGGCCAAGAAAATTTTCAAAATTGATGATCTTGACGCCTTTGTTGGCTGGCAAGGGCAGTATGGAGGGGAGCTCCATCCTCCATTAATGTGAGCTCTTCACAATTGGCTGCTATTCCAACTTCAACTAATTTGTCCATAAACAGTGTGGTATTCCATACCAGCTCTCCCAAGGTTCAAATCCACAATTTCAAATCTAAAACTTTAATCAACAATAATAATAATGGTATATATATATATATATATATAAGAAGAAAATAAAGATAAAAGTGAAAAATTGCAAGAAAAAGGAAGGGAATTATATTCAAAAAACAAAAATGAGTATTCCACTTGAATCTACATCAAATTTTACCTATAGTCACATATTGCCTCAACCCAATAACATCAATAATTCTCTAGATATCATGGATTAAAGAAGAGAAATGATACTATACACTCTATACTAGGTACAAGAATATTCTTAAAAATAATGCAGCTTGTTTAAATATTGAATATGAATAAACATGTGTAAGATTACATAAGTGATACCATTACTGTTACAACATCATGTGTTACATCTCTTGACATAAAAAAAACACTTACATATAAGTTAACATAGTGTTACATTACTCAATCCCCACTTGAACTCCCATAACCAAACATTACAGGTATTATTTACAAATTAAATTTTACATAGAAAAATACTCAACCAAATACAGATCAAGCCTGTGAAGAAGAAAAATAAGGTTGGTAGAGATAAGAATACAGTTTTAAAAATGGTGCAATCAACCAAACAAATGGTGCAATATCTGTATCAAATGAAACAATTCCAAATTTAACCACTAGCAAAAATGTCTCAAGGCTGTGCATAATAAGAATAAAGTTTAGTTAAACTATCAGTATAATTCAAAAGGTATGGTGCAATCAACAAAACATATGGTGCAATATCCTGAACAAATGACACCATTCCAAATTTAACCACTAGCAAAAATGTCTTAAGGCTGTGCACTGACAATAATAAGGTTCAGAATGGTGCAATAAACCAAAAATATGGTGCAATATCTTGATAAAATGACACCATTTTTAATTTACCCACCAGCAAAAATGTCTCAAGGTGGAATTTTTTCTAAGCCCCTTGTTTTTGGAAGGCTCTATGGAGGGCCCAAAAGGTATAAATAAAGGGCCTCTCTCCCTGTTCCCCCCCATGCTTCTGATTCAGACAATAAACTTGAGGATCGATCCATCCCTTCTCTAGTAGGATAATCTAGTATTTATATTGAAAAAGATCAGTAGCAAGGCTCAGTATCTTATAGTATTATTTATGATTAATTGATGAAAGATATTTATAATATTAATGAAAGAGCTTAATATTATTTGATAGTCCTACCATTATAGTAGTAGTGTTGAAGTAGTGATTGAAGATATTATCCTTAGTGATCTTATCTAATTTATCAATAACCCTTATTTATAGAAGGGATATCATCTTACCCTTATACCTTATATCATAAACCTTTTAGGTATATTGGATTATATTGATATTGATCCTAATAGTATTATATTACTATTATATAATTTATATCTTACCCTTATATTAAACAAAACCACCATTATGAAATTATCTTACCCTTAAGCTATTATATCTATATTGATAGTATTATTAAATCACCTTTCAAAGTATCAACTGGATATCAAGATTATTATTAATATTAATAGTGATCTTAAAAATTTTTCTTCAAATATCTCAGGTATTGAAAGTAGGAATCCTAGAAGAATTAATTAAAAATAATTATAATAAGTAACAAGAAGTTAAGCAAACCTCAATTATTAAGCAAATATTAAATATTACCATTATTATCATAGTGATCTTTTATTGACAGACTGATAGAGACAGCTGAAGAAACTTCACCAATTGAAAAGCTACAAAACTAAATAATTGATTTGTGATCTAATCAAAAAAGGGTATTTTTTTCAGTATATTTAGAGGGGCAGCTAATACACCTTAGCAACCATGGTTATTGGCTAATTCTCAAATTCAAAACATACTGACCAATAATTTCCCCCTCAAGGTACTGCCTATTATTTATCCCACATCTGGTGTCCCAACAGTGGCATTTAAATCTCAAGTATCATTACTAAGATCACATTATCAATCTTAAAGGTCAAATTTTAAAAATCATAAAAAAAATAAAAAAGAATCAATCAAAAAAAAAGAATAATTGAAAATTAAATCATTGTTTTAGATCACAAGTATCATTGAGGAATCATTATCATCAAAGAAGGCTCTCACCTTGGAGGAGGAATCGGAAAAAGAGCAGTCCATAATTGAAGAATTAGGTCATGAAGAAACTGAAGAAGAGGATTCTTCTTACTTAGATAATGATGAAGAATTTCAGAAGAAAAGGTTAGAATTACAGAAGGCTATGGAAAGAGCTTCAAAAAGACATGGAAATAAGACAAAATCAAGTCAATTCTCACCTGAAACTACTGGGGATGCAACTATTGAAAGAATGATCAGACCCCAGCAACCATCACCATCACCAACCCCAAAGACATTTGCAACATCCACACCAGGAACATTGCCAAGAGCTGCAAGAATTGCAAAAAGGGTACATATTACAACACCAACTCAGCAACCTGAAGGAGTTACAATACCAAAAAGAAAGATTGTTAAAACAAAGGAAAACAATTACAGCCTCAACTTTTAGGGGAGTGATGTTGAGGATTTTATCAAGAGAGCTGAAAGGATAGCATCAATTGAAGGAGCCAATGAAAGGGATTGGGCCATGCAAATAGCATTCTGGAGTGAAGATAAGGATATCAGATATGAAATTGAAGGAATGCCAGGATATGAAATGGAGGTTTGGGATCAATTGAAAAAGGAAATGATCAGTAAATGGGGAAAGGTGGAACCCAAAAGAGGAAACAGGAAAGATTCATTAACAAGACTATTTAATCAAGCTCAACAGGAAGGAGGAGGCAAGAGTTTGTCCCAATACAGAAAGTTTATTGGGGAATATGACATAATTTCAAAATATATTCTTAAGTATGGGTATATCAAAAAGGAAAATGCTTATCATGTAGATGTCTTTGATTCTTTATCACCAGAAATTAGAAGTAGTGTTACTAAAGAAATGATCAAAGACAGGAACATGGCTCAAGCAAGAGATGGAGGATATATCTTACCTGAGATGGATATCCTCAGAAATTATATTGAGGCAGAATTGGGGGAAGCATGAGTTATTAAAGGAAAATAACAATGATGAAAGTCAGATGAAAGCAAAAGCAAAAAGAAAACCATATTTGAAGATGAAAGCTGGGAGGAGGTTATCAAGAAAATGAAGAATCCACCAGCTCAAGAGGCCCATGTCAATGAAGCCACCAAAGAAGTCAACCCAATGAAGGATGTGTTGGACCAGCTGAAAGAACTATCAGAGGCTGTTAATCCACCAAAGAAGGTCTGGAAGGATAAACCAAACACACAAGGATCAGGCTTAGCACCAAATGCACAACCATTCAGACAAAGAAATACCCAGGAACTCCTACCTGCGAATTATCAACCTTATGTTCCAGCACAACTGTTTCCAAGACCACCCTTAAAGTGTCATTACTGTTTTGAAAATGGTCATTCATTGACAAGATGCAGCTACCTGCAGAAGATATGGAAAAGAGAATTGTCAGTAGGCAAGGATTAAATTTCCTTTACCCTAATTTCCAAAGAGTACCCTCAGAGGGAACAAAATCTCCAAAGGACTTAGTTGGGGAATTTGATAAGGAACAGAAAGAAATTTCAAAAAATATAATTGAAAAGGAAAAGCCTCTATCAAGACCAGAAGATCAAAAGATAGTTGAGCTGAAAAAGGAAGAAAAAGAAGTTTCAATTGCTCAAGTATAAGACTGGGGTAATTGGGAACCACCAACAGTATCTCCACCCACTGAGATGTTGGAAACACATGCAACTCTCAGACAGGAAAAGAAAAGATTGGCTAAGCAAGAAAGCCAAAATAAAGAAGATTCTAAAAGTAAAAAACCCATACTACCAGGAGCCTATCATGAGGATGAGGCTGAAGAAAAGCTGAAGATAATTGTTCCAACCAAATATAGAGATAAACACACTACAAGAAATGAAACATTTGAAGGAACAGAAATTAAAGCAAAAGAGAATTTTGAAGAGGAAGGTGAAAAGTTAAATAAAAAAATGGTTCACCACAAAGCTGAAAAGGAAGAAGTGATTAAGGATAAGAAAGAATTAAAACCAAAATTAGAAATTGAAAATGTGATAAAGAAAATCTTGGAACAGAAGATTAACTTAACCTTGGAAGAAATCTTATCAGTTTCCCCAACCTTCATTCACAGGCTGAAAGGGATTTCTCTTGAAGAAAAGGAAGCTTTGAAATCAGCTAACACTTTGGACATTAAAGAAGATGTTATTTCTATAAATAATGAAGAATTTGAAAAACCAAGACTTCATTATGCCTGTCCACTTGGGTTAATGCAAGTATTTGTTGGAAAAGAAGAATATCCAGTAATGGAACTGGTAGATACAGTATCAGAGCTCAACATAATCACTGAAGATGAAGCAATAGAAGCCTATCTTCCAAACAGAAATCTCAACATGAATTTAAGAGGAATTGGAGGACATACAACATCATTAATTGGATTAGCTGAATTCACACAAGTACTCTTGCCTTCTGGAGAAGAAAAAGAAATTCATTTCTTAATTGCCAAGGGAGTAGTACATACAGTCCTTGGAAGGCCCTTCTTGGCAGACAATAACATTAGATTGGACTTTTCACAGAAACAAGGTAAAATATTTAGCTATAAAGAAGCAGATGGTAGAATATTATGTATGCCAATATTAAAACCCCATATTTTAGGATGGAAAACAGGACCACCAAGAGGAATGGAGCTTTGTTCAATGGGAAAAATAAAGGATTGGTTTAGCAAAGTAAAATCAAAAGAAGCTGAAGATAAATTTAAAGCAAAAATGAAAAATATTTTCGAATCAACTAAAAACAAAGATTATCAAAAAATAAAGTCTATGGAATGTAATTTAGATGAAGGATTATCCATAATGGATAGGGGAATAGAGAATGAACATCAGGAGGAAGTGGAAGGAGACCAAGAGGTAGAAACACAAGAGCAAGAACAGGGACAATCAACAGAAGAACTATAAAACCAAATCAAACCAGAAGAGCCAAAGTCATTAGCCTGGTATTTAGACAGGGAAATAAAAGAAAACAAGGAATGGGCTACCTTTGATCCCAAAAAGTGGGAGTAATGGATAAACAGAAATTTACCACCTTCAAGTGGATATGATTATTATATTAAAAACAAAAACCCTCAAGTAAAAAACTTAAGATTAAGCCCATGCCCTGACTTATGGAAAATTGATGATGAACCTGAAAACAACAAAAGTTATATATGGAAACAAGATAAAAAATCAAATTGGTATATGGCAGAAGTTAATGAATCAGAGAAAAAGGAAAAGGAAAAATATATGAACCAATTGAAACCAATGGTATGGTATATCAGGTTTTGGTTAATGGCTCAGAAATCATAGAAGGACCACCAATACATAGTAGAAAAAATCTGTTTGACATATTTTCCAAGCAAAAATCCCCACAAGATATGGAAATTGAAATAAAGCCAGAAATTAACAATGATCAATACTGTGAAGACTAATTGCAAGATCTTAGAAAGAAAGTTATTGAATGTTTCAAATATGAAGAATTTATAAAGGAATACAATAAAGAAGAATATAATCAAACTGATTAATTCCAAATGCATGAAATTTCTCAAGATCCTCCAAAGAAGAAAATGAAGCAATCTCATGCTTATGAAAATCTTTGGGAGGCCTACAATAATCATGACTCTTCAAGAGAAATTAAACCAAGATTATCTTCAGATTCAAAGCCAGAAGCAAATTTTATAGAAGTTGAAGTCTCACCATTGCAAAAGGATCTCATGAACACTATTCCTTCATATTATTTAAACCCAAAAAGCCCATAGAGAATTGATAAAGACAAGGAAATGGACTTGGATAAAGAAAGATTCTTGAAGTATTATGATTAAATGTAATACTGACAACTTCCAACACCTGAAGAAGAGCCAGACTTCATAATTCTTCCCTACATTGAATTCAAAGATATATACTTTGAGGGTCAATCAAGAATAAAAGGAGGAAAATGGTTGAAGAATCTTCCAGGATATGACCTGTCTAAATTAGACCTGATGGAACTGTTGAATGAGGAAGGAATTCAGGGAAATTTGGAAAACAAGTATTGGGAGGAAGTATTTCACTTTGATGAACAAACAAGGAAGGATCTTTATGATGGTAGAATTTGGCCACAAGAAGACTTCAATTTGAATAATATGGAGCTTCTTGGTGGAAATATTTTCTGGGAAGAGTATGGATACCTCTTTATACACAAAAAAGAAGGATTAATCAGAAATTGGAAAGGTAAAACCCTAGAAGAAAGGAAGAAAGGAAGGAAAATACTGGGAGAATTAGCCAAGGATATATGTGTGAATGGAATTCTTCAGAAAAAAGAAAAAGGAAAATGGGCTTCATGAATTGAATATATCTTTCTGCACATGTAAAAAAAAGAAAACTTGAAAAAATTTATTAAAAATAAAAAAAAAATAAAAAAATAATATATATATATATATATATGGATGAATGAAGATTTGGGTATGCAAGAGTTTTAACTGTAAAATTATGATAAAGCTATGTTTAAATTAAAAAATGGGGGTGGGTGTCTGTTTCTTATTACACCTCTAATGGTTTAAGTTTTTGGGATGAAATCCTTGGGAATTTCAATATCAATTTCCATTCAATTTTAATATCAATCTCATTAATTTCAAGATATTTCAAAAACAGAAGAAAGTTTTTTGATAAGATCATCATCTTTAATAAAATTAACAAACAGTCAAGATGCCAAATCTTGGATGTTATGGGGATGAATTGTTGGAGGATGAAGAAATTTTGGACCAAAGGCAATTGAAGAAGCAATATGAAGAATTTATTTTTGATTATGAAGATGGATTTCAATAATGTCAGTCATCAAGTCACCAATCAAGAGAAGAAAAGGAAAAATTGGAAGAAATAAGGTTGTTATTGGAGGAACTTAGAGTTTTGGATGAAAAATTAGCTTATTATAGAAATTACTTACCATCAACAAGCAAAGTACACCTGAAGGAAATTCTGAAAACCTTCAAATTACATAGTTCAAAAACAAAGAAGAGAGGAAAATCAGTAAAATTCAATTTAAGTAATAAAGTCCAGTATTTTTGGCAGTGAACTCCTGCCTTATCAAAGAAGACTCAATTACTTATCACCTTATCACTTAAAATTTCAATTGATTAAGGTTTTTGGCAGTGACTTCCTGCCTTATCAAAGAGGATTAATTCTTTAAGAAATATTTTACTTAGATTATTTATTTCAACCACCCTTACCAAGAAGCTATTATAATCATTCATATTTTTTTAACATCAAAAAACCATTAGAAGATTTTCTATCATATTTTATCTTTTAAAATCATCATGTCTGAAACAGATGAAGCAGAAAATACCCTCTGGATCTATTGGCCAAAATCAGAAACAAATGAAGAAAGCCAACACCTCTGGATCAATCATAATTTTCAAGGACTTAACAATGAAGAACAAAGATGGGGCTTACCAATTATTGAATCCTTCAAAATACCAATTATTAAAACTATCCCCTTTATTGAATTTAAAGATTTATTTGAAAATGAAGATATTACTCAAGAAACCCCTACAGAAGCCTGTTTAAGCCAGCTTCCTGGAGCAAACCTTTCAAAAGTGAAATTTATGGATATACTTAATTATGATGGAATTAAGGGAAATCTCAATAATGACTATTGGAATGAAATTCTCTATATGGATTCAGATATAAGGAGTAGTCTTTACTGGGGAACAATACAAGATCGGAGATGGTTTTGTCTTGAAGAATATCAAATTGAGGGTAGAAGTATTAAATGGAGAGGGGATTGCTATATTATTGAAAAGGGATTGGATTTTGATTTAGAGGATAAAGTCTTACAATTAATAATTAGAATGAAGAATAACCAGTTTTGTTTGAATAAAGAGGAATGGAATAAATCATGGAAAGAAATTGTCATCAGCAAGATTGAAATGAAAATAAAGAAGAATCAAGATTATTTTACAAAAATTAAAGGCCCAGCATGGCCTTAAACTGCAATTCAACTATTTAGTTACTGTCTCTCTTACTCTATTTTAAATCAAGATATCAAAAAAAACCATAAAATATTAACACATGCAAGTACCAATGATACAAGATGGCCCAGCATGGCCTTAAACTGCAAATTTAATTTTTGACTTTTCTGCAATAGTATAAAAAACATGAGAAAAAAATATAAAGAAAAATAAAATCTATTCATAATGAATAAATCAGTTAAAAAAAATCTATATATAACTAATAAAACAATAAAAATTAATAATTGATATAGAATTCAGAATTGATTATTATGGTAAAGATATTTTGATTAGTATATAAAAAAAAAAGAAGAAAAAAAAAGTTACAGTAATAAATGAAAAAAAGAGCTGGTTATCAAATTCATCTAGATAGAATTTTTTAGTTCTTTATTATGTAATAGTATCAGTAGTCTTTCATATTCAAAAAATAGGGGTGGTTAACTATTTCTTATACAACTCAAAGCACAAGTGGCTATAAGTTTTGGGGAAAGTGGGACTTTAATAATGAAGCATCAGTTTATAAATTTAATCAATCAAAATCAATTGAATTAATTGTCTTGAAATAATTCACATTAATATACAAGTAAATAAAAATTTATTTAAGCTTATTTTTCATTAATAAAGTACTTAGAGGTTTCTTGAATTCTCAATTTCATGAATAATTGCCTTTCATAAGGTCAAAAAAAATCACTTATCATTGCACTTCTTCAAAAGAAGATCATTGTTTGTTAAAAAGAATTCAAGTTTTAATTTCAGAAAGAATAATTATTTCAAAATATAATTTCACAAAACATCTGAAAAGAAGGAAGATTCAATCAGTATTATGTTAAAATTGAAAAATAAAAATGAAAATAAGTTTTATTAACTTACTAATACAAGAAGATATTTTTAATAGAAAATACTTCAAGATTTTTTCACTAAAAGAAAACTAGACATTTCAGAAGGAAGAAAAACAACATTATCAGTTATGTGTAGCATGAAACCTCAAAACAAATTAGGAGGGAGCTTAGCTTAATATTAAAGAACTGAAGAAGTCAGGAAGCCAAGGAAAAGAATTAAGCTAAACCACCCAACACACATACAAGCTACATACATACACACAACATGCACACACACATAGCACATACAAAGAATCAAACTCACAAGGAGGGGTGACCAGATTTTTTGATTTAATTTTTTCTTTTTTCAATTTTTTTTAATTTTTTTCAATTTTTTTTAATTTTTTTTTTTAAAAAAAAGGCCACCCCCCCTTGCTTTAAAAAGAAATAAAATACAAATAATACAGGATATAATAAAAAAAAATATGATAAAAAATACAAAATAATATTAAGATGATTACTTAATATATCATAATGAGATAGAAGAAACATATCATAATACTAAAATACCATTAAAAAAGAATATCAAAGTATCAGGATAATATAATATCCTTTCATAAGCTGATATCATAAAGTTACAATATCATGAGGAAAAAAATAGTATAATATTCTAATATCCTGATAAAATAGTCTTAGAATAGAGTAATATCATACTATTATAGTGAAATAGTAAATTAATAAAATAGTAACATGATAGAGGTATTATAATATAAATATATTATTAAAGGAACAACTGGCCAGATTGATACCATAAAAATATACTTCAAATACTATTTACTTTATATAGAATTAAAATATAGGTGTAGGCCCATATGTATAAAAAAATATCAAGAAGTTGAGAAAAAAAAATTTGGGCTCTGGGAAGAAGGTTTCCTTTTATGTTCTCCATCAAACCTAATTTTCAAGAAGGAAAAATTCATTAAACCACAGCTTGGCCAAAAAAAAGAAGAAACTCTGTGGAATGATATGATTGGTCAGAGCCTGAATATCCCTTGATTGTGATTGGTCAGAATATGTTTGATCTTTCTTGAATTATGATTGGCTGTATTTAGAGTGGTCTTAGAAGACTAAGAAGATCTCAGAAATTTCAGGAAGATTTAGGAATATTCAAGAATTTTTCAAAAGATTTTGGAAGATTTGGGAATATTTGGCCCAGCCAAAGATAAAATAAGCCCACTATCCACTTAAACAAGCAAAGGAGCCTTTGGCCAGAATATTAAATTCTTATCTAATTGCTTATTTCCAGTTTTATACTAATATCTATGCTAATTTAGACTCAGATGGTCCTCAGCAAGACCATAAAGTGCTTGTTTCATTAATTATTTCCAGTTTTACACAAATATATATGCTGATTTAGACTCATAAGGTCCTCAGAAAGACCATAAAGTGCTTGTTTAATTAATTATTTCCAGTTTTACACATATATCTATGCTGATTTAGACTCATAAAGCCCTCAATAAGACTATAAGGTCTTTTTTTGGATAGCTTATTGATGTTTTTTTTACAATATTTCTTCCTATTCAATCATATAGGTCCTCTATGACCCTAAACTGGAAAAGCCAATTGAAATTTCTTTCTAAATATTATAAGATGATATCATTATAAATATTATAAGTCTGCCAAGACTATAAACTGGAATTTCTTTTTATTATTATTTTTCACTCAGTAAATATTCAAGGTCCACAAATACTATAAGCTGCAGCTTTTACATTTATCATTTTTGAATAAATGAACATTAAATTTTATAAGTACACCATGACCTTAAACTGGAAATATTAAAATCTCAATACTATGAAAGATTATATATGAAAAAGTCAAGTATATATGCATAAAGAAATGTAAATTTTCTATATTCAAAAAAAAAGAAGAAAAAATAATAATTATCAATCACTTAAATATTGGAAATATGATGTTATTATTAATATTATTATTAAGAAAATCTCATTCAGAAAAGAGAGTCTTTAATGGTCTTTCTGCTCTAGGTAGCACTTGGAAAACTGGTCTGTATGTACTCAAAAAAATACATATAAACTGAGCAGCCAAGGTCAGACCTGGTCTGATGAGGGGAAATAACTCTGGGTTAATTGGAGTTATAGCCTTGTAGACTGCCATTATATAGTGTCAGGCCACCCCAAGAATTAAACCCTCTTCTTAGTATGAATAAGACTCAAAATAATAATAATGATTAAGCTAAAAACTCAAAATTTGGCAAGAAAATATTACAAGAAACAAAGACAAAATACAAATGAAAGAAAGAAACCAAATACAGAAATTTAAATGGAGAGGGGTTCTTATCCCAAACATGAATATTAATATTACAGATAGAAAGAAGAAAGAATAATAAAAAAAGATATCTTAATAGTATCTTGAAAGCTCAATCATGATATGATGAGTTTTCATAATAATGAATGGAAGATGATAAATATAGACTGATTTTTTTTAAACTCATCATAAAAACATCCTGAAGGCATATTCAACTCTAAAATTATGAGAATTTCTTACAATATATAAAATTGGCAATTTAATGAATCCATGCATGGAGTAGTGGAATGTTAAGTACTTGTATGACTTACAACTACAAGGGTAGCACACATGAGGGCTTATAATCTATTTCTTTATTTTAGTCTATGAAAGGAGTAGTGGTATCAAAGAAATAATTTGAATAAAAAAGAGGTCAGATTTGAAATGGTTCAAATAAAATCCTCAAATATATGTGATAAGTTGGCCAAAGAATGAAATATTCAAGAAAGAAGGACAAAAATGTAGAATTGAAATATGCAAGGAGATTGGTAATTACTGAAAAGAAGAAAGAAATATCTATCAAACCAAACATTTTATGAATTATTAAGCCTCAAGGTAGCTTAAGTTGATATTAGTAGAAGGAATCTTTCAGCTTAAAAAAAGAAAAAGAAACTTCCCTTGGATCAAGTCAAATTGATGACCAGGAGGTCCTCAGCATGAGAGGAAACTTCTCCCTTGTGAAGAAATGAACAAGGGGTCTTATTGTCCTTGTATGACATAAAAAGGCATGATTTTGTATACCTAATATACAGGGTCTGCACACCTGAGTTGTAGGGTCCTGTAAGACCTAAAACTGAAACCTCAATTGTATATACAGAAAAAGATAAAAGAAGTGAAGATTTATTCAATTTAATAAATTATTAGAATAAAGAGAAGAAATAAAGAAAATAGAACAAGTGATATTATATCAATTTTAACATAACCAGTTTTTTTTAAAAGAAATGATGAAAATATAAATAAAATAAAAAATAATAAATAAAAAAACAGAATCAATTCAGTGATATATAAAATGGATTACCAAAATAGTGCAGCAAAACATAAATCAGTACTAAAGAAGGTTAAACCAGTTAATAAGCCTATTCCACAAGACATAAATACTCCTTTGGGAAGGCCACCGTTATCAAGAGACCCTTATAATACACCACTATCACCAAAACCACCTAAATATATGGTCACATCAAAAATAACACAAGAAAGATTTGAATTAATAAATTTTGGACCACCTGGATGGCTTTCAGAAGAAGAAATAAGTCTTCTGATGAGTTTCATAGCTTTAAGAGAAAAAAGCAATTGCATTCAGTGCAGAGGAAAGGGGTTTACTGAAATATTCATATGGAAAACCCTACAAAATACCAGTGATACCACATACACCTTGGCAAAAGAAGCCAATAACAATACCAAAGCATATAATGCCCCAGTTTATTGAATTGGTAAGGTAAAGGATTAGAACAGGCTTGTATGAGCAGTCTACCTCTAGCTATACAAGTCAAGTATTTTGTGTTGCAAAGTCAAATGGAAAACTTGGAATTGTCCATGACTTACAGGATCTTAATAAGGTAGCAATTAAAGATGCAGGATTACCACCACATATTAAAGAATTTGTGGATGCCTTTTCAGGGAGAGCTTGTTATGGACTTGGTGACATAATGGGAGGGTATGATGAAAGATAATTAGACATTTCTACAAGACCCTTAACTAAATTTGAAACACCACTTGGAAGGCTACAGCTCAAAAGATTACCACAAGGAGAAACCAATTCTGTTTCAGACTATCAAGCCCAAATGACTTGGATAATTGAAGAAAAAATACCACAGAATGTAGGAATTTTTATTGATGATGGAGCGATAAAAGGTCAAAGATCAACCTATAATAATGAAACTTTACAAGAAAATAATTTGATAACAAGATTAATTTAAGAAAATGAAGTTACATTAGAGAGAATATTATTCAGAATTGAAAAGGCAGGACTTACCATATCAGGTATCCAATTTGCATGTTGTGTGCCAGCATTGGACATAGTAGGGCATGTAGTTTCTTTGAATGGAAGAAAAATTTCAAAGCAGAAGATTAATAAAATACAAATTTGGCCAAAGACCCTCAATAAAAAGGATGTAAGAGGTATTTTGGGACTTTGTGCATATGTTAGAATGTTCATTCAAAATTTCTCTCAGGTTGCATCACCACTAAGAAGATTAACAAGAGATGATGAAGAATGGGAATGGAATACTAAATGTGATGAAGCATTTGAAAAGTTAAGAAAAGTTGTAGGGGAGGAAATAACATTAAAAAATTTGGATTATGAAAAGGGAGCAGGGAAGATTAAATTAGCAGTAGAATCAAGCTATATAGCTACAGGAGCAGTACTTACTCAAGAAGACAAAGAAGGAAAAGACAGACCAGTTCTTTATGAATCAATCAAATTCTCAATACTGGAATCAAAATACTCACAGCCAAAACTGGAGCTATGTGGAGCGTCCAAAATTCTCAATAAACTCCAAACAGTACTTTGGGGACAACACTTTGAGCTACAAGTAGATGCAAAAGCCTTAATTGAAATGATGAACTCACCCTGTTTTCCAAAATGCCCCAATGACCAGATGGGTTGCATTTATTCAATTGTTTTCTTTTGAATTAGCTCATAAGAAAGGGAAGAACTTCACAATGCCAGAGGGGCTATCAAGAAGACCTAAGTCAGACGATAAAGAAAAAGAAAAATCTGATTTTGAAGAAGGAGAATGGATAAAACCACACCCAGGGTTTGGAGTAAAACATAATAATATAAGAAAATTTTCAGGAATAAAGCTACCATCAAAGCAAGAAGGATTTTAGAAAATAATGGTGAAATACTTAAATACATTGAAAAGTCACTTTGGTAGTAAAGAGGATGACTTCAAAAAAATTAAAAGGAAGTCATCAAATTTCTTCTTGGAGGAAGGCCAACTCAAAAGAAGGAATACACCAAATCCACAAGTAGTTGTATCAAGTCAGAATTCTCAAAGAAGAATATTAAAATAATTACATGAAGAATTGGGACACAGGGGAGAAATTGAAACATAAAGAAGAGTTAAAGAAAGATTTTGGTGGGAAGGAATGAAGAAAATAGGCAAAAAATGGGTCAAATCTTGTAAAGCTTGTCAAAAGAGAAGTCATTATCACCAAAAAGAGGAAGGAAGAATTTCATTCACCTCAACATTATTTGAAAGAGTCAGTATAGATGCAGTACATGCAAAAGCAGGAAGATGGAAGTCTTTATTAGTGGCCAGGGATTATTTCTCAGGATGGCCAGAGACAATTGATTCAGTAAAGCTTACAGCAAATTCAGTATCAGAATGGTTCACTTTGGAATGGATTTGCAGGTCTGGAGGCCCAAAAGAGGTCACAGTAGATAGAGGGCCTGAGTTTGGAAAGGAATTACAAGATGCAGTAAAAAAAGCAGGTTCAAAGATAAGGGTAAAAACACCCGGCTACTCCGAGTCACAGGGAATGGTAGAAAGGGGGCATAAACAATTGAAGGATGCATTGGTGAAGATGTGTGGTGAAAATGGTTCAAAATGGAAAGAATACTTCATGCAGTGAAATGAATATGCAACCATAATTGCACTATAGATGACATTTCAAATACCTTACAAGAGATAAGGAAAAGAACAAATATAGGGAAATATTCCCCATATAAAAGCAGTGGTTTCAGAGAGAGACGAACTTTCAGGGTGGAGTTTAAAGACAAACCCAGAGAAAGAGTGGCAGAAGTGGCTAAGAAGAGGAATTCTTGTCACAATTGTGGTTCAACAGACCATTATTCCAATAACTGTCCAAAGGCAAAGAAGAAAGTCTATGCCATTGAGAAATTCCCAGAGGAGGAATCCTCAAAAGAGGATTCTGAATCAGACTCTATGGGTGATGCCATCAGAGAAAAATTCAACGAGGAACAAGACCCAAGAGAGGAATTTCTAGTTGAGTACCAAGAGGTAACACCACTAGAAATTCAGGACATACAGTTAGAAGCAGGCATGCCACAGGACACTGCAAATAAAAAATTGTGTAAACACACACAAGATGCACAAAAATTCCTAGTTACAAATGGCATACATACATAGGACAGCCACAAAGATGACTGTTTGCATAGACAATGCTCAACACAAATTGATCATTGACAGTGGAGCACACTTCTAAATAGTGGCCAGAAACTATCTGGATCATCACTTCCCACATTGGGAAAAACAACTCTTTCTAACCAAGACAAAGAACTTTAAAAGTGCATCAGGGAAGATGAATTTCATTGGGAAAATTATCAAAGAGATAATTATACCCCATAGGAAAGGTAATATCAGACTCAACCCAGCATTTTTTGTGCTTGAAGATGCCCACATCCAAGGGTTTTTACTTGGAACAGACTACCAAAGGATGTATGGAATTGACATTTACAATAGTAAAAACAGGCAAATTACTATTGGTACAAACAAGGAAAAGAAATTTTCACTTGAAATATACCAAATATCTACCCATGACCCTCTAGAAGAATCACTAAATGAGTTCAGGGAGGGACAATTTAGTACTATCCTCACCAGTAAACAGAAACTTAGTTTACTGAAGATGCTGAGGAAAAATAGACCACCATTTTCCATTGGTGAAGAACCATTAGGAAAAATCAGAAGCCATGATATAGAATTATATCTGGATGTGGAAAGACCCTATCCACCAATGCTGAGAAGACCTCCATACCCAGAAAGTCTGGAAACTAGGAAGGAAACTGAGAAACACATCAATGAACTCCTAGAAATGGATTTCATCAGGAAGATAGGACACAATGAGATAGTGAAAATAAACCACTCCTGTCCTTATCACCTGGAATGATGGCAAATCTAGGCTGTGTGGGGATTTCAGACCCCTGAATAACTACACAAAAGCTGACAGGTACCCTATACCAAGGATAACACATTCCCTAGACAAACGGGCAAAAGCCAAATACATAACCAAGATGGATTGTATGAAAGGCTTCCACAAGAATGGAGTTAAACCAAAATCCATGAAAGTATTCAGAATCATATTCCATAGGGGCATATATGAGTACATCAGGAGGCCATTTGGCATCAAAAATGCACCAGCCCACTTCCAAAGGATGATGGATACTATATTTCAAGAAGAAATATTAGAAGGCTTGATGGTAGTATATATTGATGACATCATTATATACTCAGAGACATGGGAAGACCATGTGCAGTACATAGAAAGAGTACTAAGTCAATGCACACCCATTAATCTGAAAATTTCACTTAAAAAGTGCAATTTTGGCCAACAAGAATTACTGGCACTGGGACACAAAGTCTCAGGTCTTAGTCTGGCCATAGACCAGAACAAAGTAGTAGCAGTACTGCTAAAGCCAGTACCAAAGAACATCAAAGAGATGCAATATTTCCCTGGGTTTTCTAGCTACTACAGAAACCACATCAGAAATTTTGCCCACACAACTAGTAGTCTATACAAGTTATGTTCAAAAGATGTAGTTTTTGAAATTTCCAAGAAAAGGAGGGAGGCATATGAGAGGATAAAACATGAGCTCACAAATGCACCTGTGCTCATCTTACCTGACTTTGAACTACCATTCAAGCTATACATAGATGCAGCATGTAGCCAAGGCTTAGGGGAAGCCCTTCACCAGAGACAAATTGTAGATGGTGAACCAAGAGGGGGTGTGATATGCTACATCTCCAGGAAACTGAAATATTCAGAAGCCAGGTATGGGGCAACCCAGACTGAATTTATATGCTTAGTCTGGGCTCTAGAGAAACTCCACTATTATTTGGAGGGTGAAGTCTTTGAAGTCTTTACTGAACATGAAGACTACCAATAGACACATGCTGATATGGCAAATATCCACCCAAGAGTATAGAGGTAATATGACCATAATATACAAAGAAGGCAAAAGCCACACCAATGCAGATTGCCACTGGAAAATGTCAAAAGAAATCCAGCTTATGATTCTGAATTAGCAGCCAAGATCCCTATCCATTTAATGGAAATAGATAGGAGGAAAAATTTCAGATTTTCTGAATGGGAACCAGGAAATGGTACCCCAGCCAGTGGAGACACTGGATCAGAAGGAACAGAAGCTCCCATATTGGGAATAAGCTCCTCAGAGCTGCATAATGAGTTTTTCAATGCAGTGATGAAGACATATGCTAAACACAAACGGTGTGGCATATTGTTGCAACTCCTTCAACAGAAATACAGGATTACAGAACTGGAATCCTGTTTGAGGGACTATAAGGAAAACATGTTTTCCCTTATAAATGGCCTACTCTACCATAGAGAGAAGCACACAAGTGCACTCACAGTAGTAGACAAGGACCATATATCCCTAATCCTGCAAGAATGTCATGACTGCCCCTATATGGGACACATGAGTGAAGACAGAACCAAGGAAAGGGTAGCAAGCACAGCTTGGTGGCCCAAATGGGAACAAGAGTTGAGTGAATATATCAACACTTGTGAAAGATGCCAGAAGGCAACCGGAAAAAATGGGGAAAAGTATGAGCTGCTTCAACACATAGAAAAACCCAAACACCCATGGGAATCCATCAACATGGACTGGGCTACAGGACTTGTCCCAGGAGGCAAAGAAAAATTCAATGCTTGCCTCATCATAGTTGATAGGTTCAGAAAGAGTGTGAGGTGCCTACCATGTCACAAGGAGGACACAGCAATGGATACTGCTTTGTTATTTTGGAAGAATATAATATCCACCTGTAGAGTCCCTAAAATTATAATTAGTGATAGGGAACCAAAATTAACATCAGAATTTTGGACCAACTTGTATGACATCCTAGGCACAAAGCTTGCATTTTCTACAGCTTACCATCCACAAACAGATGGCCCAGCTGAAAGGATGATCCAAACCATGGAGGATATCCTCAGAAGGTTCTGTGCATATGGTGTGGAATACAAGGACCATGAAGGATACACCCATGACTGGGTTACCCTTCAACCAGCAGTCCAACTAGCTTATAACATTAGTCAGAATTTCAACACAGGGAAATCACCTTCACTGGCGGAAAAAGGGTGGAACCCCCTGGTGCCTGTGGATCACTTGAAGAAGAATCTTCTGACCATCCACCCCACAGCCAAGAACCTTCATGATATGTGGAAGAAGGATTGTGACACAGCTGGCAAATTAATAGCTGAGGAAAAAGAATACAACAAACAGAGGTGAGACAAATCACACATGGAACCTGACTTTAAAGAAAGGGACCAAGTGCTAGTGTCTACACTTAACTTCAACAATCTTAAGGGACCAAAGAAACTGAGAGACTCATTTGTAGGCCCCTTCACTATCATTAAGCTGATAGGTAAGAATGCAGTGGAGGTCAAACTCACAGAAGAATTTTCTAGGAAACACCCAGTTTTCCCAGTAAGTCTGGTCAAGCCATACTTCCAGACAAAGAAGAACAAGTTCCCCTCTAGGAAGAAGAATCCCACTGCAGCAGAAAGAGTGTAGGTGGAAGACTCCCCCGGCCCTGTGAAGAAAATCATCAAGGCAAGGAAGATCAGACTGAATGGTAAAGACCAAAGGCAATACTTGGTCAGATTTAAAAACCAGACAGAAGATAAAGACAAATGGTTGGCAGAGGATGCCATACCAGATGGGAACCTTCATATAAGGAAATTCAGAGCCTCTAGGAGGACTGAACAGTCTCATAAATGATGAGACTTTTTTAGAGGGAGGGTATGTCAGCCAGTGACTCAAAATCAGAGCACAAGCATGACAGCCAAATACCATAAATCAATGGTAGAGCCACAATACCACCAAAACATGGATCTGAGCCAAACAAGCTCAAAAAGTATTAAAAGAAAGAGAAAGCTTATGCCTTTCCAATTATACAAGTCCCATCATCATAGGACAAAAAATAACAAACTTATTCCTGCTCAAAGTTGCTGCTGAGCATAAACCTTGTTTTTCACCTCTCATCTGAAATCCATAGGAAGAGGCTTAACCCAATCAAATGGGTATTCAAAATGAAGCTCCAAGTCAGGGCTATCCAATGGTACTAGCTAAATCGAGATAGAACCAGAATTACAGAAGTTATGACCAAAATAAAGTCAAATAAGGGTGAATAAAATATCCACCTCCCATCTAACTTCTACAGTTTTGGTGTTAGATACCTAAAAGGGGGTATTTTTTGAAAGAGAACAATCAGGGATATCTGATGGTGCTATCCATTTCCCCGTATCTCATCTAGAACAAAAGTTATGGGGCAAACAAGCTCCATACAGATTTCAAGTAAATCATACATATTTGCAAAAAATCTTGTACATGGCATAACTTTGCCATATACAATAATAAAAATATAAAATGGGGTACAACTGTGTAGAGCACATCTAGAGATAAACAATGAACCAACTTTGAGCTTTATATCTCAGAAACTGACAAAGGTATGGCAGCTTTAAGCTCAAAATCTCACAGTTAGGCCAATACAGCCTTACTGTGGGATATTCTCCCATAAGTATGATTATGAGGTGTTGAATAGAAAAAGAAGTATGTTTATACTTCAATACCTCATAATTAATTCAATACTGGGGTCCCATACAGGTTCTGTACAGCATTCTATGCGTCATACACGTCAGAAGAGGTCTATGTGGTCCCCAGATGAAATTCTTCACCCTGTATTGGTGAAAACTGCCCAGATGTGGTTTCAAAACCACATCTGATCCCAATACAGGCTGTTTGCAAACCACAAGCCAGTACTAGAGAGTGAATAAATCTTCACTTCCTCTACGTGGAAGGTCTAGCACCCTTTCCACCCCATTTAAGGATAAAAAGGAGGCTTTTCACAGCCAGAATTGTTTCCTCATCCTGCTCGTGAATATCCTACGTAGTAAACTGTCAAAAACAGTTTTACTCTTGGGTAATAATCAGGGTATAATTATAATTTTAATTATTGTAGTTCTTATTATAGTAATCCAGCTGGTAAGACTGCACCCAGGGTTCTCAATAGCGCTCACCACCACTATTTCATAATAGTAAAGCCCTTATTACTCTATTCTAAACTCTTATTATCCACAATAAACCTCTTTCAAAATTAATTTTACCATGTCACGGTCATAGTTAAAGTTGTAAATACCTTATTACACCTTCATCATAGACTCATCCTGACATCACTAATATCTTGCATTACCCAATTATATATCCCTTGGGCCCAGACACCAGAGTATGCCCATGTGGTCCACACCATGCTTTTTGCTTATGGAGTTCATCATCCCTCATGCTGAGATAGCTGACTCCAGCATTCATGAAGGAATTAGAATGTGCTCTTAATAAAGGCACATAAAAAATATGAATTTAAAAAAGGTTTAGAAATGGTTCAGTGGGATTCCCTGTCACATTTCTGTACACCATTTTCTCAGCATCACAGCTTCCCCCAATGGTGTATACACCAAAATATTGGCTGATCAGCAATTTGAGATGGTTTTCCAATAGCTCAGCTTTCATGCATATTACAGTTGTGTATCAAAATCCCAGCCAGGTACATATTTTTAGGATGGTGGACCCAAAGCTCAGCGGGGGTGATGCTCATGATTTTCATCCAAAAGCTCAGCAAGAATGAATTTCCCAATGGTGTTACAAACGTTTATTGGGGCAGAATTTTGGAAAAAAATATCAATAGCATGGCTGAAGTAATTTTACCAATAGTCTATCAGAAGGCCCACTTCTGTGTAATTGAGGAAACTGTGTTAAATTCTCAGAATTCCAGAAATCTTAGGATATTGTACCAAATATGCATAATGCATGCTTACTAAGATGGTATCCAAAAAGCTCTTCAGGAGAGAATGTGACATTGGTTTAGAAATAGCTCCACTGTATTTCATTTTAGTCTTTCAGCCACTGAGAACTCAAAATTTGTGACACCAAAGCCCACTCATGCAATTGGTACAACAATGCTAACATTTTTGTGTATGTCAATGCATTTACAAGGACAGCCTGCACATCATGAACCCATCGAGCACATCAATTGATTGATTTCTCATACAGCCTTTCCACCCTTAACACTCTATTCAATGGCCACAGTGGTGGTATATGTTTCATAGTCACCTGTGACTTAGATCAAATGAGGTTTGCTTAAATTTGAAATTGTGTATTCTAGCCACCATGCATTTTACAATGGCCTCATTAAGGATCACCCAGGGGTTTGTGTGAAATTTTAATGAAACAAAGAGGTTCCCACTGAATATGACAATTAAATCAATTGTCATACGCAGTGGAAACCCTCCTGTTTCCTTTCTTTTCATGCGAATTCCCTTTATTTTTTGCAGAAACATCTGAAAATGAGCTTCCATGCCCCTGACTGGTTCTCCATCTGTGACAATAGTGACTGCTGCAAATGAATCAGCTCCACTATGTTATAAAAGACCATCATTTCCCAAAACACATTTTCCTCTTTTTTACCATCTGAAGCTCATATGTAAGTGTGTATTTCACTTTTTCTTTGCTCATTTCCACTCCCTTCTATCACACCACAACAACCAGTACCCTTAACATTTGCTGATAATATGTACAGAGGTCCCCACTTTCTTCTACAATGTGCATCATATTCCTCATTTTAAACCTTTATAGATCTCATCCTGCATTATACATACTCAATTTTTTAGATTAAGCCGTTTCAGAATTTGAAAATTTTATTCTTGAGCTTCATAATTGTAATTCAATGCTTCTTTGAATAATAATTGTGTGTATTAATTTTAACCTGAACTATACTTTCAATTCAGATGCTAAATTGGAGTAATTTCTTTAGTTGTTGTGTAATTTGTGCTCCAAGAAGGTTATCCCCTGAATCTGCACCCCCCAGATGGACAATGCCTATGACACTTGCTGTAAAGCACACAGGAAATGTTCCTCTGTTGCATGTCCTTTCTATACATGAGCCCAGAGAAGATCCCCCACCAGACCCACTTGTCAGGGATCTATTTTAGTGGATGATGATGAAAGCATTCCCAAGAAAGAATGGCTATGGGATCCCAAACAGGAAGATCAGAATGCTTCTGCATGATAATCTTGGCTCCCTCAAGTAGCAATTTTTCCATTAAATGGTCAATTCACTCCTTGAAAGGAATGAAGTGATTATCCTTCCAATGAAGGATGGTGATGGCAGGAAGAGATTTGATCTTTGGCTGATTGTAACCATGTCTTGTCACCCATGGTATTAAAATGCCAAAGTAAGTTATATTTCATTTCCTTGAATAATATATATTCATGGGATTGTAATAACCCATCATCATAACCCATAGAAAAGAACCCACTAAATCCCCCAAGACAAGAATTTCCCATTCCCCTTGTTCCTTGCAAACGCATATTGTTGGAAACCCACTCCTTGCCTTGGTGACACCTGATGGTAAGAGGAATTATTCTGTTGTGAGAAGAAACTTTTCCTAATTAAATCTTAATTGTCAGAGGAATTAATACAGCTTTCTGTAAGGTTTGACTATGGAAAAATAAGTAAATATTGCCAATTTTTTACTTGTTGTACTATAAATGTCCTTATTAAATTGAAGAATAAGATAAAGAATAATTATGATAATAAAGGATTATTATAATTATGGCATGAAATCTTCATATTATTAAATAAACAGAATAATATAATAATAATAAATATAGTAATGTATTTATGTCACTTTATTATTGTTACAAAAAAATAACAAAGGCTTAAAGAACTTTTATTTAATAATAAAAACCAATTTATAACAATAATATCACTAATATTAAAGCTGTGAGCCTTGAGGTATATTTTACCTACCCAAATAGGCCACAATTATCTTAAAAAGAAATTTTGAATTATGCATAACTCATAAGTCATTCATATATCCAAAATTCATCATTTTTGATTTCAGAAAAGATGAATAACTTTTTATTGAGTAAGTAAATCCATGGATTGAAGGCCAGATTTAGATTCTACACAAAAATTCACCTAGGGTAGCTCCATAGAGTGAATAAGCTCAAATTAACTCTTTGAGGTGGTAAAATGGAAAATACTTCAATACCACATAAAAGATCTGTGAAAAGTTTTGTTTTTCTTAAATTCATGCCAAAATAATGGGAATGTGAGAAATACCATGTTACATATACACTGAGAATAGTGTTATGCATGTTTTGAGCACTTAATATCATGGTATTCTTACATGGAATTTTGGTACACCCATAGTGGATATCTCACTTGAGGCTTAATTTTCTATTTTTACGTGAAAAATAAGCAAGGGGGACAAAAGACATCAAAGAGAGCCAGGATACCCAACTTCTGAGGTCTCAGAGGCATGGACAGCTCCAAAACTTGGATCCATGGCTGATCTTGGCCAAATCGGTAAACTAAAACCTTTTGGGAACTTAGTTACCATGTTACAGCTACTGTAAATCATAAGAAAATAGCAAATAACCTGCTATTTTGACGTGCCAAGGAGGTAAAGAGCCACTTAGACTCCTGTAACCATGACAATTATTAATGATTTTCCATGGATAAGCCCCAAAAGAGTAATTAAAACCCTTTTTGGACTTGTATCCATTGATTTACCTCATAGCAACCAGTGAAACACTGATATTTGCAATTCTACGTAGAAATGAGGTAAAAACTTCAAAAATTCATTAAAAATACAATTATTAATAAATATTTCTGAAAATTTCAGGAATAATAGAGAACTGTATTGTATATGGTACAACCAAAAATAATTACAGATTTACGAGTAAAATTCAAAGTTTTACTTACAGTCCATTTATGACTATTCTACGTGAAACACTGAATCTTCAAAAATTTATAGTAATTACAACCTGTGATGAAATTGGCAATAGCATTGATAACTTTGAGAAATCAATGATTGTTTTGGAATAAAAGAAGATTTACAGATGTTACTCCTTTTATTCTTAACCATATTGGGGTTGATAGTCACGTAAAAGCATCAATTAAGTAATTATGATAATCTTACGTGACAACATATGATGCAATCAATAATCCAAAAGGGTTTATTGTTTTCTCACTCACTGGTTTTTCAGTTTGCTCCATGGCACGCCTCTGTGAGCTGTTGTTGACTTAAAAGAGGCCTCTTCTTGCTGTTTTTTCCACATCATCATCTTATTATCATTTAAATCATTATTACCAACAAGTAAGTATTAGTTAAAGATATTCTTAAGTGTTTTAAATCTTTCATAATCAATCAGAAAGACGTGAAATCATAGAATCAAACTATATATTTTTGTAATACTGTTATAAATTCATTTTGATCCTTAAAATCCACAATTCTACGTCAAATCTCTCTATCTTATTTTTCAATAAGTTCTTTGGAATATTAGTGAGTGATTTATTTTTAATTCTTAAAGTTTTTCTCTAAGATTAGTTTTCTTCAAGAATTACCATTATAATTATTCTTGCAAAAGATAATTATATATTGAAATAATCTTATTATTTTAATAAAAGAAGTTTTATTATTAAAATCTTTTTGTAATTGATTCTTGTAGACAATTACTTGCTCACTGTTAAAATCACTAGTAGTGTTTAACATGTGGAAGAAATAATTCTTTAATTATTTAATTGTGGTTATAATAACATTTTTGTTATTATATTTCATAAGAACAGTCATAGTACTTCTGATTAATAGTAATATTATCATCAGTTTCATAGACAAATCTTACAAAAGCTATATATTAATATAAATACTATTTATATTAATAGAAGAATTATTAAAATAATAATAAAGAGATAAGATTATTATAAGAAATAAAAATAACCTACTTTTTACAGTTAATATAATAGTTTTGAATGTATTTACACCTAAAAATGTGAATAAAACTTATTTAAATTGTATTTCAAATAAAAAATAAAAGAAATTACAAATATTCTTGTTTTTCCATGGAATTAGAGATTTATAGAGAAATTTAACAAAAACAATTAAAAAGTTGATTTAATAACATCAAGATTTCTTATTAAAATAAATATAATATTTGGTCTTAAATAATGAAATAGATGTATATGTAAGGAATAAAGAAATTACCTTTTGATTGAATGTTTTAATGTTTTTGATGCACCTGAGTGGGAAATAGAGGTAAAAAGAGATCTATATATAGTAAAATACTCCCTCCTAGGGTCCATAAGGCTTCCAGTAGAGATTTACTGGTGATATCCACTAGAACTCATTAGTATTTTAAGGTTTAGTGATGATTACATCATAGTTAAACCATCTTATCTCATTATTATGCCATTATTTAGAGTTATCACTGTAACTCTGAGTTTTCTAACATTGTAGGATTGGAAGATTACTAGAATTTATGGATTTTATTAAGTTTAATCATTATAAATCATTATTCACCACTTTTATTACTTATATGACTGTTAAGCTTAAATTGAGATTGCAGTGAGTGATCATAAATGATCAATTTTAAGGTTCAACTTTGATAATTGATAAATTTTGAGTTGTATACTCTAAATCTATTCAGAGATTGAGTTATGATAGCTGGGAATGTCATTATTAAACTGGCAAGAGCATTTTATTACATCCTGAAAAATATATTTTTGATGATTTTCCTTGTAACTCATCTTTTCTGTTGAAATTTACTATTTTGAACTTCACACCATGATTTCAAGGGGTTATACCTTGAATATAATTATAAAGAGTTCCATCATTCTTCATGTATGAGCTATTAAAATCTTAATATCCACTTTTTTTTAAGCTCTGACCACTTTCACAACAGAGTAGTCAACAGCTATAACAATTTTGTTTAATAAAACCTTATAAGTTATAACCTGTCAAATAAAGTTTCCTATCTGTATTTTTACAGTAATTAAGTGGAAAATTTATTTTTGGTTAAAATATCTATCATTCATGCTTCAAGAGATGCGAGCTAAAAGCCATGAATATATGCACTTATCATAAAAGTGCATATATTCAGGTTATTTCCTAAATTATTTACTTTACAGATATGAAATAAGTATTTTATATGTGTAATACTTCATGTGGAATTCAATGGTGCAATTTATCTTACATTTTTATTTATTGGGTTCTGATCTAATCAAGGATTTATGCCTTTTTATGGAATTTTTACTTATTACTCAGTAAGTATTGTCTTTACAGATATGACATAAAATTTTTATATGTGTATTTTACCATCTTGAATCCAATTCTGAAATTTATTTTAAATTTCCATTCATTAGATTAAGAGCTAATGAACAATTTATGCCTTTTTATGGAATTTTTATTTATTTTAACATAATAATTTTAATTCTCATTATTAGAATAAATTTTTTAAAGTTGTTTTGTGAAATGTTTAGATATGTGGTAATATCTCAAAAGCTCACACTTTCCCTTGTATCTTAGAGCCCTCCCAAGCCAATAAGCTTCCTGTTCTTGACCCCACCCCCAGTCCTGGACCCTCAAGTGCCTTTGCATGAGACTAGACACAAGGTGGATCCCATGCAATCTATGGAGGAACCTATTGGTAAGTAAATTATTTACCTTAAAAAACTTTCCTCAACATTCCCTAACTGCTCCTTACCCCATCTTCAACTTGTCCCACCAGCACACTATCTTGCATCATCATCAATGATATTCTGGTCAGATAATCCAATTACCCCTTACCATAATTTGTTTTTGGTTTAGAATCCACCCCTTTCCGTTCTCCTGGAATCCCAATTGTCTCATCCCCTTGGAACAAGGAATCTCAAAATCTCACAATGAGGCTCTGCAGGAATTTACAAACTTGGGACCCATGCTCATTATTCCTTGAGCCTTGGTCCACAAACCAATTTACTGAGTCTTGATGGAGAATTGACAATTTCTCACATGATTCCCTTCACTGATTCCACTATTGAATGGAGATGCACTGGGAATTTGGCAACAAGATAAACTCACTCTTTGGCAATTAATTGGAGGAAATCAAGGGAATGGTTTCAAAATTTATGCAAAAATAAAAACAATTTTAAAAACTGTAGTCACAGGCTTATTTTAGCTTATTTTTATTTTTTAAAATACTCATTTTAAATAAAATTTCCATAATGAAAGAATAAAATATTAAATTTCTGTTATATTCTATGTCTTTTTGAATTTCTTATGTGATCAATGGTGAAAATCAACTTTTTCCTTAGTGAGTAATTTTTGTGAGAGCCCAACCAAATTAATTAATAATTACTTCTTTGTGGGAGACTATTTTTTTGAAGATCTTAAAATAGAAATCATTAACACCTTCCCCATTATTTGTATCCATGGGCCCAAATTGTCTAGGATATTCACTGTAAAAAAAAGGGATCTCCCTGTATGTGAGAAATACACCTGAGATGAATGAGTAATTGCCACTACCAAGGTGCAATGTGATCTATCTCAAATGAATAAGAATATGAATTTAACACTCAAACAAAATTCAACCAAACTGTGTGATAATTGGAATACACCAATGGCCCATGCAATTCACCTGATATGCATGAGTATCTGTGTGTGAAGTGCAGGGATAGTGGACATGGGTGAAAATTTTCATGTGAAGTTCAGGGATACTGGAAATTAATGAGTGTATTTATATAGCCTAAGTAGATGAGGAATCATATACATTATGGTGACATGCCACCATGCATGAGTAGCTTCCACCACTTTTCATTTGAGCCACTTTATATCCTCATTTTCTAACCATTCAATCCTGGTGAATCGCTTTGAATAGTGAATAATGTGTTATGCCATATACTATTAGGAAGCCTTCAAAGTTCAAACACCACAGCACACACCTATTGTCCAATAAACCACCAACACCCATTCAAAACTTATTCATTATTTCAATTGGGAGGAGATTGTATTGCCATCCTTAAGTTGATAGCTGGATCCCTTTCCAATTTCATAATAAACTTGAATTTTCAGACACATGGTTTTTGAAAATGTCCTTGAGAATTGAGAAGGCATTGCCACAAGGGTTGTTAATTTGTTTTCCTACACTGGATTGGTATAATGAAAGAAGGTACGACTTGCCCAAACTACTGTTGTCAGGCTGAGTCTATAATAAAGCTATTATAAATGTAGTTACAACTTTGAATATGATTGTGACATGGTTATATGAGATAAAAGAATAGATTTAAGGGTGTTTTTGGGGCTCTATCATGAGAAAATAGTGGTTGTGGGCATTGCTGAAAGCCCTGGATCCACTGATTATCTATTGACTAAGAAATGTAGGATTCCAAGAGCAGGATGGAGAATCTCTTTGTGACAGAAAAAAGGCCCCTTTTTATCCTGAAATTTGGTGGAAAGGGCCTCTGGACCTGTTCACATAGGAAGAAGAAAGACTTTTCTCTTCAAGGGCATGCTTTTGGTTTATAAGCAGGCTTTAAAGCCTCTATATGGCTCAGATTTGGTTTTGAAACCACATTTGGGCAGTTTTCATCAATACAGGGTGAAAAATTTCTTTTGGAGACCTCATATCCTTCTTCTGACTTGTATGACATGTAGAATGCTTTACAGATCCTGTATGAGGAGCCCATAAAGGTCAAACTATGAGGTATTGGAAACCTCATATTCAAGGATATGGGATAGTATCCCACAGTATTGGGATTTTGGCCATATTGTGGGATTTTGAACTTAAAGCTACCATACCTTTGTCAGTTTAAAAGATACTGAGCTAAAATGTGGTTCATTGTGTAGCCCTGGATTATCTCTACATAATTGTATCTAATTTGGTACAATTAACATTGAATATGGAAAAGTTATGCCACTTTCAAATCCCATTGTTTAGATGTGGATTTTTCTCAAATGCTGTATAGAGTTGGTGTGCTCAATAAACTTTGTTCTAGATTTTCTATGAGGAGATGGGTGGAGCAATAAGAAGTACCTTACTGTTTCCATTTAAAAAAGACCCCACTTTGATTATCTAAAATTAAAACTGTAGAAGTTAGATGTGAGTTGAATATTTTATTTACCCTTATTTGGTTTAATTTTGGACATAGATTCTGCAGTTTTGATGCTAGCTTGATTTGGATAGTACCATTGGATATCCCTGACAGAGGGATTTAATTGCAAAACCAACTTAATGGGGTTCTGTCTCTTTCTCTGTATTTTAGATGAGAGGTGAAAATTAAGGTTTATGCTCAGTTCTTGCTTTGAGCAGGAATAAATTTGTTATTCTTTGTATTATGGTTATGAGAGCTATATATTTGGAAAGATGTGGCTTTCCTCTTTCTTTTAATACAATTTATGAGATATTTTGACTCAGCTCCATTTTTGGTGGTATTTTGCTCTACCACTGGTTTATGGTATTTTAGATGTAATGCTTATGCTCTGGTTTGAGTCACAGGCCAACACTCAGAATGATCCCATGAAATTTGGATAGATCAATCCAAAAATTCTCATTTGCGCAAATGAACTTCCCCCCAGGACAATTCTTGGGTGTATATTTTTTGAATTTGGCTGTTTTGTTTATCATCTTGGAACCACCATCCCAAAGCATACACTGAAACATCATTTCTAACATGAGGTGAGTTTTTGAATCCATTTGGGGTGAAAGTAAGAGAGGAAGTAAAATAAAACCCCACTGAGTGTTGGAAATTTTGGGTTTGTAGTTAATTGGATCAAAGGAGGGGACTCCTCAACATTAGTAGTATGTTTGAATATTTTGAAAGAATTTATCCCAAATCTCTTATGAGGATCAGAAAAAATGCAGTCCACTGAGTCCAGATTTTCACCTTGGTTCTGCCATTTTTCTTTTTGATCCTTCAATTTTTCCAAGAGCTCAATGAATACCAAATTGTTAATTTTTTATTGTGCATTTGCAACAGCCACAGTGAGAATAACTCCCTTGAGTAATTCCGCATTTGTTGATATCAGGTTGATTAATTCCCTTTCTCAAAAGAAAACTGAGATAATTCATCCCATTGATTGACCTCAACATCATTTGTTGTTGTGAGCAATCCCAGTTTGATAAGGGAAAGGAGTCATTCAGTTGAAGTGAAAATAAAAATGCGTCAAAAGTGAATGAGTTTGACTTTAGTTAAATCATCAAATCTCTGAAATTGACTGGTGGTTTTATTTTCTGATACTGGTATTGATATCTGTGCTGTTGGTAAAGTGAAGGAAGAATACTTATTTATTTGTGCCTTTTTGGGCCCATTTATATTTCTGGAAGCTCCACTGTTCACAAGTGGTGTTGAAGGGTAAAACAAGTTATCAGATACCGCCACCTACCATTTTTGGAAGCCCTTTTGGATTTGAAATGGAAAAAATTAATCAAGAGTGACCAATTACCATGTGAGCTCCACAGGAATGCTGGAAAATGGATATATATAGATACCTTGGACATAGCTGAGAAACTCACCATTTCCTTCTTCCCCCCAATGTTTCCCTGTGAGATCCCTTGTAAAATCCTTCCCTTTTTTTGTGGATGGCATGATTGTACTGGAGAATCAAATTAAAAAGAAGGAATGGTAACTACTTCATGGACTATAATTGTCAGCTAAATGCATTATTGGTCAGTGATTGTTTCTTTTTGTACACTAAAAATAAAGTACTTAATTTTAATTTAACAAATAAAAGATCCAGATTTCCTGATCAAATTCCCTCAAGATGGATACTGCATTATGCAATTTGATAGATTTAGGGTCTCATTAATTGAGATTCAAATCAAATTATCTGCAATATTTGAAGCATGAGCAAGTGAAATTCATTGGTGAACCCAGCTGTGCATCAGTCATCCTTCCTGTTTTGTAAATCCCCAAGGATTCCTGTTGAAAAAGGTAGTGTGTTTTTGCCCATGATATGCTAAATCAGCACATATATGCGAAATTCAGAAAGTAATGAAAATTAATTTGAATTGTTCCAACCTATACACTGTAATTATTATGATAATATTTCCATTTTTTAGCATAGCCTCAAAACATAATATTGGGATATTTCATTTCATATATGGGTGGGCAGTGAAATGCAGTAAATGAGAATATCAACCTCCCACAATGACACAGTGTGATATCACACAGCTGCCCCATTGACTTTGTCATACATTGGCAGGATTTTCATTGTTGACAAAGGCATGCCACCATACAAAATATTTCATTCATAAAATTCATAAAAGGGATGAGGAGTAGGATAGGTAGTAGCAAGTATTCTATTATTGATTGGATTTCTAAAGATAAAATACAATATGTGATTTGAAGGTTATTTACAATGGATTAATATTGGAAATACGTTTCTTTCACCTAGGTACAGTTAATGTGACCTCTTCATTTTGACCAAATCCCTGCTTCTCCGCCCAGGCATCACCAAAGTCTAATACCAAGAATTGTGAAATTCCAAATCTAAGGGGTACAGTGGGGTTAAAAGGCTCTTCTGAGCAGAAACTATTATTCAGTAAGCTACATATATATCAATTGGTACATGGCCACACAGTCTCTACTAGCTTTTTCCCCTCTGAAAGTCTTTTGTAAATCTAAATGAGTGATAAAGTCCCTCCACTGAGCTTTTTCTCCAGTAATCTGAGCATACCATCAAACCACAAACCCCTGCTGCACATAATGCAGCTAATATACCATAGCAAATTTGATTTATTCAGATATTCTTTTGAACCAAAAAAAGATGTTTGGTCATCTCATTTTTCTCTGAACTTGTGAGTTTGCCTTTCATTCCATACACTTTGACATTTGTATGTGCACATACCATCTTGTATGCAATCATCAGGTGGATAACTGTATCCATTAGTTCCTCCAAACTCTTGGGGGTATTTTTCAACAACTCATTTTGAGCCCCACCACCTTCAATGGTAAGTTTTTTTGCACATCGCTTCAATTTACTCAAGCAGGAGGAAAGGTACTTGACTGCTGCCTGTTTGAGTCACTGAGGATTTGTGGGGTTTGCCATTGGTGCCACATATGGTTTGGGTGCAATCACATTTTATGAGACTAAAATAATGTATTCAAACATAAAATTCACCAAAAAATGTTTGATGGGATTGGAGGAGTAAAGAAGGAGTGTTTTGATTTTGGGAGATCATCCAGAGAGCTTACTGATTCCTTAATCAATTTGATATTTTAGGTTTTGTACCTTAAAAACACTTTGCCTTCTCTTGCCATAAAGAAACCCAATCCTATATACTACAATATATATTACACGAGTCAACAACCAAATCATCATGTATAATCATCCACAAATATAGAACTAACCTGCATTCTCAAGCACTTCAAGGAAGGCTGAAGTTTTAAGGTCTTGGTCACTGATAACATTGATACAAACTTGAAGGAGCTTATCAGCATCATTTGTGGTAAAATTTCCCAGTTATTTTTGTGAATAATATCAATATTATGAATCCCTCTTTTCCATGATTATTGAGTGGTATTAGAATGATGATTCCAAATTTTTCCAAACTATTCAATGTGTGATAAGAAATCCCTTGATCATTAGCTGAGGTTGAGACTTTGATCTCAGGTTCAGGAATTATATAAGTCATATCTCCACCCATTGTATCATGTTTAATCTTCTGAATGTTTTAGATTTCTTGAATATTTTGAGGAGAGGGGGGTTTCATTGTGGATTATCTCATTGAGTGTGGGGGGATTCAGTTTTCAGAAACTAATTATAATTATGGCAATTTAAATATTAATAATGTCATCACCTTTATCAAGAGACTTTTCTGTGGCCTCAAATGTACAGAGTTTTTTGTTGTCTTTTTGGTGGAATTTGTATTTGGTCCTTTTCCTAAAATTTTTCCTGGAACTCCAATCACCACTTTGGAGCCTTCAGGTAGAGATTCTCACACTTCAAATGTATCCATATATTTCAATAATTTTTTTTTTGATTTGGTACGTGATTACTAATGGAATTATGATTAAAATACATATTGAGGAGGGTAATTGCTTCACCAATATGTTAAAATACATAATCTGGAATTTTACAATCATTTTGGAATGTTTCCACTATGGGGATGGTTTTTTTCATGTTAAAGACAAATTTCTCCTTTGATATAATTTGAGCCTCACCACTTAGAACTACCTCAGCTTGTCCAACATTTTCTTTTGGTGAACAAGGCTCAAAAGTCTTTTCCTTCTGATAGCCTTTCAAATTTGGCTTTTGAGATATTGGAGGCTGAGCTGCAATAAAGGCTATGAAAACATTGTCAGGTTTTGAGAGATTACAAATATTCAAATTGAATTCCTCCTCACATTCTGGTAGAACAGGTGGATATTAATTATTTTCAGGTTCCAGGATTTCTACTTCAATGTCCAATTCATTGATACTGTCCATATCAGAGAATTCACTTTCACTCTCTGGGGAATAATTTGGTAGCTGATTTAATTGTGTTGAAAATTGTGTGGCACTTTGAATTGGTTGAGGCATACAGTAGGAAGGTTATTGAGTGTATAGATGGTGACAAATTGATTGCTAACTAAATAAACAATTGTAGAATGAAAAGATACAAATTTCAAAAAAGTGTAAATTCCTGATAGTTGTGGAAATAAATGAGATTAAAGATATTATTTATTTATTCATTTTTAGGTAATATAGATATAAGAGAAATTAAGAAAGGTTGAGATAAACCAAAAAGTCAAATATAAACTTGAAGGAGTTCAATATTTAGTGAATTTTATAGAAAAAAACAATTTTGAAACCACAGGCTGACCAAAAGCAACCCACCCATACACAGCCTTGAAGCCTTTCATCAATGTGTATTGCACTTGTAAGAAACATGCAAAATTTGATTTTTCAAGAAATTCAAGGAGGTGATGTGTTTCAAATTATTTAATATCATTCAAATGCAATTACTTCCCTGTGAGAAATTGAATAACATTGACTAGTGAGAAACCTAATAAAGTCAATTTTTGTACTATTTAAGACCTATAAGGTAAGGACTAAGAAAAGTGTTCCATTTGAATGATATGGAATTAAATTATTTTCTGAAAAAACAAAATACACAATTCCAGTCTTAAATAGTCCACCTATTAGGTTTTAATTTGATAATATCATGTTTAAACCCTAGCCACAATGTGGCTAATATACCCATTGATTGACCTCCTGGAACATGTTGGGTGAGAAGGCCACTCAGAATATTTCTGTTATTGGTTTCATAATGTATGCCAGCATTCCACAGTACCCTATGGCTCTCAACACTTAATATGTTGAAATTTCACTCATATCCCCCTTTCTTCCCATTCCATTTAAGGAAACCTCATTGAATACTCACTGAGGGAGAGGACTGGTAGCTGGGAGTTGGGAATGAGGTGGGACAGGAGGATCCTTGAATGAAATACTTGGGTGGCAAAATTTTGCCACTGTAAATTAGGATTAGCAGTTTCATATTAATTTCTGTGATTAAATTGGGGATGGGAATGATCCACATGGGTAATGAGAATTCAATTAGCCATTATAATTGGTGGCTCATCACTTGGTTCATTAATATTTTGATGGCCAATGGAAATCATGCATGAGAAACTGTTTCCATGAGTGTGAATGTAAGTGATTTTTAGATACACATCACGCTTTTGTAGTGCTAATTCCCCTGTCAGCCCACATTAAAACACCATGAAGGCTCAGAGATTTAAAGAAATAATTCTGGGAAAACACATGCACACCAATTTTTGCGTGAGCATAAGCATGACCAATTGAAGAGATGATCAGCCAGAAGTGCATGAGCATAAGCATGGTTAATTGCAAAGATGATCAGCTAGAAGTGTGGAAGCCAATTTGTGCATGAGCGTAAGGATGTCAATTTACAGAGCTGATAAGCCAGAAGTGCATGAGGCTAACAATTCTAAGTTGCAGAGATGATCATCCTATTCATTTATGCACATAAGAATGGTAAATGGCGGAGATGATGGCCCAGTGGTTTGTTATCCAATTTTTCTGTGTGCATGAGAATGGAAAATCTCTGGCTTACACCATAAGGTATAATTACCCAAAGATTGCAAAGGCTGTTGATAAGGGTTGTTCCTTTCAGTCAAATGTTTGACAATTGATGTTTTCTTGACACAGACAGGATTCAAACCATAAATTCCACTGAAAAAAATGTGAAATTGACCTTCCTGAAAACAGATTTTATACTGAAAGTGGTGTGACATGAATCAAATTGCAGGTGATTGACATGTAATTTTCCCTGGTGAATATTTTGCAGCTCTGGAGGCTGTTTATTATCAAAAACTCCTACTATTGACCCCCCTTTTTTGAAAAAATGTTATAAAAGATGATACAGAAAAACAAAGCAATAAAAATACTCTTAATCTCAATCTAATTTTTCATCTAATTATGAATTTCTCATAATGATGACCAGTGAACCTTCAAAATTCCTATAGTTTTCTCACTACACACTCTTGATTGTTCCAGGAAGAGGCTAAAACTAATATAATAATAATAATAATAATAATAATAATAATAATAATAATAATGAGCTATAGCACCCTTATATTCTGGAAATGTATATTCAGAGCTCACATAAACTGAAGTTAAAAGAAAATACCAAGAATTTCAATAACCCTTGTGGGGATTCCTTGTTATCTTCATATGTTGATAAAAATTTGAATAATTCAATTAAGCTGTAAAAAATAAGGCTCTTAAGGCAAGGTCACTTTTTTTCCCTTTCAATTTGATGGTACCAGTGTTATTCTTAGCTATAAGTTGCTTTGATCCCCATGAAGTTTATTATTTTGAGTTTTAATATGAAATTTATTTCTTTATAAGAAATTTCATCAAATGAGTAAGATAAAAATAAATGTTCAAGAAGAAATGTTTTGAAAATGATTTTTAATTAATTTTTAAAGAAGTCTTAAATTTACTTAAGAATTATTAAAAGAGTTAATTTAAAGGCTAACTACCAAGAAATATTATTAGTGAAAGATACATAAAAATTTTAGGTATAAGTAAATAACATTCAGTTGTAACCTGTGTGAGCTTTTCAAGACAATACATTCAGAATTGGATTTTCTATAAATTCTTGAAGTTATTTCTATTTTCCATGTAAATATAGTAATACACACTAAACCTTAACTTTTGATAAGGTTTCAATTATTTCAAATTTACTTTTAAGATTATATAAATATAGCTAATCTTTGACAGTTCTTGAAACCCAAATTTCAAGCCTTCATATAGGAATTTACTCCTTTGCAGTTTGTAAGTCCTTTTCAATAGAGGAGTAAACCAGTTTAAAGCTTAATTTTCAATCACAGTCTAATATTAAATCTTAAGTAAAGCTGAAAATCCTTAAATACAGGAGGAAAATCTTATTTGGGTTCTTGTAGATCCCAAAATCTGGGTACACTGGCTTATTTTACCTTTTTACCTTTGTCCCACCTTTTTGTGTGAATTTTGCCCTTTGATTTTTTAAAGCCATTTTATGGCTTTGAACCAATTTACATTGAGGCCATGAAAGATTTACATCTTTCATGGTAAATACTTAGCCAATTCAGTAAATATACACCACACCTCAATTTTAACTTGATTTTTGTATCATAAAATAAACCTTATGCAACTATAAATATAAGCTGAAATTTAATAATTTGAATATTTTGATAGAGAACATTAAATGGTGCAATTGTACTGTGAGATTATCAAATATTTCAATAGCTTTTAAAATAGCCATTTTTGGGTATATTACCCTATTAGTCTACCCTAGGTTATTTTTGGTGTAGAATCCAAAAAAGAACATAATTTTTATAAATTTTTCTATCAAAAATAAATGTAGTTTTATTCTCTTCATTTTTTATTTTAAATTGATTTGAAAAGTTAGTTTATGATTAAATCAAATTTATAAAATGTCATTTGTGGCCTTATGGGTATCTCATACATCTCTCACAGGTTCACATTCCCTACCACAAAAACAATTGTACTAAAATCTTTCATCAAGTAGTATAACCCCAATCAAATTTGGGGAGTATAATCTACTGTCCAACCTCTCTACTGATACTTTCAAGTATGTAAAGCACACAATTAAAAGTTTTATTGAGTGATTGGTCTTTTCCCATGTCTGAATCCTCTGAGAAGCCTTTGGGAATATAGTATCTTGCTTTCTCAAAGCCACTAATCTTCATTTTGTGGGGCTCTGTACCTGACTAAGTATTCTCTTTAATTATTTATCCTGAGTTTTTTTCTTTCAAGACTTTCAGAACATTTTTATTTTCACTTTGATCAAGTGGTTGTACCTCTAAGGGTTTTTCATTTCTCAAAGGAAATAATTCCTTATCACTTTAAGTATAATGTTTGATCAGACTAAAAGCTCAAGGTTAAAACTAATATTAAGTCCCCTACTTTGAATTCTGGGGTCTTAGGACTTTTTCCCCATTTCTGTTCAGAATATTCATGAGTATTAGTTATTCTTTGATTTGCATGATACCTCACTTAATAAAGAAGTAATTTAAAGATTGATACAGTTTGATTAATGTCCACTAAGTATTTTGTCAAATTATCAACTTGAACTTTGGGGTTCCATCCTTTTTCCAACATCACAGGAGTTTTCCTGTTAAAGAATGGATGGGAGTCTTGTAGGCTGATTCCAATGCCAATATAAGTGCACACCAATAATAGGTAAGGCCATTGGAATTCTTAATCTCTAGTCCATAAGCACAAACTCTTCCAATAATTTCCTCAAGGTTCTTAATCATTCTTTTTGCCAATCCATCTGTTTTTGGATGGTAAGCTTTTGAGGATGAGAGTTTTGTACCCAAAGGCTTATGTAAATTTTGGGTCTCTATCACTGATGATATTTTTCAAGAAATAACTCTATTGAAAATTAAACAATCTGTATCCATAGCTATCTCATCTTTACTACATGGTGAGAATATTGGAGTTTTTCTGTATCTGTCCAAAATAACAAGACATTCATTGTAGCCTTTCTCACCACCAGGGGGTGAGGCAGTCACCCAATCCATATTAACCACTTACCATGGGTTACTTGGTTCTTGGATATTAATCATCAAATAAACTCTTTTACCAAAAGCTTTATTGGCGATTTGACACCTTTCACAACTATGACAGTACTCAATGACAGCTTTTCACCAAGATGGCCACCAAGCACATGTCTTAATATTTCAATTTTTCTGTCTTCAGAAATATTTCCAGAATATATGTTGTCATGTAAATCTATTCATATTGTTTTAATTCAAATTCTACTACATAAGACCATTACACATGAGTTTTTAGACCTATTATATAGGATACCATCAAATAAATAGAATCTTCCATTGTCATATAATGTTTTCCATAAATCATCCAAAGAGCTAGCTAAAGCTGCATTTTTGAAATATTTTTCAAGTATAGAAGTAAGAATATGAAAGTTCTTATCTTTCTTGTAGCTTTCTCTAACTTCCTCAAATAATTCTGTTCCCACATCTGTGATGTTAATTCCTTCAATTGGGACTTGGTGTTATGCATTGAAAGAAAAATAAGCAGGATTATCAGGATTATTGGGTAATTCCCATCTACTCCAGCCATCGGAATTTGTACAGAATATTTCCAGCTTTATGTACTATGGTCATATTTCCCCTATACTCCTTTATATAGATCTGCCATGTTAACATGTGTCTGTTTAGATTTTTCATTTTAAGGAGCGATTTCACAGAACTAAAATTAGTAAGTACCTCAAACAGACTACCATCAAAATAATAATGAGGATTTTACAGAGCCCATACAATGCAAAGGCACCATATTTGGCTTGCTCCATGTCGGGCCTCAGTAGGTTTTATTTTTCTTGAGATAAAAAAACTGGACCTCCATAAGGCTTGTAATTGACAATTTGGAATTTATGAAGAGCTGAACGTAAGCCATCACCACACTTCTCAATATACAACTTGAAAGGAAGTTTCCAGTCTGGAATCAAGAATAATGGTGCATTGGTTAAGGAATGCTTGATATTTTCATATGCCTGGATCCTTTCTAGTGTGATTTAAAAGACAGTTTGTTGATCATAAATTCTGTACAATTATCTTGCATGGATTAAAAAGTCTTCAAAGTTTTTCCTTGAATAACTAGAAAACCATATGAAGGACATAATTTCTTTCTTTTTATGGAGAATTTGTTCTAGTTAGACTGAAGCCACTTTTCTTTGATCAACACCAAGGCTTAATCTTAAAACTACATTTCCCAGAGATTTCAGCTCATCAAACCCAAAATTACATTTCTTAAGAGATATTTTAAATTTAACTTGAAAAATTCTCTTAAGTACTAATTAATGTCTCTGTAAATGCAATTTCCAGATCCCTGAACAAATGATAATTTCATGAATATAATTGATTAACCATCCCTGTGATTATTAATGTTGAAAAATGGTATTCATCATTCTTTGATAATGAGAGGGTTCATTTTTAATACCAAAAGGAATCCTCAAATATTAATTAATCAAACAATGGGAAGTTATTCTCAATAATTCACTAGCTTGAGGTGTCAAAAAAATCTGATGAAAACCTTCAAGTGCATTAATAAAAGTGATGAATCTTGCTTTGGATAATTGAGTCAGATTCTCATGAATCCTAGGAATTAGATCCCTGTATGGAATGGTATAGGTATTCAATTCTTTAAAATCACCAACAATTTTTGATTTATCATTACTCCAAGTAATGATTACAGGGGTTGTGACTTCTACCTCCTCATTATGTCCAATTTTTCTGAGAACTCCCAGTTTCATTAGCTCATTAATATGAGATTATAATTCTTCTCCAGCCTTAGGGATAGCTAGAGGAGCTTTTCTTCTTAATATTGAAGGATAAAGTCTTTCCACATTAAGTATCATGTTCACTTCATAGCCTTTCATAGCCCCTAGTGGTTCATTATCAGAACAAAGGCTTCTCTGTATTGAAATGAAATTTAAACAAGGTCTTCCTCCCTTTCTGATGTCAATCCAGGACTAATTTTCACTTCAATAAATATATATTTCACAAAGTCTTCCTTATTGAATTTATTTCCTTTTCTAATTAAAGTTATTTATTTTCTCTCTAGAGAAAGGTAAAACATTTTTCTTTTATTTTCATCTATAGTAGGTTATCTGTCTTTATGATTATTAATATCAATACCATAAATATTAAGATAATCATTTCTAAGTGTAAAATGTTGTGAGGTAAAATTTTTCATAACAAAAAATTCAAATTTCACTCTAATACTTCCTGAATGATGAGTAAATACTATTTCTTCTTTAAAAACGCCCAAAGGATGCATATCTTGGCTATAATTACTAAATTTTATACCTTCAATTGGCATCAATTTCTCTTTCCATTTGATATAAGTTCTATCAATATGAACTTGAACAACAAAAGTGTAAAAAGAACCTGAGTCAAGATGCATCTTGGCTTCTTTCTTGTTTATTACAACATTAGTGATAAAAGATGATCCAGGTGTAGAACCGTTACCTCTGGGAGGTTTGGATTTCTGAATTTCAGAGTCTTGCACGTGTATTAGATCCATACATTAATCACTATATTTTGGCAACTGAGTATGCACGTCTGTGACTTCAAAGAGCACATTGATTTTTTCTATGCTAAGTTCCTCTGGTAAATCTTCTTCTTTCAAAGGTTCAGAAGAGCTCTTTTGTACAGTAACTTCATTTCTTTCCTTGGTTTCTTGAGACTTTTCAAGTTTGATCTCATTAATTCTTGTTTTCTTAGTGCAAGTATTAGCTAAATGCAATATACTTCCACATTTATGACATTTCAAAGGCACTCTGTCTTGTGCTTTATTTGGTCTTAAAATCATTTTAAAACTAGTATTATTATCTATTGGGGGTTTATACCAATTTCTGCCAATTTTTGTCCTGGTAGTGATGTCTTCCATAGAATTGATATAATCCTCTGTAGAGTAAGTGTCAATAAATCTGCTTCTTATATAAATCTCTAGGTCACAACCAAATTTTCTTAATACCCTTTTATGTATCATTGTTTCAGAAATATCAGGATGGAGGGAAGTCAATCTGTCCTTCTGTTTAAGAGACCAAGACATGGGCCTGTTCATCCCAATATTAATAATGGCTTCTTCAAAATAATTTTACATTCTAAATCTCTAGGAGTCATTAGCCCATTTGGGAATAATTTGTTCTTTTCACCAAGGCCAGAAGTGATTACCATGGTCTTGTCTCATTTTATAATAACTTTTCTTTGCTGATTTGGTAAGCAATTAGTGTAATCTGGAGCTTATGTATTCATCTTGTATAATAAAGTCTTCTCTAAGCATATCACCTGTTTCAATGAATTCCATATGATTATATTCTACATAGCCACTGAAGGGAGGCCATTGCTCTAATCATGGAATGTCTTTACACTTGAATTTAATTTCCACCTCTGCATTCCTTGAATTTGTATGATGATGTGAATAATTATTATTCAAGTTAAACAAATTTCTGTCTACAATTTGTGTAGACTGTCTTGGTAACTCATTTTTCAATGAGATATCTTTAATTCTTGATGGAATATCTTCTTTGAATTCATATCTTTCTTTATCACTTTTTTCCCATTGTTCTTGAAAAAGAGCTGCATTTTGAGCAATTGAATTTTCCATTTTTTGAGCTTGTATTCTTAATTATTTTAATTGTTTGGTAATAAAAGAAATACAATAATCATCTGGCTGATTAATTTATGTAAATTTGTATTCTATCCTCTAACAAATACACATCACAGAGAAATTATTGTCTTCATTTACTTTTTTAGACTGATAGTGCTCTTTTTTGACTCCTTCACTTGTAAAATCTCTCTACCCAATTTCTGTTGGATATACTCAGAATAGTTTAGCTTTGTTAGAATCTCTTTATAAAAAGTTTAAAAGTAACAAAAAATATTTGCAAAATCAATTTCTTTGTGAAGGATTTTTTTATCATTTCCTCCTTCTTGTTTTTTAATTCAATCAAAGTCCTTGCCAGATTGAACAAATTGTCCATGGATGTGCTTTCCTTCTTTGGAATTCTGTAATTCTGAGGGTAAGGTTTGTTCCATTTGGACTTTCCCTTCCCTTCTGGTTGGTCTTTGAGGATTGATTGTCTTTTTTTGGCATTTGTGGAAGTTTGGGGAGCTTCTAAAGGGGTGTTGTCCTTCTTTTGAACAAACTCCTTCCTCTGATCCTCTGATAACATGCTTTGGATTTTCAACCAAGCCTTTATCTTTTGGACTTTCCCTTTTGAAGACATTGGAGTAAATCCTTGTAGAAGATCCTGTGTCTTTTCTGAGCCCAAAAAATTCTTCACTTGAAGATATAAGCTCATTTTCCCTATCCAAAAGCTTGGCAGAAGCTCCCACTCTTGCTTCTTTGTGGTCATAAACCAGTTCTTGTACTGAGACTGGTATATGTCTACTTCTTCTTCCTGGAAGTAGTTTGGATCTTAAAACAGGAATAGCAGTTTCTTGTATTCAGGAATCTTAAGAAGAATATTAAAGGCTCGGGGTAACCTTTGGGAGCTGGTGGAAGCTCTGGCATCCTCAAATTTTGCATTTCCTCTGGGCTGGAATTATTGTCTTTTGAGCTTATGACTTGAATGTCGTAGTCTAGATCTATTTTATTGGATGGAGTAACTTCTTCCACTTCTAGTATGGGTCATCCCACGTCAATTTAAAGCAAATTTGACCAAAAAATGTTTAAAATTCACCTGCTGGACAGTAAAGGGTTCTTTTGTAAGTAAGCCTCCTAGTCTTTGGCTGGTTTTAATGTGAACAATTGACTTAAAAATGATAGATCTGGAAGACCTTTCTCCGGGAGATGACACTAGAATTAAACTATAAGTTATTTTATTTAAAATGAATCATAATAAAAAGAAGTTCATAACTCAGCTTATGAAATATAGTTGTTATAAAGTAATTTGTGGCAAATGACATCAAAAATAAAGAAAATTTTCCAAAGAGTAAAAGAAATATTTTCAATCGGAGATTTTTTAAATTTTTATTTTGTTCAAGAAATAATAATTATTCAACTGATAAGCTTATTAATAAAAACTGTATGATAATCCACTTCTTACTAGAATAATTCAAAGGATTAATTTCAAGTCTGTGATGTGAAAATCAACTGGTGGGACAATATAAATTTATTCCAAATAGCTCAATAGTATATTCTTGCCAAGAATACTTGTAAGTTTTTTTATTATAATGATGAAAATTATTTATAAGGTATAAGCCTCAAAAAAGCCAGAGTTTAAGCAAATATGGAAATTTTATGTCAAAATAGAGTAAAATAAGGTCTAGAATATGATTTATGTCTCAAGAATTGCTTAAATTGATTGTGGGGCCCTCTAATTTCAGGTGTTTCTATGAAACCCTTGATAAAAATTAATGAAAATCAAGAGTAATATGACTGTCCTCAGTAGAAAATATAATATAGTTAAATATTATAGCCACGAAATCATTTAACTATTCTCAATAGCTGTATAAAAAAGCTTAATAATTATTATCATATTCACTGATGGTTATAATAATATAAAAGATGAAATCTCTTAACAAGACAATTATGTGTGGGAAAGAAGAATATTCATAAAGGAAATTATCACACACACTGTACAGAAATAATTATTATACATAAATTCTATAAAAAAAATACTAGATCAGAAATATAGAATATTCAGAGAAAAACTTCCTTATGATATTTAATTGATACAATAAGTCAAACAAAAACAGCTATAGTATTAAATATTCATAAGTCAAAAACATGCCTAAAATATTTCAAAGGAATTAAAACACTTTTTTATCATAAAATGAGATTCAATAGTTTTAGAGGATTTTTTGGAATTTAAAAGATGTCTAAAACACCAATTTTATAACATAAAATAAATCATTGGTTAGTAAAAAATATGATATCAGGTTTATAATTTCAATTCTTTATACACAATTAATAAAGAATTAAATAACTTGGCAATTACTTTAGTAATAAAGGATTTTATATGGAATATAGTATTACCTGTTTAAAATGCCTGATTAACTGAATGAGGATGATGGACAAAAGCAGTGATGTAAAGAATTCTTTTATGTCTTCAGAGAGGCTATCATAATGAATAATGGAAATAGAGGGAGTTCTCAGATCAAAATTTAAAAACCATTCTTGAAAAGAAGGTTCTTAAGGTAAGGTATCTTATTTTTTCATTTCAATTTTAAGTCACCCATGTTATTCTTAACTCCAAGTAACTTCATTATTCATTTAAGCTTATTATTCTATGTATTAATATAAAATTAATTTATTTATATTAAATATAATCACATGAAAAGCTTAAAAATAAACTTTCAAGAAAAGAACTTTTGAATAAGCTCTTTAATTAATTTTTAGAGAAATCTTAATTTTCCTTAAGAATAATTAAAAAAGGTATTTTCAAGGCTAAATACCAAGGAATTTTATAGATAAAAGATACTTCAAATTTCATTTATACACAGATAACATCAATTGTAAGCTTTGGAAGATCTTCAAGTAAATCCATTGAGAATTTTATTTGCTATGAATTGTTGAAGGTGTTGCTATTTTCACTTGTAAAAATGTAGATACACACTAAACATCAACTTTTGACAAGTTTTAGAGGTTTTTAATATAATTGATATTTTACAGTTCTTAAAACCTTGATTACAAGCATTCATATAGGGATTTACTCTTTATCAGGTTGTAATTCCTTTCCAAAAGAGGAATAAACCAGTTTAAAGATTAATTTTTAATTGAATTCTAATATTAAATCTTAAATAAGGTTTAAAATACTTCAATAAAGGAGGAAAACCTTATTTAGGTTCTTGTAGATCCCAAAGGTTGGGTACCCTGGCTCTTTTCCCCTTTTTACATTTTGCCCTTTTATGTTTTTAAAGCCATATAATGGCTTTGAGCCAATTTAAATTGAACTCATGCAGGATTGACATCCTGTATGGCAAATAATTAGCTAATTCAGTAGATATACACAAAATGTTAATCTCAACTGAATTTTTGTAAGTTTGCATAAACCTTATGCAAATTTAAAATTAAGCTTGAAATTCACATTGCCAAAATTTCAATATAAATTCTTAAATTGTGTAATATTACTTTTAGATGCTCAAATATTCCAACAACACAGGAAATGGCCATTCTTTGGTATAACACCCTATTGGTCTACCCTAGGTTATCTTTGGTGTAAAATCCAAAAATTAAATAATATGTATAACTCTGTTTATAAAAGATGAATTTGTATGATTTTTATTTTAAATTCATTTCATAAGCTATTTTATGGCTAGATAAAAGGTATAAAAACCTATTTGTGGCCTTATTTGTATGTCATACATACTTCACAGGCTCACAGTTTGGACCTTTAATTATCATCATGCCACTTTCCTATTGTTTATTTGAGTTTCACCTAGCTGTCACAGGGGCTCTTGGGGAAAACAAGAGTGTCCTGGAACTCAATAATGAACAACTCACTTGGAGGGCTCCAAAAGGATAAAGAAAATAAAGAAGAATATATTTCTTTGAAGGAAAATAAGCGCAAGTACAGGATATCCCAGAAAATAAGAATGCATCCAAAGTCCAAGGATAATAAAGAAAGCCAAAAGCCAAAGAGTCAACCAAATGAATCCTCAATTCACTGTTTCAACCTTCCAGAAAGAACAATGGAGTTAGTAAAGGATATGACCACCAATATCCACTGACAGGAAAAGAGAAAATATGCAAATGACTGACTTCAGAATATCAGTATTTAATTTTAAGAATGAAAAGGAAATGATAATAAAAATAAATCCAGTATGTTAATTAACTGGGGAAAAAGTCCCCAGGGAAGAAAAGGTGTCCAGTATATGTGAAAAGTTGAAGACTTATCCTGGAGGGTTGATCAACCAGCTGTATTGACTGTTTTTAGTAAATACAGATCTGTCCATCTTGAGAAATGAACTGTTTTCCTTGAATTCCCACAGTGGAATACAAATTGGCCCAAAAAAGCCAATTCCATATGGGTTTCCTGAATACATCCTGTATGGACCAATTGAGTTGTCCAAGGAGTGCTGAAGTCCTTGATGCCTTGACAACTGATTTTGATAAGTAAAAACATCTTGAAAATGTCTATGAAGAATCCTGGTCCAGTATTCCCTTGGGGGAATACCATTGAAATTAAAAGCCAACACCTGAAGGGTCAGGTGGTTGGTGTCCTTGAATGGTCTTGTGGATTCCACCCTGAATTACCAACTTGAGTTAGATTAGTCTTCCTATTGAAACGGACTTATGGGCTGGTGACATGACTTGAAATTAAGGAAGTTATTCTTCAAACTTTCACCATTGGATTTGTGAGGAAAAATGTTGCATAATGGTATATAATACCGTATATGCCCCATTCCTGGTTCCTGCAGTACAGTGTCCATGACTGAGGGGAACCCCTGCTGGAAGTGTGCTGGTGGCCTCTGTTGGTTATCAGAGTCCATGTCTGGAGTCCTGAGGTCACTGGCCATGTATGGCCAATCTGAGGTTTTTGAGATCCTTGGGTGATTTTGGGTTTTTGAGGATGTGGGCCAAAATTGGGCTCAGGTGGGCCCACTTGGAATTGGGGGCTAATGGGTTTCCCCCCTTGTCCCCTTTTAGCCTCATTGGATTTAGGCCAAAAGGGGCCTAAATGGTACCACAGCCCATGGGCTGTAGAGGCCATAGGGGACCTAAATGGCTCAAAAATGTAATTTAGGCCTAACACTCCCCTAATCAAAGGGGCTAGGCCAGGGGACAAAGACCCCTGGAACATAAAATGACCCCCCAGGCCCAAAATCAAAGGGATTGGTCTGAGGTTGGTGAGGTAAGGAATTGGCCAAAAGGGCCAAAGGAGCAGGATATGGACATAAAGGGTGGTTGTGGCCCGAAAGCCATTTAAACCTCACTGAAGGCCAATTTTCTATAAATTGGGTCAGGCTTAAAATGCCGTAAACACTTATTGAGAGGATCTTTCCATGGTTGTGACACAAAAATTAAATAATACTATGGGTATATAATAAAATAGACCAATAAAGAATTTCTATTATAGAGAATGCTGCATAATTCCCATCAAACACTAATATTCACAGTTAAATGGCAAATTACATCAAAGTATCTCATTTTTTACAGCTCAAATATTTTTGAAATGTTGTATCATTCTGTATCATCTGAGCTAATATTTAGAAAGAGACATATGTTGTACAGAATAATTGTTTTAATTAACTTTTATTTAGGTTGATTAAGTCATTTTTCATATATATATGTTTGGTCCAGAATTTGATTTATGTTTCTGAATTGACTGTTTTTTATAAATTGCATGTAAGAACTTTTTTCTTCAATTTCATCATCATATTAATCTTAAAGAAGCTATATATTGTCACAGTGGCTCTATTATATAGCTTTACAATGATAATAGAAAGCTATAACCCTGAGTGTGACACAAAAATAATCATAAGATGGTTAAAAGCGCTATACTAAAGATTTTAGTGATGGTTAGTACTACTGATAGCCCTGGGTGCAATTTTTACCTGTTAGTTTAGAATAATAAACCCTACAATGATTGAATATAATAATTATACCTGTTAAATTCTAAGGTTACCACTTCTTTAAGAAGATATACCATGTGAGAATAAAAGAAAAGGATGATGGATTTGCCTTTTGGTGAGGAAAAGACTCCCTTTATCTTGTTCTGGGGTAGTGGGAGGCTGCATAACCCTGCACACAACCAAAAAGTTATTGTTTTAATTACTGCAGGCTTATACATGGTCTGATAAACTCAATATAGACTGCTTTTGTGTGGAAATGTGGCTTTAGAGACACAAGTTGACATCTTACCCTATACAGGGTGAACCTCTTCACCAATGGAGTTTACAGGTGTGATCTGGTGCTTAGGATTTGTCAGAATCTTTACAGAACATTCCTGTATGACTCTTTTTTTCAGGTTATGATAAATCAAAGAATAAATAGAATTGAATTAAATTTTATGGACAGCTGTCCCACAGTAAGATATTTTACTGGCCAGTGAGGGATTAGAATCTTAAAGCCTGAATATCTTTGTCAGTTCTCAAGGTGAAGAGCTCAAACATTTCTCAATTTTTATCCCCTGATGGGTTCTACATGATGGTTACTCATTTTGTATAGCTATACTTATATATGGATAAGTTGTACCAATTTTAAATTCCATTATCAATTTGTGTATTTGTTATTAAACCTGTATTGAGCTTGTTTGATCTATAAGTTTTTTTCTAAATTAGTTATGAGGAAATGAATGGTACTATAATAAGTCCCTGATTGTTCTTTCTCCAAAAAGGCACCTCTCTGACTATCTTCCACTAAAATTGCAGAAGCTAAATGAGAGGTGAATATTTTGTTGACCCTTATTTGGCTTATTTTTAGCCATAACTTCTATAATCTTCATTCTAGCTCCATTTTCCAAGTACCATAAGATATCCCTGAATGAGAAATTCAACTTGAACACCTCTTTTATGAGTTATTACCTCTTCCTCTGTATTTTAGATGAGAAGTGAAAATTAAGGGTTATGCTCAGTTCTTTTTTCAAGCTGGAATAACTTTGTCATTACCCATCCTGTGGTTATGGAAGTTTTATATTTGGAAATAGGTGACTTTCCTCTTTATTTTGATGCCCTATATGACTATTTCTGGCTTATGTCACTTTTGGTGAGCGTTTTTTCCCTACCATTGGTTTATGGTACTTTGGTGTCATGCCTGTGCTCTCTACTTTGGAGTCACAGACTGACATACCCTCTCTATAGAAAATTCTAATCATTGATGAGAATTTCTTCTCCTCTGAAAGGTCCTTATTCTAATGGGGTCTATCTGAACTTGTTTTAACAGGACTCCTGTGGATATATTCTTGCAGTCTGGTGGTTTATGCTTTAATCCATCCAAATGTTTGGTAATTGGTTTCCTTCTTGTTAAGTGGACTTGTCCCATTTCTGGTGTTTCATTGTCCTCAAATTGCACTAGATATTACTCAATGGAGCTTTATTTACTTTTTGAACTATCTCCATAGCCATTCCCAACACTACCAGAGTCAAATTAATAACATTCTTTGTCTTTCCTTGTCTCTTCCTCTCTTTCAAATACCTCTTCCCTGTCTTTGGGACAACTGTTTGCATAGTCATTGGGTGATCTACAGTTGTGAAATACTTTTGTCATTGTAGATTCTGAAACATGAGTTTCTTTGGACTCTAGGGTGGATTCTCCTTGTTATCACCAGTACTATGGGTATTATATCTACCAATTAATGTTCTAATTTTCACTTCATAAAAGGTATTTGATATTTCATCCAAGGTGTATTCTTTGGATAATCTGCATTTTACTTTATGCACTCAGTCTCCTGGTATTTTTGTCAACAATTTGTGATTTCCCATTCATGTTTTTATGTGAGGGTTAATGGCTATTAGCATTTTTGATTTTCTCATACACCAATAATATTGATCTTCAACCACTGTATATCTTTTATTTTCAAATGACAGAGTTTTTTTCCATATACATGTATCATTACTGTAATTTTGGATTATCCAGCTCTTCCACTATGGCAAATTTCTGCTGCCATGTACTTCTTTCATTTCAGTTTACCATATACTAGCATTGCTTCTGCATTCTGTATTCAGTCTAGCCATTATCCAGTAGTGTGGTATACATGGTAAATCAAGGAAGAGACCATCAATATAATCAATGAGTTCTATGTGATCATATTCTCCAAACAACAGATAATTTTGGCCAACTTGTGGCTTCTAGAAGTTTATTCAGTGCTTCCTTCTCTGCATAAGTCATATTATCTCCATCTTGGTATTGTGATGGGTATCTTTGCTTATTCTCCATGGGGAAATCTGGTTTGATGTTCTCTTGGTGGTATGGAGTGTTGGCAGAAACATAGCCCTGTGTTTGTGGGTTTATGTTTTGGAAGACATTGAAAAAAGATTTTATGTCTTGATCCAGGTATTCCCTATCCTTCTTGAATTGATATTAAGTCTTTTGTTGGTCTCTTCTGTGGCCTTACTTAATTTAGTGTAGTCCTCTTGAAGAGTATTAATTTTTTGGCTTGTAAGGTACTAACCTCTTGTAACCTTGAAATTTTCTCATGTATACTTTCAAAATTATTAGAGTTTGTTCTGAAAATTGGCACATTTTTAGCCACAGTTTGTTTCTGTTGATGCTACTCTCAGTTTTAAAAACACTATCTTGATTATGAGGGAAATATTCTGAAAGATTTCTACAAGTTCTTTAAAGTGGAACTCTAGGTAGAACTTCCTGTCTGACATTCTCCATGAGATAAGTTCTTTGAGTGCTTGATGGGTCAGAATAAAATGTTCTGATTCTATGCAAGCCTCTCCTGGAGGCTTTCTGTTGTAAACCATATTGAAAGGTGGGGGAAGGTTCATTTTTCCATATTCTATGACTCTGATCAACTTCAACTTCTTTCCCCCTCAAGTCTTCATTCCTCCTGATGGCTGATGCTTTTTGTAAGGGATAATCTCTTGGAAATTCAAAGTCTTTGAGATGAGGTTGTGTAATCTCTTATTTGTAGAGTTAGAGTCTTATCTAGCTAATTTTAATCTTTCTTATGACAAGAATTGATAAGTAAGATTTGACAGGTTATTATTGGAACTATTGATAATAATTTTTCAAGCCAATTTTCCATCCCAGTCTGGGTGAAAAAACTGAATTCTGAGGGTTTTTCTTAGGGAAAAATCCAAATGATATATACTTTGTATATATTATTGAAATACCTTCAGTAAAAGAAATGTGATTATATTTCCTTTTGAATATTTATTATTATTGAAATTAACAATAATACTGATAATGATTGATTTTACACACCAATTTGGCTGAAAAAATGAATCATAAAGGTATTTCTAAAATAAAAACTCCAAAAATATATACTTTTAATATATCATTAAAAATAAAATCAGTAAAAAATAACATTATTATATATATATATATATATATATTGTAATAAAGTATTATTATTGAAGCTATCAATAATAATGACAATAATCAATTTTCATGTTAAATCAGGTAAAAAAATTGAATTATAAGAGCTCTTCTTGAAGGAAAATTAAAATATATACTCTTTATATATTATTATGAAAAGAATTAAAAAAATATATTATTATATATTTTTTGGGAATCATTGTTGAAATCATCAGAAATAATGATTTGAATCAATTTTTCATGCCAAATTGGGTAAAATAATGAATTATCAAGGTTTTAATGAAAGAAAAACTCAAATAAAATAACCTCTGCATATATTGTTGTCAAAAGAAATTTATATACTAGTATATATTTCTTAAGAATCTAACTGTTATTGAAATTATCAATAATAATTATTATAATAAATTTTTCACACCAATTTGGGTGAGAAGATTACTTATAAAAGTACTTCTTAGAGAAAATTAAAAGAATATATATTCTTTATATATTATAAATAAAAAATAGAAATATATCATGATATATTTTCTATAACATTCAATTATTATTGAGACTATCAATAATAATAATTATAATCATTTTTCACACAAATTTGGGTGTTAAATTGAATTATAAGGGTTTTTCTCAAAGAAAAATCCAAATAATATATATTTTGTATATATTATGAAAGAAAGATATATAAAAATACAAAGATCATTATTTTCTAAAGAATAGAGTACTTTATAGATATAAATTATATATTTATAACTCTTTAAAATGATGAAAAAAAATCTGAAAAATTATGTATACAGTTTTTTTTATTATTTTTTTATGATCTTAATATTTTTTACTTTTTAAGTAAAAAAAAATCAAAATAGAGAAAAATCACAAAATGAATTCCCTTCATGTCTTCTGATGGTTCAATAAAAGTCTAAATAAGCAGGAAAAAAGTTTAAAAACTCTAATAACCATCTTAATGAGCATTAAACAGTGAAAATAAGCTAAAATTTGTCTAAAGTAGATAAAAAACAGGCCATGCCCTCAAAATTTCAGGGTGACTCTATGATATATCTTTAAGATGATAATAGAAAGCTATAACCCTGAGTGTGATATGAAAACAATGATGATAAATTAATGATAAGATGGTTAAAAGGGGTATACAAAAGATTTTAGTTGTAAAGTTTGACTATGAAACAATAAGTAAATATTACCAATATTTTACTTATTGTACTATTAATGTCATTATCAAATTAAAGAATAAGATAAAGAATAATTATGATAATAAAAAATTATAATAATTCTGGAGTAAAATACTTATAATATTAAATAAATGAAATAATATATTTATGGAGCTTCATTATTGTCACAAACAAACACTAAAGGTGTAAAAAAAATTTATTTAATAATAAAAAACAATTTATAACAATAATATTACTTTTATTGAAGTTATATATTAATATAGATACTATATATAATAATAGAAGAATTATTAAAATAATAATAAAGAGATAAAATTGTTATAAAAGATGAAAATAAACTTCTTTCTACACTTAATATACTAATTTTGAATAAATTTACACCTAAAAATGTAAATACAAACTATTTAAATTGTATTAACAATAAAAAATAAAAGAAATCACAAATATTCTTGTTTTTACTTGGAATTAGATATTTATAGAGAAATTTGATAAAAACAATTGAAAAATTTATTTAATCACGTCAAGATTGATTATTTAAATAGATACAATCTTTGGTCTTTAATCATATAATACATTTATATATAAAGAATAAAGAAATTACCTTTGATTTAATGTTTTAATGTTTTTGATGTGTCTGAGGGGGAAATAGAGGTAAAAAAAGCTCTATATATAGTAAATTCCTCCCTCCTAGAGTCCATAAGGCTTCTAGAAAATATTTATTTATGTTATCCACTGGAATTGATCAGTATTTGAAGGTTTAGTGATGATTAAATCATAATTAAACGTTCTTATCTCATTATTTTGCCATTATTTATAGTTATCATTGTAACTCTCAGTTTGCTGACATCATATGCTTGGAAGAAGACTAAAATTTGTGGATTCTATTAGTTTCAATCATTTTAAACTAGTATTCACAATTTTTATCACTTATATGATTGTTAAAATTGAATTAAGATTACAGTGAGTGATCATAAATGATCAATTTCAAGCTTAAACTTTTCTCATTAATAATTTTGAGTTATACACACTAAAGCCATCCAGAGATTGAACTATCATGTCTTGGCAGGTAATTATTAAACTTCCAAGAGAATTCAATTAAATTATCAAAAGTCTATTTTTGATGATTTTTCTTGTAACTCATCTTTTCTGTCAAATTTTACTATTTCAAGCTTCAAACCATGATTTCAAGGGGTTATACCTTGAATATAATGATAAAAATTATATCATTCTTCACTGATGAACTATTTAAATCTTAATATTCTATTTTCTTTGATTTTAGACCACTTTTACAACAAAGTGGCTAACAGCTATAACAATTTTGTTCAATAAACCCTTACAAGTTATAAACCTTCTTATAACTTGTCAAATAAAGCTTCTATCTGTATTCTTAAAGTATTTAAGTGGTAAATTTAATTTTGGCTGAACTCTATATCATGTAAATCTCAAGATATATGAGCTAAAAACAATGAATATATGAACCAATAATAAAAGTGTATATATTCAGGTTACTTCCTTAAGTATTGATTTTACAGATATGAAATAAAGATTTTATATGTGTAGTTCTTCATGGAAAATCCAATGGTTCAATTTATTTCAAATTTTGATTAATTGTCTTCTAAAATAATCAAGAATTTATGCCTTTTTACGGCATTTCTACTTAATACTCAGTAAGCCTTGTCTTTACATACATGAAAAAAAATGTTATATGTTTATTTTACCTGGGTGAATCTAATGGTTCAATTTATCTCACATTTTTATTCATTAAATTCAGAGTTAATTGAGAATTCATGCCTTTTTATGGCACTTTTATTTATTTTAAGATAATAATCTTAATTCTTATCATTAGAATAAATTTTGTAAAGTTGGTTTTTGACCTTTTTGGATATGTGGTCATATCTAAAAGGCTCACATTAGTGATGGTGAGTACTACTGATAGCTCTGGGTGCAGTGCTTACTAGTTGGTTTACAATAATTCAAGATTAAAATTATACCTGTTAAATTCTAACAGTACCTCTTCTTTAAAAAGCTATACCACATAAGAGCACTACAAGAGGATGATGGATTTGCGTTTTGCTGAGGAAAAGGCTCCTTTTATCTTGTTGTGGGGTAGGGGGAGGTTGCTTACATCCACACACAACTATAGAGTAAAAGTTTTTACTAATTTCGGCTGATTTGTGGCTTTATAAACTCAATACAGACTGGTATTGGGTGGTAATGTGGGTGAAAAACCACAAGTTGAAATTTTTATTCTATACAAGGTGGAAGCTTTGACTAATGAAGTTTACAGGTGTGTTCTGGTGCTTCTGATACATCAGAAGCTGTACAGAAACTTACTGTATTACTCTTATTTTTCAGTTTATGAGAAAGGATTATCTGTTCATTCAATTTTATGGAAAGCTGTCCCATAGAAAGATCCAATACAGGAAAGTCTCAAAACCTGAATATCTTTGTCATTTTTGAAGGTAAGAGCTCCAAAGTGGCTCATTTTGTAGCCCTTGATGGGTTCTACAAAATGGTTACTCATTTTGTATAGCTATAATTAAATACATAAAAGCTGTACCAATTTCCAATTCCATTATCAATTTGAGGATTTGTTATGAATCCTGTATGGAGCTTGTTTTCTCCATAAGTTTTGTTCTAGATTGGTTATGAGGAAATGGATGGCACCATAAGAATTACTGATTATTCTCTCTTCAAAAAGACCCCACTTTAAGTATCTCATACTAAATCTGCATAGGCTACATAACAGGTGAATATTCTATTCACACTTATTTGGCTTATTTTTAGCCATAACTTCTGTAATTTTTATGCTAGCTCAATTTGGCTATTACTATTAGATAGCCCTGATTGAGAGATTCAGCTTAAGAACCAATTTGATGGGGTTATTCCTCTTCCTCTGTATTTTTGATGAGAGGTAAAAATCAAGGTTTATGCTCAGTTCTTGTTTTGAGCTGGAATAACTATGTCTTTCAATCCTATTATTATAGAAGTTTTATCTTTAGAAATAGGTGAATTGCTGCTTTATTTTGATTCCTTTCATGAGAATTCTTGCCTCAGGTCACTTTTTAGTGGGAATTTTTTCTCTACCATTGGTTTATGGTATGTTGGTGTCAAGCTTTTGCTCTGGATTTGAGTCACAGGCTGACATATATGATATAACTCCAATAAATCATTGAAAATCTAATCACAGCTTTTTCTTTTGGGAATTATCAAGAAGGGTTGGAAAAAACAACATCTATGTTGAGGAAGTATAAGAATGGAATATGAGTGGTCCATTTTATTTTCAGATTTGCGAAAGGAAATGCTGCATTTTGTCAGGAAAATGTCGGATTTGGCACCCAAGAACCTAGGCCTTTGGTTCCTCAAATCCCACAGCTAATTTGGTGCAGAATTTATCCCAACAAATCCTGGGACTCTTAATATGGATTTGGCAGGTTTGAGACACCCTACTACCAGAACAATATAGGTAATCTAGACCTAATGCCTCTTGCGTATATTGTTTAGAAAGAATTCAACATTGATATTTTTCTTTATTTATAAGATTCGTTTGTTTTCCTTTGATAAAATCTCTCTTAGATCTGTGTGAATTGAATTTATGGCTTCATTTTCTGAAATAAAATATTTTACAATAGCTTCTAAGCTTCATTAATGATAGTTTCAATCCATGAAGTCAATGTTCTTATTCACTGAGACAAATTAGAAAAAAGGGATTAAATATTTTAGATCTTCATAATATGGAGAGCCCTAAAGAATCTTGAATATCAAGTTTAATAAAAAAAAGAACAGAGATCATGCAGAAAAAGGTAGGAAAATTCAGTTAATCAAACTCATTACTTCTGAAGGGTGATTTTTCAGTTCTCCAATCAAGTGCTTGATATAGAGATATTATAAAACAAAAAAAAATTTAGAGATATGAGTAGCACACTCATTATCTTCTTGGATTAATCTAAGTAAAAAAAACTTTATTAGTATGAATCAAAACAGCTAAATCATGGCTTGTACCACTTCATGCAGATCTTGAAAAAGGAGAAGGTGAGATTCAGGATTAGTTGGAAAATCACAAAATCAAAATGCCTGAGATTTTTCAAAAAAAATGTTTTTTCCATATTTTTTTTCAGATATAAGATGATTATTTTTGAATTTTGGATTTGTGAGGAATTATTTTCATAAGGAAAGCAAGTCTTAATGAAATTAAACCTCACCTAGTCCCAAGAGTACAAAAAGCAGGACTTTCATTATACCAAGAGAATTAGTCAAGCTTTTTAGGCTCTTGAGTTACAACTCTTGAGGTGTAAAAAGATGAATTCCTAACGCATTAACTGTCTGCTACTAGTTTAATTTGACCTCAATTACCTAGAACTGAAAACTTACTCAACTCAACTCTGGGTCAGAGCCGTATTTTTATTATGTAAAGGCAAAATTTGAATTCAGCTCAGGAATTTGATTCGTGCAATTTCTTTTACAATTTGAAGGTTCTTTTTCCTTATAAATATGGATATTAGCAAAGAAGTTAAAAAAAGTTATGAACAGTTTTTCTAGAAAAAATGTTCTTCAAGTATTTCCAAGACCATTGAATTGCTCCGAATCTTGAACCTTTCATTCAGATCTAGGCAAAACTTTTAGAATTATTGGTAGTTGTGAATGATCAGTTATATCATTTGGGCGCAACTTCAGTTGGCCATTCTATAATGTTTTAGCCTTTCAAACTTTGGATCAGTCCATTTCAATTATGAGATGAAACTAGTCCTCCATATTTCTTGTTCTCGTCAAAGCAGTATCTCATTGTGTATGACTTGGCCCAGGCCTGTTAAAGTCCAAGACTTGACTCTGCTTTGGCACATTGAATGGTGACTCAAAGCAGGATTTAACAAATGTTTCTATTTTTTATGATGAAAGCATGCATATTGGCTGCAAGCCCAAGGGTTGAGGATTTCTTCGAAGGTGTTCTACGGTCCAAGGATTTCATAAGATGCAGTAGTTTGCTCAAAGGAATGTCCACGATCATGATCTTACGCTCAACTTTGTTTGATCTTGATTGGAATCAGCTGTATCGCGGCGCAAGTGCTGTTCTCAAGAATCCCTGACTCGCCTTTGCTGAGCCTCTCATCTTCACGCCATCTCTCTTTCACTCAAATGGGCTCAGGATGGCTCCCAACGCGTTCAATGCCAGTTTGAATCGGTTGATCGAATTACTTATCCATCGAAAGGACGAGCCAGAGAGCCAAACCGGTTTCGTAGCTGCCAACGCGCTCAGAAAAAAGCTCCAATCGATCATTTTCTTTCCACCAGAGTCTGAGCCTTCTTGGAGGGAGACCAGAGCCCGTTGGAATGGAGTTTTGGAACGCAGAAGGATTGATAATCAGGGATTAGCTGCTGAAGAGCTCGAGAGATGTGATCGTGAGTTGGAAGAGCTCGCAAAGTCTTCAGAAGACCAAAAGCTTGTGAGTCAAGTCATTCGTTTTCATCCAGATAATGATCCCCATCCGAGGTTGTCTTGGTTCATTGACAAGCAAAATCTTTAGCAGAAGAGCCTCGATAACATTCGTGCCTTTTTGATTGCACTTCATTCACCACCAAGCCATTCACTCTATCAAGTGGCATTGAGATTACGAGAGCAGAGGGAGGGCTTCGTCAGTATTGCCAACCGTCTGGAGATTTCTTATTCAAAACTTCCACTTATCTTAATTAATCTCTTTCAAGGATAATTTACCCTCCCAAGCTGAACTTGACGCCGAGCTCTATCGCAATATCATCGAATCTGACCCTCTAGTCGGAGACCACTGGCAAACCGATATTTATGCTGGATCATCCTCATCCGACCTGAGCTCTGCGCCCACTAGTGACTCGGCTTATAGTAGCGATGATGACGTTGGCAAGGTTTCGGCCTTTTCGTATAATCTTTTGACTAGAAGTCGCATCTCGAAGCCTTTTACCAAAGCCCAGCCATCAAGGCCTCAATCAACACAAGATAACCACCAATGTACCAATTCACTGAGCTCAAGTTATGATAGATTAGATGCTTTGAAGGATAATGCATACTGGTTGAAAAATGTTGATGATTTAGCCACCAGTCAGCTTATAGAGCTCACAGCCTTTCGTGAAGTTCTCGCGGCGTTATCGGATATCGGTGGTCATCACATCTATATGACCCACACAACCCCAAACGTTTCGGTCACTCTTTCACTTCATGCCCCTACTCTGCTCAACAAATCACGAGCAGCCAGCGTTTCCCTATTTTCATCTTTTATCCCCATACTCTCAAGCTTGAAAAAACTCAGAATTAAGAGTCAATTGTCTTCTAATCCGAGAAAGCTCGTAACACGCGTCGAGGAAGCTTTTGCAGCATCATTGCTCGTCATATTGCACCGTTTTGATTCTTTTTTGTCTTCAATCGAACTTCGGTTGTTGGGCTTTCCGAGTACTTATAACTTCAGTGAGACCAACGATCCCAAGGCTTTACCAGTATTCAGTTTGATGCGTCTCTACAATGACCTTGTTTCAGGTGGATGGAATGAGCTTTTCTTTGCACTGGCCCCAATCATCCCGGACTCACCTATCGAGTTGAACATCGAGCCCAATGCTTCTTCAACTAAGGAGTTAGTTGACAAACTTTACGACTTAGCATGCCGCTTCGATATGCATCACGACTCGCCCACTGCTGCAGAAGATATAAAGACAATATTCTTGCAGTCATGCGAGCCATTGTGGATGTGGATTGGTGACTGGATTCTGCATGGCCGCCTCCCCGACCGTGCCTTTAAATCAGAGGGATTTCAAGCCCCTGACGATAATGTCCCAATTGATTCTTTTTCGGCTTCGAGTCACATTCCCTCTGTTTCTTCATACCCTACCCCAATCAAGCCTGAAAACGATGAAACGGAATTTTTCATTCAAGCTAACTCGCCGAGTTCAATGTGGACGTCCAGTGGTTGGTGGCAAACTGGCTACCTTTTGAGAACAACTCTTGGCCCAGGAAATGAGGAAAAAGATTTGGTCCCCAAGTTTTTACAAGATTTTAAGTTTAAAATTATTGAGGGAGGGAAAGCAAGAGCACTATCCCAGCTTTTGGGCTTGTGGGAGGGTCCTTGTGATTCTACTTGGCCTCAACTATTCGAGCTCATGCAGCCCAACAACAATAAAGACGTATTCCCCAATAGTGGTAACGGTCTTAAACCGCACCATACATTGCGCTTTCACCTTTTCCACCCCGCCACATCATCCCAATTTTCCAAGCTTGACGAATCTGAGCTTGCGGCCAAAGCACTAAGATCTCAATCTTTTTTTCATCATAACCTATCTTCACGAATTGATCGCCACTTGTCAGCCATCGTTGATCTTAATCATTCCAGGCTCCATGAGCAGTTTTCTCACCCATTCAAACTCAGTTCCTATCTCAATGCTTTAAACGACTTCTTCTTGTTCGGAAGCATATCCAGTGGGCTTTTCGTAAAAAAGATATTTGGCGATATGGAGGATTGTTCAAATTTAAATATATTAGCTGATTCATCTCCCAAGACAACAGCATGGTGGGATGATCAAGCTATTAATGTGAATCTTCTGAAGGCATTTGAACAATCACCTTCACCTATAATGCTGTCTTGTTTGCCTAGCATTCGTATCTCACCATCTATTCGACATCAAACTGACCCTATCAAAAGTTTGGAAGCTATCTACATCCAATTGACGATCCCAACGCCTCTTAATTATGTTGTTGATGACGCAAATGTCGTGGCGAAGTATAATCGCGCCTTTATTTTCTTGGCTCAACTAGCGCATTCAGCTCGAATCTTAGATAGTTTGATTTTGATCAAACCAATCTTTCCTTTTGTTTCATGTTCTTCAGGGAAACATTTTGAGAAACAATCAGAATCGAAAGCTTTTTATCGACTCAAGAATCGCTTAAACTGGTTTATAAATTTAATGACTGATTATTGTATGAATTTGGTGATTTTAAGGTGGAAAAGTCAATTGGCAAAGGAATTAGAAGTCAAAGTAACAGATGTGACCCAAAAGATCATGGAGGTGCGATGGTCGTTAGATAGATTAATGGAATTATTGTTTCTGTCTGACCAGGTTTGTCTGACCAATTTTTTTAATGGAGATGGGGAATTCCTCCCATAAGTTAGCCTATTTTTCATTAATTAGTTTGCTTACTATTCTTCGATCACCCACAGTGCCACTTAATACATCGAGCGATCTTGCAGCTTTTTCAGCTTTGCACCTCCTGTCATAAAGTTTGGACGGCGTTCAATCGTCAAACGAACACGTTTGCTTTTATACCTGAAGGTGAGGAGAGTGGTATTTTCCTCGAACGTAAACGGCGCACGGACGATAGGAGAAGGAGAAGGATACAAAAAGAGCAATATACATTGATTGATGAGGCTAGCCGCAATGGAATTGAAAACCAAGATCCTGTAGACTTCCCTGGCAGTTCAAGAATTGAAGGCGAAGAAAATGGAAACGAAACATCAAATTTGACCCAACTTGCGAGCTTTTCTGTTGACCCAGCTGAACTCATCAACCAGGGAAGTTTCCTAGTTCAACTTCAGCGAATGAATGAAGAATTTGAAAAATTGCTGCCTATCATTCAACGAGGACTTGGCAAGCTTTTCCGAGCCGTCACTAGGGAAGGTGGCTTTTGTAAGCTGAGACATTCAAATGGCATTGATGTAGCAAAAGGAGGTGGTTTTGAGATCTCTCAAGACCTAGACGCTCTAACGTTGTTGGAATGCAGATTGGATGAATGGGTTACCTGAACCCCCGTTTGTGCAAACGTATGTATGAACTGGTTTCTCGATCGTTAATTAGAGCGTTTATATTTGGATTTGATGTTCATATGATATTGGCTAATTCCACCCTCTCTAAATGTTAAGATTTTCTAAATAGCTCAACAAAAAATTTCCATTTTGGGGAATTCAAATGAGCACACATGTTTCAATCAAGGCTGGACAAGCAGTATATTTGTGGTTTGCAGTCATACAGTTGTTATGCAGTAAGTATGGTACTGCACTGTCACATGTACAGTTTTTGACTGCATTCAGTGCATACTGCATGCAGCAAGGCTGGCTCCTGGGTACATAATTGGTTTTGAGCAAGCAGGTTATCAGAAGTACCAAGGGGAAATGAGCATCAAGTGCCAGCCCTTGACTTAACATCTACTGTGCATCACAATGAAATAAGGGCACATCCAGTGCACATCAGGTGCCAATCAAGTGCTAATATGTGCAAATTATTTTAAAGTCAGAAACATGTAGAGCTACTGTTACAAGCATATTACTCTAAATACTCATTAGCAGCTTCAAAACTATATTCTACAAAAAAGTTGAAAATTAACATAATTCAAATAAATTTCAATAAAATGTGTATTATATGTCAATATCTGTGACAAGGACTTGCATTTTCAAATTTTGATACTATTTATTCTTGATAATATAATTTCCAGCTAAAGTAGTGAAGTAATCTCAAAAATCTATGCTCAAAAACGGGATATTTGAGCTGAGATGAAGAAAAAGTATCTGGAAATGATTAAGTGACTGAAGATATCACATTTTAATATAATCATAATAAAGCTTTCTCCTATATGACATTTAGTATAAATTATACCTTCATTCTTAGTATAATCATGATTTACATCAGACTTTGGGACAAATCATTGAAAGTTAATATGCAGTTTTGGTACTCCTTGAAGAATATTATATATGTTTTGAGCTCTGAAGCTTTTTATTATTCAAGGATGGATTGAAATTAAGGATGTTTGAAACTGTATTCCTAGTATATGCTTCTTTCAATGTGCATGTGGAAATCACAAAAACTATATGATACTGAGGAAATCTTTCAATACCATTTCTTTGTCTAGGATTAATCTGGTGAAAATTGGAGATAACAGCATAAATAGAAAAAAATATATAATCTATCCTATATGGAATTGAGTAAATAGGACTTCCAATCCAGAAATTTTGAAACAGTTCTATTTTGTAGTTTGGAAGAAGGCATATCAAAAATACAAATATTGTGTTTCAAAATTCTCAACGTGATATTTGGTTAATTAATATACATTTGAAATATGATAATAAAGCTTTTAAATTAAGTATTGATGAGAAGAGATGGGTTTTAAGTCCAAACTCTCTGTGGGGCCAACTCTGAGCTGTAGATGTGCTTAAGAAACATCATATGGAAAAATAATTAAATGGAAAAATCAAAGGCCTTAAAACTCATGACTAAATGAAGAATTGTCTCAGAGGGAAATTTTTAGTTGGTGAATGGTAAAATATGTATGACTCAGTTTGAAATCAAGGAATTTGGTAGAGGGAAAGCCATATTTGGTGAAGAGTAAATGTTTATGACTCAGGCTACACTCAAGGAGCTTTGTGGGGGCAATCCTTAGTTGATAAGGCTCAAAGGCTGTAAAGATCAGGCTAAACTCAACAAATTTTGTGGCAAAAAATCCATAGTTGGTGAGCTGCAAAGGCTATATGGATCAGGCTTGTAAGATGTGCCTATGAAACTGTTGATAATATTACTATTAATCAACAGTAATATGACTGTTCTTATGAAATATAATAATAAAATTATTATAACCACAATTAAATAATTAAGGAGTTATTTCTTTTATGTGTTATAAACTACTAGTGATTATAACAGTAAGCAGTAATTGTCTACAAGAATCAATTACAAGAAGAATTTAATGATAAAAACTTCTTTTATTACAATAATAAAATTATTTTAATATATGATTATATTTTACAAGGATAATTATAAAGATAATTCTTGAAGAAAGCTAATTTTAGAGAAAAAATTTAAGAATTAAAGATAAATCACCCACTAATACTCAAAAGAACTTATTAAGATAAAATTAGAGAGATTTGATGTAGAATGGTGGATTTAATGGATCAAAATTGATTTATAGCAGGATTACAACAATATATAGTTGATTTTCTATGATTTCATGTCCTTCTGATTGTTTCCGAAAGAATAAAAACACTTAAGAAATAGTTTTTAACTAATAATTACTTGTTGGTAATAAAGGTATAATATAATGAAATGATGATGATGTGGAAAAAACAGCAAGAGGAGGCCTCTTTTAAGTCTAAGACAGCACAAAAAGGCGTGCCATGGAGCAAACTGAAAAAACAGTGAGTGAGAAAGCAATAAACCCTTTTGGATTATTGATTGCATCGTAAGTTGTCACATAAGATTATCATAATTGCTTAATTGAGGTTTTTACATGACTACCAACCCGTTTATGGTTAAGAATAAAAGGAGTAACAACTGTAAATCTTCTTTTATTCCAAAATGATAATTTATTTCCCAAATCTATTTATGTTATTGGAAATTTCATCACAGAATGTATTTATTTTGTAAATTTTTAAAGATTCTGTGTTTCATGTGGAATCCTCAAAAATGGACTGCAAGTAAAACTTTTAATTTTACATATAAAAGTAACATTTTTTTTGGTTTTTAAATGACCTATACAGTTCTCAATTGATCCTGAAGGCTTCAGAAAGATTCATTAATAATTGTATTTTGAATGAATTTTTGAAGTTTTACCTCATTTCTACATAGAATTGCAAATAGCACTATATGGCTGGTTGCTATGAGGTAAATCAATGGATACTACTCCAAAAAGGGTTGTAATGACTCTTTCAAGGTTTATAAATAGAAAGTAATCAAGAACTGACATGGTTACAGGAGTCTAAGTTGCGCTTTACCTCTTTGGCACGTCAAAATAGCAGGTTATTTGCTATTTTCTTATGATTTACTGAGGTTGTAACATGGTAACCAAGTTACCAAAAGGTTTTAGCTTACCAATTAGGCCAAGATCAGCCATGGATCCAAGCTTTGGAGCTGTCCATGCCTCAGAGGCCTCAGAAGCTGGGTACCCTGGCTCCCTTTGATCTCTTTTGTCCCCCTTGCCTATTTTTTATGTCAAAATAGAATTTTAAGTTTAAAGTGAGATATCCACTGTTGGTGTATCAAAAGTGCATGTAAGAATACCATCATATTAAGTGCTCAAAGAATGCATAACACTATTCTTAGTGTATATGTAACATGGGATTTCTCACATTCCCATTATTTTGGCGTGAAATAGTGAAAAACAAAAATTTGCAAGGATCTTTGATGTGGCATTGATGATGTGGTATTGAAGTATTTTCCATATTACCACCTCAAAGACTTAATTAGAGCTTATCCATTCTGTGGAGCTACCCTAGGTGACTTTTTGTGTAGAATCCAAATCTGGCCTTAAATCCATGGATTTACTTACTCAATAAAAGATTATTCATCTTTTCTGAAATCAAAAATGATGAATTCTGAATATATGCATGACTTATGGGTTATGCATAGTTCAGAATTTATTTTTAAGATAATTGTGGCCTATTTGGGTATGCAAAGTATACCTCAAGGCTCACATTCTCTCCCACCAAAAAATAAAATTGTACTACAATTTTATCAATGGTATAAAAGAAGAACAAGGCCCCAAAGGGGGGTAATGTCCACTGTCCAACCTCTTTACATTACTCAGATCAAGTAATTCAAAGAACATTTATAGACATATTCAGGCTTGTGGCCTTCTTTCATGTCTAAATCTTCTTAAGAGTTTATTTGAGCTAGGTATTCCTGATTCTGTCATCCATTCATCTTAATGTACTGGATTTCTATATCTGAAAAGATATTCTCTCTGATGTTTACCCCTAAGTCTCCTTTCTCTTATGACTTTCTTTATTTTTCTGTCTTCACTCTGTTCCACTTGTGGTACAGTCCAAGGAGTTGGGTTCCTTAAAGGAAACAGTTCTTTGTCAGTTGGTTGATAAGGTTTTATCAAGCTGACTGGAAAGGTTGGGTGTTTATTTTCCAATTCACCACTTAATTCCACTTGAACTGCATTGGTTCCATGTGAGGCAACAATAAAAAAAGGTCCCACATAAAAATATTTAAGTTTCTTTGGGCCTTTGATATTATTAAAATTCAAGGTTGAAACTAGAACTAAGTCTCCTACTTTGAAGTCTGGTACTTTGTGACTCTTGTCCCACTTCTGTTTTGCATAGTCAAAAGTGTCATTCATACTCTGTTTTGCATGATGTTTCACTTCATCAAGAATTATCTTGAAGCTGGAAGCTTTAGGATGAATGGCAATCAAGTCTTTCCTCAGTGTTTCTGCTGGGAGTCTTGGATTCCATCCTTTTTCTAACATAGCAGGAGTTTGACCTGTGGAAGAATGGACTGATGTCTTATATTCCAATTCTAATGCAGGTATCACAGTGCACCAGTCATGGGTAAAGCCATCTGAGTCTTTGAATTCTAATCCAGAAGCACAAAATCTCCAGATCATGTCTTCTAAAGTTTGAATCATTCTTTCTGCTAGCCCATCTCTTTGAGGGTGATATGCTGTAGAGAATGATAACTTAGTCCCAAACAATCTATGAAGATTGGTACAAAGTGCAGCTGTGAACTTGGGATCTATGTCACTTATGATATTCTTAAGTAATCCTGTATGAGAAATAACTCTGCTCCATAGAAGAAGAGCTGTATCCATAGCTGTGTCATCTTTATGGCAGGGTAAGAATATGGGAGGAATGCTATATCTGTTTACAATGACTAAACAAGCATTATAACTTTTTTCACCACTTTGAGGAAGTCCTGTGAACCAATCCATGTGAACAACTTCCCAAGGGGATTTTGGTTCTTAAATATGGATCATAAGTCCAAATTTCTTGCATGTACTCCTGTTTGCTTTTTGACATCTGTCACAGGTATGGCAATATTCAATGGTTACTTCTCTCCAAGATGGCCACCATGCACAATTTTTCACTTTTTCAAGTGTTCTGTCTTCTGAAAGTTCTCCATAGTAGATGCTATAATGGCATTCATGAAGAATGGTATTGATAAGCAATCTGCTGTATAATGTCATTACACAAGAATGTTTGGTTCTGTGGTAAATAATCCCATCAAACAAGTGAAATCTTCCTTCAGAATAGAAATTTTTCCAAACTTCATCCAGTGTATTGACTAAAGATGTATCTTTGCAGTCTTTATCTCATAAGGGAGTCAAAATATGGAAATTCTTGTCTTGCTTATAAGATTCTCTGACTTCTGCAAAGAAATCAGTCCCAATATCAGTTATGTTAACTCCTTCAATTGGAATCTGTGGTTCTGCTTTCAAAGGGAAATAAGCTGGGTTATCAGGAGTGTTGGCTAATGCCATCTGCTAAGTCCATCAGAATTCTTGTTAATGTTTCCTGCTTTGTGAACTATGGTCATGTTTGCTCTATATTCTTGAATAGCTATTTGCCATCTCAACATATGTCTGTTAGGAGTTTTCATGTTAAGAAGTGATTTAACGGAATTACTGTCAGTTATCACTTCAAAAACACTGCCATCAAGATAATAGTGTAATTTCTCAAGTGCCCATACCAAACATAAGCACTCCATTTGGCTTGCACCATATCTGGCTTCTGTTGGTTTGATTTGTCTTGAGATGTAACAAACTGGTCCTTCTGTAGGTTTGTCATCAATGTTTTGGACTTGATGTAGGGATGCCCCTAATCCATCTCCACATGAATCAATGTACAATTTAAAAGGTATATTCCAGTCAGGCATTGGCAGTAAAGGTTCTTCTGTAAGAGCTTTCCTTATCTTCTCATAAGCTTTAATCCTCTCCTGTGTCATCTCAAATACTGTTTGTTGATCACAGATTCTATAGAGTGACCTGGCTAGAATTGCAAAATCTTTCAAGTTTTGCCTGTAATAACTGCGAAATCCAAGAAAAGACATTATTCCTTTTCATTCTAGGGTATTGGCTTAAGTAACACTCCTGCCACTTTTCTTTTGTCAATACCCAAGCTTAAAACAGAAACAATATGTTCTAATGCTTTGAGTTCTTCAAAACCAAAATTACATTTCTTGAGTGAAATCTTTATATTCACATCTGCAATTCTGTGAAATAATATTGCAAGTCTTTCAAGGTGTAAAGACCATGAATCAGAACATATGATAAGCCATCCTTCAGCTAATTCTGTAGGGAAGATGGTATTCATCATTCTTTGATAATGAGATGGTGGATTTTTTATACCAAATGACATTCTAAGATACTCATAAACACCACAGTGAGTGATAATTCTAAGTAATTTCTTAGCTTGAGGCGTCAAAGAATTCTGATGAAAGCCTTTTAATGCATCCATTGATGTTATAAACTTGGCTTTAGACAATTGGGTCAAAGTTTCTTGTATTCTAGGAATTGGATACCTATCTGTAACTGTGTAGGTATTTAATGCTCTAAAATCTCCAGCCATTCTTGATTTATCATTATGCCAAGCAATAATAACAGGTGTTGTCACTTCAACTTCTTCATTATGGCCTACTTTCCTTAGTACACCAAGTTGGATAAACTCTTGGATATGTTTTTCCAAGGCTTCTTGAGCTCTGGGACTGGCCGGATAAGCTGGTCTTCTAAAGAGTGGAGGGTATGGTCTGTCATTATTAAGAGTAATATCAACTTCATGCCCTTTTATAGCGCCTCATGGTTCATTATCAGAGGCAAGGGAATCATTATATGTGTATAACACATCAGTAAGCTCATGTATCATCTTTGTTGACAATGATGGATTAATTTGTGCTTCAACAAGCTGATTAGCCACAAATTCTTCCCTATAAGTATCTTTCTTGGAAGATACTATGGATATTTGTTTGCACATATTGGAAAAAGCAAATTTTTGTCTTTTTTTTCCAATTGTGAAATATCTGTCTTTATAGTTATTGATGTCATTACCATAAATATTCAAGTAATCATTGCCAAGGATGATATGTTGAGATGTGAAATTTTCCATCATTACTATCTCTGTCTTCATTATTATTCTTCCTGCAGGGTATGGGAACACGATATTAGTGTCTAATATGCCCAAAGGGTACATATTGTTACTGGCACTACTAGATTGCACACCTTCTATTGGTAATAGATGGTTTTTCCATTCAGGAAGTATAACTTGGAGATAGCCTTTTCCCACACAAGTGAAAAATTCCCCTGTATCCAAATTTACTTTGGCCTCAATATCATTCATCAGAATTGATGTGATACAAGATTCTCCAGCAGTATAACGTTTACATCTAGCAGGTTTGGTTTTATACATTCTGGCATCTTGGATATTGATCAGGTATGACAGTCCTCACTGTAATGTATCAAGTGAGTATGGACTTCTGTGACCTCAAAGAAGGCTGTAATGTTTTCAATGGTATAGTCCTCTACTGGTGTATCTTCAGAGACTTCAGAATCTAGGTCAGATTCTTCTTTCTCTTCAGTACACTGAGCTTCTTCAATGACTTGAACTTCATTTATTTTTGTCTTTTTGGTGCAAGTGTTGGCTAAATGTGAAGTGCTTCCACATTTATGAAACTTCAAGACAGGCTTTTGAGGTTTTCTGTCCTCTCTGGAAATCTTTAGGACCATCTTGGACTCTATAGGGATTTTAGTCCAAGTTTTACCATTTCTTGTTCTAGTAATGATATCTTCCATTGCATTAATGTAGTCCTCTGTTGAACAGGGTTCTACAAATCTGCTCTTGATAGCATGTTCTAGTTCTCCTCCACATTCTCTTAATATTTTCATATTAACCATAGTGTCAGACATATCTGGGTGTAAAGCAGATAATCTGTCTTTTTTCTTGAAGAACCATGTAAGTGGTTTATATTTTTCTGAGTTAAAAATGGCACTTTCAAAAGAATTTTCTATTTTAAACCTCCAAGAACTATTGGCCCATTTGGTAATAATTTCAGATTTCCACCAAGACCAATCATGTTTTCTATGATCTATCCTCATCTTGTAATACCATTTCTTTGCAGTTCTGGTAAACAGAGAGGGTAATTTTCCCATTATAATTTCATTGGGTATGTGAAATCCTTCTTGCAAAATATCAATGGTTCTGATGAACTCCATATGATTGTATTCTCCTCCACCAGAGAATTTTGTCCATTCTTCCAGTTTGGGAATATCTTTTGCACATATAGGATTTTCTCCTAAAAATGGGGCCAAACTTCCTTTAACAAAAGGCTTTTCTTCAGTAAAAGGTGTAGAATGTCTTGGCATATGTGGTTCATAATTCTTATGAATTTGTTCTACATTTTCAATGATTTCATTTTTTAATTCTGCCTTTCACTGTCACTTTTTTCCAAATGTGTGGCAAACTGATTGGTATTATTAATTATTTCTAAAACATGATCTTTTAGAGTTCTAAGTTGATCATTAATGTTTAAAATGGAAAGATCTTCCATTTCATCATTTTGAACTTGGTATTTACTCTCAATTCTGTCACATGTATTGGTAAGTGACTCCAGTGTGGTACTTACAGACTTATGCATTTCAGAAGACTGTTTGTCATTCCTTTTTAAGTCATTGATGTCCAATGTTACTTTAGTTAACTGTGCATCAATTTTACCAATTTTTACATCAATATTGGATTGAACAAAATGTTTTTCATCTATTATTTGTATGGACATGTTCTATTAATCCTTTCCTGCTCCTTGGCTGTAAATTCCATGAGAGTCCTGGCCATATTTAACACACTGTCCATGGCTGAAGGCTCCAATTTGGGAATCCTGTACCCTTGTTGGTAGAGTCTGTGCCAATTGGTTTTGCCTTTGCCCTTGCCTTGATGGTTTTTGGGACCTCTCTGTTTCTTCTGAGGTCCTTTTTGCTTGTCTTTGGACACTTCAGGAGCTGGTTTGGAGCTGGTAGACGCCACTGGGCCTTCTGTCTCCAAAGCTGGAGTCATTTCCAGTTCCTTCTTCTGGTCTATGGATAAAAGACTTTGGTTCTTCAACCAATTCTTTATCTTTTTGACCTTGTCTTTGAAAGACAATGGGCTCCAACCTCCTAAGAGCTCTATGGTCTTCTCCTGACCCAGAAAGCTCTTGATGTGTAAGTAGGAGTTCATGGCCCCCTGCCAAAGGCTTGGGAATATTTCCCACTCCTCTTCTTTGGCTGCTCTGAACCAATTTTTTGAATTGGCATTGATATATTTCTATTTATGCCACTTGAAAATGGTTCAGCCCTGGAAATATTATCATGAATCAGTTCAGGCTCAGAATTCACGTCAAAATCTGTGGGTACAGACCTTGGAGAATGGGGGGCAACTCTGGAATCCTCCAAATGTGTCTTTCTTGAGGAAGACTTGACACTTCTGGATTTGGTCTTGCCTCTTCTTTGTCCATATCCATCTGGTTGGACTGAATAGTTTCTTCCATTTCTGGTATGCACCTTTTCACATCAATTTTAAGATGAAGAGTGAAAATATAAAGTTAAAACACACCTTTTGGTGGTAATTTAGTCTTTTCAGAGTTGAATAAGGTGCCTCTTTTAGCAATTTGCACCTCAATGCTGTCCTCAGATTCTGGACTGGTAATACATCTCTTACTGAGTCTGTTACCAGCTGCACAGTATTTGATTAAAGACACTAGAAAGCTTATAAAAGAGAAAAATTATCTTTTATACTACTTTTTTAAAATATTTTGAAAGATTTTTTATAAGTTTTTATAATTTTTATTAAAAAAATTCTGTTTTTTTATAGAAAAAAATAATTAAAATTTAGGATTTTGAATGAAAATTAATTCAGAGTAGCTCAAAGAATAACTTTATAAGTTTTTGGATGTGAAAAAGCCACATGTAAAAACAGTATAAAATTCAACCAAATTCCTCAATGAAAAAGATTTGGAGACAATTTCAAAAATGAAAATAATTTCAACTTTAAATTGAAAAACAAATTATTGAATTAATATATTTTAGAACTTAAAAATATATTATTGAAGTCAAGAATATGATCAAAATCATGGCCAGGCCCCCAAATGTAAGATGTGTCTATGAAACTGTTGATAATATTACTATTAATCAACAGTACTATGACTTTCCTTATGAAACATAATAATGAAACTATTATAACCAAAATTAAATAATTAAAGAATTATTTCTTTTACGTGTTATACACTACTAGTGATTATAACAGTAAGCAGTAATTGTCTACAAGAATCAATTACAAGAAGAATTTAATAATAAAAACTTCTTTTATTAAAATAATAAAGTTATTTTAATATATAATTATCTTTTACAATAATAATTATAAAGATAATTCTTGAAGAAAACTAATTTTAGAGAAAAACTTTAAGAATTAAAGATAAATCACTCACTAATACTCAAAAGAACCTATTAAGATAAAAGTAGAGAGATTTGACATAGAATTGTGGATTTAATGGATCAAAATTGATTTATAGCAGGATTACAACAATATATAGTTAATTTTCTATGATTTCACTTCCTTCTGATTGATTCAGAAAGAATAAAAACACTTAAGAAATAGTTTTTAACTAATAATTACTTGTTGGTAATAAAGGTATAATATAATGTGATGATGATGGTGTGGAAAAAAAAGCAAGAGGAGGCCTCTTTTAAGTCTAAGACAGCTCACAGAGGCATGCCATGAAGAAAACTGAAAAAAAAGTGAGTGAGAAAACAATAAAACCTTTTGGATTATTGATTGCATCAATTGTTGTCACGTAAGATTATCATAAGTACTTAATTGAGGCTTTTATGTGACTACCAACCCATTTATGGTTAAGAATAAAAGGAGTAACAACTGCAAAGATTCTTTTATTAAAAAGTAATCATTGATTTCCCAAATTTATCAATGTTATTGTGAATTTAACCACAGAATGTATTTTCTGTAAATTTTTAAAGATTCTGTGTTTCACATGGAATCCTCAAAAATGGACTGCAAGTAAACCTTTCAATTTTACATATAAAAGTATAGTTTTTATTGGTTTTTATATGAATTATACAGTTTTAAATTGGTCCTGAAACCTTCAGAAAGATTCATTAAGAATTTTATTTTGAATGAACTTTTGAAGTTTTACCTCATTTCTACATAGAATTGCAAATAGCAGTCTATGGCTGGTTGCTATGAGGTAAATCAATGGATACTAGTCTAAAAAGGGTTTAAATTACTCTTTTGGGGCTTATCAATGGAAATTAATTAAGAATTGACATGGTTACAGGAGTCTACGTTGCTCTTTACCTCCTTGGCACATCAAAATAGCAGGTTATTTGCTATTTTCTTATGATTTACTGAAGTTGTAACATGGTAACCAAGTTCCCAAAAGGTTTTAGTTTACCAATTAGGCCAAGATCAGCTATGTATCTAAGCTTTGGTGCTGTCCACGTCTCAGAGGCCTCAGAAGTTGAGCACCCTGGCTCCCTTTGATGTCTTTTCCCCCCTTGCCTATTTTTTATGTAAAAATAGAATTTTAAGTTTAAAGTTAGATATCCACTGTGGGTGTATCAAAAGTGCATGTAAAAATACCATAATATCAAGTTTTCAAAACATGCATAACACTCTTCTTAGTGTGTATGTAGCATGGGATTTCTCACATTCCCATTATTTTGGCATGAAATAGAAAAAAACAAAAACTTTCATGGATCTTTTATGTGGTATTGAATTATTTTCCATATTACCACCTCAAAGCGTTAATTTGAGCTTATTCACTCTATGGAGCTACCCTAGGTGAATTTTTGTGTAGAATCAAATCTGGCCTTAAATCCATGGACCTACCTACTCAATAAAAAGTTATTAATATTTTCTGAAATCAAAAATGATGAATTTTGAATATATGCATGACTTATGGGTTATGCATAGTTCAGAATTTATTTTTAGGATAATTGTGGCCTATTTGGGTATGTAAAATATACCTCAAGGCTCACATCAAATGTGGTTACAAATGTCCCAATTTATAGTGCAAACTCAAGAGAAGCTTTATGAAATCCATAGGAGCAATGAAAGGTTGAAATAATTGACAACCTTACATGAGCCTAAAATAAAACCCATCCAAGAGAGCTGTGCAAATCTATTCAAAGCCTCTGAAGAAACCAATAAAAGACTAAATCAAATCTTTGAAAAGAAATACCATTTCAAGAGGGACAGGGATTGTTTTGATAAAGACATAAACAAATTGTTTAATGTCTGCCAGAACATGAAGCCTCAACCACAAGGCTATGCTTTGGCAAATCCATACCAAGAGGACATCAAATTAGATGTCTTGTTGGATAATAAGCCAAGATGGAGATAAAACAACTTATTTAGAGAAGGAAGCACTGAAAAAGATTCCAGAGGCCTCAAGCTAGCCGAAATTCAATGGTGTAGGAGAATATGATCACATGGAGCTCATTGATTATATTGGTGGACTTTTCATTGATCTACCAAGCATACCAGATTACTGGGTTACTTCTAGATTAAATATGGTATTCAAAGGAAATGCTAGTATTTAGTACACAGGAATGAAGGAAATCCATGGCAGCAGAGCCAAATAATCCAAAAGTACAGCAATTGTACTTGGATATGGGAAAAGGCCATTTCATTTTAAAATGACAAGTACTCTGTGAACAAAGATCCATATGAGTGGTGTCTTAGACAGTCTAAAAGAATCAAATCCATTGGTCCTCAAATGAACATTTGAATGAGGAATCACAAGCTCTTGACACAGATTCCAGGAGAACTAGAGCATTTGATTAAATGTAGATGAAACCAGAGTTGCACTCTAGATTAAATTTCCAACACCTTACAAGATTTAAGGAAAATGAAAAATGTAGAGACATATTCCCCATAAAAAAGCAGCAGTTTCAAAGAGAAACAACCTATCAGGGTGGAAATCAAAGATAAATGCAAAGAAAGAATGGCAGAAGTGATCAAAAAGAAAAACTCTTGTCACAATTGTGGGTCAACAGACCACTATGCTAACAACTTTCCAAAGGCAAAGAAAAAAGTCTATGCCATTGAACAAGTGCCAAAGGAAGAATACCCAACAGAGGATTCTGAATCAGACTCTATGGGTTATGCCATCAGAGAACACTCTGATGATGACCAAGACCCAAAAGTGGAATTTTTAGTGGAGTACCAAGCAGAAAAACAACTAGAAATTCAGGATTTACAGTTGGAATCAGGAATGCCACAAGACACTGCAAAAAGTTAAAAGCACACAAGATGAATAAAACTTCCTAGTCATATCAACTAGAGGAATGGCATATATACATTGGACAGCCACAAATATTACTGTTTGTATTGACAATGCTCAACACCCATTGATCATTGATAGTGGTGCACACTGCTCAATAGTGGCAATACAATACCTGGACAACCACTTCCCAAATTGGGATAAGAAACTCTTTTCAGCCAAGGTAAAGTACTTTCAGAGTGCATCAGGCAAGATTACATCCATTGGGACAATTTTCAAAGAGATAGTCATACCCCACAGAAAAGGTAATATCAGCCTCAACCCGGAGTTTGTAGTGCTTGAAGATGCTCATATCCAAGGATTCTTACTGGGAAAGGACTACCAAAGGATGTATGGAATTGACATTTACAATAGTAAGAGCTGGCACCTTACCATATTTACTAACAAGTAAAAAAACTTTCACTTGATATATACCATATGTCTAACCAAGACCCTGTAGAAGAATTCCTCAATGAATTAAAAGAGGGCCAATTATGTACTAACCTTACCAGTAAACAAATCCTTGGTTTACTGGAAATACTGAGGAAAAAGAGGCCAGACTTTGCCATTGGTGAAGAGCCTCTGGGAAATATCAAAGTTCATCATATAGAGCTATATCCGAATGTGGAAAGACCTTATCCACCCATTCTCAGAAGACCACCATATCCATAAAGCCTTGAAACTGGGAAAGAAATTGAAAAACACCTCAATGAACGCCTAAATATGGATGTCATCAGGAAGATAGGGCTCAATTAAATAGTGTAAATCATCACTACTGTACTTATCACCTGGAATGATGGCAAATATGGGTTGTGTGGAGATCTCAGACCCCTTAATAACTACACAAAAGCTGATAAGTACCCCATGCCATGGACAAGCTGGAAAAAGCCAAATACATAACCAAAATGAATTTTATGAAAGGCTTTCACAAGAATGGAGTTAAGCCAAACTCTATGAAATTACTCTTAATAATATGCCATATGGGCATATATGAGTACACCAGAATTCCTTTTGGCATTGAAAATGGACCAGCCGACTTTCAAAGGATGGTGGACACAATATCTCAAGAAGAAATATTGGAAGGCTGAATGGTGGTATATATTGATGATATTATCATATACTCAGAGACATGTGAAGACCATGTACAGTACATAGACAAAGTACTAGGTAAATGCACACCCATCAATGTGAAAATTTCACTTAAGAAGTTTAATTTTGGCCAACAAGAACTATTGGAACTAGGACATAAAGTCTCAGGCCTTAGGCTGGCCATAGATAAGAACAAAGTAGCAGTGGCACTACAAAAGCCAGTACCAAAGAACATCAAAGAGATACTATATTTCCTTGGGTTTGCTAGCTACTACAGAAACCACATCAAAACCTTTGCCCACATAGCTTGCAGTCTATAAAAGTTATGTTCAAAAGATTTAGTTTTTGAAATTACCAAGGAAAGGTGGGATGCATATTAGAGGATCAAATATGAACTCACTAATGCACCTGTCCCCATATTACCTGACTTTGAAATACATTTCAAGTTATATATAGATTAAGCGTGGAGTCAAGGCCTAGGAGGAGCCCTTCACCAAAGAAAAAATGTGGATGGTGAAACAAGGGAGGGAGTAATATGCTACATCTCCAGGAAATTGAAAGATTTGGAAGCCAGGAATGGAGCCATTCAGACTGAATGCTTATGTTTATTCTTGGATCTAGAAAAACTCCATCATTACTTGGAGAGTGCAGTCCTTGAAGTCTACATAGACTGCACAGCCTTGAAGTCTTTACATAAAATGAAGACTACAAATATACACATGTTGAGGTGGCAAATAGCCATACAAGAGTATAGAATTAATTTGAAAATCTTATACAAAGGAAAAAATTACACCAATGCAGATCTCCTCAGTAGATGGCCACTGGAAAACATCAAAAGCAACCCATCTTACAACCCTGAATTAGCAGCCAATATTCCTATCCATTTAATGGAAATAGACAGGAGGGAAAAACTTCAGATTTTCTGAATGTGCAACAGAATTTGGTAGCTCAGACAGTGGTAACACTGAACCAGAAGGAACAGAAACTCTCATATTGGGAACAAGTTCCTCAGAACTGCATAATGAATTTTTCAGTTCAGTAACCAAAACTTATGGAAATCACAAACAGTGTAGCATAATGTTACAACTCCTTCAACATAAATACAGGAGCCCAGAACTGTAATCCCAGTTAGAGGAGCCCTGGCTGGGGGACTATAAGGATAACAAATTGTTCCTTATAGATGGACTAATCTATCACAGGGAGAAGCATACTAATTCCCTCACAGCTATAGATAAGGACCACATCTCCCTGATCCTGTAAGAATGCCATGACTCCCCTATATGGAACACATCAGTGAAGACAGGACCAAAGAAATGTTAGAAAACATAGCTTGGTGGCCCCAATGGGAACAAGAGTTGAGTGAATACATAAACACTTGTGAAAGATGCCAGAAGGCAAAGAGAAAACATGGGAATAAATATGAGCTACATCAACATATAGAAGAACCCAAACACCCATGGGAAACCATAAACATGGACTGGTTCACAAGAATAGTCCCAGGAGGCAAGGAAAGATTCAATTCTTTCCTAGTCATATTGGATAGGTAAAGTAAGATTGTAAGGTGCCTACCATGTCACAAGGAAGACACAACTATGGATAAAGCCCTGTTATTATGGAATAACATCATATCCACATGCAGAGTCCCTAAAATCATCATTAGTGATGGGGACCCAAAATTCACATCAGAACTTTGGACCAACCTCTATGACATGCTTGGAACAAAACTTGCATTTTCTAGATCTTATCATCCACAGAGAGATAGTTTAGCTGAAAGGATGATCCAGACAATGGAAGAAATAATCAGAAGGTTCTTTGAATATGAAATGGAATATAAGGAAGCTGAAGGATACACCCATGACCAGGTCACCCTTCTACTAGCAGTCCAACTGGCTTACAACACAAGCCAGCACCCTACCACAGGGAAATCACCTTCATTGGTAGAAAAAGGGTGGAACTCCCTATTACCAGTGGATCACTTGAAGAAGAATTTTCTAACTATCCACCCCACAGCCAAAGACTTCCATGATATGTCAAAGAGGGCATGTGATAAAGCTGCTAAGTGCATAGCTGAGGCTAAAGAGTACAATAAAAAGATGTATGACAAGACACACATGGAACCAGACTTCAAGGAAGGGGACAAGGTGTTGGTGTCTACACTGAACTTTAAAAACATCAAGGGACCAAATAAAATGAGAGACTCATTTATGGGACCCTTAACTATCATCAAATTGTCAGGGGGAAATACAGTGGAGGTTAGACTTACAGAGGAATTCTCTGGGAAACACCCAGTTTTCCCAGTGAGTTTGGTCGAACCCTACTTCCAGACAGGAGAGGATAAGTTCCCCTCCTGGAACAAGACCTACACCCACAAGAGATAGTGGAGGTGGAAGACTCCCTTTTCCCTGTGAAAAACATCATCAAGGCCAGGAATATCAGACTAAATGGTAAGGACCAGAGACAATATTTGGTCATATTCAAGAACCAAACATCAGATAAAGATAAATGGTTGGCAGAAGATGCCATATAAGATGGTAAAATTCACCTGAGAGTTATCAGAGCCTCTAGGAGGGCTGATCAGTGTCATGAATGATGAGCCTTTTTTAGAGGGAGGGTATGCCAGCCTATGACTCCAAACCAGAGCACAAGCATGACAGCCGAATACCATAAACCAATGGTAGAGCAAAATACCACCAAAAATGGATCTGAGCCAAACCAGCTCCAAAGAAAAAAGAACTCAAAGGGAAGAGGAAACTCACCTCTTTCCAAAAATACAAGTCCCATCATCATAGGACAAAGAATAACAAAGTTATTCCTGCTCAAAGTTGTTGCTAAACATAAACCTTAATTTTCAACTCCAATCTGAAATCCCGGGGATGAGGCTTAACCCCAGAAAATGGGTACTCAAATTGAAGCTCTAAGTCAGGGCTATCTAATATTAGTAGTCAAACTGAGATAGCACCAAAACTACAGAAGTTACTACAAAAATAAGGTCAAACAAGGGTGAATGAAATATCCACCTCTCATCTAACTTCTAAAGCTTTAGTGTGAGATTCCTACGGTGGGGTCATTTTGATAATACTAAAATCAGGGCTATTTGATGGTGACATTAATTCCCCCATATCACATCTAGAATAAAAGTTATGGAGAAAATAATATATCTGGATAACAAAAATTGAACATGGCATAACTTTGCCATATTTAATGTTACCCATACCAGATAAGGTACCATTTGGATATCTCATCCAGTGATACAAAATGAGCCAAATTTGAGCTCAATATCTTAAAACCTGACAAAGCTATAGCAGTTCTAAGGCTGAAATCCCACAGTTTGGCCAATACATCTTTACTGTGGGATACTATCCCATAACTGTGATTATGAGGTGTCAAATAGACAAAGAAGCTTGTTTAGACTTCAATCCCCATAGTTCATTCAATACTGAAGTCCTTTACAGGTTCTGTACAGCATTCTATGTGTCATACACATCAGAAGAGGGCTGTGTGGTCCCCAGATGAATGTTTTCACCCTGTATTGGGGAAAACTGCCCAGATGTAGTTTACAAACCACATCTGAGCCCAATAAAGATTATAAAGTCCTCTTGAAAACCACAAGCCAGTACTCTGAAGTAAGAAAACCTTCACTTCCTTGAGATGGAGGCTCTAGAGGACCTTTCCACCCCATTTCAGGATAAAAGGAGGGCTTTTCTCTTCCAGAAAAGGAATACCCATCCTTCTCTTGAATTCCTACATATTAAAATTGTCCAAAACAGTTATACTCTTGAAAAAGAATCTGGCATACCTTAATTTAGTGTATTGTAGCTCTTGTTATATTAATCCAACTGGTAAGACTGCACCAAGGGCTTTCAACAGTGCTCACCACCACTATTCTTCATAGTAAAGCCCTTATAAAATAAATATACAACCTTTTCTATTCTTATATATGCACTTAACAGTCACATTTAAAGCTTTAAATATCCTTATTACCACTTTATCATAGACTCAGCCTGACACACTGTCAGCATTGCACAAGAAGATGCAATACTTGTTGCATGCATTATTTTGTCAATGACTTTATTTGTGCTCAAAACATTGCCATGGTATGGGATTCAAAATACAATCAGCATGCAAACATCCTTACAAAAGCCTTTCCTGGTCCATAAACTCCAGCAGAATGGCACCAAATTGCCCTAAAGGTATGATCTCCGGAGAGCTTATAACTGGGGACATTTCATGGCCACCGAAAAGATGAGACTTGTTTTAATTGAAACCTAATGCTGGGCTTCCACAGTTATTTAAGTTTATTTAAGATTGCTTTTCACTAACTCAAAGCGCTTCCCTCACTGTCTCTTGTAATATGTCCAGCTTAATCAAATAGTAGAACCTGGAGTCACTTGTCAAGAAAAGAAACACCCATGTCCAGAAAACCAAACCCAGCACTTTGGTCTTGTATTGTTTGCACTGGTACTTCAAAAAGACGTTCAATTTAATCTATTTTTTCATTTATTTATATAAAGTACATGTAAATTTTTATATACTATGTATGTTAATATATGTTTTATTATTGGAACAATTTCTTTACTCCAGCTATATTCATGATATATTTTGAAAACACTATTGTATTAGTACAATTCATTTCAAAAAAAGAAAAAAATATATTTATTTATACTATGGAAAAAATAATTCATTATTATTATAGGAGGTGGAAATTATGGTACAATTATTAATATGAGAGGGGTCACAACGATTTAATAATCATAAATGGAAATGTGATTTAGAGTTGTCATGAAAAGGATGACATGGGTATCAATGTTACAGAAGGTACATGTGGGGACTCAGCACTATTAAAATACAATAAAAGGTACAAAATCAATAAAATTAGTCGAATATTTCCAGCAAAAACTCAAAATAAATTATTGGTCCTGATTATGACCTTAGAAATACATAATCAATAGTCCTTGAAACTACCTCAAACTTTACAAATGACGTTCAGTTAATGGTTCAACTAAACTCACAACATTCAAGAAATGATCCTAGACAAGACCTGAAAACTATTCAAATCTTTTTTAACTCTTTGATCAACAAAATCAACTCAATAATAGGTCCTTGGAAAGACCTTAAACCATCTATAGAATTTATTGTCTTTTTATCAGTAAAATTCAAGAATTTGAGTAATGGTCCTTAGTATGACCTTAAACTGACTTATCAACAGTAGTTAATGCTAGCTGAAGTCTCATCACCCAAGAAGATTTCCTGGAAAAGAACTCAAGCTGTAAAACTTTCTCCTTTTCCCATTATGTATTCATTATTATGGAAAACATTGGTGAAATATTTCATCACAAAGGATTATTAGTATTTAGAAAGAATTTATCAAATGAAGAGGTAAATTACCCTCATGAATTATTTACGGAACTAGACCTGCAATTTTTATACATACAAAAAGGGATGAAAAGAGAAACAAAAATAATAAGAAGATGAGACAGAAACTATATCAAATAGAAAGAAACTATGAATATTTGAAATTAACATAATAAGCCACAAACAAAAAACTAGCAAATTAATTCATTAAAATAGAAAATTGTAAGAAAGAAATTCTCATTTATGAATCCAGAATTCTTTACTTGAAAGTGGATTGCTGGAGATAAAGCTGAATGGGGAGGGGTATTTGGTATTGCATACCCTTTGGCCCAGTACCAAGAAATTTTTGTAGATGGAATGTTGGAAAATAAAGATTTAAATTTCTGATTAAGGAACTAACCACCCAAAAGGTGCGCTTACACTCACATAATCAAAATGATAACATCAATAGTATGGAGGGATGGAATATTTTAGAATTAAGCATAGAAATAACCAGCATATTTCCATAATTGAATGAGTAATAAATTAATTAAATCTTATGGATTTATACAAGTAAACATACATATAAGCTTTACAGAATGAATAATATTTTTAATACAACCATAAAGGACAAAATTTCATGTACACAGTAACAGTGTAGAATTATATCCACTCTCAATTCATCAGGAATATTATATTACTAATAATTGAAATCATCATAATAAAGCTTCAGTTACCCAATGATTATCTGAAAGTATCCAATTAAATCTGATGCATGTAAATTCAATAAAAAAATCACATAACAATCCAGCAACCCAGATAGGGTCTTTGCAATACTAATGCATGAGATCTGTATATGCCACAGCCACCAAATAATAAAGTTAAACTAAATTAAAATTCAACCAGCTGCATTCAAGTAGCATACACTAAATTACACAGAATTATCACCTTGAATTCAATAATCTTACAAACAAATGGTGAAGATAGCTCAGCCAAATGACACCATTCACAAAATCATCACCAGAATTAACATCTCATGGCTGTGCAAGTTGACTAAGTCAGTATAAAGGGGAATTAATCTGACATTTTTATTAAGATATCCACTAGCCAAAACATCTCAACCTAAATTTTTCCCAAACAAATGGTGAAAATATCTCAGCCATATGACAACATTGTCAATTTTACCTACCATCATTTATCCCTGAAGGCTGTGAAAGCTTACTAATGAATTGTAACAAAGAATTAATATATTTTTTTGTACAAAAAGCTACACTAGAAAGAATTATCTCCAGGGAAAAAAATCTTTTCATGGAGAGCCCATGGGTACTTCTCACAACATAAAAGGGGGCCTCTCTCCTTCATTTTCTCCTCTTTACCCCATGCAATTATTTATATACTAAGAAGAAGAATAATTATTCATCCCTTACTAGTAGTTTAATCTAGAACCATTATCAATTATATTATATTATACTAAGAGTGATTTATAACTAGCTGTAGCTAAACTTAGGTCTTCCTATATCATTATTTAATCTATGAGTCAAATAATTATTCTTAAAAAGTTGAAAAATGTTTATATTATACTTTTATCATTGGTATAAAAGTCAAATTATTATTATTATTATCATTATTATCAAATTGAAAACAAAATACACACTTGTGGGTTTTTCAGGAATGATATATAATCACTCTGGAAAGAGATAGTAATTAATTAAAATAAGATTTATTTATATGAATCATCTTTATTATTAATTCATTCTTGAAATTTATTCTGTTATTAAACTACTTCATACAGCTTATTACTACAGGTATATAACAAGAAAAAGAAATAATTAAGAATTTTTTGATTGATTTGTGTCTATACTAGCTTTTTATAATATTTACCATAAAAATTTCATAGTACTCTTTATTTATAGTAATATTATCAAGAATTTCTTAGAAAAAGTTTACAAAAATCAAACCAGTTGAGGCAATAGCCAGCCTTGTAAATGAATTTGGAAAATTCAACATTCTTTTTGGGCCTTGTTGAGTCCTGAATTTGTTTTTCATATGATTGTTGAGAACCCTCTCAACATGCTCTCTGAAAAAACCAATGAAGATGTTTCTCCTGAAATTATCTCTAATTAGAAGCTTCTCCTATCATCCCAATTATATCCCACTGTTACTATTAAAATTAGTAACATATTTATCAGCCTTAACCAGTATTTATTTATCTTATAGTGGCACTTTCATATAGAGTACTATTGTTAGTCTTATATCTTCAATTACTTCTTCACTATCACTATTATTAGTGTCAATAATATAGCTATAATATTGTCAATATCATCAACAATTACAACTATTTAGCCATTAAACATATTATCATATATAATCACTATTACTATATATTCACATAATAAACTATTATTAATTAAAACGTATTTTCATTAAAAGAACAAAAACTTAAGTCACCACTCAGTACTATTCTATATACTATTTCTTTGAAAAAGGTATTATTTTCTTATCTTAAAATAAGAAGTAAAACTGTGCTAGTAATTGGGTATCCAAATTGAAGGAATTCACCCAAAAACTTTATATTTCAATTGTATCATTTAAATCATTATTTATTATTATAATTAGACTAATTATTGATTAGCTCTGATAGAGACTTCTGGGAAGTCATCTGCGGTTGTGAAGCCACAGTATCAAAGATTAATTTTTGAGCTCTGTAGGGAGATTGTTTAGTATATTCAGAGGGGCAGCTGATATACCATTATATCCCTTGGTTACAGAATCCTTCTGGCTATAAAAGCTGATTAACTGTGAGTTCCCCCTCAAGGACTGCCTTATCAAATCCCACATTAAAAAGAGTTCTACAATGTCAGAAGAAGGCTGTGAGATCCCCAGTAGAAACCTTTCATCATTTATTGAGGAAATCTTTCCAGATGTGGCTTCAAAACCACACCTTAGTGCATTACAGGCTATACAAGACTGAAGAAGCCACAGGTCCACCTTCTGGAGTGAAACAATCTTCACTCCCCCTATGCAGAAAGGATTAATGGTCCCTCCACCCCATTTCATAATAAAAAGAGGAATTTCTCTACCCAAAAGAGGAACTCCTATGTAGTAACGCTACTTACAAATAGCTATACTCTTGGAAAATGAACAGTTATACCTTAATCTCAGGTATTTTAGTACTTAATATAACTAATTTATTGATAATAACTGCACCTGAGGCTTTCATTAGCCCTCACCACCACTATTTCTTCCTAGTAAATCCCTTAATACTTTGATCAAATCATTTTTTATAATTTTTATCCATGTCACAGTCATATTTAACGCTGTAAATACTGTTATCATAGCTTTATCATAGACTCAGCCTGATACCCACCTACAAAACAATTGGAGTTTTTGAATAATTTCCTTTTTGGAATAATTCCCTCCCCAAACCACCACAAGATAATAACAATGAAAAAATACTGAAATTATTTTTTGATGAAATAATCCCTTTTAGTTCAGTTATCAACATTCCAACAAAAAAAGTACCCAAATGGCCAAAAGGTAATGATTAAACTGGGGTGTTTGATCGTGTATTTTGTTTCAACACATAAGGTACGTGGTTAAACTTCATTCACTGAAGCCTGCTGCTCTACTCGGTGTGATTGCCTCAAGAATAACGTTAAAAAGTTAAAAATTGGATTTCTTTTTCAAGCACAAATTGTCAATTATTACTCAAATTCATTCGGAAAAGAAAATTATCAATCTGAATGTAACAGAATCTGAAAGAATACTAGAGTCCTCTTGTCTGAGCTTAATTTTATACCTTACTGGAATCCTCTAAATCATGTTTCCCTTGGCATAATTCACATGTGGTGTTAAGGAATCCCTCAAAATCATTTTCTTAGACAATGGCCATGGTACTTTGCAGATACAAGTAGAAACCCTCAATTAACAGATACAGATAAAATCAACAAAAAAACAAATCAGATGAAGCTAGTAATTATATGACTATAGAAGAACAAATTAAAACAATAAGAGGTTTATTAAATGTACAGGTGGTGAAATCTCAAGTCCTATTTCGAGATGTCATTTTAACAACAGGAGTTACAAGAATTCCATCAAATATTGAGGCTTTCAAGAGAGTAAATATTAAAGCAAGCAAGTGTAAATACCTCCTTTCCATTTATTTGCTATTAATTGTGTTAAATTTCTTTCTTGGGTATATTTACTTTATTCAATCTACCTCAACATCAAATTGGCTATTATTAAAAAGCCTTTGTGCATTGGCAACCTGTACCAATATTTTTATTTCTCAAACAATTAATCAATATTATGGAAAGTCATTCTAAAATAATTACAGAGCTTACTCTAAGACCTCTGAGGTCATTTTTCTGAACTTTACAATCAAGCCCAATCATCATTATTCATTACATGTCAAGACACAACTCTTGTGGTGGGGTCTGCTAGGGCTATATCTGAGCATTCAGGTGAACGCTTGAATTTTTTTATACAAGAATTAAATAACAATGGGAAGTTCCGAAAGTAAAGGTTCTACCTGTTTCATATGTGATTTTTAATTTTTGATGATAACTCTTTCTTTCCACATATAGACAAATTTGGTCTTACAATAATCAATTGATTTTTTCAGTAGAAAAGGTTGACTGCAAAACTCATCTGAAGCAAAGAGAACCCAGATCCTGTTGATCCTCGAGCGAATTTTTCACTCAACCGAAAAACCTACCTCAAGCTGCTTTCAAATTTGCAAGTGACTGAATCCAGAATTTGCAATTATTTAAAACTTCCTCATCCAAAAAGAGCAAACATCTTTTTTAACTGTGAAAAGGAAGTCACATCATTGAGGTGCGGGACCAGATTTAATTCCTTTAGCGTTACAATGAAGCCAAAAAACAACATAATAAAGTATGAAAGAAGAAATGGAATTGTGGAATATGGCGAAGTTTTTAATATCCTCAAAGTTCTTTGGAAACCTCCACAGGATAAATTTATTATTGTCTGTAATATGAAGAAAATTGAGTACTCCCCAACCAAGGATAAACTAGTCTTTGGTATTCTCAACAGCCTCTCGATAAGTCAATTGAAACAAAAAGCTCAGATGGATTAAATTCCGATGAATCAGGTATTGGGCTTATGTGCATATCAACAGCTTCCAGAATGGAGCTTGGGTGTGAAGATCCAGCTGAATTTGTTTTTTGGATAAAAGAAGGCCATTTTCCTTTTTTTGAAAAGCAAGTTCTCAATACTGTAAGACTTACCATTATTTTGCATATTCTTTCATCTTTTTATGAAAATCTCTAAGATTAAATTTTGTCTCATGTGCGATAATAAAAAAGTCAATATTGTGCACAACAAAACTCTCAATTGTATAACTTTCAAATATATTCTTTTGGTTTTATTTCAATTGGAAATAGATAGAGTATTCCAAAATGAGATAAAGAATTGACAATATTGAGAAGCTTCTAAGAGAGATGGGGGCTGATTTATGAAATTAATTTCAAAACTTACCATGTAACAGAAAATCCCTACTAGAAAAATATTCACTATATCTTCAAATTGACAAAAGGGTTAGAAAACCCTTCAAAAACTAAGCAAAAAATAATTAAATTAATTGAGCTCCACAAAACAAATTTTTAACCCTAGTAGCTACACGAAAGAGCGCAAAGCAAAAAAACAAATTAAAGCACAAATTTGAGCCAGCTGAATCATTTAAAAAGCCCTCAGCGACAGAAAGAAAAAATTATGTCAAGCCCACTTTTTTGGCGCAAACTCAACTCCACATATTTGTGTAGCACCATTCCAAACTTAAAATACATCTTCTATATGTCCATCAAAGTTACGAGTCCATTGAGGTTTATCATCATTTTCAATACACGCTTCATTTTAATCTTCACTCTCTTGGTAATTGTCAGAATTTTTTTCCCCTAGGTATATAATATCACCATCATAAAACTCATATGAACTGTTTTCGTCACCATTTCCCTCGTCACTACTTTGGACAACCTCATGATAAAGGATGTAAGTTTCAGTCACCAAATCCCATTACTTCTTGTTTAAGGCTCTATCTCTTCTTAATTCATCTTCATTATGCTGAACACCAGCTTCAAAATATTTAATTGGCACAAATGCAACTTTCCTGCTTTGTGCAACTGCAGATCATATAGCATAATATTTAGAATTGAACCATTCTGAGTTGTAAAAATTGATACGCATTTCAAATGGAGGTTTTCCAATTTCAGGGATGACTGGAGACTAGGATTGACATCAGGAATACTTTTGGCCCTTTTCTCTTGCAATTCTGTAAGCTTGCTTCAGCTTGAAATCTGAATTTCAAAAGAATAAATTTTCATTTTCTGATTGATAAAGTAGCTTACTAGAAACATAAACTTTCAATATTTTATTTATCTCATCTTCACTATGAGAATTAAAATCTCCCAATAAGCTTAAATATTGCTTTGGAAAGCTCCTTTCCAATCCGAATTTATATATCCTATTGCAAGGCTTTTATTGAAATAATAATTCAAAGCATCAAATTTTTTTTTAAAAATGGATAAATAAAAATATAACTCACTCTCGGCCTTCTTTTTTGCACAACCTTTTTATGCTTATCCTCTATTCTTTTTCCAGTCTCTTTGTTTTCTATGCTATATGTTTCAGCCATTGAAAAATGAAAAAAATGATCAAATGCAAGTTTCAGAAAGTGGAGATGCTTACAGTAAGCTAAAACATCGCTTATATATTAATAAGAACCACTACATTCCACCTGTTTAAATGTCATAAGAGCTGCAGTGCAAAAAGCCTTGTTATATAGTAAAATAGTTTTCCAAACATGGATACCCATCTTTTCAAGAATTTAATGAATATATGAAAATGAAATCCTTTGAGGTGAATTATATGCAATCCACCCTTTATATGTCCTGGACGAGCATCACATAGTTTCTTGACTACTTTCTCACTAATCATGTTAGCTCTACTGTAAGTGTTTTACAGAATTCAAAACTTGCTCATTATTATGGAAACATCCATAAAACGTCTTAAGGAGTGAGAAATCTGGTGATGGCGGAATATATTCTTTTTCAATTATACCCCACATTATTCTGATGTGGGGGTAGAGTTCCCACTCTATAGCAAATTTCCTAATTAGTAAGAAGTATATAGTTATTTCTATAAACCACACTTACCTTTGTATGAACAAAGTCTTTGGGTACCTCAGAAGTGAGAAATTGAAATGGGCTATGTTTAGTAAGAGGAGCCAGAAGGTTATTGACTTTTTTTAAGATGGCTTTATTCAGTTGTAATTTTTATGTTTTTTGTAATGATAGATCTCTTGAATTGGGGAACTCCTGAGTTTTTTGGTGTATTCTCTTTGCTTTGACCTTTTTTTGAATTCTTCCTTTGGATATTTTCATGTGAATTTACCTCAAGACCTTCGGCTATATCCACGAGTGTAGAATTTATTTTATCCCTTGAAGAAATTGCATTTTGAAGGTTTGAAACTTCAATTTTATGCAAGCTTCAACCTGAAAATGGATTGAAGCTAAAACCTGACATCCTCGTAATTTTGTTGAACTTTTCGGGACAAAAAGGTCTCAAGTTATCGACCAAATGAAAAAAATCGGAGAAAAATCATTAGTTAATTGTGCGTGTGAAAGAAAAAAAAATTGAATTGAAATGTTTGAGGGTGAAAGGAAAATTATAAGTAGGAAATTTTTAAAAGAAAAAGCTAAGCACAAGTTTACTGGGACTTAAGGTAACTGATATGTGTTGACTAAACTGATTAGTGAAAAGTGTTCTGAGCCAAATAATGTGACTCAAAATACGGTAATAATGACACAGCTGATAATTGATCTTTATGAAAGGGATTATCTGATCTTCATTGTTCATAGCCATCAATTTTAGGTTTGAACAAAATAAACGATAAAAAAGGACAATAAGTCCCTCTTGGTTCTGGTTTGAAGGTGAGGGAAAGAGGGGTAATTCATGTGGCTCCAAAGGGCAGTTCAAGGCCACTATAAAAGACTGTGCATCTTTGCATCTCAGGCGTCAAGCCATTTCCCCCAGTGCTCAGTTGACAAGAGGTATCTGTTAACCACTACATTTGTCACGTAGCTGGTTGAAGACAAATTGGATACAATCTCCAAGAAGGTTTCATGAAATGTATTATTTAGAATATATGGGAAGATCTACAAATATTTTGGAATTTTCATGAAAAATTGAGTAAATCTTTTGGAAGGTTCAGGAAGATTGCAGAACATTGTGGAATAGTAATCAATTTGTGAGAATAAAAGAATAAAATTGGTGCAACAAAACTAAAGTTTAATGGTTGACCCAACGAAACATTATTCACAGAATATTTAAATGTTACAACTAAAATATTTACCCAAGAACATACAATACACAGCCACAAGTAAATCACAATCACAAAAGAATATCATACACCTCAAAAACTCCTTTTATATAAAAGAATTTGATGGAAACAGTGAAAATCACATTGATTCTCCACACTATGAAAGCTTTATCCCCACCAATACATGAAGGCACTCAAGTACAGAGCTTTATGAAGAAGAATTTTTATTGAAAGTACAGTATCACACAATTCCTCCACATTATTCAATTGTCAATACCAAATTTTGAAGTTCAAAGGATTTAATTTAAATAAATCTGTATTTGGATGAAGCACAGAATCATAACTGTATTTTACCCACATCAATTCATTTGAAAGAATAAATCCAAGGCTATTCAAAACAAACTAAGATACATTTTACCAGAATAAAATTTATCTTAGTCATGATAACACATGTCAAATACAACAAAGCAAAGCCATCTCAGTATGCAATGATTCCATCCTTGTGAGCCTTGAGGTATATTTTACATACCCAAATAGGCCACAATTATCTTAAAAAGAAATTTTGAATTATGCATAACTCATAAATCATGCATAAATCCAAAATTCATCATTTTTGATTTCAGAAAAGATGAATAACTTTTTATTGAGTAAGTAAATCCATGGATTTAAGGCCAGATTTGGATTCTACACAAAAATTCACCTAGGGTAGCTCCATAGAGTGAATAAGCTCAAATTAACTCTTTGAGGTGGTAAAATGGAAAATACTTCAATACCACATAAAAGATCCGTGAAAATTTTTGTTTTTCTTAATTTCATGCCAAAATAATGGGAATGTGAGAAATCCCATGTTACATATACACTAAGAATAGTGTTATGCATGTTTTGAGCACTTAATATAATGGTATTCTTACATGGAATTTTGGTACACCCATAGTGGATATCTCACTTGAAGCTTAAATTTCTATTTTGATGTAAAAAATAAGCAAGGGGGACAAAAGACATCAAAGAGAGCCAGGGTACCCAACTTCTGAGGCCTCAGAGGCGTGGACAGCTCCAAAACTTGCATCCATGGCTGATCTTAGCCTAATTGGTAAACTAAAACCTTTTGGGAACTTGGTTACCATGTTACAACTACTGTAAATCTTAAGAAAATAGCAAATAATCTGCTATTTTGACGTGCCAAGGAGGTAAGGAGCTACTTAGACTCCTGTAACCATGTCAATTCTTAATTATTTTCCATGGATAGATCCCAAAAGAGTAATTAAAACCCTTTTTGGACTTATATCCATTGATTTACCTCATAGCAACCAGTGAAACACTGATATTTGCAATTCTACATAGAAATGAGGTAAAAACTTCAAAAACTCATTAAAAATACATTTCTTAATGAATCTTTCTGAAGCTTTCAGGACCAATAGAGAACTGTATTATCTATGGTAAAACCAAAAACAATTCCAGTTTTACTAGTAAAGTTCAAAGTTTTACTTACAGTCCATTTTTGACTATTCTACGTGAAAAACTGAATCTTCAAAAATATACAGTAATTACAACCTGTGATGAAATTGGCAATAACATTGATAAATTTGAGAAATCAATGATTATTTTGGAATAAAAGAAGATTTACAGATTTTACTCCTTTTATTCTTAACCATATTGGGGTTGGTAGTCACGTAAAAGCATCAATTAAGTAATTATGATAATCTTATGTGACAACAGATGATGCAATCAATAATCCAAAAGGGTTTATTGTTTTCTCACTTACTGGTTTTTCAGTTTTCACCATGGAAGGCCTCTGTGAGCTGTTGTTGACTTAAAAGAGGCCTCTTCTTGCTGGTTTTTCCAGATCATCATCTTATTATCATTTTAAACATTATTACCAATAAGTAAGTATTAGTTATATCTATTCTTAAGTGTTTTAAATATTTCAAAATCAATCAGAAAGACGTGAAATCATGGAATCCAACTATATATTGTTGTAATACTGTTATAAATACATTTTGATCCTCAAAATCCACAATTCTACGTCAAATCACTCTATCTTATCTTTCAATGAGTTCTTTGGAATATTAGTTAGTGATTTATTTTTAATTCATAAAGTTTTTTTCTAAAATCAGTTTTCTTCAAGAATTATCATTATACTTATTCTTGCAAAAGATAATTATATATTAAAATAATTTTATTATTTCAATAAAAAGAAGTTTTATTATTAAAATCTTCTTGTAATTGATTCATGTAGACAATTACTTGCTCACTGTTAAAATCACTAGTAGTGCTTAACACGTGAAGGAAATAATTCTTTAATTATTTAATTGTGGCTATAATACCATTTTGTTATTATATTTCATAAGAACAGTCATAGTACTGTTGATTAATAGTAATATTATCATCAGTTTCATAGACACATCTTACAATCCTGAAATTAAGTAACTGCCAAAATTATCTCAAGGCTGTGTATATAAAATTGAGGTTAGTAATAAAAGAATTGGAAAACTTCAAAGTAATACTTTTACCACCTTTTTTTGAAATTGAATCTCGGTGAACTCAACAACAAACTCTGTATTTTATGCACCTTTTCTACTTCCAAAAAAACATTACCAGCTAAATTTTCTCAATAATTTCAAATAACTAGAAATAAATTCACTTTCCAGAAGCTCTATTTTCTCTTCTCTATCCACAAGCTAAAATTATCACCAGCCAAATTGTCTCAATTACATCATGTTATCTTAATGAACAAATTACCACTAGAGAAAACTTCCATAAAAAATGTAACAAACATAGAAAAAACGATCTCATTGGTAAGAATCAGGATAATCTCAAGTGAACACTCAAAAAAAGAATACTTTATGTGAGGCCTTAATCTGATTAGTCAGGTCTTGGAGCCCATGTAATGTTACTACACTAAAACTACATGTCTCACCAACTAATGACTTTCCAGTCTTATTTTTTTTCCAAGACCCCTGTTTTATGTGCTCTTACAAGATCCAAGCAATATAAATATAGGGCCTCTCTTACTCATTTCTCCAATCTCATTGAACAAGATACCACTATCCAGTAGCACAACTATCCCTAAACTAGCAGGATATCTAGAGTAGTATTAGTATTTTCACTGTGGAAAGATCAGTAGCCTTGCTCAGAAGCTTAGTATTATTAAGAAAAGGAGTAGTGATATAAAATTAGTATTTAAAAATTATTAAAGAAATATTTTTAGTATTAAATCTAGTAGATGTATTATTAGTATTAACATTTAAAAATTAATTATAATCAAAATAAAACCAAAATAAAATACATATTCTTCTTTCTCTTATCAAAATAACAGAAAATATCAGTCTTTATTTTATCAAGAATTATAATTTTAAATCAGATTTTTGACTGTAGTGTTATTGATAGGTCTGATTTGTAGACTCCTGATAAGGCTTTCCTATCTTTTAAAGCCACAAATATAATTTTGTTTTTTATTCTCTTTAGGCTGACTACTCTGCATTATTTAGAGGGGCATCTATTATACACCTTAGCACCCATGGTATTGGCTAATTCTGAAATTAAAAACAGACTCACTAATGATTGTCCCCCAGGTTACTGACTGATTCCAACCCACACTGAAAGGAGCTCCCACAATATGTATTGAGATGGCTATCACTGTCCTATGGTTCCAAAAGATATAGAGTGACTGGTCTACTTCTGATACAGTGAACCCCAACCTACCCAGTATTCTGGATAATTACATCCACCAGCAGTTCCCTTCTTGCCTAATAAGCTATAGAACGTTCCCTTTGAGATTTGGAAATATATTTCTTGGCAGTTCCAAAAGGCCTTTTTCTTCTTCTGGGCTATATAGGTAAGATCCTCTTATGTGAAAAAAAGATTATACCCCAGAATTTCAAGATGGAAATGGCTAGAATGAGGCCTAGTGACATTAGTGAAGCCATTACAATGTATGGCTTGGTTAAATTGACCCCAGGGTGCTGTCAATTTCCATACAACACAAGTTGAGCCTTTAATTTCTCCATGCTACTATTGGTGTCACATTTTATGTCAAATACCCACCAATGACCAGTTGTTTTCATCCCCCTTTCTTTTTCAACCATTTTCCAAACCTCCCTTTCTTCCATACAAGCCTTCCTCCTTTATTCGTTTCTTGGGGCCAGACAGAGCCTGACTCAGAGGCTCTGAAATTTTTATTTCCTTGTCCATTGGTAAGTAATTTATAGCACCATTTTCCTCCTCCAAAACATATCTGTTGGAACCTCTCTGGGTGTCATTGCATTGAGGATGTGTGTCAGGGATCCCTTTGGGGCTTGTTCTTCACAAACCTTGGATGACTGGCACCCGGGGAAAGTTGTGCTTTCCAATTGAATTGTCTTGTTTCTTTTCAGCTCCCACAAGAGCTAGCCACCCATGGCTGTGAGTGGCTCAAAAATATCTCACTCTATTCTCCTTGGTGCCAGCTTGTGCTGTTGTTGAATTTCAGGGATGTGAACAATAGCTTTAGCAAAAATGGGATATTGATTGCAATTGATGGCACCCAATAATATAGTTCCTGGTGTGGCAATTATTTCAAGCACCAGTAGTTGGGTAATTGGTTGTGCATAAAACAGGTATTTTCATAAGTGAATTTCCAGAATGCTGAGGGAATGTTGGTTTGAGCCATCATGGCCGTTGCTATGTCATTCAGGTTCCAATAAAGGATATCTGAGTTTCTCTTGTGAGGAGAGTAGGGTAGTGAAGTGTAGAAAACCCACCACAAAATTTTTCAGGAAAGGAATGGAAGCCTCTAAGGTGAATTCTTGGTTGTTTTCTGTCTGCAGAACCTTGGGGTAGTCTTGAGTTGCACTCAGAGATGGTTAAATGGGTCTAGAATGTCACTGAGGGTTAGACCTGGATTTTAGTGAGTGCGAAAAAAGCTGTAGGTTGGGACATGGCTTAATACCATTAAAATATATTTAAAAACCAGTGGTTTGTTGCTGAAAGAGCCCATTAAATTGGATACTAGAATTTAAATAATCCTTTCATTTGGGATATCTATCTGTGCTTGCACCAGGGAATGCATGCTCTTTGATATAGCACACACCAAACAGTAGGATGGGCTCCAGTGCTTAAGGTAAAAGGATATGAAATGCTGCTTAAGGGAGATTATGAAAGCTCTTTAACTGGAATTCCCAATTCTCAAATTCCATCAATGGAAGCTCAACTTTGTTGTTGTTGGTTAGGATATTAGGCTCATTTCAATCAATTGAGGGGAAGGAGTCACAGCTTGTGACTCATTGGTCTCTTCCCTTGATACAACAGTCATTCATGAAGGCTGTGGATACAAGTAGTGATAGCTCTAAGTCACTAAAAATGTAAGATGTGTCTATGAAACTTCTGATAATATTAATATCAATCAGAAGTAGAATGACTTTTCTTATGAAATATAAGAAATAAATCAATTATAACCACAATAAAATGTTTAATTATTTATTTATTTCTTTTACTTGTTATACACTACTAGTGATTATAACAGTAAGGAGGAATTTTTTACAGGAATAAATTAGAAGAAATATTAAATAATAAAACTTCCTTATTAAAATGATAAGATTATTTCAATATATAACTATCTTTTACAAGAATAATTATAAACATAACTCTTGAATAAAACTGATAACAGAGAAGAACTTTAAGAATTAATTAAAACAACTCACTAATAGTCAAATAAAACCTTGAAAATAATTGGTAGAGCGATTTGATGGATAAATTGTGGATTTAATGGATCAAAATTGATTTGTAACAGCATTTCAACAGCTTATAGGTTATTTCCTATGATTCTGTGCCTTTCTGATTAATTCTAAAATATTAACGCACTTAAGAAAAGATTCTAAGTAATACTTGCTTGTTGGTAATAAAGGTATGATTGGATAATAAGATGATTTGGAAAAAACAGAAAGGGTAGGCCTCTTTTAAGTCAGCAACAGCTCACAGAGGTGCGCCATGGAGAAAAATTAAAATACATTGAGTGAGGAAGCAATTATCCCTTTTGGATTATTGATTGCATCATCTGTTGTCATGTACAATTATCATTGTTACTCAATTAAAGCTTTTACATGACTACCAGCCCAATTATGGTTAAGAATAAAAGGAGTCAAAACTGTAAATATTGTTTTGCTTCCAAGTAAATATGAATTTATCAATGTGATCAATGTTCCTCAAAATTTGATCACAGGTTGTATTTTCAGTGAATTTTTAAAGACTCAGTGTTTCAGATGGAATGATCAAAAATGGACTGTAAGTAAGCCTTTTAGCTTTACTTATGAAATTATAATTCTTTTTTTGTTTCCTTATAGATAAAAAAATTTATCATTGGCCCTTGAAGGCTCATAAATATTTATTAAGAATTGTATTCTGAAAGAATTTTTAAAGTTTTGACCTTATTTCTGCATAGAATTGCACAATATAGCAGGTTTCTATGAGGTACATCAATGGATACTAGTCCAAAAGGGTTTTCAATTACTCTTTTAAGGTTTATAAATGGAAAATCATTAAGAATTAACATGGTTTCAGGAGTATAAGCTGCTCTTTACCTCCTTTTCACATCAAAAAAGCAGCTTATTCGCAATTTTGTTGTGTTTAAATGAAATTTGCACTTGGTAACCAAATTTCTAAAAGGTTTTAGTATTCTAATTTGGCCATTATTGGACATGAATATAAGCTTTAGAGATATCCAGGCCTCAGAGGTGTCAGAAGTTAGGTGCCCTTCCTTTCTTTGATCTCTTTTGTCTCCCTTGGCTATTTTAACATCAAAAGTAGTAATTCAGGCTTCAAGACTGATATCCACTATGGGTGTACCAAATCTGCAGGTGAGAATACTGTGTTTTCAAGTGCTACAAACATGGACAACACTAGTTTTAGTGTATATGTAACATGGGGTTTCTCACATTCCCATTATTTTGGCATGAAATTGAGAAAAACAAAATATTTCACAATTCCTTTATGTGGTATTAATGGTATGGTATTGAATTTTTGTGAGCCTTGAGGTCTACTTTACATACCCAAATGGGCCACAATTAGATTAAAAATAAATTCAGAACTATGCATAACCCATAAGTCATGCATATATTCAAAATTAATCATTTTTGATTTCAGAAAATATGAATAGCTTTTTATTGAGTAGGTAAATCCATAGATTTAAGGCCAGATTTTGATTCTACACACCATTTCTCCTAGGGTAGCTCCATAGAGTGAATAAGCTTAAATAAACTCTTTGAGGTGGTAATATGGAAAACACTTCAATACCACATCATCAATACCACATAAAAGATCTGTGAAAACTTTTGGTTTTCTCAATTTCATGCCAAAATAATGGGAATGTGAGAAACCCCATGTTACATATAGACTAAGAATAGTATTATGCATGTTTTTGGCACTTAATATTATGGTATTCTTACATAAACCTTTAATACACCCACAGTGGATATCTCACTTGAAGCCTGAATTTCTATTTTGACGTAAAAAATAGTCAAGGGGGACAAAAGACATCAAAGAGAGCCAGGGTACCCAACTTCTGAGGCCTCAGAGGCGTGGACAGCTCCAAAACTTGCATCCATGGCTGATCTTAGCCTAATTGGTAAACTAAAACCTTTTGGGAACTTTGTTACCAAGTCAAAACTTCATTATATCATAAGAAAATAGCAAATAAGCTTCCATTTTGCCGCGCCAAGGAGGTGAAGAGCAACCTAAACTCCTGTAACCATGTCAATTATTCATTAATTTCCATGTATAAGACCCAAAAGATTGATTAAAAACCTTTTTGGACTAGTATCCATAGATTTACCTCATAGCAACCAGCCATATACTGCTATTTCCAATTCTACATAGAAATGAGGTAAAAAATTAAAAAATTCATCAAAAATACAGCTCTAAATGAATATTTCTGAATCCTTAAGCACCAATTACGAGCTGTATAATTCATATAAAAACCAAAAATAACTATACTTTCATAAGTAAAATTAAAAGTTTTACTTACAGTCCATTCTTGATGATTCCAAGTGAAATACTGAATAGTTAATAATTCACAGAAAATACACTCTGTGATGAAATTTACAGTAACATTGATAACTTTGAGAAACAAATGCCTATTTTGGAATAAAAGAAGATTTACAGTTATTGCCCCCTTTATTTGTAACCATAAGTGGGTTGGTACTCACCTAAAAGCATCAATTAAGTAATAATGATAATATTACATGACAACAGATGATGCAATCAATAATACAAAAAGGATTATTGTTTTATCACTCACTGCCTTTTAAGTTTTCTCCATGGCATGTGGGTGTGAGCTGTCTTAGACTTAACAGAGGCCTCCTCTTGCTGTTTTTTCCAAATCATCACATTATTTAATTATACCTTTGTTACCAACAATTAGGTATTAGTTAAATCTTTTCTTAAGTGTTTTAAAGCTTTCAGAATCAATCAGAAAGACATGAAATAATAGAAATCAACTATATATTGTTGTAATCTTGCTAAAAACTGATTTCAATCCTTTAAATCCACAATAATCCGCCAAATCTCTCTACTTTCATCTTTAATAAGTTCTTTGGAGTATTAGTGAGTGATTCATCTTGATTATTAAAGCTTTTCTCTAGTAAAATTGTTTTCTTCAAGAATTATATTTATAATCATTCTTGTAAAGGATAATTATATATTAAAATAATGTTATTATTTTAATGAAGAAGATTTTATTATTACATTCTTTTTGTAATTGATTCTAGTAGACAATTACTGCTTACTGTTATAATTACTAGTAGTGTATAAAAAATAAAAGAAATAATTAATTATTGAATTATTTAATTGTGGCTATAATGATTTTCTATTATTATATTTCATAAGCGCAATCATAGTACTGTTGATTTATAGTGATATTATCAACAGTTTCATAGACACACCTTACATTTGGGTGCCTGGCTGTGTTTTTTTGAACCTTGTACCCTTAATTAATATATTTTTGAGCTTTGAAATATATTTAGTTAATTATTTTTTTCTTCCAATTTAAAGTTAAAATTATTTTTATATTTGAAATTGTTTTAAAATCTTTTTCATTGAGGAGCTTGGTTTGATTTTATACTGTTTTTACACGTGGCTTTTTAACATCCAAAAAACTTATAAAATTATTCTTTGAGTTACTCTGAATTAATTTTGATTTTTATCTTTAAAAATAATAATTTTTTTTAAGATTAAAAAAAAAAACTTATAAAAAAGCTTAAAAAATATTTTAAAAGTATAAAAAAATAATTTTTCTTTTATCAAATTCTTTCTCTAGTGTCTTTAATAAAATAATTTACAGCTGGTAACAGACTCTGTAAAAGATAAATTTCCAGTCCAGAATCTTCAGAAGCAGAATCTGAAAACAGTATTGAAGTGCAAGTTTCTAAAAGAGGCACCTTATTTAAGACAGAACAAGCCAAACAACTACCAAAAGGTGTGTGTTCTGTGTTTTCAATTCTTATTTTCTCTTGAATTAATGTGAAAAATGGTTCATACCAGAAATGGAAGCAGCTATTCAGTCCAACCAGATGGACCTGGGCAAGGAAGAGGTAAGACCACAACAAGGTCTTCCAAATCATCCTCAAGAAAGAAACATCTGGAGGATGCCAGAGCTTCCCCCATTCCCCAAGGTCTTTACCAACAAAATTTGATGTGAACTCTGAGCCTGAACTAATTGAAGGTAATTTTTTAAGGGTTGAACCACTTTCAAGTAGAACCCATAGAAATATATCAGTCTCAATACAAAAATTGGTTCAGAGAAGCAAAAGAAGAGCAGTGGGAAATATGCCCAAGCCTTTGGCAGGGGTCCATGAACTCCTACTTACACATCAAGAGATTTCTGGTTCAGGAGAAGACCATAGAAATATCAGGAGGGTGGAGCCCATTTTATTGCAAAGACAAGGTCGAAAAGATAAAAAATGGGTTTAAGAGCCAAAGTTTTCTATCTTCAGACCAGAAGAAGGAATTTGAAATGACCCCAGTGGTGTCTACCAGCTCCAAACCAGCTCCAGAAGCATCCACAGAGAAGCACAAAGGACCTCAAAAGAAGGAGAAAGGTCCCAAGAACCATCAGGGAAAGGGAAAAGGAAAAGCAAAATGGCACAGACCTTACCCACAAGGGTACTGGATCCCTAAATTTGAGCCTTCAGCTGTGGACAGTGTCTTCAATATGGCCAGGACTCTTATGGAATTCACAGCCAAAGAGCAGGAAAGGATGAACAGGACTCTTCCACCCAAATATTAGATGAAATAAAATTTGTTAAATCTAGTATTGATGTAAAGCTTTGTGAATTTGATGCAAATTCAAATAAAATAACATCATATATAAGTGAGCTAAAAAGAAATGACAAGAATTATACTGAATGGTATAAGTTGAAAAACGTTAAACTTGATTCAATTACCAGTACATGTGACAGACTTGAAAGTAAATTTCAAGTCCAAAATCATGAAATGGAAGCTCTTTCCATTTTAAACATTAATGATCAACTTAGAACTCTAAAAGATCATGTTTTAGAAATAATTAATAATACCAATCAGTTTGCCACACATTTGGGAAAAAATGACAGTGAAAGGCAGAAGTTAAAGAATGAAATCATTGCAAATGTGGAACAAATTCATAACAATTATGAACCACAAATTCCAAGACATTCTACACCTTTTTCTGAAGAAAACCCTTCTGTTAAAGGAAGTTTGGCCCCATTTTTAGGAGAAAATCCTATATTTGCAAAAGATATTCCCAAACTGGAAGAATGGCCAGCATTCTCTGGTGGAGGAGAATACAATCATATGGAGTTCCTCAGAACCGTTGATATTTTGCAAGAAGATTTTCACATGCCTGATGAAATCATAGTCTGCAAGCTACACTCTTTGTTTACCAGGACTGCAAAGAAATGGTACTATGAAATGAAACTAGATCATGGTAAACATGATTGGCCTTGGTGGAAATGTAAAATAATCACCAAATGGGCTAACAATTCTTGGAGATTTAAAATGGAAAATGCTTTTGAAAGTGCCATTTTTAACTAATAAAGGATAAACCACTTACTTGGTTCCTCAAACAGAAGGACATATTATCTGCCTAACACTCAGATATGTCTGACTCTATTATTAATATGAAAATATTAAGACAATGTGGCGGAGAACTGGAAAATGCTATCAAGTGCAGATGTGTAGAACCTTGTTCAACAGAAGACTACATCACTGCCATGGAAGATATCAGTACTAGAACAAGAATTGGTAAAACCTGGACTAGAGTCCCTATGGAATCCAAAAAGGTCTCTAAAGCTTCAAGAGAAGATAAGAGGCCTGAAAGACCTGTCCTGAAGTGTCATAAATGTGGAAGCACTTTACATTTGGACAACACTTGCACCAAAAAGGCAAAGGTTAATGAAGTTCAAGTCATTGAAGAAGTTCAGTGTACTGAAGAGAAAGAAGAATCTGACCTAGATTCTGCAGTCGCTGAGGACACACCAGTAGTGGAATATACCATTGAAAACATTACAGCCTTCTTTGAGGTCACAGAAGTCCATACTCACTTGCCGAAGTACAGTGAGGATTGCCATAACCTGATCAATATCCAGGATGGCAGAATGTGTAAAAACAAACCTGCTAGAGGAAAATGATAAATTAATGGAGCATCTTGTATCACATCAATCCTGATGAATTATATTGAAGCCAAAGTCGATTTGGACACATGAGCATTTTGTACTTGTGTAGGCAAAGATTATCTTCAAGCCATACTCCCTGGATGCGAACACCATCTATAACCAATAGAGGGTGTACAATTTAGTAGTTTCAGTAATAATATGTACCCTTTGGGAATATTGGACACTAATATTGTATTTCCCCATCCAGCAGGAAGTGTAAGAATGAAAACTGAGATATTCCTAATGGAAAATTGCACATATCAGCACATCATTATTGGAAATGATTACTTGAATATTTATGGTATTGACATCAATAACCATAAAGACAGATATTTCACAATTCAAGAAAATAAAAGACAAAAATTTGCTTTTTCCAATATGCCAAAGAAAATATCTGTGATATCTTCTGTTAAAGATACTTATAAGGAAGAATTTGTGGCTAATAAAGTTGTTGAAGCACAAATTAATCCATCATTATCCCCAAAAATGAGGCATGATCTTATTAATGTGTTATACACATATAAGAATGCCTTTGCCTCTGATAATGAACCATTAGGCGCTATCAAAGGGAATGAAGTTGATATTACTCTTAATATTGATAGACCATACACTCCAGTACTTAGAATACAAGCTTATCCAGCAGGTTCCAGAGCTAGAGAAGCCTTGGAAAGACATATCCAAGAATTGATCCAGCTTGTGTATTAAGGAAAGTAGACCATAATGAAGATGTTAAAGTGACAAAACCTGTTATTATTGCCTGGCATAATGGTAAATTAAGGATGGTTGGAGATTTTAGAGAATTGAATACCTACACAGTTCCAAATAGGTATCCAATTCATAGAATTCAAGAAGCCTTCACCCAATTATCTAAAGCCAAATATATAAAATCAATCGATGCATTGAAAGGCTTTCACCAAAATATTTTGATGCCCTAAACTAATAAATTACTTAGAATTATCACTCAATGTGGTATTTATGAGTATCCTAGAATGCCATTTTGTATTCAACATGCACCATCTCATTATCAAAGAATGATGAATACCAACTTCTCCACAGAATTATCTGAAGTATGGATTATCATTTATATTGATGATATTATCATATGTTGTGACTCATGGTCTTTGCACGTTTAAAGACTTGAAAGAGTACTTGATAAAGTTACAGGAGTGAATATGAAGATTTCACTCAAGAAATGTAATTTTGGCTTTGAAGAACTTAAGGCCTTAGGACATATTGTTTCTGGATTAAGCTTGGGTATTGACAAAATTGAAGTGGCAGCAGTGTTACTTAAACCAATACTCCAGAATAAAAAAGAAACGATGTCTTTTCTTTGATTTTCTAGCTATTACAGGCAACACCTGAAAAACTTTGTAATTATAGCCAAGTCACTATAGAATCTGTGATCAACAGACAGTATTTGAGTTGACACAGGAAAGGATTGAAGCTTATGAGACAATAAGGAAAGCTCTTACAGAAGCACCTTTACTCCTCATGCCTGACTGGAATATACCTTTTCAATTGTACATTGATGTATATGTATATGGATTAGTGGCAGCCCTACATCAAGTCCAAATTATTGATGAGAAAACTATAGAATGACCAGTTTGTTACATTGCAAGACAAATCAAACCAACAGAAGCCAGATATGGTGCAAGCTAGATGGAGTGCTTATGTTTGGTATGGGAATTGAAGAAATTAGACTATTATCTTGATGGCAGTAATTTTGAAGTGATAACTGACTGTAACACCATGAAATCACTTCTTAACATGAAAACTCCCAACAGAAAGATGTTGAGATGGCAAATAGCAATTCAAAATTGAGAGGTAACTTTACTATAGTTCATAAAGCAGGAGATATTCACAAGAATTCTGATGGACTTAGCAGGTGGTCATTAGCCAATACTCCTGATAACCCAGCTTATGTACCCTTGGAAGCAGACCCTCAGATTCCAATTGAAGGAATTAACATAACTGATATTGGGACTGAATTCTTTGAGGAAGTCAGAGAATCTTATAAGCAGGACAATCATTGCCATATCCTCAGTTACTTGTTAGATAAAGACTGCAAAGATACATCTCTATTCAATGCACTGGATGAAGTTTGAAAGAATGACTATTCTGAAGGAAGATGCCACTTGTTTGATGGGATAATTTACCACAGAACCAAACATTCTTGTTCAATGACATTGTGTAGCAGATTGCTTATCAATACTATTATTCATGAATTCCATGATAGCATCTACTCTGGACACCTGTCAGAAGAAAGAACACTTGAAAAAGTGAAGACCTGTGCATGGTGGCCATTTTGGAGAAAAAAACCCATTGAATATTGCCATACCTGTGATAGATGCCAAAATGCAAACAGGAGTACAGGCAAGAAATTTGGACTAATGATTCATATTCAAGAACCAAAGTCCCCTTGGGAAGTTCTTCACATGGATTGGGTCACAGCACTTCCTGCAAGGGGTGACAAAAATTATAATGCTTGTTTAGTCATTTAGACAGATATAGTAAAACCCCCATATTCTTACCATGTCATAAAGATGACACTGCTAGGGATATAGCTCCTCTTCTGTTGAGTAGGGTTATTTTGCATACAGGGTTATTTGAGAATATTATAATTGACAGAGATCCCAAATTCACATCTGCACTTTGGATCAATCTTCACAGATTGTTTGGGACTTGTCACAACCACTAAGAATGACCCTCCTCCATTGGTGCCGCGGCAATTCCAACCTGGGACCAATTGGCCACACCATATATTTATGGCGAATTTGGCCCCTTCTGGTGCTCTATGGCATTTTTGGCCATATCACCATACCCTGGCCTTTTATGGCCTCAGGCCATATCCTGCCATCATTGGCCTCCCTGGCCAATTTCCATATCCTCAACCCCCAGGCCTCTATCTTTGTTTTGGGCCTGGAGATCTCTTTATCTCCTAGCCCTAATCATGGGCTCTGGGCCAACCCTTTTCATTGGGAGTTCCCTGGCCTAAATGGCCTTTTTGGGCCATTTAGGCCCCCTACGGCCTCTACAGTCCGTATGCTGCGGTCCCAGTCCATAGGCCACGTACCGCAGTCCGTGGGCCATTTAGGCCCCTTTTGGACTACTCCAATGAGGCCAAAGGGGGGCAGCCCATCAGCCCCCAAGGCCAGGTGGGTCTCAAACCACAATTGGGCCCTAAATGCCATCAAACCCAAAATGACCATAAATTACCATAGGACCCATTTTGGCCCAGGATCATCATGGACCACTTTTCAGCCCATGGCCTCTGGTAGCCACCAGAGGCCACCAGATCTCCTCAGCTCAATCCTTCCCCTTACCCTAAGGGGAATTCTTTCACTCCTTCATGCACCCCGTACTCAAGGTTGCAGGAGTGGTGCATATATGGTATTATATACCATTATGCACCATTTTTGCTCAGCAATTCAATGGTGACGCTTTCAGGACCCAATTCCATATTTCAAGATCAAGGTCCCAAAATCCAACACCCATTTTGAAGGAGGATTTCTTAGCTCATCAGTATGGCAATCCATGGTGGCAATCAGAAGACCATTCAAGGATTCCAATCACCTGGCCCTGCAGGAGTTGTGTTGGCAATTTCATTCAGGATTATTCCAAGGGAATTCTCAGAGGTTATACAGTCTTTCAATCAGTTTTCAAGGCATCAAGTATTTCAATACTCCTTGGACAACTCAATTGGTCCATACAGGCATCAATCAATCAAGCTGTATGTACTTGGCCCAATTGGGCCAATTCATATTCCACTGTGAGAATTCAGTCACACAGTTCAATTTTCAAGATGACCAGATATGTATTGACGGAATTCAGACAATACAGCTGGTGACTCACCTTCCAGGATCAGTCTTTCAGCTTTTCACGTATACTGGCCACCTTTCAGTACCTGGGGACTTTTTCGCCAGTTAATTAATATATTGGATTTATTATTATCTTTATTTTCTTCATTTTCTTCATTTTCTTTATTTTCTTTATTTTCTTTATTTTATATATTTTCTTTATCTTCTTTATTTTCTTTTACTTTATTAAAGTTAATACGAATAATCTTAAGTCAGTCATTCAGCACCTTTTCTCTTTCCTTCCTTTCCTTTCAGTGGATATTGGTGGTCATATCCTTTACTAATTCCATTCCCTTTTCTGGCAGGTTGAAACAGTGAATTGAGGATTCACTTGGTTGACTTCTTGGCCTTTGGCTTCCCTTATTATCTTTTTCCTTTGGCTTCTTATCTTTTCTTTTATCTTTGGCATACTTGTCTCTTCCCTTCTTCTTTAAGGAAATTAAATCTTTATTATTCCTTATATCTTTTGGAGCCCTCCAAGTGAGTTCTTCATTCCTGAGTGCCAGGCCCTCTTGCTTCCAGAAGAGCCCCTGTGAAATTATATTAATTAGCTCATAATTTCTCTTCTTTTCATTCATTCTTATATTTTTAATTCATTCATTTCACTTCATCGAAATTATGACTCTTTAACGTTTTATAATCTTATGATTCATCGTCACCTCTCAATTTTCTCTCATTCATTTCTTCATTCTGAAAATTGAAAGCTGACCCCAATTTTATCTTCTGTTTCTCTTTTTTGAATATTATCTCATTTTCATATTCATTCAATTCATCAAATCCTTTGTATTCAGCCTCTCTTCATTGAAATTCAAATTGATACTTATTATCATTCAGACACGTCTTCACATCAAGATTCATAATTGATCTGTTCTTCAAGAATTTAGATTTTTCAAGAAGATTTCACTTGATTTTTGATTTTGACTGATTGATTTGAAATAAATTGACATTGACTTCAAGATAATTGATTGACCTGAAGATTTATTGATTTTGCTGATTGTTCACATCAAGAATTTTGACATAAATTGATTGACCTCAAGAATTAATTTTGATTGATTGATTTTCTGCAAGATTTTGATTTTGAATTGATCTGAAATTTGATTCTGATTGATTTGACTTATTTGATTCATTGACTTCAAGTTTTCATCTGATATTTAATTAATTGATTTACCTGAAGATCTCATTTGATTCATTGCTTTATTGATTTTTCCTCAAGATTTGATTCTGATTTGACCTTCAAGACTATTTTGGTTTTGCCTCAAGTTGTGTATTCAAGTTTTGATTATTTTAATTTAAATTTTAATTTTATTCAATCATTCCACTCCAACACTCACCTCCTGCAAGACAGACAAGCTCCCAGGCCCGAGCTCAGGCTGTTCTTACTCCTACTCCAAGAGCTCCTCTTGATGGGACCCCAGCAGTTCCACCACTGAAGGCCCAATTAGACAGAGGAACAATCAAGGAGGGAGCAGCAACACCCAGGAAGGAAGGAAGAGTGCCAAGAAGATCCAATTCTTTTTCAGGAGTAGTTGGCAGTTTTCCAGGCATGTCAAGGACTACATTTAGAGGTCCAGGTGAAGATGGTGAAGAGGAGGAGGAGAATTCTGTAGAAGAGGAAGAGTCTGATGGCACTGAGGCTTCTCCTGCTCCTGTGAGAGCATCAGAAGGCACCAGAGGACCCACTATAGCCCAGTCTGATCAGCCTGTCTCTCACCAGACTGAACCATCCTTATTGGCCATCATGCAGCAAATGACCCAAGTTATGGCCAATCTTCAAGCAGCTGCATCTTCTGAAGTTTCAAGACCACCAACCTGCAAGACTCCATCTATGAAGGCGCAGGAATGTTTTGAAGGGACTCAACCCTTCAAAGTCAGAAGTTCAGTCTTTTCAACTTATCTTTCACAATGATGCAGAAAATTTCTCTCAAGACAGAAAGAAAGTTCTTTATGCCACTTAATTTTTAGTTGGCAGGGCTGAAAAATGGATTGAGCCTTATTTTTCCAATCTCACTAATCAAGACTCAAGTAATCTTCTCAATTAATGGCCATTGTTTGAATCCCAGCTCTTCACTTTATTTGGGGACCCAAATGAAGTTAGAAAAGCGGAAGAAGAGCTGGATGGCCTTAGGATGAAAGAAGGTGGGAATGTTGCCGTATACATCACCGATTTCAGGAGATTGGGGTGAAAGGGCTCTTATTCATCATTTCAGGAAGGGTTTGGCCTCCAGGATTCTGGATCAATTGGCCTCCCATCCTTCAAACATTGATTCTCTTCAAGACTTAATGGACGTCAGCCTGGAACTTGATACCAGGTACCATGAGAGGCAAAAGGAGAAGAAGCGTGAAGCCGCAAAGTCAAACTCTTCTCATCATCAAAATTCTTCAAGCTCAAGTCATAAGAAGAAAAATTTTCATTCTCAAAAGTGGGACAATCCCCATTCTTCCTTGTTGAATAAGGACTTCAAGTTGAAAGTTTCTGAAAAGGAAAGAAGAATCAAGGAGGGCTTGTGTACTTATTGTGGTGGGAAGCATAGTCTTCAGTCTTGTTTCAAAAGGCCCCAAAACAAGCTTAACCAACCATCATGAAGTTTTCCCAGCCAGGGAAAAGCCTGAGTGAAGATCATATTGTGTTCAATGGTCTTCACTGTTTTCCATCCAGAGCACAATTGTGCATTCTTAATACTGGTGTCAAGAATTCTCTCAAATGCTTTGTTTTTTCTTCTATTTCTGATGTTTTTTACAGTATTCTCATTGATTATGGTGCTACACACTTATTTATTGCAAAGCAGTTTGTTCACAAGTACTCATTGACTACATCAGAAATTCCAGAGAAGCTTCCTCTTATCATCTTGGACTCTTCTGAGTCCCCTTCCTTATTTGTGACTCCCCATACTAGATATATGGTTGAGCTCCCTTCCTTCCCAAGCTTTGAATGGGACTTTTTAGTCATTGATACTCCCAAGGGAGAAGACCTCATATTGGGCTTTGACTTTCTAAATCATTTCAATCCTTCTATTTATTGGAGGAAAGGGCTGATCACCTTTAATGCTTATCATAAGGACTATTCTGATCCTTCTAAATCTTTCTGTAATGACTTCTCTTCTGCCAAATCATGTGCAGCTCTGTTTGGTGATTCTAGAACACCATCATTCCCATCTTCTGTCCATATTCCTTCCATAAATTCTCCTCAGTAATTACCATTATCTGGAGATGAAGTCTTCAAAGAGATTCAAGATGTTGGAGAAGATAATTCTGTATCTTCACTTCATCTCTTCTTTGGGAATATGGACCTTCCTCCTTCATCTTATCATGACTCCCTGGAGGAGTTGTGGGATGAAGAGGAAGAGCCAGAAGAAGTAGAAACCATGATAAAGGTCGTTACTTTTACTTATCACCAATATTTGGATGTATTCTCCAAGGTGAAAGCAGAGAAACTTCCTCCTCACCGCGCCTGTAATCATCATATCGAGCTGGAGGGGTCTCTACCTCCAGTTGGGGTGATCTACTCTTTATCCAAAAAAGAGTCAGATACACTCAGGGCCTAAATTACAGAGAATGTAGAGAAAGGTTTCATCCGGCCAAGCTCCTCCTCAACAGGAGCACCTGTCCTCTTTGTCAAAAAGAAAGATGGTGGCCTCCGTTTGTGTGTTGATTACTGCAAACTCAATGCTGTTACTAGGAATAACAAGATTCCTGTTCCTCCTATGAATCAGCTTCTCAATGTTTTCAATGTTTCTTCTATCTTCTCCAAGATTGATTTGCTTGGTCCATATAACCTGCTCAGAATCAAGGAGGGTGATGAACATTTGACATGCTTCAGAACTAAATATAGCAGTTTTGAGTACTTGGTTATGCCATTTGGGCTCACCAATGCTTCTGCCTCTTTTCAGAATCTTGTCAATGAAATTTTCCAAGATCTTCCTGATGTTTATGTTGTGGTTTATTTGGGTGACATTATGATATTTTCCAAATCTGATCAAGAACATGTCACTCATGTGTCCACTGGTATTTTCAGACTCAGAGCCAATAACCCTTTTGCTAAGGCTTCAAAGTGCCTATTTCATGTCTCTAGTGTAGAATACCTCAGTTATGTTGTTTCTTCCGAGGGCCTCAAGATGAACCAAGCAAAAGTTCAGCAAATTCTCAATTGGCCACATCAAAGAAACCTCAAGGATCTTCAATTATTCCTTGCCTTCACCAACTTCTACCACCGTTTCATCAAGAATTATTCAAAGAAGATCGGTTGACTCACCGATTTCCTCAAGAAAGATTCCTGTTTTCCCCTCAATGAGGAATCTCTTAGTCAGCTTCACCAACTCAAAGAGGCGCTCACCACCACTCCAATCCTTCTCTACCCACCATTGTAGAGACAAATGCATCCAATTATGCCTTGGGTGCTGTACTGAGTCAGGTCTCTGACTCAGGAAAACATCCCATTTCATTTGACAGCCGCAATCTTATCCCAGCAGAGCTCAAATATGGATTCATGAAAAGGAACTCCTTGGCATAGTATGGGCTCTCAAGCGCTGGAGGGCTTTTCTTCTTTCTCTCTCTTCCCCTTTTGAAGTTCTCACTGATCATTCTTCTCTTCAATACTTCATGTCCTCCAAAGTTCTTACTCTCCATCAAGCCCACTGGGCTGAATTCCTCTCTGAATTTCACTTCTCAATCACTTACCACCCTGGCCGCCTAGCTACTCTTCCAGAGGCCTTATCACATTGGGACAACGTTCATCCGGAGAGGGGGGAGGATTTCATCAGCAAGAATCCAATGAAGGTTCAACAGCTCATCAAGCAGGATGAAGTCCAACCTTCAAGATGTTTTGCAGTCAAGGTGGAATCCTTTTTAAATTTGATTGACTCACTTCAAAAGGCTCTATGGCAAGATTCTCAGTACAGAAGTATCCTTCAAGAGTTGGGTAAAGCTAAATCCATTCAGGATTATTCTCTTGATTGCTCTTCCCAACTTCTTCTCTTCAAAGATTGGGTGGTGGTCCCAAATGACCCCACAATTCCACTCAGAATTCTTCAAAAGCATCATGACTCTCCTCTAGCTGGACACCCTGGCCAAGAAAAGACTCTCAAACTTGTCAAGCTGGATTTCCACTGGTCCGGCATGACTCAATTCATCAAGGATTATGTCTCATCCTGTCAACAGTGTTCAAGAAACAAGAAGGTTGGACTCCTCAAACCTCTTCCAATTCCAAATGGTCCTTAGATTTGCCTTTCAATGGACATCATCACTCAACTGCCACTGTCCAACTCATTTAACTCAATCCTTTTCATAGTGGGCAGATTCTCAAAAATGGCGGCTTTCATTCCAACAATGTCTTCAATCACTTCACTAGATTTGGGCCATTTATTCATCAAGAATATCTTTTCAAATCATGGCCTTCCTTCAAGAATTGTCACTGATAGAGGTCCCCTTTTTGTTTCTTCCTTTTGGACCAATCTTTGTCAGCCTCTCACAATTTCAAGAGATCTGTCAACTGCGTACTATCCAGAAACTGATGGACAGACAGAGAGGGTAAATCAGATACTAGAACAGTATCTTTGGATGTATGTCAGTTATCATCAAGATGATTGGAACACCTGGCTTCCTCTGGCTGAATTTTCCTACAATAGTTCTGATCACTCTTCAACCAAGAAATTGGCGTTTTTCACTGTTTATGGAAGAGATCCACAATTTGACTCAGTTAGCATCACTCAAGATACTCCTGCTGGAAAGTTATAAACAAAAATCCAATAAGGACAGCAAGATGTCAAGAGAGAACTTGAAGTTGCCATAAACCGGTTTGAGGGGTATGCAGACAAAAGTAAAGCAAGTCCACCTGTTTTAAATCCTGGTGACATAGTATGGCGTTCTTCCAACAACATCAAATCAACCAGACCCACCAAAAAACTGTCTGAAAGATGGTTGGGTCCTTTTCCAATTTTGAAGAAAGTCAGTACTCATGCTTACCACCTCAATGGAAATCCATCCACCCAGTCTTCCATATTTCACTCTTGGAACCATTCAAGACATCAGCAATCCCAAATCAGAATCAAGAGCCTCCTCCTCCAATCATCATTGAAGAAGAAGAGGAATTAGGAGTCTCTAAAATACTGGATTAAAAGCTCAGGAGAAGAAAGTTATGGTATCTGGTGGAGTGGAAAGGTTTCAGTCAAGACTCAGAAAGATCCACATGGGAATCAGCTGAAAACCCCAAGAATTGCCCTGAACTTGTCAAAGATTTTCATTCTTTGTATCCTGACAAGCAGGGACCCAATTCTTCAAAATATTGTATTTTTATGGTGCTTGGTGGGAAGAGGAATTACCAAAATTCAGTCCCACTCCTGGTATGCACCTTTAGGGGTATTCTACTCTTTTCTGTTGTAAGCATAACCTTGGCAACTCTGTGAGAACTTTGCAATTTTGACATGGATCTTCTGGCCTGGCTTTCAACATCAATTCTAATTGATGGCAATTTACACTTGGGCAAATGGACCATTCGTTTCTTATTTTCCTTCCCAAGATATTATCCTTTCAACACATTCATTAATCAAAACGTTTTCTTATTTATGGCACTGGCAGGAGTGGTAACTACCAAAAGTAAGTTCCTCTCCTGGTGTGCACTTCCCTTAGGGGTCTACAATCTTTCAAAAAATCATCTTGGCCACTCTGTGAGCACCTGGCATCAAATTCTGTTATCCAGGTCCCTGGCCACTTTCAAAATCAATTGTCAAAATCCATGATGAAGATTGGACTCTCCCTCAAATTTCATTTTCCTTTTTATTTTCTTTTTCTTTCTTCATTTTTTTTTCTTTTACCTTTTTTATTCTTTATATTTTGTTGAATTTCTTTTCTTATAACTCTTAATGCCAAAGTCTTCATGCGAAAATCATGTCTTCACCATTTTCAAGCCAAATGTCAAGAGAAGACCAAGTCAACCTCAATTCATATGCCAACATTTTTTATCAGTTCAAATTTTCCTTTTCAAGATTAAAATACCTCTGAAATCTTTACGTACAATCCATCTCAACAGTCTCAACAGGCTTGTACCTTATCTTGGTGCTCAGGAGCTCACCATTCAAGGTAGGGGGGGTACTGTCACAGCCACAAAGAATGACCCTCCTCCATTGGTGTTGTGGAAATTCCAACCTGGGACCAAGTTGGGGCCAATTGGCCACAACATATCTTTATCGCAAATTTGGCCCCTTCTGGTGCTCTATGGAATTTTGGCCATATCACTATTCCCTGGCCTTTTATGGCCTCAGGCCATATCCTGCCATCATTGGCCTCCCTGGCCAATTGTCATATCCCCAACCCCCAGGCCTCTATCTTTGTTTTGGGCCTGGGGGGGCCTCTCTGTCTTGTAGAGTGTTATGGGTCCCCTAGCCATCATCATTGGGTTTGGAAAAACCCTTTTTATTAGGGGGGTCCTGGCCTACATGGCCCTTTTGGGCCATTTAGGCCCCCTACGGCCTCTATGGTCCGTGGTCCAATTAGGCCCCTTTTGGCCTAATCCAATGAGGCCAAAAGGGGTCAAAGGGGGACACCCACTAGCCCCCAAGGCCAGGTGGGTCCCAAGCCACAATTGGGCTCACCTGAGCCAATTTTCGCCCCAAATCCCATCAAACCCAAAATGGCCATAAGACCCTCAGGACCCAATTTTGGCCAATAACCACCATGGACCACTTTTCAGCCCATGGCCTCTGGTAACCACCAGAGGCCACCAGATTAGATCAGTTCAAGCTTTCCCCTCACCTTAAGGGGAATTCTTTCACTCCTCCATGCACTCTGTACTCAAGGTTGCAGGAGTGGTGCATATATGGTAATATATACCATTATGCACCATTTTTGCTCAGAAATTCAATAGTGATGTTTTCAGGACCCAATTCCATTCTTCCAAATAAAGGTCCCAAAATCTAACACCCATTTTGAAGGAGGACTTCTTAACTCATCAGTCTGGCAATCCATGGCAGCAATCAGGAGACCATTAAAGGATCCCAATCACCTAGCCCTGAAGGAGTTGGGTTGGCAATTTCATTCAGGATTATTCTAAGGGCCATTCTCAGAGGTTATACATTCTTTCAATCAGCTGTCAAGGCATCAAGTATTTCAATACTCCTCGGACAACTCAATTGGTCCATACAGGCATCAATCAATCAACCTGTATGTACTTGACCCAATTGGGCCAATTCATATTCCACTGTGGGAATTAAGTAACACAGTTCAGATTTCAAGATGGCCAGATCTGTATAGACCCAATTAAGCCAATACAGCCGGTGACTCACCTTCCAGGATCAGTATTTCAACTTTTCACATATACTTGCCACCTTTCAGCACCTGGGGACTTTCTCCCCAGTTAATTAATTTATTGGATTTATTTTTATCTTTATTTTCTTTTACTTTTTTAAAGTTAATACTGATAATCTTAAGTCATTCATTTAGCACGTTTTCTCTTTTCTTCCTCGCCTGTCAGTGGATATTGGTGGTCATATACTTTACTAATCCCATTTCCTTTTCTAGAAGGTTGAAACAGTGAATTGGGGATTCACTTGGTTGGCTTCTTGGCCTTTGGCTTCTCTTAACATCTTTAGCCTTTGTCTTCTTATCTTTTTTCTTTTATCTTTGGCATACTTGTCTTTTACCTTATTTTTATTTAAAGAAATTTAATCTTTATTATTTCTTATATCTTTTGAAGCCCTCAAAGTGAGTTCTTGATTCCTGAGTGCCAGGCTACTCTTTCTTCCATAAGAGCCCCTGTGACAAAAATAGTCAAGGGGGACAAAAGACATCAACAAAAGCCAGGGTACCCCACTTCTGAGGCCTTTGAAGCTTGGAAAGATCCAAAGCTTGGATCCATGGCTGATCTTGGCCCAATTAGTAAGCTAAAACCCTTTGGGAACTTGGTTACCAAGTCAAAACTTCATTATATCATAAAAAATAGAAAATAAGTGGCTATTTTGACATGCCAAGGAGGTAAAGAGCAACCTAGACTCCTTCCGCAATTTCAATTCTTAATGACTTTCCATGGATAAACCACAAGATAGTAATCAAAACCCTTTTTGGACTAGTATACATTGATTTACCTCCTAGCAACCAGCCATATACTGCTATTTGCAATTCTACATAGAAATGAGGTAAACATTTCAAAAATTCATTAAAAATACAATTCTTAATGAATCTTTCTGAAACTTTCAGGACCAATCACGAGCTGTATAAGTCATTTAAAAATCAAAAAGAGTTATACTTTTATAAGTAAAATCAAAAGGTTTACTTACAATCCATTTTTGATGATTCCATGTGAAATACTGAATCTTTAAAAATTCACGGAAAATACACTCTGTGATTAAATTTCCGATAAAATTGTTATCTTTGAGAAATCAATGCTTATTTTGGAATGAAAGAATGTTCACAGTTATTACTACTTTTATTCTTAACCATAAATGGGTTGGTAGTCACGTAAAAGCATCAATTAAGTAATACTGATAATATTACATGACAACAGATGATACAATCAATAATCCAAAAGGTTTCTCACTCATTGGTCTTTTGTTTTGCTTCATTTCACGCCTCTGTGAGCTTTCTTAGACTTAAAAGAGGCCTCTTTGTGGTATTTTTTCCAAATCATCACATTATTGAATTATACCTTTATTACAAACAGATAAGTATCAGTTAAATATTTTCTTAAGTGTTTGAAATCTTTCAGAATCAATCAGAAAGACATAAAATCATAGAAATTAACTATATATTGTTGTAATATTGCTATAAATCAATTTTGATCCTTTAAATTCACAATAATTCATCAAATCTCTCTACTTTCATCTTTCATAAGTTCTTTGGAGTATTAGTGAGTGATTCATCTTAATTCTTAAAGTTTTTCTCTAGTAAAATTGTTTTCTCAAGAATTACATTTGTAATTATTCTTGTAAAAGATAATTATATATTAAAATAATTTTATTATTTTAATAAAGAATTTTTTATTATTAAATTCTTCTTTTAATTGATTCTAGTAGACAATTACTACTTACTATTATAATCGCTGGTATCTTTTAACAAGTAAAACAAATAATTGATTATTTAATTATTTAATTGTGGCTATAATAATTCTCTATTCTTATATCTCATAAGAACAGTCATAGTACTGTTGATTAATAGTAATATTATCAACAGTTTCATGGACACATCTTACAATTATTTTCCCTATTACCACCTCATACAGTTAGCTTAAGATTATTAACCCTATGGAGCTACCCTAGGTGAATTGTTTGTGCAAAATCCAAATCTGGCTTTAAATCCATGGATTTACTTACTCACAACAAATTCATTCATCTTTTCTTACAGTAAAGATGATTAATTTTGAAAATATTCATGACTTATGGGTTATGTTTAGTTCAAGATTTATTTTGATATTAATTGTGGCCTATTTGGGTATTTAAAATATACCTCAAGGCCCAAAAAAATGGGGATAACAACTGCCCTGCAAAATTGTCCTACAGAAAATATCATGTTTAAAATCTTTTTCAAGAATTTGACATTGTGAATGAAAACATTACCATTCTTTATTGGAAGCCTAAGGGATTTTATCTGTGAAGATGTGATGGATTAGTTTAATTCAGTGAAATAACTGGGAAAAGGGGGGACACTGTGCAAGTCAGAAAAAAAACAGAAAGATTCAGAATGGTTAATAGGCACACCTTTTCAAAAGCATTATTCTCCACAAACTTCACCTTAGATACCCTCTTTTGGTGGTAGCAAGATTAGGGCCATCCATCAGGTGTCCTTATTCACAAAGCATTGAGGGCAGATTGTGAGATTGGTTGTGAATTGGAAGTCATATTGCCCCTTGTTTGTGGGCAAGATGCTTGAGTATTATCTGAACACTCATTTCCAAGTTTACTGGACAGTTGAAGTGTGGAGAGGAAGGATGGTGGTGGAAGGGTGTTGGCACCAGTGAGTCAGCTACATGGTACAAAAATGGAGACAATTGCCAAGTGAAGTAGTGGGCCTTTGAAAGGCATTGAGAATTGCCTTCCCCACAAAGGTCAAGGTCAGGTTTTTTCACCTTTGGATCAAATTTCAGTGGTGATTAGCTGATCAAGTGTCATGGGTGCATGCCAGGATGCTTGAGGAATCAAATCCCCAAGTTAATTGTCCTTTATGCTCAGTTTTTTGAAGCCAGAAAAGGTGTGGTGCAGGGAGAGAACCAAGGTATTGTTGGGCTTTGGCACACAGGATCCATTCTTTGCAAGCGTCTTGATAATGTCTTGAACCATGTTTAGTTTTTGATAACAATTTCCAGGACAGAATTTCATATTGATTTAATAAAAGAAATCTGGAGCTTCCATGCGGCAGGTAGTTACACTTATGCACAAGGCAAAGTCATGCGGAAGGGTGGCATTTATTAAATACAATATCACCCTGTTTTCTTCTGTAAAGCAATTTTTGAGGTTCAATTGTTAATTGTCAACAGAAATTTTGGAGTTGAAATCCAGACAGAAGACTCTGTTTAGGAAAGCTTCCCATTTGGGAAATTGTAAGCCATTGCTTTGAAGAAGGTTGAAATAATTATCCTCCCTGTACAGATACAGAATAAAGCAATTATATGCAGAAGATGTTTTTCATCCGAATGAGTGGTATGGAAAAGATACTGGCAGGGTAAGACAAAGTCATTCACAGATACTGCTTCTCAGAAGAATTCAAGCTGCACACCAATCTAGTTAATAAGACTTCTGATTTCAAGCAATTAAATGATTAATATACCTCCTTGTTGGAGAGAGACTTTGGTTCTGTGTTGTAATTGGCTGCATTCTTAGAGTGGTTGGAAGGTGACATCTCAAATAGGGAACATAACTGGATCTTTTTAGAGGCAGGGATTTTAACATAAGAAGAAGGGGCTGAATGTAGAAAAACTTGCTTGTCAGCCAATTCCATTCTTTCACCTCCAATTGGTAAGATGTGATAAATGGCTCTTGGGGAAGAACTACAAATGAGTTCTCAGTTACCACTAGACAACTACAGAGCATCATGAGCGTTCATAATATACCACTATATACAGTTAATGATGTGCTACAAAAATAACTGGATACCTGTAACAACCACTCACCAGGGGTAAGGTTATTCATTAATACACCTACTCAAACACTTCAAATCAGCAGGTCCACTATCTACATCAGCATTCAGTTTCAGAAATCTTCCTTGCTGAAACATGCTTACAGCTTGGGACCTCAATACAGCCTGTCAACATCTGTACAGGTTGGATTCACCCAATGCAGTTTGGATACACCATTATGAAACTGTATGATCACTCAACTTCACCAAACCTCTTGTTCAGGTTTTGTACAACTGTAAAGGACCTGTATTGGCCAGACTCAATTAAATCATTCAATCCTCTCATGAAAATTCTCTCTCTGGATCAGGGCTGGTGATTCTCACATATACCAGCCCCTCTTTCTCCCCCCTGGGGACTTTTCCCCAGTTAATTAATTTAGTTCATTTATTATTTAATGAATATTATTATCCTTATTTTGGGTATTATATTTATTTAATATTAAGTTAGTCTTTGCATTTTCTCTCTTTGCCTGTACAGTATGAGTTGGGTGGCCATATCCTTATTAACCCTTCTCTTTCCATTATGACAGGTTGAAACAGTGGACTTGGACTTGTTTGTGGTTGGCTCTTTTATTCTTTAATCCTATTTATTTTGTTTCTGCTTTCTTATATTCTTTATTTTAGTAATTCATCTCTTTGCACTCTTAAGTGTATTTCTCTGTTACCATATCCTGAGCCCTCCATAAGTGAATCCCTGTTTACTGAGTGCCAGGCCCTCTTCACTTCAAAGAGCCCCTGTGATGTTAAATTAATTAACTCATATTTGATTCTTTCTTTTCATTCATTTATATTAATTTCTCTCATTCATCAATTATGACTCTTTAATGATCTTATGATTTTTTCATGATTATGACTTTTTCTCTCATCAATTTTGATCTCATTCATTTCATTTATATGAAAATTGATTCTTCTTCTTTCTTAATCATTGCTGACCATCTCATTTCACTTCATTTTATTTCAATCAAATTTCTCTTTGTTTGTCTATTCAGGTCTTATCAGGAGTTGTTGATTGGTTATTGATTGGTTATCAATTGGTTGATTGATTGGGATTCATTTGGGTTATTGATTCAGCAATTCAGGATTTAGTTGGATTTATTTGATTTACTTTTGAATTCCTCAAGATAACTGATTTATCCTCAAGAATTGTTTACTGATTATTGATTGATTTTGATTCCTGAAGATATTGATTGACTGATTGATTCCTAAAGACTTTCGAATTGACCTTGAAGACATTGATTGATTGATTGACTGATTGTTTATTTAATTCTTCAAGATTATGGATATTGAATTTGAGTTTATTGTTGATTATTGATTGAATTGATTGATTATTGATTGAAGCTGTTTCACCTCAAGAATTGAATTGATTCCTCAAGACTCATCAAGATTTTTATTGTGATTGATTTGGCCAAGCTTTGATTTCTGTTCTCAATACCATCAAGTTTTTATTCTATTTCTGTTCATATATCCAGTTCAGCATAGTCCCCCACCCAAGAACACTAGATCCCAAAAAATTCCAGCTGTTCAAACTCCTACAGCAAGGGCTCCTCTTGACCACACACCATCAGTTCATCAACTGAGTGCAAACTTGGACAGAGGACCACCAATGGAAGGAGCAGCACCCTCAAGAAGAGGTGGAATGAAATCTAGAAGATGAAGATCCTTTTCTGGACTTTTGGGTGGCTACCCTGGCATGTCTGAAGGTGCAAGAGCAAGATTAGGGGAAGTTGAAGATGAAGAGGGGGAAGAGTCTGTGGAAGAGGAAGATTCTGGGGAGACTGAAGTGGCAGATGCCTTGGCAAATGCTCCAGAGGTGCCTCTGCGTTCTAATCTAGCCCTTTCTGGTCAACCGCTTGTCTCTCAGGCTGATCCAAGTCTCCTCAAGATGATGGAGCAGATGACTCAATTCATGGGGCAGCTCACTCAAGCAGTTTCCCCCAGGGACAATTCCAAAGCCCCTTCTTTCAAGAATCCATCCATGAAGGCACCTGATTATTTCAATGGTACTCAAGCTCATAAATTGAGAGGATTTATCCAATCCTGTCAATTAATCTTCCATAATGATCCAGAAAATTTCTTCTCTGACAGGAAGAAAGTTCTTTACTCAACTTCTTTTCTCACTGGTAGAGCTGGAAAGTGGATTCAGCCCTATCTCTCAAATATTTCCAATGAAGACCCTTATTATCTCCTCAATAATTGGCCATTGTTTTAATATCAACTATTCACTCTGTTTGGTGACCCCAATGAAGTCAGGAAAGCTGAAAAAGAGTTGGACAATTTGAGGATGAAGGAAAGTGGTCATGTATCCTTGTACATTGCTAATTTCAGAAGCTTAATTTCAAGAATTGGAGATTGGGGGGAAAGAGCTTATATACATGTTTACAGAAGAGGATTGGCATCAAAATTATTGGACCAGTTGGCTTCTTACCCTGGAGCTTTTGATACTCTTCAAGAACTTATGGATGTCACTTTAGAATTAGACACAAGATATCATGAGAGGCAAAAAGAAAAGGGTGGCAATCAAGAGAAGAAGCCTCCTGTCAATGGATCCAATCCCTCAAGACCTCCTCAAAACTCATTTCCAAAGAGGCCTCACCAATGGAAGAACAAGAAGGGCAAGCAGTTTCAATCTTCAAAGGACAAGCCTCATGCTTCTCTCCTCAATAAGGACAAAAATTAATCGTTTCTGAAAAGGAGAGGAGGATTAAAGAGGGGTTGTGTACTTATTGTAGTGGAAAGCACCCAATTGAAAAATGCTTCAAGAGACCTCAGAACAAGCCTGGGTCATCATTGAGAGGCTTCCCTAGCAATCAGGGAAAAGCCTGAGTGGGGATCATGATGTGTTAAATGGCTCTCACTTATTTCCTTCAAGAGCACAATTGTGCACTCTGAATACTAGTGTCAAGAAATCTTTAAAGTTTCTTATTTTCTCTTCTGTCTCTGATATTTTTTATAGTATTCTCATTGATTCTGGTGCTATAAACTCTTTTATTGCAAAGAATTTTGTTCTCAGGTACTTATTGACTCTGTCAGAGCTCCCTGAAAAGATTCCTCTTTTCATGCTGGATTCTAATGAATCCCCTGCCTTGTTCATCAGCCATTATACCAAGTGGGTAGTTGACTTTCCTTCCTTCCCAAGATTTGAATGGGACTTCTTTATCATAGATTCACCCAAGGGAGAAGACCTGATATTGGGCTATCATTTCCTTTAACATTTTGATGCCATTATTGATTGGAAAAATGGATTAATCACCTATGATTCTAGTCATAAGGATTCTAGTGGTATTATTCCTTCTACTAGTAATGAATTTTCCACTTCTGTCAACAGTGTTGCTCTGGTTGATGAGCTTAAGACACCTTCCCTTCCTTCTTCTGTCCATATCCCTTCCATCATTCCCTCTCATTCATTGATTCCATTAAGAGATGAAGTCTTCAAAGAGATAAAAGATGTTGGAGAAGATGTTGCTATATCTTCACTTCATCTCTTTCAAGGGTATATGAACTTTCCTCCCTTATCCTTTCATGCATCCCCAGAGGAGCAGTGGGATGAGGAGGAAGAGCCAGAAGAAATTGAAACTGTGTTCAAGGTAGTCCCTCCTGTTTATCACCAGTACTTGGATGTATTCTCCAAGGTGAGAGCAGAGAAACTTCCTCCACACCGCACCTGTGATCATCATATTGAATCGGAGGGTCTTCTACCTCCAATTGGTTTTATCTACTCATTATCAAATCAAGAGTAAGAAACACTATGGGCCTACATTTCAGAGAATGTAGAGAAAGGTTTCATAAGGCCAAGCTCCTCTTCAACAGGAGCACCTGTCCTTTTTGTTAAGAAAAAGGATGGAGGTCTTTGTTTGTGTGTTGACTACCGCAAACTTAATGCTGTCACCAGGAAGAACAGGTATCCTGTGCCTCCTATGAACCAGCTTCTTACCGTATTCAATGGTTCCACTATCTTCTCCAAGATAGATTTGCGTGGTGCATATAGTCTTCTGAGAATCAAAGAGGGGGATGAGCACTTAACTGCTTTTAGAACCAAACATGGTAGTTATGAGTATTTGGTTATGAAATTTTGCTGTACCAACGCTCCAGCTTCTTTCCAGAATCTTGTGAATGATATATTTGCATATTTCTTGGATGTGTTTGCTGTAGCTTATTTAGATGATATTATGGTCTTTTACAGTTCTGAGGAGGAACATTTCAAACATGTGGCCTCTGTCCTCCAAAGACTGAGGGACAATAATTTGTTTCCCAAAGCCTCCAAGTGTGGAATACTTGGGCTATGTTGTTTCAAGTGATGGCCTCAAGATGGATTCTTCAAAAGTTCAGCAAATCCTCAATTGGCCTCAGCCCAAAAACATCAAGGCTCTTCAATCTTTTCTTGGCTTTGCCAATTTTTATCAACATTTCATAAAAAAGTATTCTAAAAAAATCACTTCTCTCACTTCCCTTCTCAAAAAAGATTCTCCCTTTATCTTCAATGAAGAAGCTCTTAGCCAGTTTCAATTACTCAAAGAAGCTTTCACTACTGCTCCTATCTTATGTCATTTCAATCCTTCTCTACCTACTATTATAGAGACTGATGCTTCTGATTATGTCTTGGGTGCTGTACTGAGCCAGGTGAATGACTCAGGAAAGCACCCCATTGCATTTGATAGTCGCAAGCTTCTCCCAGCTGAGCTGAACTATGAAATTCATGACAAGGAACTCCTTGGCATAGTTTGGGATCTCAAGCGCTGGAGAGCATTTTTTCTCTCTCTCCAATTCTTTTGAGGTCTTTGCAGACCACTCTTCCTTGCAGTATTTTATGTCTTCCAAAGTTCTTACTTGTTGTCAGGCCCCTTGGGCCGAGTTTCTTTCTGAATTTCATTTCACTATCACTTACCACCCAGGCAGGCTGGCCACTTTACCAGATGCCTTGTCACGTCGGGACAATGTGTACCCAGAGAGGGGGGTGGACTTCATCAGCAAGAATCCTCAAACTTTTCATCAAATAATCAAGCAAGATGGAATTCAAGAGTCAATATTCTTCTCAATCAAAGTGGAAATATTTTCAGATTTAGTTGACAAGATTCAAAAAGAAGTATGGCAAGACAAGCACTATAAAGAAATCCTCAAGCAACTAGCAAGAGGTGAATCAGTTCCAGATTATTCTCTCGAACCTCAAGCCAAGTTGTTATTATTCAAAGATAGAGTGGTAATCCCAAGCAATGAAGAACTTCAACTCAATATTCTTCAAAAGCATCATGACTCACCATTGGCTGGCCATCCTGGCCAGGAGAAGACCCTCAAGCTCATCAAGAGGGATTTTTATTGGGCTGGCATGAATCAATTCATCAAGGACTATGTGTCCTCATGTCAGCAATGTTCAAGAAACAAGAACATTAATCACAAGAAGTTTGGACTACTCAAGCCTCTTCAAATTCCATCTGGTCCTTGGAATTCCTTATCAATGGACTTTATCACTCAATTGCCCTTGTCACACAGCTTTGACTCAATTCTAGTAGTTGTGGACAGGTTTTCAAAAATGGCAATCTTTATTCCAACTTATGGAACACTCACTGCTCTGGACTTAGCACAAATCTTCATTAGTCATGTATTTTCCAAGCATGGCCTTCCAGTCAGAATTGTCAGTGATAGAGGATCTTTATTTGGTTCATCATTTTGGACTCAATTATGTCAGCAGCTCAAGATATCAAGAGATCTTTCAACTGCTTTTCATCCTGAAACAGATGGACAGACAGAGAGGGTAAATCAGATTCTAGAACAGTATCTTTGGATGTATGTCAGCTATCATCAAGATGACTGGTACACCTGGCTCCCTCTGGCTGAATTTGCCTATAATAATGCAGAACATTCATCAACAAAGCAATCACGTTTTTTCACCATTTATGGAAGAAATCCCAGCTTTAACTCAATCCATATTTCTCAAGATTCACCTGCTGGAAAGGTATCAACAAAATTCCAATCAGTACAGCAAGTTGTCAAAGAAGAATTAGAGTCAGCAATAAGGAGATTCAAGAAGTTTGCAGATAGAAATAGAGCAATTCCACCTGATTTCCAACCTGGGGACAAAGTATGGCTAGCTTCCGAGAACATCAAGACAACCAGACCCACCAAGAAATTATCAGAAAGATGGTTGGGACCTTTTGAAGTTCTGAAGAAGATTGGCAGCCATGCATATCACCTCAAGTTTCCTCAGCAATGGAAGTCAGTTCACCCTGTATTCCATGTGTCCTTATTAGATCCAGTGAAGCATTCAACTATCCCAAATCAACATCAATTGCCACCACCACCAGTCTTAGTGGAGGAGCAAGAAGAATGGGAAGTGGCTCAGGTTTGGGACTCAAAACTCAAGAGAGGTAATCTATGGTATCTTTTAGAGTGGAAAGGATTCAGTGAAGAACCAGAAAGAACCACTTGGGAACCAGCTTACAACCTTACCAACTCACCAGACCTTGTCAAGGATTTCCATTAATTGTATCCAGACAATCCTGGCCCAAATACCTCAAGAGTTTGATTTTATGGTGCTTGGTGGGGAGAAGAAGTTATGAAAGTAAGTTCCTCTCCTGGCATGCACCTTTAAGGGGGTATTCTACCCATACGTTGTTGTAAGCATCACCTTGGCCACTTTGTGAGCAATTTTCAACTCTTTGGACAGGTTCAGGAAGCATGCAACATCAATACCCTCCACTTGGACCTTATCAAGATATGGCCAAATGTTTCTTTCTTTCTTTTCTTTCCTTTTTTCTTTATAATTATGTCAATTTATGCCAATCATCATTATTCAAGACTTTCATTACTTCAAGTCATTCATGGAAATTGTTTTTCAGTTTTATGGTGCTTGGTGGGGAGTGGGAGTTATGAAAGTAAGTTCCATCTCCTGGTATGCATCACTGGGGGTTCTAATTCTTGTAAAACATTACCTTGGCCACTCTGAAAGCATCAAATGCTTGGTTTTCATTTCTCAGACATTCTTGGCCAAAAAATCAAGCAGCTCAGTACAAGAAGGACAAACCATCAGGAATCTCTTTTATTCTATTTTTCTCTACTCTCTTTTTCTCTCATTTTATTTCTTTTCTTTAATTTTGTAATTTTGTTTTCTTTTCATTTCTTTAAAGTAGCAGCATCCCCTCCCAAATCATGTATTGGGAGGTTCCATTATTTTTTCATTTTTTAGTACTTATAAGAGTGGGGATAGAAGTCAAACCAAACACAAACAAGGATAAAGAAACTAGTTATCTCTACCTAAATCATCAAAGGTTCTCTGAAAATCATTATCAATCCATGTTCATACCAGGCAAATTTTGTAGCCATTTCTTCTGAAGCAGTACCCGGAATAGTCCTGTCATTTGCATACATAATCACCTCCCTGCTATTTCTATCAACCATCCTGAATAATCTGGCCATAGCTTCTTGGTTTTCACTTGCCACATTGGCATATTCTCTGGTAATTCTGATAGGCCAGCGATCTCTTCTTTGAAAAACTTGAGCGGCAGGAAATGGTAAAGGAGACAAACCATCCCTTCTTCTACTGGAACTGGCCACAGATTGGAGTTGTTGGGAGATGGTTATGGGTGAGTTCCTGGGTTGCTGGCTTGGTGATGGTATTACTTCTGGATTCAAGGCAGGCCTGGCATGGGAAGTACTTCGTGAAGAAGGTGGAATGGTAGTTGAAATGGAAGCAAGCACTGGTTGGAAGGTTCTGGGAGTACTGGGAATCACTTGGCTTTGGAATCTGTTGGCAAGAGGCTGGGTAGAGGAATTGCTTAATGGATGGCCAAATGAATGAGGAACAACTACAACTTCTTCACCATCCAATTCATCACTACCTTCAGCATCTAGATCAGTTGGGGAATCAGAAATCCTTCTTATTCTTTTCACTACCCCTTCAGTGTTGATCCTGGAGATTGGGACTTTTGAACTGGAATATATTGGCCTACCACCAACTGGAATTGGCTCCCCAACACTAGTCCACCTTGCCACATCCCTCTGCCTGGAACCAGTCACTACATCAAAATATCAGTACCAATTCAATCAAGATATGAAAATCACTCACATTGAGAAAATCCTGAAGTTCCATCAGGAGTAGATGCCTCAGAGACTGGGAGCTCTTTCCCAAAAGGCGCATCTTTTCTACTCCATAAATACCTCCTGACGTTAGAAGATGACACCCTGGTATGACAACATGGTTTCTTTCCAATGAAGCAATAATGGCACTTTGAAGATTGGGGATTGTACTGTTGAAAACAACCCTTACCCTTGACCAACCATTTAGTACAGGCAGGTTCAAGAATTTCAACTGCTCTGTAACCATCATAGATTTGGGAGGGATCAAAGTGACCAGAAGAAGCCATGGAGGGTGAAGATAATCTACTGAAGACGCCAGAATGACAAAGAACAGATGGTGGTGGTGCAGAAGTAGAAGATTCAGTGAGTTCAGTCAGTTTGGAACTCATAACTGAAGAATATGCAAGCGGAAGATTCAAGTTTTCAGAATCAGTCCACTCCAAATCAAAAGAAATTGAAATCAAGGAAATGGGGGCCATAACTCATTTATGCCCCCTCAAAGCCTCTAAGGTGAGGATTCATACCCCTTTGGGGCTGAATTCATCACCCAGGGCCTCCCCTGCAACTTTGGGGAGGCCAGGATCTTGATGGTCCTGGACCCCCTCAATGGGTCCAGGCCATGTAGGTGAGAGATTGTACCATGGAAGCCCTGGGTCCCCATAAAAATTGGGCCCAGGGGGCCTCCAATAGCCCCCACAGACCGCAGACCGTAGGAACCCAAAAAAGCAAAATGGCCAAATAAAAACACCACTAAAGTCACCAAGACCCAAAAAAGGCCCAAAAGGCCATAGGATCAAGCAACTCCCAAGTCACCATAGGAGGGGCAAAAGCCCAAAAAACACCATGGGAAGGGAAATTGAGGCGCTTCCAAGGCCAATGGTGACAAGACCCCCTGATGACTTTATTTCAAGTTTTTTTAATTGGGCCTTTACAAATGAGTATACATTAATATACTCATTTGGCATCACTTTTTGAGCACAAGAGCTCAGCGGCCATCATTTTGGGATACAACCCAGGGCCAAACACCAAGGAGAAAAGATTGATTGAATCAGAAGGAAAGAAGCATATTTTGAAGTGGAATACTTACTCAAATTTGAAAGAAGGGGGGAATCAATTTAATTTGACAGAGAAGAATTGAAGAAAGATTTTCAGGATAATGTTAAAGAGAAAATGAAAATTAAAAAGAAATTTTTTGAAAAAAATGTGGGGATATTGAGATGCCACTCAACAGTGGCAGGGTATTATGGTGTTCAGGAGCCCACCAGTTTCAAGAGGGGGATACTGTAACAACCACTCACCAGGGGTAAGGGTATTAATTAATACACCCACTCAAACACCTCAAATCAGCAGGTCCACTATCTATATCAGCATTCAGTTTCAGCAATCTTCCTTGCTGAAACATGCATACAGCTTGGTACCTCAATACAGCCTGTCAACATCTGTACAGGTTGGATTCACCCAATGCAGTTTGGATACACCATTATGAAACTGTATGATCACTCAGCTTCACCACACCTCTTGTACAGGACCTGTATTGGCCAGACTCAATTCAATCATTCAATCCTCTCATGAAAATTCTCTCTCTGGATCAGGGCTGGTGATTCTCACATATACCAGCCCCTCTTTCTCCCCCCTGGGGACTTTTCCCCAGTTAATTAATTTAGTTTATTTATTATTTAATGAATATTATTATTCTTATTTTGGGTATTATATTTATTTGATATTAAGTTAGTATTTGCATTTTCTCTCTTCGCCTGTACAGTATGAGTTGGGTGGCCATATCCTTATTAACCCTTCTCTTTTCATTCTGACAGGTTGAAACAGTGGACTTGGACTTGTTTGTGGTTGGCTCTTTTATTCTTTACTCTTGTTTTTTTTGTTGCTGCTTTCTTATATTCTTTATTTTAGTAATTCATCTCTTTTCACTCTTAAGTGTATTTCTCTGTTACCATATCCTGGGCCCTCCATAAGTGAGTCCCAGTTTACTGAGTGCCAGGCCCTCTTCACTTCAAAGAGCCCCTGTGACAGTACCCTGTCATTGCCCTAATCAGGTCTCAAAGAAATAAATCGTATCCTGATTCAATAACTGAAGAGGGCTCTAAGCTTTAAATCTGTATATTTGGTATATACAAGTCTTTTTAAAGTTTTATTGTTACTTTTATAATTCTTCAAGGACTGTATTTTCACATTTCAGTAGAGCATTACTGTAATTTTGTGTACTGTACAGTGTATGTAATTTGATTGATTAATTATGGCTCAACCTTGGAATCAATTATGATTGATTCTGTAAAGAGGAATCTGTAATTGAAGAAAGAAGCTGAAAATATTTCTGTAACTATCACTATTGTATTGTATTTTAAAACCCTCATTGAATTAAAATCAAACTTTCATTTTTAATATCCCTATTTTATTCCAGTTATTTTCAAAAAAACAAAAAATAAAACTACTCCAAATTATAATTTTCATATTCTTCAGATTCAATGCTTAGCTTTAACAATAATTCTATTTGAAAAAATTATTTTCTAAAAAACCTCATTCTCATAATTTCTCTTAGTATTTATTGAAAAAAATCCTTTCTTAAATGATACTGATATGTAAAAAAAATTGTTTTACAGAAAACTGTAATTTGCTTTTTGGGAAAATATCATAAAGAGCTGATTGGAATTATCACTTGTTGTGATATATTCTGAGCTTGATATTAAAGCTTCATTGAAATAAATAATATTGTAGTCACCCATGTTCAAATTCAAAGTCTTTTGAATGGGAGAAAAACAATTCACTTTATTGAATTATTCTAGAAAACTCAATATATTGATCTCAGGATTTTGAACAAACTGGTATGCATTCTGTGAATTTGTGAAAAATTATTGTTTATTTCACGAATTTGTTGGCCAATTCTTCTTCTTCATATTCTTTCTCAAGAGAAATTCCAAATTTCATTGCTCTTGAACCATTTAAGTTCCACATACGTATAAACAAATTATTTCAATAACAAGAAAGTTAATGATTATTTTCAATTTTATTATTATCTCATTCAAAAATTACACAAAGTTTTTATCTTTTTCAATTACTTAACTTTAATAGGAATTGTATTTCTCTATTTAATTTAGGATGTTGTAAAACAAATGACCATTTTCTGAGCCTTTTATTTATGTATAACATACCTATAAGGCTACAAGTCAAACTTTATACATTTTTTTGGAAATTGAATGACTTTTCATTTTGATTTAATTGACAATATAATAAGATTTTATGATGTTTTTCTTTTTGAATAAACAAATTTTCATTCAACATTTAATATTTGTATTTACATTAAGAATAAACTAGGGTAACTCTGTATGTTTTTGCCCTCAAAAATGATTATCATTTTTGTGATCATCAGAATAATTCATAAAGACTGGGAACACTCAATCTAAGTATCAATTATAAAACTCATTTAAATTGGAATTATGTATACTTAATCTTACAATAATATATTTTAAATTGAGGTGTTGTGTATATTTACTGAATTTGATAATAATCTTACATGAAGATCATAAATCTTGTATGGATTCAATTAAAGCTCATTTAAAGGAACTGTATAGTTTTGAAAAAATAAATTTTTGAAAAACCCATGAGGGGGAAAATATATTAGAAGGTGCCAGGGCTTTCCACATGTGCTATCTGAAAGAACCCGATTAAGGATTTCCTCCTGTATTGAAATATTCACAGCTTTTTTTAATATTTAGTAGGAGAATTTGATTTGATATGAAATTTTGAGCTGCTTTATCCTCCATTTGTTCAGGAATTGTGAGCTTCCAAAGGTTAAATCTCAATTTAAAGGCTTTTAATCAAGTTTTTAATACCTTCAAGACATTTTTAGCTCTTAAATAAGCCTGCAATTGGAGCCAACTTCATCAAAAACCCATCAAAATTGATTTTTTGTTATGTATTTATATTTTAAATAAAAAAGAGAAATAGCTTCAAAAGTTCATAGAAATTGGATTTGTCAAGGTTTTTTATCTAACTCTTCACACAGCTGCTCTTTCAACCTTATTTGTGTAAAAACTTCAAATCAAGTTTCTTTAATCAATAATATCTTTTGGAATTTATCCTAGAAAATAAACTATTTGATTATATTTGAAAAAAATTAAGATTACTATGAGAATTGATCAAAAATGATCAGCAAGAGATCCTTTGAAATTTCGTTTTTAAAATATTCATCCAATGAAATTCATAATACAATTATTCTTTTCAAAATATACTGAAATATAATATATCCAAATCAAGCTTACAGTTACTTGAAGAAAATAATGACACTTGTAGATTGAATTTTCATTCAACAAAATCAAGAGTATTCAAGCTAAAAATGTATTTTTGAAGAGGTTTTTTCCTCTTTTAAATTGAAAAGTATCTTTGCAAAGAATCTTTGATCATTGTAGGTTTTCTTAATTAATTAAAAAATTCATTTCATTACCTCTATTTCCCATCAATAAGTATAATCAATCTTCTTAATCATAGATATTTTATTATATTTAATCTTATATTATCATAATTAATTCTTCAGCTTTTTACTCCTAATAGATACTATTTTTAAGGAACTGTGATCTTTTAGTCTGACTTTATTTTCATCATACTTGATTTTTTTAATTTTGTAGAATATTTCTTGAAGATATTTTTTAAAATCCACAAATTGTCCAAAAAACCCTTAATTCTTAACTTATATGTGTTTTCACTTATCTTTATTATGTTATTCCTGTTTCTCAAAAATTTTGGTGTATTTGGATATAATGATATTCCATACATAAGCTATCCATCAATATTCCATTTTTTACCTTGTTATTGTTTTCCATATAATTATTGTTTCAAGCTATTATAACACATTTCTATAATATAAAGGCATTGATGAATAATATCTATATAGCTTACATAATGATTTCAACTTATTAAAACAAAATATAGCTTTCTATAGTAGTGATCTTATATCATCTTTATTTCAGCTGTAAGTGACCTATTATAAGATAGAATAACTATATTAATTTTGACTTTAATAATTACAATTTTCATTATGATAAGCTTTAGTAATACTTTCTATAATTTTCTTTTTCTTTATGGCCATCATAATTGATAAGAATAATGTCTTTATTTCTCAATATAATATCTTTTTCATCTGTGGGAAATCATAGTACTCTTAATAATAGGCCTAATTATTAAAGGTTCCATAAACAAACCTTACACTTTGTCTCTTTTTGTGAAATTTCTCTGAATTTAAGACATGACAATTTTGGTATTATACTATTTGGAAGGAATATTTTATTTTCCATTTACCATGTTGAATCTTATTGTCTTTTCAAAACAAGAAGTCAGAATTATGTCTTTTTCATTTGCCGTCAATTTTAATCTTTGGAATTTATGGTAATGCGTTGAAAGTTTTTAGATCAAATTCAAATAATAATAACACACTTGCTCGATAAAATATACCTTGGAAGTAAATAACAAAGAGTTTGAGTAGAATATAAGAATTTCAATAGCAATAATCAATCATAATAATTCTTTTACCTACAGAATTCTAGGGCTATATTAATATCGGTATTAACTAGGGTAAAATCTCCTAGCTTAATTAGTGGACGATAGTAATATAGTTCCGCTTTTCTACAAAGGTAATCCTCTTTACCCTGTAGCTAATGTGTAAAAGAATAATGCATTTTTTATGGTAATTTATGATTTAAAAACACAAAATATTGTCTTTTGAAAACATAAATATTCATATTTTTGATATGAGATTCTTGAAAGGGAATCATATATAAAAATATAGTTTATTAAGCTCAGCTACGTTTGATATCTTTTGAACGAAATTCATTTTATTGATAGATTATGAGTGGTAAATAGCAGATATTAAGGAAGATATTGAGGCTCAATGAAAAGTTGGATGTTAACCAAAATTATACGTAAAAACATGGGTGCAAGTGAGTTTTAATATAAAACACTTGGAGGGCTTGGATATACTTATATTTTGACTTTCATTTACGATATAAAAGCTCTCGCCTCTTTCAAATAATTGTGTGCCAAAAATACGGGACTTGGAATTTAATTCTAAAAGATATAATAATTAATAAAATAAAATTATTCCTTTCATCATGGAATCTGAAAATTGATCTAAAATGAGATGATACCATTTATTTTGAAAAAAAACTGTGAAGCATAGCTGATTGATTTCAAGCTTCAATGGAATGTAAATAATTTGGAATGAAGATACACTCGATATTGCTATTTTTTCGATTTCTCTTACTAAATACTGAGGCTCAGAGACGAATTGTACATGCAAAAATCCTTCTTTGTTTTCAAACGAGAAGCTTTATCATTATAATGGCTGTTTTTTCTCCAAAATCTATCAAATCAATTACTAAAAACATAAGTTCAAATACCTTGCCAAACTTCACAAGGATTCCAATGAGTTACTTATTGATTTTGATAGAATAAATCAGGTTGGTAACTCTGATTATATTTTTTAAGATAATAAGAAAGGGATTGTGACATGAAAAACCATGAGAAATTTGGCAAAACCTGAAATCAGGTTTTTCTTTGTAATTTTACATTGGAAATAGATTGGATCCAAGTTGGATACAGGAAAGAAACTTAAGTCAGAAATTCAAGCCACAAATTCTCAATTTACTTGGCTCAATATCAGTGCTTAGTCAGGCTTTTCAAAGCTCAATGAATCAATGATATATTATCAACAGACTTCCTTCTATAGCCCTTTTTTAAATTACTTTTGTATTAATTTGGAACATTTCATTTACAAAACATTCAACCTTTGGGAATTTTCCCATATATTTTTACATACATATTACAATTTCAATAGACCCTCTCTGACAATATACCTTATGGGAACCCATACATGAATAATATGTAAATTAGAACCCTTCAACATTTAAAGAGTCTTATAATCAATGATAAAGCTTCTTGGGGACTTTGGGACTTTCTTGATATATATGAATACAATGAAAAATATACCATACCATTCAATTTTTTTCCATTATCAAAAGATGTATTGTATGAGAAATTATATACCTTTTTTATTTCTCTTTTAAGCTTAAGGTTTTATTTTAATTGAAACAAGCTGCCAATATTCATGGTAAAAACTCAATTGAAGGAGAGGACAATCAAAAATGTAGTATATTTTCAAATAATACCACCCCTATTTTAGCTCATAAAATTATTTAAAGTATATTATTCTAATCATACCTAGATTGAATGAAAATTCAAGGTAGAATATTTAGTTTTAGTTTTAGAATTGGGGAATTTTTTATTTTACTGATTGGTGGTGTAATATGAAAACTATTCTGATATTCATATAAAAAACATGGCTTAATAACATCATTTGAAATCTTCATAAAACTACAACCATGAGATTCCAGATTTTGTGGAGCATTATTTTTTTTCCTTCATAGCAATTGAACTTCAGCTTGGAACTTTGTGTGGTGGGATTTTTAATTCTGAAATCATCATCTTGATCTAAGGCAGAGCTGGAATATGTACAAAGCTCATATCATTTGAATTGTTATTTTGAGAAAAATATGATAAGATCTGTATCAGGAATTTCAATGAAGCTAAAAGAATACAATTTTTGTCAGGTTGAGTCTATGATGAAGCTGTAAGATGACTAATTACAGCTTTAACTATGAATGTAACACAGTTATAAATATTAAAAATAAAGGTATTTAAAGTGAAATAATGGTTTATTATTAAAATAAAAGGGTTTTACTATAGAAGAATAGTTGTGGTGAACGCTGTTGAAAAACCTGGGTGCAGCTTTACCTGTTGGATTACAATAATAAATTATACAATACTTAAAATTAGAAGTATGTCTGTTTATTTTCCAAGAGTAGAGCTGTTTTTGACAGCTATAATATGGAGATATTCAAGAGCAGCATGAGGAAACCTTTTCTGGCTATGAAAAGGCCCCTTTTTATCCTTAAATGGGGTTGAGAGGCTGCTAGACCTTTCCACGTAGAAGAAGTGAATATTTTTCACTCTCTAAGACAGGTTTCTGGTTTGCAAAAGGCCTATATAGCCTGTATTGGGCTGAGATGTGGTTTTGAAACCACATCTGGGCGGGTTTCACTAATATAGGGTGAAAGGTTTCATCTGGAGACCACACAGCTTGATTCTGACATGTATTACGCATAGAATGCTGTACAGAACCTGTGTGGGTCCCCAATATTGAATTAACCATTAGTTATTGAAGTAAAAACAAGCTTCTTTGTCAGTTTGACACCTCATAATCATGGTTATGGGATATTATCCCATGGTAAGGCTGTATTGGCCAAACTGTCGGATTTTGACCTTAAAACAGCCATAATTTTGTCAGTTCTTGGGATATCAACCTCAAAGTTGGTTACGTGTGTAGCCCTGTGTGTCATCTACAAGATGGTACCTTATTTGGTGTGGTTATCATTAAATATGGCAAAGTTAGCCCATGTACAACATTTTTGTACATATGCATGTTTTAGGCAAGAAGCTGTACTGGGCTTGTTTGCCTCATACTTTTTGTTCTAGGTGAGATATGGGAAATTAAAGGCACCATCAGATAGCCCTGATTGTGCTCGCTCCAAAAAGACCCCACTTTGAGTATCTCACACTAAAACTGTAGAAGCTAGATGAGAGGTGAACATTTTATCCACCCTTATTTGGCCTGAATTTGATCATAACTTCTGTAATACTGGTGATAGCTCAGTTTGGTTGGTACCATTGAGTAGCCATGGCTAAGCGCTTCATCTTGCATACCCATTTGATGAGGTTAAGCCTCTTACTCTGTATTTCAGATGAGAGGTGAAAATTAAGGTTTATGCTCAGCAACAACTTTGCGCAGGATTAACTTTGTTATTCTTTTTACTATGATGATGGGACTTGTATATTTGAAAAGGGATGAGTTTCCTCTTTCTTTTGATAACTTTTGAGCAGATTTGGCTCAGCTCCATGTTTTGGTGGTATCTTGGCTATACCATTGGTTTATGGTATTTCACTGTCATGCTTGTGCTCTGGTTTTGAGTTACAGGCTGACATACCCTACCTCTAAAAAATGCTCATCATTGATGAGAATTTTCAGTCCTGCTAGATGCTCTGAATCTCCTTAAATGAAGGTTCCCATCTGGTATGGAATCCTCTGCAAACCATTTGTCTTTATCAGCTGTTTGGTTTTTGAATCTGATTAAGTGTTTTCTCTGATCCCTATCATTAAGTCTGATCTCCCTGGCCCTGATAATTTTCTTCACTGGTCCATGGGAGTTTTCCACCTCCACTATCCCTGGTGGTGTGGGATTTTTCTTCATGGAGGGGAATTTATCCTCCTGTGTCTGGAAGTATGGTTTGACCAAACTCACTGGAAACACTGGGTGTTTCCTTGAGAACTCCTCTGTGAGTTTGATGTCCACTGCATTCTTCCCTACCAAATTAATGATAGTAAAGGGCCCTACAAATGAGTCTTTAATCTTCTTAGGTCCTTTGAGATTATCAAAGTTTTGTGTAGACACCAGCACCTGGTCCCCTTCTTTGAAGTCAGGTTCCATGTGTGACTTGTCCCACCTCTGCTTATTATACACCTTTGCCTCAGCTATGCATTTGACAGCTGTGTCACAAGCCCTCTTCCACATTTCATGGAAGTATTTGGCTGTGGGGTGGATTGTTAGAAGATTTTTCTTCAAGTGGTCCACAGGTAAAAGGGGATTCAACCCTCTTTCTACCAGTGCAGGTGTTTTTCCTGTGGTAGAGTGCTGACTTGTATTATAAGCCAGCTGGACTGCTGTTAGAAGGGTAACCCAGTCATGGATGTATTCTTCATGGTCCTTGTATTCCATGCCATAGGCACAGAACCATCTAAGGATGTCCTCCATTGTTTGGATCATCCTTTCAGCTAGCCCATCTGTTTGTGAATGGTATGCTGTGGAAAATGCAAGCTTGGTTCCAAGAATGTCATACAAGTCGGTACAAAATTCAGATATGAATTTTGGGTACCTATCACTAATGATGATCTTAGGGACTCCACAGGTAGATATGATGTTATTACAGAATAACAGAGCAGTATCCATAGATGTCTCTTCTTTATGGCATGGCTGACACCTTATACTCTTGCTGGACCTATCAACCATGATTAAAAAGGCATTGTAGTTTTCTTTTCCTCCTGGGACAAGTCCTGTGACCAAGTCCATATTGATGGTTTCCCATGGGTGTTTGGGTTCTTCTATATGTTGAAGTAATCCATACTTCCCATGTTTCCTATTTTCCTTCTGGCATTTTTCACAAGTGTTGATGTATTCACTCAACTCTTGTTCCCACTTGGGACACTAAGCTTTGCTTGCTACCCTCTTTTTGGTCCTGTTTTCACTCATGTGTCCCATATAGGGGCAGTCATGGAATTCTGGAAGGATCAGAGAGATGTGGTCCCTGTCTACCCCTGTGAGTGCACTTGTGTGTTTTTCTCTGTGGTAGAGCAGGCCATCTATAAGGAAGAACTTGTTATCCTTATAGGCGCTCAACCAGGGTTCTTCCATCTGGGATTCCAGTTCTGGACTCCTGTACTTTTGTTGAAGGAGTTGCAGTAATATGCTACAATGTTGTTGTTTGGCATAGTACTTTAGTACTGCACTAAAAAATTCATTGTGCATTTCTGAGGAAGTTCTTCCCCGTATGGGGGTTTCTGTTTCTTCTGAATCAGTGTTTCCACTGTCAAGGGTACTACCCTCTGGTGCCCATTCAGAGAATCTGAAGTTCTTCTTCCTATTTATTTCCATGAAAGGTATAGGGATATTGGCTGCAACTTCCGGGTCATAAGCTGGATTTCTTTTGACATTATCCAGCGGCCATCTGCTGATGCCATCTGCATTGGTATGGCTTTCACCTTCTTTTAATATGATGGTCATATGACCTCTATAATCCTGGATGGCTATTTGCCACCTCAGCATTTGTCTATTGGTAGTCTTCATGTTTAGTAAAGACTTCAAGGCTGTACAGTCTGTGTAGACTTCAAAGACTGCACCCACCAAATAATGATGGAGTTTCTCTAGAGCCCAGATTAGGAATAGAAATTCAGTCTAGGCAGCCCCATACCTGGCTTCTGAATCTTTCAGCTTCCTAGAGATGTAACATATTGCTTCCTCTCTTGGTTCACCATCTACAATTTGTCTCTGCTGCAGGGTTGATCCTAAGCTTTGGCTACATGCTGCATCTATGTATAACTTGAATGGTAGTTCAAAGTCAGGCAAGATGAGCACAGGTGCATTTGTGAGTACATATTTGATCCTCTCATATTCATCCCTTCTTTCCTTGGTAATTTCAAAAGCTACATCTTTTGAACATAACTTGTATAAACTACTAGTTATGTGGGAAAAATATTTGATGTGGCTTCTATAGTAGCTGGCAAACCAAGGAAAGATTGCATCTCTTTGATGTTTCTTACTACTGGCTTTTGCAGTACTGCTGATAATTTATTCTGGTCAATTTCCAGGCTAAGACCTGAGACTTTATGTCCTAGGGCTAGTAGCTCTTGTGGCCAAAATTACACTTTTTGAGTGAAATTTTCAGATTGGGGGTGTACATTTACCTAGCACTGTGTCTATGTATTTTAAATGATCTTCCCATGTCTCTGAGGATATAATGATATCATCAATATATACTACCATCCAGCCTTCCATTATTTCATCTTGAAATATTGTGTCCATAATCCTTTGGAAGTGGGCTGGTGAATTTTTAATTCCAAATGGCATCCCGGTGTACTCATATATGCCCATGTGGCATATGATTCTGAGTAACTTCATGGAGTTTGGTTTAGCTCCATACTGGTGTAAGCCTTTCATACAATCCATATTGGTTATGTACTTGGCTTTTGCCAATTTGTCTAGGGCATGGGGTATCCTGGGTATAGGATACCTGTCAGCTTTGGTGTAGTTATTCAGAGCTCTGACATCTCCACACAGCCTAGACTTGCCATAATTCCAGGTGATCAGGACAGGAGTGGCATTTTCCACTATTTCATTATGTCCAATTTTCCTGATGACATCCATGTCCAGGAGTTCATTGATGTATTTTTCAATTTCTTTCCTGGTTTCCAGACTTGCTGGGTAAGGAGGTCTCCTGAGAATGGGTGGATAAGGTCTCTCCACATCTAGATATAGTTCTATATCATGGCCTCTTATTTCGCCCAATGGTTCTTCACCAATGGCAAATGCTGGTCTATTCTTTCTCAGAATCTTCAGTAGACTTAGCATTTGTTTACTGGTGAGGGTAGTGCTAAACTGTCCCTCTCTCAATCATTCAGTAATTCTTCAAGTGGATCCTGGGCAGATATTCGGTATATGTTAAGTGAGAATTTCTTCTCCTTGTTGGTACCAATGGTAATGTGCCTGTTTTTACTATTTTAAATGTCAATGCCATAAATCCTCTGGTAATAATTCCCTAGGAAGAACCCTTGGATGTGGGAATCATCAAGCCCTACAAGCTCTGGGTTGAGTCTGATATTACCCTTCCTGGGGGGTATAATTATCTCTTTGATAATTTTCCCAATAGAAGTCATCTTCCGTGATGCACTTTGAAAGTTCTTTGCCTTGGTGGGAAAGAGCTAATTTTCCCAGTTTGAGAAGTGGTTGTCCAGAAAATCTCTGGCCACTATGGAGCAGTGTGCTTCACTATCAATGATCAATAACTGTTGAGCATTGTCAATACAGACAGTCATCTTTGTGGCTGTTCCATGTATATATGCGATTCCTTTGGTTAGTGTAACTAGGAATGTTTGTGCATCTTGTGTGTGTTTGCAGAAGGTCTTGTTGGAATTGTCTTGTGGAATGCCTGCTTCCAACTGTATGTCCTGAATTTCTAGTGGGGTTTCCTCTTGGTATTCCACTAGGAATTCTTCTCTGGGGTCTTGGTCATCATAAGATTGTTCTCTGATGGCATCCCCCATGGAGTCTGATTCAGAATCTTCTGTTGGAGATTCCTCCTCTGGGACTTTCTCAATGGCATAGATTTTTTTTCTTTGCCTTTGGACAGTTGTTGGCATAGTGGTCTGTTGAGCCACAGTTGTGACAAGAATTTTTCTTCTTTTCCATTTATTCCACTCTTTATTAGGGTTTGTCTTTAAACTCTACCCTGAAAGGTTGCTTCTCTTTGAAACCACTGCTCTTATATGGCGTGAGTTTCCCTATAGTAGTTATTTTCTTTACCTCCTGTAAGGTATTGGAAATGTCATCTAAAGTGCAATTGCGGTTGCATCTGAATTTTCCTGCATGCTCTAGCTCTCCTGGAATTGGTTTCAGAAGTTTGTGATTCCTCATTTGGGTGTTCATTCGAGGATCAATGGCTTTGAGTCTTTTAGACTGTCTGAGACACCACTCACATGGATCTTTGTCCACAGAGTATTTGTCATTTTCAAATGACATGGTCTCCTGCCATATCCAAGTACCATTGCTGTATGTATGGATAATTTGACTCTTCCACCACGGCCAGCTTCTTCTGCCATGGATTTCTTTCATTTGTGTGTACCATATACTAGCATTTCCTTTAAATGCTGTTTGAGTCTATCAGGAATCCAGTAGTCTGGTATGCTTGGTACATCAATGAAGAGTCCATCAATATACTCTATTAGTTCCATATGATCATACTCTCCATTTCCAGAGAGTTTGGGCCAGCTTGAGGCCTCAGGAAGCTGTTTCAAGGCTTTCTTTTCAGTATAAGACATATTATCTCCATCCTGTTGTTGTGATAGAGATCTTGCTTTACTAACCAACATGGCATCTGGTTTGATGTCATCTTGGTAATATGGATTATCCGTAACATGGGCTTGTGGTTGGGGCTTCATGTTATGGTAGACATTAAAAAGTTTTTTTATGTCCTGATCCAGACAATCCCTTTCCCTTGTTTTGTGGTGTTCTTCTTCAAAGACGAGATTCAGTCTTTTGTTGGTTTCTTCAGAGGCTTTGCTCAATTGAGCATATTGTTCTTGGAGAGTTTTGAAAATCTTATTCATGGAGGCTGTTAAAGTTTAAATCCTCTCATGGCTGACTTCCAGTTCTGCAAACTGTTTTGGAGTTTGCTCAGAAAATTGGGACATTTTTAACCATAGTGCATCACTGTTTAGGTTACTCTCAGGTGAGACAGTATTATGTTCAATCTGAGTGGGGGTAATATTTGTATTAAGGGGACTACTGATTTGAGAGTGGTTTACCACTACTTCTGGTTCTTGTGTACTTCCTTCACCAAGTCCAACAGTTTCTGGATCATTGGGTCTGACTCTCTCTGCCTTTGGGGAAAAGCGGTCTTGTTTTTTCCCTTGTGTCCTTGTCTTCTCCTGGAAACTTCCTGGGGGTGTGAAGAATGATGACTCTTGGCCACTGACCTGTTGGTTTCTGAATGGTGGAAAGCCACTTGAGATCTGATTTGGCCTGCTCCTTGTGAGCCTGAAGGAATCTGAGTGTGCCCTGTCTGGGTCAGTTTTTCTTCTATAGCTCGGATACCGGCTTGATTCTCCCTTATCCTGGTTGCCCTCACCTCCAGGAGTCTAAACTGCCTGGTGGGATTCCAACCTTTGGTGATGATCATAAGGTGTTTAAAGTCGATCTCTTTGAGACAAATCTTCTGGAAAATTGCTCCAAGTTCTGCCCAATGAGATGCAAGGTTGAACCCCTTGTTGTCCATGTGCCATTGAAATAAATCTTTGAGGAGTTGGTGGAGCTGAAGAACTTGATCCATATCTTTCCAGCCCTCTGTTTTGAGGTTTCTGTTTAATTGAAGTGTGAATGGCAGGGTTGATATTATCTCCCACATTGTCTTTCCACCCACCACTGTGTCCAAGGTGTCCTCTTCCAGGTCTTCTGGTTCTGGACAAGCCTTCTCTGTCCTCTGGTTGGTACCTTTGGAAGCCAAGGTCTCTGAGGTATGCAGGTGAAATATCAGTGTTTGAAAGCAGTCAAAAGCATTATCCTCTTAGGGTATTGACCTTTGAATGTGGCTTGTACAAATCTGTTGTCTGATGATTTTGGCAATTTACCTTTAGAGGTTACAACTGGGTTAATTATGGTAATCTTCCCTGTACAAGTGGTTAGGGTTGGTTGACCTTGTATTGAAGCAGAGCTTCATGGCTTTCTATTCCTCTGAGTGGCAACGGGTGTCCACTTTTTTGATGTAATCAGGCTTTCACTGTGCCTATTTCCCTTGACCTTGCTGCCCTCTGGTTTTGAGGGTGTCACTATTGTGTTGGCCTGTGACTGGGTCTCAAGTGGTATGTAGTTTCCTTCCACTGAATCAAAAAGAAAAAGAGGGCTTAATGTCACTTGGACCTTCTTAAAATTCTGTCTGCACATCTAATAATGGCCTCTGGGCTTGTATGTTACTACAATATGCCCTGTATAATAACAGTGTAATTGAATCAACAATCTCACATCAGAATCACAGCGTACAGATTCCTGGTGTACTGTTTGTATACCAGTATCCCACCGATTCACTTTTAGTTAGCAAGTATAATCTGTATAAAAGTGGTTGTGTAAGAGGGTAATTCAGTCAACAATACACCTCAACATGCCTCAACTGTTGGTTTTAAATTAAGAGGTGTCCTTTTTTAATTCAAAAATTGGACTGTATTAATGGCTGTAATGTGTTTTTATATGCAAAACACGCCAAAGATAAGCTCAAAGTGGTTATTTTCCACCTATTATTAGAAATGATAATTTTAAAAGGGGTTGGTATAAAACATATACCAAAAGAAAATATATAATGTAACATATGTTTTATATATAATTTGATGATTGTTAGGCCTAAAAAGATGAAACAAAATGTCAGAAGTAAAGGACGTAAACAAAAATACTCACTTTTAAGGTCCAAAAGATCAAAAAAGTACGTCCAGGCCCCCAAAATGTCAGGTTGAGTCCATGATGAAGCTGTAAGATGACTAATTACAGCTTTAACTATGACTGTGACACGGTTATAGATATTAAAAATAAAGGTATTTAAAGTATAATAATGGTTTATTATTAAAATAAAAGGGTTTTACTATTGAAGAATAGTGGTAGGGTGAGCGCTGTTGAAAACCCTGGGTGCAGCTTTACCTGTTGGATTACAATAATAAAGTCTACAATACTTAAAATTAGAAGTATACCTGTTTAGTTTTCAAGAGTAGAACTGTTGTTGACAGTTATACTGTGTAGGAATTCAAGAGCAGGATGAGGAAACCTTTTCTGGCTGTGAAAAGGCCCCTTTTTATCCTGAAATGGGGTGGAAAGGCTGCTAGACCTTTCCATGTAGAGAAAGTGAATATTTTTCACTCTCTAAGACAGGCTTGTGTTTTTAAAAAGGCCTTTACAGCCTATATTGGGCTCAGATGTGGTTTTGAAACCACATCCGGGAAGTTTTCACCAATACAGGGTGAATGGTTTCATCTGGGGACCACACAGCTTGATTATGACGTGTATGACGCATAGAATTCTGTAAAGAATCTGTATGGGTCCCCAGTATTTAAGCAAAAACAATCTTCTTCATCAGTTTGACACCTCATAATCATGGTTATGGGATATTATCCAATGGTAAGGCTGTATTGGCCAAACTGTTGGATTTTGACCTTAAAACAGCCATAACTTTGTCAGTTCTTGAGATATAAACCTCAAAATTGGTTTGGTGTGTAGCCCTGTATGTGATATAAACAATGGTACCTTATATTGTATGGATATCACTAAATATGGCAAATTTATCCCATGTACAAGATTTTTGTACATATGCATGTTTTAGGCAAGAAGCTGTATTGGGCTTGTTTGCCTCATAACTTTTGTTCTAAGTCAGATATGGGGAAATAAATGGCACCATCAGATAGTGCTGATTGTTCTTGTTCCAAAAAGACCCCACTTTAAGTATCTCACACTAAAACTGTAGAAGTTGGATGAGAGGTGAATTCTTTATTCACCCTCATTTGTCCTTATTTTGGCCATAATTTCTGTAGTTCTGGTGCTAGATAAACTTGGCTAGTACCATTAGAAAGTCCTGACTTAGAGCTTCAATTTGAATACCCATTTGATTGGGTTAAGCCTCTTACCCTGTATCTCAGATGAGAGGTGAAAATTAAGGTTTATGCTGAGCAACAACTTTGAGCAGGAATAACTTTGTTAATCTTTGTCCTATGATGGTGGGACTTGTATATTTGAAAAGGGATGAGATTCCTCTTTCATTTGATACCTTTTGAGCAGATTTGGCTCAGCTCCATGTTTTGGTGGTATCTTGGCTATACCATTGGTTTATGGTATTTCACTGTCATGCTTGTGCTCTGGCTTTGAGTCACAGGCTGACAATGTTTCTTGAGAATTTGTGGAAAAGTAATCTTTATTTGTCAAAATTAACAACCATTTTTCATCAATTAATCAATTTTTTAAAAGCATTTCCTTAATATAACTCCCTAAATCACCTTTCCTGATAATGGTTTCTATATTCTATTTGTTTTTTCAATTTCAAACTCAATACAGTTAATTCTCAATTGAGTTGTAATGATTGGGATATATGGAGAGCTCTCCATGCAAGAAAAATTTAAAATTTCATTGAAATTGACAGTTTTATACCTTTTATCACTTTGAAATGGTTTTCCAAATTTATAAATACTAAAGAGTTAAAAATTCATATGAGGGGGTGTCAAAGTAACCAATTCCCACCTTCAAATGACATGGGATTTGGTTTCAAGCCCCCAAGGGGAAACACCATGCTTCTAATGTGTAAATTACATGAGATTTTGACTGTGTCCCCTGTTGTTTTCACCAAATACCATGCATCTTCTATTCCAGTTTGAAAACTAACCCATATTAATATCCACAATTCATGAATCATCACTGTAAAACATATTCTTCCACCATCTATTCTTGCTAATCTGATTGAAAAGCTTATGATCACTTTATATTTCTTCAGCCATATCATAATGCCTTGCACCAAAGCAAAACACACCAAGTTAGCTATGAAGGCCACCTTGGTCCTTCCTCATTCATCAGTTCATTTAATATGTACTGATTCTTTGACAATAATAAATTGGATTTCAATAAAATCAAATTTCAAGTCATGTTTTGGTACTGGTGGCTCATTTTCAATAGGAAGGCCCCCTTTATCAGCACAGCATGTATTTCATATTATGGTGATTGAGGTAAACAGAAAATCATGTCATTTCCTAAGCCTTAGCTCAAGTAGTATTTAATATTGATGGAAAACATATAAAAATAAGTATATGGCAGCTAAAAAATTTGAAAATCTAACTGGGGCTGGTCTAACAAAATAACATGAGAGTAAAGGTGTCAAAGCAATGGGTGAAAAGCTTGAACGTATGTGTCCTTTATATTCCAAAAGGGATGCACTCTTTGGCCACAAGCCCAATATCACTCCCATTGCAAGCTATGATTGGCAAGAAAAGGATAGCTTAAAACTGATGATGAAGATGAACCATTAAGAAATGAATTAATTTATCATTTCTCTTTGTGTTCACCTGCAATGATGAAAGCTCATTTGAAATTTAAAGGGCCATAATTGTTTTGAATCACCTCTCAATCTTGATTCTTTTCTTAATGATGATGATGACTTAGTTCAAGCATAGAGCTTTTATTATGAATAAGTAAGTATGCTCAAAAATGATATTTTTAAATGCCAATGTTGATTATTTCTTCTTTGACCAGCTAAGTAAATTCATAACTCATTTGACACAAAATCATACTCAAGCATTGATCCCCAATTTGAATGACATGAGTGGATCTATGAAATGGTCCACAGATATCTTTGCACCTACATATGAAAATTTACTTGAATCATGTCAAAAGGGTATGTCTTTCAGCTATTGTTACTCTTTTTAATCCTACTGAAAGAAAATATATTTCTTAGCCCATGAAGGAAGCTATAATGATTGTTTGGAGTGGGACAAGGAAAGGCAGAACAAAGATAAAGTGGGCAATATTCAAGCAGGCCAATATCTGAGCTTGAACATATTATGACATTAATCAATAATAAATTATTTTTTCTTATGATGTAATAGTTATATATGGTTTTTTGATTTGGTAATTCATAAATCCAGCATATCAATCATTGCATGGTGCCAAGGAATTAGAAATGTGCTCATGAATTGAGGTCATGGAATTGATAAGTTGCTTATGATGGTGAGGTGTTGTGAAGAATTTATCCCAGCTTTCATTTGGATACACAAGAGGAATTTTCTTAAATTTGACTTTCTATAAGAAATTGCAACTGAAATTTCATTCTTAAAAGCTAAATTTTGAATTAAAATTGAAGATTTACACTGATTATGACAAGTTGTTAATCACTTTTCATGTTGGGGATTTCTGAGGTGTGTTTATTTTGGTAAGGTTTGACTATGAAACAATAAGTAAAAATTACTAATATTTTACTTATTGTACTATGAATGTCCTTATAATTGAACTAAATAAGATAAAAATAATTATAATAATAAAGAATTATTATAATTATGGCGTAAAAATGATTATATTATTAATAAAATATAATATAATAAAATAAATATATTAATATAAGATAATTAATATATTTAAAGGCACTTTATTATTGTTACAAACAAATAATAAAGGCGTAAAAAAGTGTTTTTTATTAATAAAAAACAATTAATAACAATAATATTACTAATATTAAAGTTATAAATTAATATAAATACTATTTATATTAATTAAAGAATTATTAAAATAATAATAAAGAGAAAATTATTATAATAAGAGAAAATAACTTACTTTTAACACTTAATATAATAATTTTGAAATAATTTACGCCAAAAAATATAAATACAACCTTTTCAAATTGTATTTACAATAAAAAATAAAGAAAATTACTAATATTCTTGATTTTTACGTGGAAATGAGTTTTTAGAGAGATTTTTAACAAAAACAATTAAATAAACAATTTAATCACGTCAAAATAGATGTTTACAACAAGGTGGTCTTTTGTCTTTAATAATATAATGGTTTTATATATAAAGAATAAAGAAATTACCTTTGATTTAATTGATTTAATGTTTTTGATGCGTCTGAGGGGAAAACAGAGTAAAAAGAGCTCTATTTATAGTAAATACCTCCCTCCTAGAGTCCATCAGGCTTCTAGTAGACGTGTACTGATCATATCCACTGGAATTGATCAATATTTCAAGGTTTGGAGATGATTACATCATGATCAAACCATATTACATCATTATTACACCATTATTTAGCGTTATCACTATAACTCTAAAGTTGATGACATCAGAGGCTTGGCAGAACCCCAAATTTCGTGGAGTTTATTATTTTTAATCATAAAATAATATTATTCACCAATTCTATCACTCATATGACTGTTAAACTTAATTTAAGGTTACAGTAGGTGATCATAACTGCTCAATTTAAGCTCAAACTTTGATCTTTAATAACTTTTAAGTTTTACACTCTAAAGCAATTCAGAGAGTGAATTCTGATAGCCTGAAATAACCTTATTATGCTTCCAAGAGCATTTCATTACATCATCAAAACTCTAATTTTGATGATTTTTCTTGTAACTCATCTTTTCTGTCGAAATTCAATATTTTAAACATCAAATCATGATTTCAGGGGGTTATACCCTGAATTTAATAATAAAAATTATGTCATTCTTCACGAATGAACTAGTAGAATCCAACTGTGTGCTTTATTTCAAGTTTGGACCACTTTCACAACAAAGTGGTCAACAGCTCTGTTGATTTTTATCAATATTTCATCATAGGTTTTAACCTTGTTTATAAGTTGTAACATAAGGTTCATATATGTGTTCTTACAGTAATTACGTGGTAACTTTATTTTTGGTTCATCACTCTATCTTGTATAGTTTAAGAGATATTAGCTATGATCCTTGAATATATGAGTTGATCAAAAAAGTGCATATATTCAGGTTAATTCCTTAAGTATTAACATTGGAAATTAGCTCATTAATTGTTTTATGTGTGAATTTTCATGGGGAATCCAATGGCACAATTTATTTCACATGTTGTTTCATTGGTTCTTGAAATAAATAAGGATTTATGGATTTTATAAGGTATTATTCCTTATAACTCATTAAATATTGATTTTACAGATATGCCATAAAAATGGTATATGTGTATTTTACCATGGGGAATCCAATGGTATAATTTATTTCAAATGTTGATTCATTGGGTTTTGAGTTAAACCAATTTTTGTACCAATTTATGGTATTTTTGTAATTATTTTTAATGTATAATTATTCTAAGTAATTTTAGTATAATTATCTTAAAGGTATAATTATTCTGAGTCTTTCTTTTGGCCTTATTGGGTATATGGTCATATCTCAAAGGCTCACAATTTTAATTTGTCTTTTTAAAAAACAAAAAATATTTTTATTCAGAATTTTGGCTCAAATTTAAAATTCACACTTTTACTTCAAAATTCAAATTCAATTTTTTTAGGGTGTTGGTGAACTCACATGAGCACTCTGGTAAAAACATGTATTCCCTTATGTGTTTTTACTGAAAGTGTACGTTTTTTGCAATAAACTGGTAAAAACATGTAAGTCATTATTAAATACACATAGGGAGTGGTTTTTAATTGTAATTTAGCTGAACAAACACCTGTATTTGGAAGAACCCCATTTATGAAATTGTTGATTCCTTAAATGGTATAAATGTCATAAATCCCAATATTAATGCCATAAATGGGATCTCCATGTCATTGATGATGCCATTTATGGAACTATCAATTTTATAAATGGAATTGTTATGGAACTGTTCATACCATTTATGAAATTACCATGTCATTGTTGATACCAATTATGGCACTGTTAATGGCATAAATGGGTTTTTGATGCTGTTGTGAATTCCAAAAATGGAATTGTTATTGTGTTTCTGATTCCATTCATGGCATTGTAAACAATTCCATAAATGACATAAATTGCACTATTGATGACATTTTGGTATTTTTATGGAATTTTGATACAATTTATGGCACTGTGTATGCCATTTATGGCATTATTATTGTCAGGTTGAGTCTATGATAAAGTCTAAGAAGACTAATTCCAATTCTAAATGTGACTTTGAAATGGTTATAAATATCAAAAATAAAGGTATTTAAAGTATAATTATGATTTATTATTAAAATAAAAGGGTTTGACTATTGAAGAATAGTGGTGGTGAGTGCTGTTGAAAACCCTGGGTGCAGATTTACCTGTAGGATTACAATAATAAAGTCTACAATACTTAAAATTAGAAGTATACCTGTTTAGGTTCCAAGAGTAGAACTGTTGTTGACAGTTATACTATGTAGGAATTCAAGAGCAGGATGAGGAAACCTTTTCTGGCTGTGAAAAGGCCCCTTTTTATCCTGAAATGGGGTGGAAAGGCTGCTAGACCTTTCCACATAGAGGAGTGAAGATTTTTCACTCTCTAAGACAGGCTTGTGGTTTTCAAAAGGCCTGTATAACCTGCATTGGGCTCAGATGTGGTTTTGAGACCAAATCTGGGCAGTTTTCACCAATACAGGGTGAAAACTTTCATCTGGGAACCACACAGCTTGATTCTGACGTGTATGACACGTAGAATGCTGTACAGAACCTGTATGGGTCCCCATTATTGAAGTAAAAACGAGCTTCTTCTTCAGTTTGACACCTCATAATCATGGTTATGGGATATTATCCCATGGTAAGGCTGTATTGGCCAAACTGTGGGATTTTGACCTTAAAACAGCCATACCTTTGTCAGTTCTTGAGATATCAACCCCATAACTGGTTCAGTGTGTAGCCCTGTATGTGACCTACAAAATGGTACATTCTTTGGTATGGTTATCATTAAATATGGCAAAGGTATCCCATGTACAAGATTGGTGTACATACGCATGTTTTAGGCAAGAAGCTGTATTGGGCTTGTTTGCCTCATAGCTTTTGTTCTAGGAGAGATATGGGGAAATAAATGGCACCATCAGATAGCCCTGACTGTGCTCGCTCCAAAAAGCCCCCACTTTGAGTATCTCATACTAGAGCTGTAGAAGTTAGATGAGAGGTGAATACTTTATTCACCCTTATTTGGCCTGAATTTGACCATGCCTCCTGTAATACTGGTGCTAGCTCAGTTTGGTTGGTAACATTTGATAGCCCTGGCTTAGAGCTTTATTTTTCATACCCATTTGATGGGGTTAGGCCTCTTACTCTTTATTTCAGATGAGAGGTGAAAATTAAGGTTTATGCTCAGCAACAACTTTGAGCAGGAATAAATTTGTTATTCTTTGTCCTATGATGGTGGGACTTGTATCATTTATGAGGCTTTTCAGTCCTCCTTGAGGCTCTTAATCTCCTGATATAAAGGTTCCCATCCGGTATGGCATCTTCTGCCAACCACGTGTCTTTATCAGCTGTTTGGGTTTGGAATCTGACTAAGTACTGTCTCTGATCCCTACCATTAAGTCTGATCTTCCTGGCCTTGATGATTCTCTTCACTGGTCCAGGGGAGTCTTCCACTTCCACTATTTCTGGTGGTGTGGGGTTATTCTTCCTAGAGGGGAATTTATCCTCCCCTGTCTGGAAGTATGGTTTGACCAAACTCACTGGAAACACTGAGTGTTTCCTGGAGAACTCCTCTGTGAGTTTGACGTCCACTGCATTCTTTCCTACCAAATTAATGGTAGTAAAGGGCCCTACAAATGAGTCTCTAATCTTCTTAGGTCCTTTGAGATTATCAAAGTTTTGTGTAGACACCAGCACCTGGTCCCCTTCTTTGAAGTCAGGTTCCATGTGTGACTTGTCCCACCTCTGCTTATTATACTCATTTGCCTCAGATATGCATTTGACAGCTGTGTCACAAGCCCTCTTCCCCATTTCATGGAAGTCTTTGGCTGTGGGGTGGATTGTTAGAAGATTTTTCTTCAAGTGGTCCACAGGTAAAAGGGGATTCAACCCTCTTTCTACCAGTTCAGGTGTTTTTCCTGTGGTAGAGGGCTGACTTGTATTATAAGCCAGTTGGACAGCTGGTAGGAGGGTAAACCAGTCATGGGTGTATCCCTCATGGTCCTTGTATTCCATGCCATAGGCACAGAACCTTCTATGTAAGGTTTGACTATGAAACAATAAGTAAAAATTACTAATTTATTACTTATTGTACTCTGAATGTCCTTATAATTGTAATAAATAAGATTAAAATAATAATAATAATAGAAATATTATTATTATGGCGTAAAAATATTATATTATTAAATAAATATAATAATATAATTAATATTATATGAAACTATAATATTATAAATAATATATTAATATAAAATAATTAATATATTATAAAGCTCTTTATTATTGTTACCAACAAATAATAAAGGCGTAAAAAACTGTTTTTCATAAATAAAAAACAATTAATACCAATAATATTACTAATATTAAAGTTATATATTAATATAAATACTATTTATATTAAATAAGAATTATTAAGAGTAATAATAAGAGAGAAATTATTATAAGAAGATGAAATAACCTACTTTTAACACTTAAAATAATAATTTTGAGATATTTTACGCCAAAAGAATATAATACAACTTTTTCAAATTGTATTTACAATAAAAAATAAAGAAAATTACTAAAATTCTTGATTTTACGTGGAAATGAGTTTATAGAGAGATTTATGACAAAAACAATTAAAGAATTGATTGAATCACGTAAAAATAGTGATTAATATTAAGATGGTCTTTGGTCTTTAATAATATAAGAGTTTTATATATAAAGAATAAAGAAATTACCTTTTATTTAATTGATTTAATGTTTTTGATGCGTCTGAGGGGTAAATAGAGTAAAAAGAGCTCTATTTATAGTAAATACCTCCCTCTTAGAGTCCAGCAGTCTTCTAGTAGACGTGTACTGATCATATCCACTGGAATTGATCAATATTTTAAGGTTTGAGGGTGATTACATCATGATCAAACCATATTACATCATTATTACACCATTATTTAGAGTTATCACTTCAACTCTAAGTTTGATGACATCAGAGGCTTGGCAGAACCCCAAATTTCGTGGATTTTATTAGTTTTAATCATAAACTAATAGTATTCACCAATTTTATCACTCTTAAGACTGTTAAACTTAAATTAAGGTTACAGTATGTGATCATAACTGCTCAAATTAAGCTCAAACTTTGATCCTCAATACCTTTTAAGATTTACACGCTACAGCAATTCAGAGAGTGAATTCTGATAGCCTGGCATAACCTTATTATGCTGCCAAGAGCATTTCATTACATCATCAAAACTCTAATTTTGATGATTTTTCTTGTAACTCATCCTTTCTGTTGAAATTCAATATTTTAGACTTCAAACCTTGATTTCAGGGGGTTATAACCTGAATTTAATAATGGAAATTACATCATTCTTCACGAATGAACTAGGAGAATCCAACTGTATACTTTTTTTTAAGTTTGGAACACTTTCACAACAAAGTGGTCAACAGCTCTGTTGATTTTTATCAATAATTCATCATAGGTTTTAACCTTGTTTATAATTTGTAAAATAAAGTTCATATCTGTGTTCTTACAGTAATGACGTGGTAACTTTATTTTTGGTTCATCATTCTATCATGTATAGTTTAGAAGATATTAGCTATGATCCTTGAATATATGCGTTGACCAAAAAAGTGCATATATTCAGGATAATTCCTTAAGTATTAACATTGGAAATTAGCTTATTAATTGTTTTATGTGTGGATTTTCATGGGGAATCCACTGGTACAGTTTATTTCACATGTTGTTTCATTAGTTCTTGAGATAAATAAGGTTTTATGATTTTTATAAGGTATTATACCTTATAATTCCTTAAATATTGACTTTACAGATATGCCATAAAAATGGTATATGTGTATTTTTCCATGGGGAATCCAATGGTATAATTTATTTTGCATGTTGATTCATTGGTTTTTAATTTAAACCAATTTTTGTACCAATTTATGGTATTTTTTGTATATTTAAGTAATTATTCTTAATGTATAATTATTCTAAGTAATTATATTAAAGGTATAATTGTTCTGAGTCTTTTTGTGACCTTATTGGGTATGTGGTCATATCTCAAAGGCTCACATTCCCTACCACCAAAAAAGATTGTACCACAATCTGATATGTGTGATTAGGGTATCATCCACTGTCCTACCTCTTCATTAGACTTTGTTAGTCTTGAAGCTCAATAATGCTTAACTTTTCTATTTTTCAGGCTTTCTTTCATGTCTGAACCTTCTTAGTAGTTTATCAGCATTTGTTATATCTTTCTCAAGTAGCCATTCATCTTCTTGAGTTGAATTTCTATACCTTACAAGGTATTCCCTTTCTTTTTTGTTTCTTGTCCTTCTTTCTTTAAGGACTTTTACTATTTTCTTTTCTTCTCCTTCTTCCAAGGGGGGAATTTCAAGTGGGGGTTTATTTCTTAGTGGAAATAACTCTTTTTCACTTGAACTGTAAGGTTTTATTAGACTTACAGGGAAAGTTGGGTGTTTGTTCATTAGTTCACCTGTGAGTTCTAATTGCACAGCATTGGGTCCATGAAGTGCTTTTATCATAAATGGTCCTGCAAAGGAATCTTTCAATTTCTTTGGGCCTTTTACGTTATTGAAATTAAGGGTTGATACTAAAACTAAGTCCCCTTTTTTGAAATCAGGTGGCTTATTACTTTTATCCCATCTTTCTTTTGCATATTTAAAAGAATCTTGCATGCATCTGTTTGCATGGTGTCTTGCTTTGTCAAGCATTATCTTGAAACTGCTTGCTGTTGGATGTATATCCACTAAGTCCTTTTTGAGGGTATCATAAGGAAGTCTTGGATTCCAACCTTTCTCTAGCATTGCTGGTGTTTTGCCAGTGGAAGAATGGATTGATGTCTTATATGCTAGTTCAAGTGCTGGTATTAGTGTACACCAATCATGGGTAAAACCATCAGAATCTTTGAATTCTAGCCCATAAGCACAGAATCTTCTGATCATATCCTCTAGGGTCTGTATCATTCTTTCTGATAGACCATCAGTTTGAGGATGATAAGCTGTTGAGAATGATAACTTTGTCCCAAACAAGTTATGGAGATTTGTCCATAATGCTGAAGTGAACTTTGGGTCTCTGTCACTTATAATATTTTGGAATAAGCCTGTGTGGCTAATGACTTTATTCCATATCATTATGGCTGTATCCATAGCTGTGTCATCTTTATGACATGGTAAGAACATGGGAGTTTTACTGTACCTGTCAACTAACACTAGGCATGCATTATAACTCCTGTCTCCTCCTGGAGGTAAGGCTGTTACCCAATCCATATGAACTATTTCCCATGGGGATTTTGGTTCTTGGATTTGGATCATCATTCCAAATTTCTTTCCTGTGGCTCTGTTGGCTTTTTGACATCTGTCACAGGTTTGGCAGTACTCTGCAACATCTTTCTTCCAATTTGGCCACCAAGAGCAGGTTTTCACCCTCTCTAGTGTCCTATCTTCTGAGAGATGTCCAGATGCAACACTATCATGACACTCATGTAGAATAGTGTTTATTAGTGTTCTATCTGTTAAGGTCATAAGACATGTGTGTTTTGTTCTATGGTAAAGGATTCCATCAAGGAGGTGAAATCTTCCTTCATCATATGCCTTTTTCCATAATTCATCTAGTTTTGATGAAAGTGATGGATCTTTGCAGTCTTTCATTAGAAGTTGGCTTAAGATATGGCAATTTTTGTCTGTCTTATAGCTTTCTTTAACTTGGTTAAAGAATTCTGTGCCAATGTCTGTAACACATATTCCTTCTATATGATGCTCTTCTTGTGGTACCCATGCTGGATTGTCAGGGGTATTTGCTAGAGCCCATCTTCTAAGACCATCTGCATTTTTATGAATATTTCCAGATTTATGAACAATAGTCATATTTCCTCTATATTCTTGGATAGCAATTTGCCATCTCAGCATATGTCTATTTGGAGTCTTCATATTTAATAGTGATTTCACAGCATTACAGTCTGTGATTACATCAAATACTGTGCCATCCAAATAATAGTGCAGTTTTTCTAAAGCCCATACTAGGCATAAGCATTCCATTTGGCTTGCTCCATACCTTGCTTCTGTTGGTTTTATCTGCCTTGAAATGAAACAAATTGGTCCTTCCGCTGGTTTATCATTGATAATTTGTGTTTGGTGAAGTGCAGCACCTAGTCCTTCTCCACAAGCATCAATGTACAGTTTGAAGGGTAGTTTCCAATCTGGCATCAGAAGAAATGGGGCATTTGTTAAGGAATTTTTCAATTCTTCATATGCCTTGACTCTTTCTTCTGTCATCTCATAGACTGTCTGTTGGTCACATAGCTTATACAAGGATTTAGCAATCTTTGCAAAGTCATTTATATGCTGTCTATAGTAACCAGCAAATCCTAGAAATGATTGCATTTCTTTTTTGGTTTGAGGCATTGGTTTAAGTAGTACTGCTGCTACTTTATTTTTGTCTATTCCTAGACTAAGGCCAGATACTACATGTCCTAGTGCTTTTAATTCACTGTATGCAAAATGACATTTTTCCAAGGAAATTTTCATATTTACTTGGACTATTTTGTGTAGTACCCTTTCTAGTCTTGTAAGGTGATTTTCCCAAGTTTCTGAGCAAACTATGATATCATCAATATAGATAATCAACCATCCTTCTGATAATTCTTCAGGGAATATGGTATTCATCATTCTTTGATAATGGGAAGGTGCATTTTTTATTCCAAATGGCATTCTTAAGTATTCAAAAATTCCACAATGGACTATTATTCTTAGTAGTTTCTTGGCATTGTCTGTTAAGACATTTTGATGAAAACCCTTAAGAGCATCCATAGCTGTGATGAACTTAGCTTGTGACAATTGGGTTAATGTCTCATGGATTCTGGGTATTGGATATCTGTCTGGAATGGTATAGGTATTCAGGGCTCTGAAGTCTCCTACCATCCTTGATTTTCCATTATGCCAAGCTATAATGACAGGTGTAGTAACTTCTACTTGTTCATTATGTCCAACCTTTCTTAATACTCCAAGGTCCATTAATTCTTTAGTGTGCACCTCTAAGGCTTCTCTAGCTCTTGGACTGGCTGGATAAGCAGGTCTTCTTAATAAAGGTGGGTAAGATTTTTCTACATTAAGAATTATATCCACTTCATGTCCAATTATGGCACCTAGTGGCTCTTTGTCAGTTGCAAAGGCATTTTTATACTTAAATAAGAGGTCAATCAATTTTTCTTTCATTTTTTCTGTTAATTCTTGATTGAATTCTGCCTCTTTGAGTTGTTCAGATATAAAAAGTTCCTTTTCTGGAATTTTTTCTTCATTCTTAATAACTGTGATTTGTTTTTTGTTATTTAAGAATCCAAACTTTTGTCTTTTGTTATCTCCTATGGTAAAATATCTATCCTTTTGGTTGGAGATATCTATACCATATATTGATAAGTAGTCATTCCCAAGTATGAAATGATTACTAGTACAGTTGTCCATTACTACAAACTCTACTTTAATTCTGACACATTGTGAGGGATGAGGAAAAATTAGTGTTAAATCAATTATTCCAAGGGGCTTCATGCTCTCACTTGCACTACTAAATTTGATACCTTGTATTGGCATAGGTTTTTCCTGCCAGTCTGGGACAATGGTTTTTAAATAACTTTTGCCAACACAAGTGCAATATGCTCCTGTATCCAAGTTAACCTTTCCTTCTTGGTTATCAACCATAACAATACTAATACTTGATTTTCCAGCTGTATATCCCATTCCTCTTGCAGGTTTGGTTCTATAAATTTTGGCATCTTGTATGTTTGTCAGATTTGTGTCAGATGTTCCAACTTGTGGCAAGTTTGAATTAACATCTAGTACTTCATAAATTATATCAATATTATTAATTTGTGCATTAATTATATTGATTTCATCACTTTCAGAGCTTTCTGACTCTTCTGTCTCTTTTTCAGAGTCAGATTCCTCTTCTTTATCATTGTGGCTTTCTGTTTCCACAATTTCATTAATCTTTGCTTTTTTAAGGCAATTATTGGCTAAGTGTCCAATACCTCCACATTTATGGCATTTTCTTTGCTCATTATTGTTGGATGTATTGAACTTAAAGGATTCTTTTGACTTATCTTTTTTAATAAATGGTTTATTTGGGCTTTTAATGTCCAATTTTTTCCAAGTCCTGCCAATTTTTGTTCTTGTCACTATATCTTCTAGTGCATTTATATACTCTTTGGTGGAGCATGGTTCTATACACCTGCTTCTTAGGGCAAGTTCTAGTTCCCCTCCACATTTTTTAAGTATTTTCATATGCACCATCTTCTGTGAAATTTCTGGGTACAGTGCATTAAGCCTTTCAACTTGTTTTAAGAACCAAGTTAAAGGTTTATCTTTCTCTGGGTCAAAGAAAGAGTTTTCAAATGCATTTTCTATCTTATACCTCCAGGCATCATTTGCCCACTTGGTGATTATTTCTTGTTTCCACCAAGACCAGGTATTTTTACCATTTGTTTGTCTTATGCCATAATACCACCTTTTTGCAGATTTCTCAAACAATGAATGTAATCTTGCTGTGATTAATTCATCTGGTATGGCATAGTCTTCTTGTAACATGTCAGTTGTTTTAATAAATGACATGTGGTCATATTCACCTTCTCCTGTGAATGTTGGCCATTCCTTTAATTGAGGTGCTTCTTTCATTAAGACTTGGTTATTGTCTTGGTGACTCAAGTCTGTTATGAAAGGATTTGACAATTCCTCTTTTGTTTTAACAGGGCTTCTTATATGTGAAAATGGTGTTGATAACTTTGGCATATTTAAATTAGCCTCATTAATTTTATCCATTTTTTCTGTAATAAGCCTTATTTCACTTTGAATATCATCTTTCAGATGCATTCTTGCTTCATCACTTTTTTCCACATGGTCCAAAAGTAATTTTTGGTGTGATGAAGTTTTTTCTTCAAATTTTTCTACAGAAATACTTAATTTATTTAATTTTTCTGTAAGATTGTCAATACTCACATCATAATTGATTGTCAAAGTCTTGTCTTTGATATCTTTTATGTATTTATAAAATTCTTGTTGTCCTTGTATTAATTTTTGAGTATTGTCAATTAAATTCTTTGGTTTATTATTTTCAACAATAAACTTAATGTTGTCAATTTCTTTCTTGTTTTGCACAACAATTTTTGTTAAAGAAAATAAATTGTTATTTATTTCTTGTAGTGATAATAAACTATCTTTAATTTCTTTTAGAGGTAATATACTATTTTTAATTTCTGTTAAAGTATTTACAACATCTTTGGACAAGGTTATTTCTTTGGGAAATGAGGTTGTCTCATTCTTTGCTCTTCCTTGTCCTTGAATTCCATCAAGGTTCTGGCCATGTTGAAAACATTGTCCATGGCATCCTTTTGGATTCTTGGGATTCTGTAGCTTGGGGAATATGGTTTCCTCCAATGCTTTTTCTTGTTCTTCTTCCCTTCTTGGGGAAGTGGGTTGGCTTGAGGCTTGCTGGTAGAGGCTACTGGGGCTTCTTCCTTGGTTGCCTCCCGCTTTTTGGCATGATAATCCTTGATTTTTTTGATTTGAGGTTTGGATGACAGTGGATTCCATCCATTGGAGTATTTCACTATCTCCTCCTCTTTGAGGAACTTTTTCAGGATGTGCCAGGAGTTCATCACTCCTTGGTGTATTTGAGGCAGCATTTCCGAGTCTTTGTCCTTGTATACTGTGTAATACTTCTTGTACTGGCTCATGTAGATGTCTATTTGAGCCCTCTGAATGTGATTTGTACCTATTTGAGTTACTCATACTTAGTTCCAATTCAGGCTCAGATATCATGGGCATTTCTGGGACTTGCCTTTGGGATAAGGCACTTCCTTGTGTGGATTCTGTTCCACTGGGGATATTGACCTTTCTTTTCCCTTTTGAGGGATCAATTCTACCTCTGAGTCCAGCTCCATCTGATTGGATGGAGTATTGGGAACCTCTTCTGGTAGTCATAATTTAAAGAATAAGAAAAAAATAAAAGTATTTTAGAATAAAATTCTTTTATGGCAATTTAAAAAGAGATGCTCACCTTCAGAGTCTTGAATGGTGGGCCCTGGAAAGTCTAATTTCTTAGCTTTCTTTCTTTTGGTGATAACTGGTGTTGGAGAACTTTGACAAGTTTCTTCCACCAATCTCTCAACAGTAGCTTGGTTGTCTTCTGTTGGGTTATCTTCAAACACTAAAAAAGACAAATAAATATAAGTCTTTTTATAATAAGTGTTATTTTTGGCAAGATATGGCAATTTTCCATGTAGGAATTGCTTTTTTATCTTTGAACAATTGAAATAAATAAAGAATTGAATAAAAATGAATAAAAATAACTTTTTTTATTGGTTTTTAATATTTTTTAATATTTTTTATATATTTTTTTTTATTTTTAAAGAATAAAATAAAAAATAAATATGATTCTTATAAAATTAAATTATAATAAAAATTATTTTGAATTTATAAAATATCTCTTTTAATCACTAGAGTCACTCAAAGAAAGTTCTTGCAAGTCTAAGGATGTGAAAAACCACGTGTAAGACAGTACAATTGCTTTCCAAATGCCTCAATAGCTTTTCAAAATCAATAAAATATAAAATTATTATATAATTTTATGATTATAAATATAATTTATTATTGGATAAACCCAAATAGAATCTTTTTAAAGGTCTTTTAAGTAAATATCACGGCCAGGCCCCCAAATGTAAGGTTTGACTATGAAACAATAAGTAAAAATTACTAATTTATTACTTATTGTACTCTGAATGTCCTTATAATTGAAATAAATAAGATTAAAATAATAATAATAATAAATAAATATTATTATTATGGCGTAAAAATATTATATTATTAAGTAAATATAATAATATAATTAATATTATATGAAATTATAATATTATAAATAATATATTAATATAAAATAATTAATATATTATAAAGCTCTTTATTATTGTTACCAACAAATAATAAAGGCGTAAAAAACTGTTTTTTATAAATAAAAAACAATTAATAACAATAATATTACTAATATTAAAGTTATATATTAATATAAATACTATTTATATTAAATAAGAATTATTAAGAGTAATAATAAGAGAGAAATTATTATAATAAGATGAAATAACCTACTTTTAACACTTAAAATAATAATTTTGAGATATTTTACGCCAAAAGAATATAATACAACTTTTTCAAATTGTATTTACAATAAAAAATAAAGAAAATTACCAAAATTCTTGATTTTACGTGGAAATGAGTTTATAGAGAGATTTATGACAAAAACAATTAAAGAATTTATTTAATCACGTAAAAATAGTGATTAATATTAAGATGGTCTTTGGTCTTTAATAATATAAGAGTTTTATATATAAAGAATAAAGAAATTACCTTTTATTTAATTGATTTAATGTTTTTGATGCGTCTGAGGGGTAAATAGAGTAAAAAGAGCTCTATTTATAGTAAATACCTCCCTCTTAGAGTCCAGCAGTCTTCTAGTAGACGTGTACTGATCATATCCACTGGAATTGATCAATATTTTAAGGTTTGAGGGTGATTACATCATGATCAAACCATATTACATCATTATTACACCATTATTTAGAGTTATCAATATAACTCTAAGTTTGATGACATCAGAGGCTTGGCAGAACCCCAAATTTCGTGAATTTTATTAGTTTTAATCATAAACTAATAGTATCCACCAATTTTATCACTCTTAAGACTGTTAAACTTAAATTAAGGTTACAGTATGTGATCATAACTGCTCAAATTAAGCTCAAACTTTGATCATCAATAACTTTTAAGATTTACACGCTACAGCAATTCAGAGAGTGAATTCTGATAGCCTGGCATAACCTTATTATGCTGCCAAGAGCTTTTCATTACATCATCAAAACTCTAATTTTGATGATTTTTCTTGTAACTCATCTTTTCTGTCAAAATTCAATATTTTAGACTTCAAACCTTGATTTCAGGGGGTTATACCCTGAATTTAATAATAAAATTTACATCATTCTTCACGAATGAACTAGGAGAATCCAACTGTATACTTTTTTTTAAGTTTGGAACACTTTCACAACAAAGTGGTCAACAGCTCTGTTGATTTTTATCAATAATTCATCATAGGTTTTAACCTTGTTTATAATTTGTAAAATAAAGTTCATATCTGTGTTCTTACAGTAATTACGTGGTAAATTTATTTTTGGTTCATCATTCTATCATGTATAGTTTAGAAGATATTAGCTATGATCCTTGAATATATGCGTTGACCAAAAAAGTGCATATATTCAGGATAATTCCTTAAGTATTAACATTGGAAATTAGCTTATTAATTGTTTTATGTGTGGATTTTCATGGGGAATCCACTGGTACAGTTTATTTCACATGTTGTTTCATTAGGTCTTGAGATAAATAAGGTTTTATGATTTTTATAAGGTATTATACCTTATAATTCCTTAAATATTGACTTTACAGATATGCCATAAAAATGGTATATGTGTATTTTTCCATGGGGAATCCAATGGTATAATTTATTTTGCATGTTGATTCATTGGTTTTTAATTTAAACCAATTTTTGTACCAATTTATGGTATTTTTTGTATATTTAAGTAATTATTCTTAATGTATAATTATTCTAAGTAATTATATTAAAGGTATAATTGTTCTGAGTCTTTTTGTGACCTTATTGGGTATGTGGTCATATCTCAAAGGCTCACATTCTAAGTATGTCCTCCATTGTCTGGATCATCCTTTCAGCTAGGCCATTTGTTTGTGGATGGTAAGCTGTGGAAAATGCAAGCTTGGTGCCAAGCATGTCATAAAAGTTGGTCCAAAGTTCAGATGTGAATTTTGGATACCTATCACTAATGATGATCTTAGGGACTCCAATGGTATATATGATGTTATTCTAGAATAACAGCACAGTATCCATGGCAGGAACCTCATAATATTTCTGAACCTATCAGCTATGATTAAACAGGCATTGTACCATATTGATGGTTTCCAATGGGTGTTTGAGTTCTTCTATGTGTTGAAGTAACCCATACTTCTTCCCATGTTTTGTATCTGCCTTTTGGCATCTTACACAAGTGTTGATGTATTGACTCAACTCTTGTTCCCCCTTGGGACACCAAGCTGTGCTTGTTACCCTATCTTTGGTCCTGTCTTCATTCATGTGGCCCATATAGGGGCAGTCATGGCATTCCTGCAGGATCAGGGAGATGTGGTCCCTACCTACCACTGTGAGTGCACTTTTGTGTCTTTCTCTGTGGTAGAGCAGGCCATCTATAAGGAAGAACTTGTTATCCTTATAGGCTCTCAACCAGGGTTCTTCCAGCTGGGATTCCAGGTCTGGAATCCTGTATTTTTGTTGAAGGAGTTGTAGTAAGATGCCACACTGTTTATGCTTGGAATATGACCTTAGTACTGCACTGAAAGATTCATTGTGCATTTCTGAGGAACCTATTCCCAGTATGGGGGTTTCTGTCCCATCTGAATAAGTGTTTCCACTGTCAAAGGTACCACTTTCTAGTGCCCATTCAGAAAGTCTGAAGCTCTTCTTCCTATCTATTTGCATGAAATGGATAGGGATTGTGGCTTCAACTTCAGAGTCATAAGCAGGATTTCTTTTGATATTGTGCAGTGGCCCTCTGCTAAGGCCATCTGCATTGGTATGGATTTCACCTTCTTTGTATAAGATGGTCATATTCCACCTATACTCCTGGATGGCTATTTGCCACCTCAGAATTTGTCTATTGGTAGTCTTAATGTGTAGTAAAGGCTTTAAGGCTATGAAGTCTGTGTAGACTTCAAAGACTGCAGCCTCCAAATAATAATGAGGTTTATCTAGAGCCCAGACTAGGAATAGAAATTCAGTCTGGATGGCCCCCTACCTGGCTTCTGAATCTTTCAGTTTCCTCAAGATGAACATATTACTCCCTCTCTTGGTTCACCATCTACAATTTGTCTCTGGTGAAGGGCTGCTCCTAAGCCTTGGCTACATGCTGCATCTATGTAGAACTTGAATGGTAGTTCCAAGTCAGGCAAGATGAGCACAGGTGCATTTGTGAGTTCATATTTGATCTTCTCATATGCATCCCTTCTTTCCTTCGTAATTTCAAGATCTACATCTTTTGAACATAACTTGTATAAACTGCTATTTATGTGGGCAAATATTTTTGATGTGGGTTCTATAGTAGCCAGAAAATCCAAGGAAAGATTGCATCTCTTTTATGTTTCTTGTTACTGGCTTTTGCGGAAATTCTGCTACTTTCTTCTGGTCAATTGAAAGGTGGAGACCTGAGACTTTATGTCCTAGGGCTAGTAGCTCTTGTTGGCAAAAATTACACTTTTTAAGTGAAATTTTCAGATTGATGGGTGTATATTTGCTTAGCACTGTGTCATGTATTGTACATGGTCTTCCCATGTCTCTGACTATATAATGATATCATCAATATATAAAACTGTCCAGCCTTCCATTATTTCATTTTGTAATATTGTCTCCATCATCCTTTGGAAGTGGGCTGGTGCATGTTCCATGGCAAATGGCATCCTGGTGTACTCATATATGCCCATGTGGCATATGATTCTGAGTAGGTTCATGTAGTTTGGTTTAACTGCATTATGGTGGAAGCCTTTCATACAATCCATTTTGGTTATGTACTTGGCTTTTGCCAGTTTGTCTAGGGCATGGGGTATCCTGGGTATAGGATACCTGTCAGCTTTGGTGTAGTTATTCAGAGCTCTGAAATCTCCACACAGCCTAGAATTGCCATCATTCCAGGTGATCAGGACAGGATTGGGGATTTCCACTATTTCATTATGTCCAATTTTCCTGATGACATCCATGTCCAGGAGTTCATTGATGTGTTTTTCGATTTCTTTCCTGGTTTCCATACTTTCTGGGTAAGGAGGTCTGCTGAGCATGGGTGGATAAGGTCTCTCTACATCTAGATATAGTTCTATATCATTGCCTCTAATCTTACCCAATGGTTCTTCACCAATGGCAAATGCTGGTCTATTCTTCCTCAGCATCTTCAGTAGACTTAGCTTTTGATTACTGGTGAGGGCAGTGCTGAACTGTCCCTCTCTGAATTCATTCAGTAATTCTTCAAGTGGATCCTGGGCAGATATTTGGTATATATCAAGTCAGAATTTCTTCTCCTTGTTGGTACCAATGGTAATGTGCCTGTTTTTACTATTGTAAATGTCAATGCCATACATCCTTTGCTAATCTGTCCCTAGGAGGAACACTTAGATGTGGGAATCATCAAGTACTACAAACTCTGAGTTGAGTCTGATATTACCCTTCCTGGGGGGTATAATTATCTCTTTGATAATTTTCCCAATAGAAGTCATCTTCTGTGATGCACTATTAAAGCTCTTTGCCTTGGTGGACAAGAGCTGTTTTCCCCAGTTTGGGAAGTGGTTGTACAGAAAATTTCTGGCCACTATGGAGCAGTGTGCTCCACTATCAATGATCAATGGATTTTGAGCATTGTCAATACAGACATTCATATTTGTGGCTGTTCCATGTATATATGCCATTCCTTTGGTTAGTGTAACTAGGAATGTTTGTGCATCTTGTGTGTGTTTGCAGAAGTTTTTGTTGGCAGTGTCTTGTGGCATGCCTGCTTCCAACTTTATGTCCTGGATTTCTAGTGGGGCTTCCTCTTGGTATTCCACTAGGAATTTTTCTCTGGGGTCTTGGTCATCATCAGATTGATCTCTGATGGCATCCCCCATAGAGTCTGATTCAGAAACTTCTGTTGGGGATTCCTCCTCTGGGATGTTCCCAATGGCATAAATTCTTTTCTTTGCCTTTGGACAGTTGTTGGCATAGTGGTCTGTTGGACCACAGTTGTGACAAGAGTTTTTCTTCTTTTTCACTTCTGCCACTGTTTCTTTGGGTTTGTCTTTAATCTCTACCCTGAAAGGTTGTTTCTCTTTGAAGCCACTGCTTTTTTATGGGGTTAATTTCCCTATATTAGTTCTTTTCCTTACCTCTTGTAAGGTATTGGCAATGTCATCTAAAGTGCAATTGTGGTTGCATCTGCATTTTACTGCATGCGCTGGTTCTCCTGGCATTTGTGTCATAAGTTCGTGATTCCTCATTTGAGGATCAATGGCTTTGAGTCTTTTAGACTGTCCGAGACACCACTCATATGGATCCTTGTCCACAGAGTATTTTTCATTTTATAATGAAATGGTCTTCAGCCATATCCAAGTACCATTGCTTCATTTTTGGATAATCTGACTCTTCCACTATGGCCAGCTTCTTCTGCCATAGATTTCTTTCATTTTTGTGTACGATATACTAGCATGTCCTTTAAATGCTGTATTGAGTCTATCAGTAATCCAGTATTCTGGTATGATTGGTACATCAATGAAGAGTCCATAAATATAATCTATGAGCTCGATATGATCATACTCTCAAGTTCCAGAGAATTTGGGCCAGCTTGGGGCCTCAGGAAGCTTTTTCAAGCTTCCTTTTCAGTATAAGACATATTATTTCCATCCTGTTATTGTGATGGAGATCTTGCTTTACTAACCAACATGGCATCTGGTTTGATGTAATCTTGGTAATATGGATTATCCATAACATGGCCTTGTGGTTGGGCCTTCATGTTATGGTAGACATTAAACAGTTTGTTTATGTCCTGATCCAGACAATCCCTGTCCCTTTTGCTGTGGTGTTGTTCTTCAAAGACTAGATTCAGTCTTTTGTTGGTTTCTTCAGAAGCTTTGCTCATTTGAGCATGTCTCTCTGGAAGTGTTTTTACAATCTTATCCATGGAGGCCGTTAAAGATTTCATCCTCTCATGGCTGGCTTCTAATTATGAAAGCTGTTTTTGGGTTTTCTCAGCAAATTGGGACATTTTTAACCATAGTGGGTTACTGTTTAGGTTACTCTCAGGTGAGACAGTATTATGGCCAATCTGAGTGGGGGTAATATTTCTATCAAGGGGACTACTGATTCTAGAGTGGCTTACAGCTACTTCTGGTTCTTTTTTACTTCCTTCACCAAGTCCAACAGTTTCTGGATCATTGGGTCTGACTCTCTCTGCCTTTGGGGAAATGAGGTCTTGTTTTTGCCCTTGTGTCCTTGTCTTCTCCTGGAAACTTCGTGGGAGTTTGAAGAATGGTGACTCTTGGCCACTGACCTGTTGGTTTCTGAATGGTGGGAAGCCCCTGGAGAGCTGATTTGGCCTGCTCCTTGTGAGCCTGAAGGAAGCTGAGTGTGCCCTGTCTGGGTCGGTTGTTCTTCTATAGCTTGGACAGTGGCTTGATTCTCCCTTATCCTGTTTGCCCTCACCTCCAGGAGTCTGAACTGACTGGTGGGAGTCCAACCTTTGGTGATTATTATAAGGTCTTTGAAGTCTATCTCTTTGAGACAGATCCTCTGGCAACTTGCTCCAAGTTCTGCCCAGTGAGATGCCAGGTTGAACCTCTTGTTGTCCATGCTCCATTGAAATAAATCTTTGAGGAGTTGGTGGAGCTGAAGAACTTGATCCATGTCTTTCCAGTCCTCTGGTTTGAGGTTTCTGTTGAATTGATGTGTGAATGGCAGGGTTGATATTATCTCCCTCATTGTCTTTCCATCCACCACTGTGTCCAATGTGTCCTCTTCCAGGTCTTCTGGTTCTGGACAAGCCTTCTCTGTCCTCTGGTTGGTTACTTTGGAAGTCAATGTCTCTGAGGTATGCAGGTGAGATATCAGTGTTTGCAAGAAATCAAAAATGTTATGTTCTTAGGGTATTTACCAGTGACTGTGCCTTGTACAAATTTGTTGTCTGCTGATTTGGGAAATTTACCTTTAGAGGTTACAACTGGGTTAATTATGGTAAACTTCCCTGTACAAGTTGTTAAGGTTGGTTTACCTTGTATTGAAGCAGAGCTTCATGGTTTTCTACTCCTCTGGGTTGCTATCGGTGTCCACCTTTTTCCTGTGATAAGGCCTTCACTGTGCCTCTTTACTTTCCCTTTGCTGCCCTCTGGCTCTGAGGGTGTCACTGGTGTGTTGGCCTGTGACTGGGTTTCTAGTGGGATGTAGTTTTCTTCTACTGAATCAAACAGTAAAAGAGGGCTTATAGTCAGTTCAGACTTCTAAAAATGCTGTTTGCACGTCTAAGAATGGCCTCTGGGCTTATATGTTACTACAATATAACCTGTATAATGAAAGTGTAATTGAATTAACAATTTCACATCAGAATTACAGCTTACAGATGCCTGGTGTACTGTTTGTATACCAGAATTCCACAGATTCACTTGTAGTTAGCAAGTATAATCTGTATAAAAGTGGTTGTGTAAGAGGGTAATTCAGTCAACAATACACCTCACCACGCCTCAACTGTTGTTTTTACAGTAAGAGTTGTCCTTGTTTAATTAAAAACTTGGACTGTATTAATGGCTGCAATGTGTTTTTATATTCAAAACACGCCAAAAATAAGCTCAAAGTGGTTATTTTCCACTTATTATTATCAATAATAATTTTTAAAAGAGGTTGGTATAAAACATATACCAAAAGAAAATAAATAATATAAGATATGTTTTACATATTTTTTGATGATTTTTACGCCTAAAAAGGTGAAAAAAATTTCAGAAGTAAAGAAAATAAATAAAAATACTCACTTTAAAGGTCCAAAAGATCAAAAAAGCATAGCCAGGCCCCCAAAATTTCACGTTGAGTCTATGATGAAGCTGTAAGAAGACTAATTAAAACTTTAAATGTGACTGTGACACGGTTATAAATATCAAAAATAAAGGTACTCAAACTCTAATAATGGTTTATTATTAAAATAAAAGGGTTTTACTATTGAAGAATAGAGGTGGTGAGTGCTGTAAAAAACCCTGGGTGCAGCTTTACCTGTTAGATTACAATAATAAAGTCTACAATACTTAAAATTGGAAGTATACCTATTTATTTTACAAGAGTAGGATTGCTTTTGACAGTTATACTGTGTAGGAATTCAAGAGCAGGATGAGGAAACCCTTTCTGGCTGTGAAAAATCCCCTTTTTATCCTGAAATGGGGTCAAAAGGTTGCTAGACCTTTCCACATAGACAAAGTTAAGTTTTTTCCCTCTCTAAGACAGGCTTGTAGTTTGCAAAAGGCCAGTATAACCTGTATTCGGCTCAGATGTGGTTTTGAAACCACATCTGGGCGATTTCACCAATACAGGATGAAAAATTTCATCTGGGAACCACACAACTTGATTCTGACATGTATGACGCATAGAATTCTGTACAGAACCTGTATGGGTCGCCAGTATTGAATTCACTGTGAGGTATTGAAGTAAAAACAAGCTTCTTTGTCAGTTTGACCCCTCATAATCATGGTTATGGGATATTATCCCATGGTAAGGCTGTATTGGCCAAACTGTTGGATTTTGACCTTAAAACAGCCATAATTTTGTCAGTTCTTGAGATATCAACCTCAAAATTGGTTATGTGTTTAGCCCTGTATGTGATCTACACAATAATACCTCATTTGGTATGCTTATCATTAAATATGGCAAAGTTATCCCATGTACAGGACTTTTGTACATATGCGTGTTTTAGCCAAGAAGCTGTATTGGGCTTGTTTGCCTCATAGCTTTTGTTCTAAGTGAGATATGGGGAAATGAATGGCACCATCAGATAGCTCTGGATGTTCCCTTTTGAAAAAGACACAGCTTTAAGTATCTCACACTAAAACTGTAGAAGTTGGATGAGAGGTGAATATTTTCTTCACCCTTATTTGCCCTGAATTTTACCATAACTTCTGTAATACTGGTGCTAGCTCATTTTGGTTGGTATCATTGTGTAGCCTTTTCTTAGAGCTTCATTTTGCATACCCATTTGATGGGGTTAGGCCTCTTACTCTGTATTCCAGATGGGAGGTGAAAATTAAGGTTTATGGTCAGCAACAACTTTGAGCAGGAATAACTTTGTTATTCTTTGTCCTATGATGGTGGGACTTGTATATTTGGAAAGGGGTGAGTTTCCTCTTTCATTTGATACCTTTTGAGAAGATTTGGCTCATCTCCATGCTTTGGTGGTATCTTGGCCATACCATTGGTTTATGGTATTTGGCTGTTATGCTTGTGCTCTGGTTTTTGAGTCACAGGCTGACAATTATGTCATTTTTGATGCCATAAATGGCATCATCGATTCCACTCATGCCATGAATTAAATCTTCAATTCCATTAATTTCATAAATGGAATTTTTAATTTATTTACAAACATGAACAAAAAACAAATAAAAATATCTTTCTGGGCCTACAAAGGTCCCACCAAAAGAATACCCAAATTTTCGGCCTCTGGCTTTTATTCTCAGGATCCTCCCCTTCATTTAAAAAACAAATTAAGGGAATTCATAAGTGAAAACATTTTAGAAGAATTTTTTGAGAAAATAGGCCATTGTCCCAAACTGGCCAAATTGGAGAAATTTTCCAAAAAAAAAATCAAAAAAATTAGGGATCTTGACATCCCATTTTGTAAAAAATGTGGCAAAAAAATTAAAAAAATCCTCAAAATGAAGCCCAAGGAATTTCTTGAAAAAATAGGCCACTTATGTGTTTTTGCCGTAAATTGGTGAAAACATGTAAGGGATTTCTTGGCTTTACTAAAAGATTACGTGTGTTTACCCACACCCTTTTTTAAAAATGGGAATTTTGGAAAATTTTGAACTGAACTATTAATTTAAAAAAAATAATTTTGTTCTTTTTTCAAATTCAATTTAAAATATGCTTCTTATTTCTATTTCTAATTTTCATAAATTTCCAATCCAATTAATCCAACTTCTTTTGAATCAACAGAAAACTGGTAGTGTTTCCAATTATTCACTCAGCAAACTCTCACTAAACCCCATTCAACCTTTTTTTAGAAATTCAACTCTGGTTTTTTTATTTATTTCTGATTTTGATTAGAAAAATCACATGGTCAATTTTTTTTTCTTGAAACTCATCATTATTCAAACAGAAATCACATCAATAATCATCATCATAACCACGTAACAAGCTCACACCCATCTCTGAACCCTGAACCCCACCCCTATTATTATTCAGCCATCATCTACTACCCTATCAATTTTAAATCTACCCCATCCTCACACCCATCTCTGCGCCCTGAAATCCATGCATGATGATTATTCAGCCATCACCTGCCACCCTATCAACCTTGAATCCACCCAACCACCCACCTATAACCTCTCAATTATCACTCTGGGAGGTTCTATGCTTTTAAAAATTAAAAGTGATCCAAATCAATTTGGGTGCTTTTATTCATTTTAGCTCCCAATTGCCCCCAATCAGGCCTGTAAAAGTATAAATTAATCAGTTTATTTTGTGTTTCATCATCATTGTTTATGAAAGCAAAAATAATCATATATATTTTTCATTTCTTTATGATGATATATCACCATTATTATCATTTTTTCTTAATTATAATTATTCATGATGGGGATTTTCTTTCTCACTTCTTTGTGATGATATATCACCATGCTTATCAGTTTTCTTTTTTTATCATAATTACTCTTCATGCTGATTACTTTCTTTGCTTCTTTATTATAATGACTTATAATGCTGATTATTTTTTAGGCTGTTGGTAAAAACACATAATGAGTGTTTTTAAAGTGAAATGCAGCTATTTATGGAATTTCTGATGCCATTAATTCCATATATGCCATTTCTGATGGCATTTATGATGCCATTAATGTCATATATGGCATTTCCTATGCCATTAATGCAATATATGGCATTTCTGATGCCATTAATGCCATATATGACATTTCTGATGGCTTAAATGGAATTAGAGATCCCATTAATGAAATTAAAAATGCCATTCATGGCATTGTTAAGTCCATACAATGCCATTTATGCAATTTTCTTAATGGCATTTATGCCAATGTTATGGTCATAAATGACATCTATATGTCATTCTTGATGCCATTTATGGTACTCTTTATTCCATTTATGGAATTATTATGTCATTTGCTATTTCATTTATGAGACTTTGAATTTAACAAATGGAATTTTTAACTCTCACTAATTTCATAAATTACATTTTTAATTAAATTGATGTCATAAATGGCATTTTCAATTTACTTACAGAAATGAACAAAACACATAACAAAAGGACTTTTTTGACCTACAATTGTCCTGGCAAAGAAAATCCCAAATTTTTGTGCTTCTGCTTTTTTATTCTCAAGACTTCTCCCTTTATGTTAAAGAAAAATTATGGAAATTCATAATTGGAAACATTTTTACGTATTTTTTTTAAAAAGAAAAGACCATTTTCCAAACTGGCCAGAATAGAAAAATTGGGCAAAAAAAAATAAAAAAATTTAGGGACCTTCACCTCCCATTTCAAAAAAATATGGCAAAAAAAGTGTTAAAAATTCTCAAGACTGGGCCTGAGGAATTTTTTGAAAAAAACAATTCACTTACATATTTTGGCCATTATTTGGTAAAAACACATAACTTTATGGTAAAAACACGTAAGGGCTTAAATGCATTTACCAACACCCTTTGTTTATTTCTTCATTATGATTACTTATGATTATTTTATTTTTCTTTTATTTATTTATTATAATAACTTACAGTCCTGATTATTTTTTATTTATTTTTCCTTCATTATCATGATATATCACCATGCTAATTTTTTGTATTTCTTTATGCTGATTGCTGTGATGACTTTCTTTCATTTTTTAATATTTTAATTGTTTTCTAATATGGGGGTGGATCATTAATAAGGGTTTTATTTTTTCAATGTCATTTCATACCAATCCCCTCCCTTCATAATCAGAATTTAAAAAAAACTCCTGCTCTCTCTCTCTCAAACCCAATCTGATGATGTCATTGTTAGGACTAAACCAGATTCAGTAACTTACCAGAGTGGTTTTAAAGATGATAAAATTCATAATACTACTCTTGATGTAAGGTGTGGATATGAACCTTTGATTAAAAAATTAAGTACTTTTTCTGTCCTCAAAATTTGTATAAGGTAAAATTTAATTAAGAATAGTGAGTTTTAAGAGTATTTGAGATAAAAATCTCCAAATTTATTTCTCATAAATTTTTTGGTATAAATATTTATTGTCTTACCAAAAATAAATATTTATCCAAAAATACTCTACAAGAGATATTTGATGCTACAAAAGAAATTTCTTCAAGAGCAATTTCAATTGAAATTAATTGAGCAAAGAGCTGCAGGCAAGTAATATAATAAATCATTCTTTAGAAATATCATCAAAGATAAAAACACCCAAAAACAACCAGTGCTAATTTGGAAACAAAGTGACAAAGCTAATTGTGACTAAAGATGCTTTAATTGACTTTTGAGGTGGCTCAAGGGTAAAAATGATTATAAGAGATACAAAAAATCATTATAACAATTTTTCAACGTGTTAAAAAGGTTTAAGATGATATACAAAAGTTTTTTTGAATCTTGTATTCATTGTTTTAACAGTGTTTAAACTAATTATAAAAGGAGAAGATTCTAACATGGAGAGAAAGGTGGGATAAGGAAGACATGCTTTTATAGCCATCAATTCTCTTACCGCAAAAGTAACATTTACTCTTGTCAGTCGTGAAAAACAGTCTGACAACAGAAAAGCCAATTATGGCATCATTAAACCCTGGTTTAGACCAAAAAAGGGCTGGTTTAAGCCATTTTTACCCATTTTAGACCCTTAAATCAGCCATTACTATAGCAATACCTAGTTTCAAGCCTTCAGAGCCTGTCATAATATGTTTAAAATATTTCAAAGCCAGTTCACACTGTATTTACCAAGATTTTTTAAGCTTAAGTGTAGCTCTACCCTCTTGGCAACAGTTAAAACTTCATCATCAATTGAGTCACAAACCCTGTGACTGAATTCCAGGCCCAAAGTAATGAGCTTTTGCATGAATTTTGACATCCCACACCTTTCAAAAAAGTAATTTGGTGAAGCTTGAAACCCTTGGAGGAAAGATTCCTTTTCCCCCTCAGAATTAATTTTTCCGGTTTATTTTTTCTTTAATTGCTCATCATGTATTATGTTTGTAACCTACATATGTAATTCAATTTAGTCTTTAAAGTACACAACTTTAATAATTGATACCTCATATGTAAATCAGAGCTCACTTATTTGATACATGTGCTCATTTTGACATTTCAATTGAAAATACTTTAATTCCTCAAAACTTCTGAGCTACACACCACACCTCAATTTTAACACAAAAGTTGATGGTTAACACCATATGTGGTGTGAGTTAAATTAAGTTTTTGAGGATTTTCAAGTTTTATGCAGAAAGTACTAAACTCTTAGTTTAAGCTTATTTAGAGCTGGGTTACAGAAATTTCATCCAGAGGTGACCACACAGTATTTTTTATGGGGAATCCAATGGTTAAATTGGCAGCCTGTGACTCGAACCAGAGCACAAGAATGACAGCCAAATACCATAAACCAATTGTAAAGCCAAGATACCACCAAAAAATGGAGCTGAGCCAAATTCACTCAAAAGGTATCAAAAGAAAGAGCAAACTCACCTCTTTCAAATATACAAGTACCATCATCATAGGAAAAAGAATAACAAAGTTATTCCTGCTCAAAGTTGTTGCTGAGCATAAACCTTAATTGTCACCTCTCACCTGAAATACAGAGTAAGAGGCTTAAACCAAGCAAATAGGTATTCATATTGAAGCTCCACGTCAGAGCTATCTAATGGTACCATCCAAACTGAGATAGCACCAGTATTACAGAAGTTATGTCCAAATTCAGGCCAAATAAGGGTGAATAAAATATATACCTCTCTCTAACTTCTACAGTTTTAGGGTGAGATAGCTAAAGTGGAGTCTTTTTGGAAAGAGCAAAATCAGGTCTATTTCGAGGTGCAATTCATTTCCCCATATCTCATCTAGAGCAAAAGCTATAAGGCAAACAAGCCCAATACAGCTTTTTGCCTAAACCAGGCATATGTACAAAAATCTTGTACATGGCATACCTTTGCCATATTTAATGATAACCATATCAAATAAGGTACTATTGTGTAGAGCGCATACAGGGCTACACACTGAGCCAGATCTGAGGTTGATCTCTCAAAAACTGACAAAGCTATAGCTGTTTTAAGATCAAAATCTCACAGTTTGGCCAATACAGCCTTACCATGGGATAATATCCCATAACTATGATTATGAGGTGTCAAACAGACAAAGAAGCTTGTTTTTACTTAAATACCTCATAGTTAATTCAATACTGGGGACTCATGCAGGTTCTGTACAGCTTTCTATGCATCATACACGTCAGAATCAGGCTATGTGGACCCCAGATGGAAATTTTCACCCCGTATTGGTGGAAACTGCCCAGATGTGGTTTCAAAACCATATCTGAGCCCAATACAGGCTATACAGGCCTTTTTCAAACCACAAGCCTGTCCTAGAGAGTGAAGAATCTTCACTTCCTCCATATTAAAAGGTCTAGCAGCCTTTTCACTGTATTTCAGGATAAAAGGAGGCCTTTTCACTGCCAGAAAAGGAATCCCCATCCTTCTCTTGAACTCCTATGTAGTAAAACTGTCAAAAACAGTTCTACTCTTCGAAAATAATCAGTTTATACTTCAAACTTGGGTATTGTAGCTCTTATTATAGTAATCCAACTGGTAAGACTGCACCCAGGGCTTTCAGCAGCGCTCACCACCACTATTTCATTATAGTAAAGCCCTTATTATCTTATTTGAAACCCTTATCACAATCAACAAATCTTTTTTTTACCATTTGTACCATGTGACAGTCATAGTTAAAGCCTGTAAATACAATTATACACCTTTATCATAGACTTAGCCTGACATTTTGGGGGCCTGGCTGTGTTTATTTTAACTTTTTAAACGTTATAAGTGAGTTTTTCTCTTATTTTCTTTATTCTGACAAATTGTTTTATCTCTTTAGGCGTAATTATCAAGAATATATATAATATATATCTTATATAAATTTTTAGAGTGGTATATGTCATATACCATCATCATTTATCTTCTGTAATCACATTGTGGCGTGGTTGATTATAATTTAATCACCACAAAAACCCTTATTTTGGCATGCTTTGCATATAAAAACAGTTTAAGCCATTAATAAAGTCCTTTTTTTAATTAAATAAGGACACCTCTTACTGTAAAACCAACAGTTGGGGCGTGGTTATGGGTATTTTCAATTCAATTACCCTCTCACATACCAATTTTATCAGATTATGATTGCTAATTACAAGTTAATCTGTGAGACACTGGCATACAAACAGTGTACCAGGTATCTGTAAGCTGTATTTCTGATGTGGAATTGTTCATTCAATTACACTGTCATTATACAAGGGCATATTTCAGTAACATACAAGCCCAGAGGCCATTTTTAGATGTGCAGACAGCATTTTAAGAAGTCTTAACTGACATTAAGCCCTCTTTTCCTGTTTTATTCAGTGGAAGTAAACTACATACCACTTAAGACCTAGTAACAGGCCAACACACTAGTGACACACTCAGAACCAGAGGGCAGCAAGGGCAAGGGAAAGAGTCACAGTGAAGGCCTGATTACAGCAAAAAGGGGACACCCATTGCCACTCAGAGGAATAGAAAGCCATGAAACTCTGCTTCAATACAAGGTAAACCAACCCTAACCACTTGTACGGGGAAGATTACCATAATCAACCCAGTGGTAACCTCTAAAGATAAATTGCCAAAATCATCAGACAAAGAATTTCTACAAGGCACAGTCAAAGGTCAATACCCTAAGAGAATAATGTTTTTGACTGCTTGCAAACACTGATATGTCGCCTGTACACCTCAGAAACCTTGGCTTCCAAAGGAACCAACCAGAGGACAGAGAAGGCTTGTCCAGAACCAGAAGACCTGGAAGAGGACACATTGGACACAGTGGTGGATGGCAAGACACTGAGGGGACTTGGACCCACCCTGACAATCACTTTCCAATCCAGCAGGAATCTCAAACCAGAGGACTGGAAAGATATGGATCAAGTTCCTCAGTTCCACCAACTCCTCAAAGATCTATTTCAATGGAGCATGGAAAACACGAGTCTCAACCTGGCATCTCACTGGGAAGAACTTGGAGCAAGTTGCCAGAAGATTTGTCTCAAAGAGATAGACTTTAAAGACCTTATGGTAATCACCAAAGGTTGGAATCCCACCAGGAAGTTCAGACTCCTGGAGGTGAGGGAAAACAGGATAAGGGAGAATCAAGCCACTATGAAAGCTATAGAAGAACAACTGACCCAGACAGGGAATACTCAGATTTCTTCAGGCTCATAAGGATCAGGCCAAATCAGCTCTCCAGTGGCTTCACACCATTCGGAAACTAACAGGTCAGTGGCCAAGAGTCACCATTCATCACAATCCCAGGAATTTTCCAGGAGAAGACAAGGATACAAGGGCAAAAAAAAGACCACCTTCAGCCAGAGGAAGAGAGAGTCAGACCCAATGATCCAGAAGCTTTTGGATTTGGTGAAAGAAGTTCACAAGAACCAGAAGTAGTTGTAAATAACTCTAGAATCAGTAGTCCTATTAATAGAAATATTACCTCCACTCAGATTGAACATAATGTTGTCACACCTGAGAGTAACCTAAAATGTGCTGCACTGTGCTTACAAATGTCCCAATATTCTGAGAAAAATCAAAAGCAGTTTGCAGAACTTGAAGAAAGCAATGAGAGGATGAAAATATTGACAGCTTCCATGGAAAAAATTGATAAAAACCTTCAAGAAGGACATGCTCAATTGAGAAAGGCCTCTGAAGAAACCAAAAAAAGACTTAATCTAGTATATTAAGAACAACACCACAGCAGAAGGGACCGGGATTTTCTGGATCAAGACATAAACACACTTTTTAATGTCTACTATAGCATGAAGCCCCAATGACAAGGCCATGTTATGGATAATCCATATCACCAAGATGACATCAAACCAGATGCCATGTTGATCAATGAGGCAAGATCTTCATCACAATACCAGGATGGGGATGATATTTATAGCTTCCTGAGGCCTCAAGCTGGCCCGAATTCTCTGTAACTGTAGAATATTATCATATGGAACTCATTTATTCTATTGATAGACTCTTTATGGATGTACCAAGCATACCAGACTACTCAATTACTGCTAGACTCAATAAAGCATTTAAAGGACATGCTAGTATATGGTACACAGAGTTGAAAAAAATCCATGGCAGAAGACACTGGCCATAGTGGAAGAGTCAAATCATTTAAAAGTACAGCACTGGTACTTGGATATGGCAAAAGACCATGTCATTTGAAAATGAAAAATACTCTTTGTACAAAGATCCATATAACTGGTGTCTCAGACAGTCTAAGAGACTTAAAGCAATTGATCCTCAAATGAACATTCAGATGAGAAATCACAAACTCCTGACACAAATTCCAGGAGAACTAGAGCATGAAGTGAAATGCAGATTCAACCCCAATTTCACTCTAGATGACATTGCAAATACCTTACAAGATTTAAGGAAAAGAACTAATATACGGAAATACACCCCATATAAAAGCAGTGGTTTCAAATAGAAACAACCTTTCAGGGTGGACTTTAAATACAAACCCAGAGAAAAAGTGGCAGAAGTGACAAAGAAGAAGAATTCTTGTCACAATTCTGGTTCAACAGACCACTATGCCAACAACTGTCCAAAGGCAAAGAAAAAAGTCTATGCCATTCAGAAAGTGCCAGAGGAGGAATCTCCAACAGAGGATTCTGACTCAGGCGCTTTGGGAGATTCCACCAGATAACAATCTGATGAAGAGAAAGACCCAAGAGAAGAATTTCTAGTGGAATACCAAGAGGAAGCCCCACTATAAATCCAGGACATACAGTTGGAAGCAGGAATGCCACAAGACACTTCCAACAAACACTTGTGCAAACACACACAAGATGCAGAAACATTCCTGGTCACACCAACCACAGGAATGGCATATATACATGGGACAGCCACAAAAATGAGTGTTTGCATTCACAATTGTCAGCCTGTGACTCAAAACCAGAGCACAAGCATGACAGCCAAAATACCATAAACCAATGGTATAGCCAAGATACCACCAAACCATGGAGCTGAGCCAAATCAGCTCAAAAGGTATCAAAAGAAAGAGGGAAATCATCTGTTTCTTATAATATAAGTCCCATCACAAAAGGACAAAGAATAACAAATCTATTCCTGCTCCAAGTTATTGCTGAGAATAAACCTTAATTTTCACCTCTTATCTAAAATCCAGAAGGAGAGGCTTAACCCTCTCAAATGTGTATTTAGAATGAAGCTATAAGCCAGGGATATCCAATGGTACTAGCCAAACTGAGATAGAACCAGTATTACTTGAGTTATGGCCAAATTCAGGCCAAATAAGGGTGAACAAAACATTCACCTCTCATCTAACATTTGCAGTTTTAGCGTGAGATACCTAAAGTGGGGTGTTTTTGGAAAGAGCACAATCAGGGCTATCTGATGGTGTTATTCATTTCCACATAGCTCAAGTAGAACAAAGGTTATGGGGCAAATAAGCTCATTACAGCTTTTTGCCTAAAGCACACAAATGTACAAATGTTTTGTACATGGGATAACTTTTCCATATTTTATTATAACCATATCAAATGAGGTACCATTGTGTAGAGCACATACAGAGCTACACAAGGAACCAATTTTGAGGTTGATATCTCAAGAATTGACAAAGTTATGGCTGTTTTAAGGTCAGATTCCCATCTGCTGTCATATACAGCCTTACCATGGGGTAATGTCCCATAATCATGAATATGAGGTGTCAAACAGATGAAGGAGCTTGTTTTTACTTCAATACCTCATATGTCAGTCAATATTGGGGTCCCATACAGCTTCTGTACAGCATTCTACGTGTCATACATGTCAGAATCAGGCTGCGAGGTCCCCAGATGAAAGTTTTCAGCCTGTATTGATGAAAACTGCCCAGATGTGGTTTCAAAGCCACATCTGAGCCCAATACAGGTTGATACAGGTCTTTTCAAACCACAAGCCTGTCTCAGAGAGTGAAAAATCTTCACTTCCTCTATGTGGAAAGGTCTAGCACCCTTTCTACCCCATTTCAGGATAAAAATGAGGCTTTTCACAGCCAGAATTGCTTTCCTTATCCTGCTCTTGAATTCCTATGTAGTACAACTGTCAAAAACAGTTATACTCTTGGAAAATAATCAGGTATACTCTTAATTTAGAAGTATTGTAATCCAACAGTTAAAGCTGCACCCAGGGCTTTCAACAGCACTCACCACCACTATTGCAAAATAGTAAAGCCCTTTTATTTCATCTATAAACCCTTATCATCAATAAATACTTTTATTTTATCACTTTAGTTTGGTGTCAAAGTCAAAGTTGAAGTTGTAACTAGCCTAATTACTGCTTCTACATACACTCAACCTGACATTTTGGGGGCCTGGCCTTGTTTTTTGACCATTTTGGACCTTATAAGTGAGTTTTTTACTTATTTTCTTTATTTTCTGACACTTGTTTTGTCTTTTTAGGAGTAATTATTTCTTGAAGATATATATTTATTACATATTCATCTTTATACTCATATTAAAAAGAGTACTTGTCGCATGGCTAATAACCACAAGACCCTTATTTTTGGTGTGTTTTGTATATAAAAACACTTTTAGCCATTAATACAGTCTTAATTTTTTAATTAAATTAAGACACCTTATACTGATAAACCAACAGCTTAGGCGTGGTTGGGCAGATTGTTAACTCAATTACCCTCTTACATACCACTTTTTGACAGTTTATGCTTGCTAATTACAACTAATTCTGTGAGATATTTGTATACAAACAGTATACCAAATATCAGTAAGCTAAATTTCTGATGTGAAATTGTTAATTCAATTACACTGTCATTGTACAAGGGAATATTGTAGTAATATACAAGCCCAGAGGCCATTCTTACACGTGAAACTAGCATTTTAAGAAGTCTTAACTGACATTAAGCCCTCTTTTTCCTGCTTTATTTCAGTGGAAGATAGCTTCATACCACTAGAAAGCCAGTCACAGGCCAACACATCAGTGACATTCTCAGAACTAAAGGGCAGCAAAGGGAAAGGAAAGAGGAAGAGTGAAGGCCTGATAACAACAAAGAAGTGGACACCCATTGCCACACAAAAGAGTAGAAAACCACAAAATTTGGCTTCAATACAAGGTAAACCAACCTTGATAACTTTTACAGGGAAAATTACTATAATTAACCCAGTTGTAACCTCTAAAGATAAATTTCCCAAATCAGCAGACAACAAATTTGTACAAGGCACAGTCAAAGGTAAATACCCTAAGAACATAAAGTTTTTGACTGCTTGCAATCACTAACATGTCACCTGTACACCTCAGAGATCTTGGCTTCCAAAGGAACCAGCCAGAGGACAGAAAAGGCTTGTCCAGAACCAGAAGACCTGAAAGAGGACACCTTGGACACAGTAGTGGATGGCAAAACAATGAGGGAGATAATATCAACCCTGCCATTCACACTCCAATTCAATGGAAACCTCAAACCCGAGGACTGGAAAGACATGGATCAAGTTCCTCAGCTCCACCAACTCCTCAAGGACCTATCCCAATGGAGCATGGACAACAAGAGGTTCAACCTGGCATCTCACTGGGCAGAACTTGGAGCAAGTTTCCAGAAGATCTATCTCAAAGAGATAGACTTCAAAGAACTTATGACAATCACCAAAGGTTGGAATCCTGCCAGACAGTTCAGACTCCTGGAGGCAAGGGCACAGAGGATAAGGGAGAATCAAGCCACTATCCAAGCTATAGAAGAACAGTTAACCCAGACAGGGCCTACTCAGATTCCTTCAGGCTCATAAGGAGCAGGCCAAATCAGCTCTCCAGTGGCTTCACACTCTTCAGACACCAACAGATCAATGACCAAGAGTCACCACTCTTCACAATTCCAGGAGGTTTCCAGGAGAAGACAAGGATACAAGGGCAAAAACAAGACCACTTTCAGCCAAAGGCAGAAAGAATTAGACCCCATGATGCAGAAGTTGTTGGATTTGGTGAAAGAAGTGCACAAGAACCAGAAGTAGTTGTAAACCACTCTAGCATTAGTAGTCCTAGTAATAGAAACATTACCCCCACACAGACTGAACATAACATTGTCACATCTGAGAGTAACATCAACAGTGATAAACTGTGGTTACAAATGTCCCAATATTCTGAGCAATCTGCAAAATAGTTTGCAGAACTTGAAGCAAGCCATGAGAGGATGAAGAAATTAACAGCCTCCATGGATAAAATAATTAAAAATCTTAAAGAAGGACATGCTCAATTGAGCAAAGCCTATGAAGAAACCAAAAAAAGACTGAATCTAGTCTTTGAAGAACAACACCACAGCACAAGGGACAGTGATTTTCTGGACCAAGACATAAACAAATTGTTTCATGTCTACCATAACTTGAAGCCCTGACCACAAGCCCAAGTTATGGAAAATTCATATCAACCAGATGACGTCAAACCAGATGCCATATTGATGAATAAAGCAAGATCTCCATCACAATACCAGGATGGAGATGGCATGTCTTATTCAGAGAAGGAAGCCTTGAAACAGCTTCCTGAGGAGTCAAGCTGGCGCAAATTCTCTGGATCAGGAGAATATGATCATATGGAGCTCATAGATTATATTGATGGAATCTTCATTGATGTACCTAGCATACCAGATTACTGGATTACTGCTAGATTGAATACAGCATTTAAAGGTCATGCTAGTATATGATACACGGGAATAAAAGAGATCCATGGCAGAAGAAGCTGGACATGTTGGAAGAGTCAAATCATCCAAAAGTACAGTAATGGAACTTGGATATGGAAAAAGACCATCTCATTTGAAAATAATAAATACTCTGTGGACAAAGATCTATATGAGTGGTGTCTTAGACAGTCTAAAAGACTTAAAGCCATTGATCCTCAGATGAACATCCAAATGAGGAATCACAAAATTCTGACACAACTGCCAGGAGAACTAGAGCATGCATTAAAGTGCAGATGAAACCAAAATTGCACTCTAGATGACATTGCTAATACCTTACAAGACATAAGGAAAAGGACTAATATAGGGAATATCACCACATATAAGGGCAGTGGTTTCAAAGAGAAACAACCTTTCAGGGTGGACTTTAAAGACAAACCCAGAGAAAGAGTGGCAGAAGTGACAAAGAAGAAAAATTCTTGTCACAATTCTGGTTCAACAGACCACTATTCCAACAACTTTCCAAAGGCAAAGAAAAAAGTCTATGACATTGAGAAAGTCCCAGAGGAGGAATATCCAACAGAAGATTCTGAATCAGACTCTATGGGGGATGCCATCAGAGAACCATCTGATGATGACCAAGACTCAAGAGCAGAATTTCTAGTAGAATCCCAAGAGGAATCCACACTAGAGATTCAGGACATACAGTTTGAAGCAGGCATGCCATAGGACACTGCCAATCAAAACTTGTGCAAACACACACAAGATGCACAAACACTCCTGGTTACAACAACCAAAGGAATGGCATATATACATGGAACAGCCACTGAAATGACTGTCTGTATTGACAATTCTCAACACCCATTGATCATTGATAGTGGGGCACTCTGCTCCATAGTGGCCAGAAATTATCTGGATGACCACTTCCTAAATTGGGAAAAACAGCTCTTGCCCACCAAGGCAAAGAAATTTAAAAGTGCATCATGGAAGATGCCCTCTATTTGGAAAATTATCAAAGAGATAATTATACCCCCCAGGAAGGGTAATATCAGACTCAACCCAGAGTTTGTAGTGCTTGATGATGCCCACATCCAAAGGTCTTTAATGGGAACAGACTACCAGAGGATTTATGGCATAGATATTTACAACAGTAAAAATACCCACATTACCACTGGTACCAACAAGGAAAAGAAATTTTCACTTGATATATACCATATATCTTCTCAAGATCCACTAGAAGAACTTCTGAATGAATTCAGAAAGGGACAGTTTAGCACTACCCTCACCAGTAAACAAAAACTAAGTCTACTGAAGATGCTGAGCAAGAACAGACCAGCATTTTCCATTGGTGAAGAGCCATTAGGCAAGATCAAAGCCCATCATATAGAACTATATCTGGATGTGGAAAGACCTTATCCACCCATGCTTAGGATACCTCCTTATCCAGCAAGTCTCGAAATCAGGAAAGAAATTGAGAAACATATCAATGAACTCTTGGACATGGATGTCATCAGGAAGATTGGACATAATGAAATAGTGGAAATAACCACTCCTGTCTTGATCACCTGGCATTATGGCAAGTCTAGACTGTGTGGAGACTTCAGAGCTCTGAACAACTACACTAAAGCAGACAGGTACCCTATAGCGAGGATACCTCATGCCTTGGATAAACTGGCAAAAGCCAAATACATAAAAAAGATGGGTTGTGTGAAAGGCTTCCACCAGAATGGAGTTAAACCAAACTCCATGAAATCACTCAGAATAATATGCCATATGGGCATATATGAGTACACCAGGATGCCATTTGGCATCAAAAATGCACCAGCCCATTTCATAAGGATGATGGACACAATATTTCAAGAAGAAATATTGGAAGGCTGGATGTTGGTATATATTGATGATATCATTATATACTCAGAGACATGGTAAGACCATGTACATTACATAGATAGAGTGCTAAGCAAATTTACACCCATCAATCTGAAAATTTCACTGAAAAAGTGTAATTTTGGCCGACAGGAGCTACTGGCTCTAGGACATAAAGTCTCAGGTCTTAGTCTGGCAATTGACCAGAATAAAGTAGAAGCAGTATTGCAAAAGCCAGTACCAATGAGAATCAAAGAGATGCAATATTTCCTTGGGTTTGCTAGCTACTATAGAAACCACATCAAGTATTTTTCCCACATACCTAGTAGTTTATACAAGTTGTGTTCAAAAGATGTAGTTTTTGGATTCACCAAATAAAGGAGGGATGCATATGAAAGGATCAAATATGAACTCACAAATTCACCTGTGCTCATCTTACCTGACTTTTAATTACCATTCAAGTTATACATAGATGCAGCATGTAGTCAAGGCTTAGGAGCACCCCTTCAACAGAGACAAATTGTGGATGGTAAACCAAGAGAGGGAGTAATATGTTACATCTCTAAGCAACTGAAAGATTCATAGGCCAGCTATGGGGCCACCCAGACTGAATGTCTATGCTTAGTCTTGGCTCTAGCAAAACTCAATTATTATCTGGAGGGTGCAGTCTTTGAAGTGTTCACAGACTGCACAGCCTTGAAGTCTTTACTGAACATGAAGACTATAAATAGACACATGCTGAGATGGCAAATAGCCATCCAGGAGTATAGAGGGAACATGACTATCATATACAAGGAAGGTAAAAGTCATACCAATTCAGATGGCCTTAGCAGATGGCCACTGGATAATGTCAAGAGAAATCCAGCTTATGACCCTGAAGTTGCAGCCAAGATCCCTATCCATTTCAGGGAAATAGATAGGTGGAAGAACTTCAGATTTTCTGAATGGGTACCAGGAAGTGGTACCCTTGACAGTGGAAACACTGATTCAGAGGGAATAGAAACTCCCATATTGGGAATAAGTTCCTCTGAACTGCACAATGAATTTTTTAATGCAGTACTAAAGTCTTATGCCAAACACAAACAGTGTGGCATATTAATACACCTCCTTCAACAAACGTACAGGAGTCCAGAACTGGAATCCCAGCTGGAAGAACCCTGGTTAATGGCCTATAAGGATAACAAGTTCTTCCTTATAGATGGCCTTCTCTACCACAGAGAAAAACACACAAGTGCACTCACAGTTGGAGACTGGGACCACATCTCTCTGTTCCTGCAGGAATGCCATGACTGCCCCTATATGTGACACATGAGTGAGTATAGGACCAAGGAGAGGGTAGCAAGCACAGCTTGGTGGCCCAAGTGGGAACAAGAGTTGAGTGAATACATTAACACTTGTTAAAGATGCAAAAAGGCAAATAGGAAACATGGGAAGAAGTATGGGTTACTTCAACATATATAAGAACCCAAACACAAAGGGGAAACCATCAACATGGACTGGGTTACAGGACTTCTCCCAGGAGGCAAAGAAAACTACAATGCCTGCTTGATCATAGTTGATAGTCTCAGCAAGAGCATGAGGTGTCCTCCATGCCACAAAGAGGACACAGCCATGGATACTTCTCTGTTATTTTGGAATAACATCATATCTACCTGTCAGGTCCCTAAGATCATCATTAGTGATAGGGACCCAAAATTCACATCTGAATTTTGTACCAACTTGTATGACATGCTTGGCACCAAGCTTGCTTTTTCCACAGAATACCATGAACAAACAGATGGCCTAGCTGAAATGATGATCCAGACTATGGAAGACATCCTTAGAAGGTTCTGTGCCTATGGCATGGAATACAAGGACCATGAGGGATACACCCATGATTGGGTTACCCTTCTACCAGCTGTCCGATGGGCTTATAATACAAGTCAGAACTCTACCACAGGAAGAACACCTGCACTGGTAGAGAAAGGGTGGAATCCCTTAATTCCTGTGGATCACCTGAAGAAAAATCTTCTGACCATCCACCCCACAGCCAAAGACTTCCATGATACATGGAAGAGAGCTTGTGACACAGCTTCCAAATGCATAGCTGAGGCAAAAGAATATAATAAGCAGAGGTGGGACAAGACACACATGGAACCTGATTTTAAGGAAGGGGACCAGGTGTTAGTGTCTATACTAAACTCCAACAATATTAAAGGACACAAGAAGATGAGAGACTCATTTGTAGGGCCCTTCACTATCATTAAGTTTTTAGGCAAGAATGCAGTGGAAGTCAAGCTCGCAGAGGAGGTTTCCAGGAAACACCCAGTCTTTCCAGTGAGTTTGGTCAAGGCATACTTCCAAACAGAAGAGGGTACATTCCCCTCCAGGAAGAAGAACCTCACACCACCAGGAAAAGTGGAAGTAGAGGACTCCCCAGGACCTGTGAGTAAGATCATCAGGGCCAGGAAAATCAGACTTAATGGGAAGGATCAAAGACAATATTTAGTCAGATTCAAGAACCAAACAGCTGATAAAGACAAATGGTTGGCAGAAGATGCCATACCAGATGGGAAGCTTCATGTAAGAATATTCAGCGCCTCTAGGAGGACTGAACAGTCTCATCAATGATGAGCCTTTTTTTTAGAGGGAGGGTATGTCAGCCTGTGACTCAAAACCAGAGCACAAACATGACAGCCAAAATACCATAAACTAATGGTATAGCCAAGATACCACCAAAACATGGAGCTGAGCCAAATCAGCTCAAAAGGTATCAAAAGAGAGAGGAAACTCACTCCTTTCTTGAAATATAAGTCCCATCACCATAGGACAAGAAATAACAAAGTTATTCCTGCTCAAAGTTATTGCTGAGCATAAACCTTAATTTTCACCTATCATCTAAAATCTAGAAGGAGAGGCTTAATCCCATCAAATGGGTACTAAAAAAAAGCTCTAAGCCAGGGCTTTTCAATGGTACCAGCCAAAATGAGCTAGAACCAATATCACTAGAGTTATGGTCAATTTCAGGCCAAGTAAGGGTGAACAAAACATTCACCTCTCATCTAACATTTTCAGTTTTAGCCTGAGATACCTAAAGTGGGGTCTTTTTGGAAAGAGCACAATCAGGGCTATCTAATGGTGTCATCCATTTCCCCATATCGCAACTAAAACAAAAGTTATGGGGCAAATAAGCTCATTACAGCTTTTTGGCTAAACCACACAAAAATACAGAGGTTTTGTACATGGGATAACTTTTCCATATTCAATTATACCCATATCAAATGAGGTACCATTGTGTAAAGCACATACAGGGCTACACACGGAACTAATTTTGAGGTTGATACCTCAAGAATTGAAAACGTTATGGCTGTTTTAAGGTCAGATTCCCACCTGCTGTCATATACAGCCTTACCATGGGATAATGTCCCATAATCATGAATATGAGGTGTCAAACAGACAAAGGAGGTTGTTTTTACTTCAATAACTCATGTTTCAGTCAATACTGGGGTCCCATACAGTTTCTGTACAGCATTCTGCGTGTCATACACGTCAGAATCAGGCTGTGAGGTCCCCAGATGAAAATTTTCACCCTGTATTGGTGAAAACTGCCCAGATGTGGTTTCAAAACCACATCTAAGCCCAATAAAGGTTAATACAGTTCTTTGAAGACCACAAGCCTGTCTCAGAGAGTGAAAAATCTTCACTTCCTCTATGTGGAAAGGTCTAGCACCCTTTCCACCCATTTCAGGATAAAAAGGAGGCTTTTCACAGCCAGAATTGCTTTCCTCATCCTTCTCTTGAATTCCTACGTAGTAAAACTGTCAAAAACAGTTATACTCTTGGAAAATAATCAGGTATACTCTTAATTTAGAAGTATTGTAGTCTTTATTATTTTAATCCAACAGGTAAAGCTGCACCCAGGGCTTTCAACAGCGCTCACCACCACTATTGCAAAATAGTAAAGCCCTTTTATTTCATCTATAAACCCTTATTATCAATAAATACTTTTATTTTATCACTTTATTTCCATGTCACAGTCAAATTTAAAGTTGTAACTAGCCTAATTACTGCTTCTACATAGACCCAACCTGACAACAATGTTCAACACCCATTGATAATTGACAGTGGGCACACTGCTCCATAGTGGACAAAAATTATCTGGACAGCCACTTCCAAAATTGGGAAAAACAACCCTTGCCAACTGAGGCAAAGAGATTCAAAAGTGCTTCAGGGAAGATGACTTCCATTGGGACAACTATCAAAGAAATAATTATACCCCATAGGAAGATTAATATCTGACTCAACCCAGAGTTTGTAGTGCTTGATGATTCCCACATCCAAGGGTTATTACTGGGGACAGATTACCAGAGGATGTATGGTATTGATAATTACAATAGTAAAAACAGGCACATTACCATTGGTACCAACAAGTAAAAGAATTTTTCACTTGATATATACCAAATATCTCCCCAAGATCCACTAGAAAAACTACTGAATGAATTCAGAGCGGGCCATTTTGGCACTACCCTCACCAGTAAACAGAACCTAAGCTTACTGAACATGCTGAGAGATAACAGACCAACATTTTCCATTGGTGAAGAAACCCTAGGCAAAATTAGAGGCCATGATATAGAGCTATATCTGGATATTGAAAGACCTGATGCACCCATGCTCAGGAGACCTCCTTACCCAGCAAGTCTGAAACCACGAGAGAAATTGAAAAACATATCAATGGAATCCTGGCCATGGATATCATCAGAAATATTAGACACAATGAAATAGTGGAAATTACCACTCCTGTCCTGATCACCTGGAATGATGGCAAGTCTAGGCTGTATGGAGATTTCAGAGCTCTGAATAACTACACCAAAACTGACAGCTACCCTATACCCAGGATACCTCATGCCTCAGAAAAACTGGCAAAAGCCAAGTACATAACCAAAATGTATTTTATGAAAGGCTCCCACCAGAATTTAGTTAAACCAAACTTCATGAAATTACTCAGAATCATATGTCATATGGGCATATATAAGTACACCAGGCTGCCATTTGGCATCAACAATGCACCAGCCCACTTCCAAAGGATGATGGATACTATATTTCAAGAAGAAATATTGGAAGGATGGATGGTATTATATATTGAAGACATCAGTAAATACTCAGAGACATGGGAAAGCCATGTGCAGTACATAGACGGAGTGCTAAGTAAATGCACACCCATCAATCTAAACATTTCACTTAAAAAGTGCGATTTTGGACAAGAGCTACTAGCTCTAGGACATAAATTCTCAGATCTTGATCTGGCAATTGACCAGAACAACCTAGCAGCAGTACTGCAAAAGCCAGTAACAAGAAACATCAAAGAGATGAAATATTTCCTTGGGTTTGCTAGCTACTATAAAAACCGCATCAAACATTTTTCCCATATAACTAGTAGTTTATACAAGTTATGTTCAAAAGATGTAGTATTTTAAATTACAAAGGGAAGAAGCTATGAAAATGAGAGGATCAAATATGAACTCACAAATGCACCTGTGCTCATCTTGCCTGACTTTGCACTACCATGCAAGTGATACATAGATGCAGCATGTAACCAAGGCTTAGGAGCAGCCCTTCACCAGAGACAAATTGTAGATGGTGAACCAATAGAGGGAGTAATATGTTACATCTATAGGAAGCTGAAAGATTCAGAAGCCAGGTATGGGGCTGCCTAGACTGAATTTCTATGCTTAGTCTGGGCTCTATATAAACTCCATTATTATTTGGAGGGTGCAGTCTTTGAAGTCTACACAGACTGCACAGCCTTGAAGTCTTTACTCAACATGAATACTTCCAATAGAAACATTCTGTGGTGGAAAATAGCCATCCAGGAGTATATAGGGAATATGACCATCATATACAAATAGGGTAAAAGTCATACCAATGCAGATGGCCTCAGCAGATGGCCACTGGATAATTTCATAAGCAACACAGCTTATGACCCTGAAGGAGCATCTAAAATTCCTATCCATTTTTCAAAAATAGACAGAAAGAAAAACTTCAGATTTTCTGAGTGGGAACCAGAAATTTGTCAGCCTGCGACTCAAAACCAGAGCACAATAATGACAGCCAAAATACCATAAACCAATGGTATAGCAAAAATACCACCAAAACATGGAGCTGAGCCAAATCATCTCAAAAAGTATCAAAAGAAAGAGGAAACTCACCTCTTCCTGAAAATATAAGTCCCATCCCCATAGGACAAGGAATAACAAAGTTATTGCTGAGCATAAAGCTTAATTTTCACCTCTCATCTAAATTCCAGGGGGAGAGGCTTAACCCCATGAAATGGGTAATCAGAATGAAGCTCTAAGCCGGGGCTATCCAATGGTACCAGCCAAACTGAGCTAGCACCAATATTACTGGAGTTATGGTCAATTTCAGGCCAAATAAGGGTGAACAAAACATTCACGTCTCATCTAACTTCTACAGTTTTAGTGTGAGATACTTAAAGTGGGGTCTTTTTAGAAAGAGCACAATCAGGGCTATCTGATGGTGTTATCCATTTCCCCATAGCTCAACTAGAACAAACTTTATGGGGTAAATAAGCTCATTACAGCTTTTTTCCTATACCACACAAATGTACAAATGTCTTGTACATTGGATAACTTTGCCATACTTAATGATACCCATATCAAATGAGGTACCATTGTGTAGAGCACATACAAGGCTACACACTCAACCAATTCTGAGTTTGATATCTCAAGAATTGACAAAGCTATGGCTGTTTTAAGGTCAGATTCCCACCTGCTGTCATATACAGCCTTACCATGGGATAATATCCCATAATCATGAATATGAGGTGTCAAATAGATAACGGAGCATGTTTTTACTTCAATACCTCAAATTTCAATCAATACTGGGGTCCCATACAGCTTCTGTACAGCATTCTACGCCTCATACACGTCAGAATCAGGCTGTGAGGTCCCCAGATGAAAGTTTTCACCCTGTATTGGTGAAAACTACCCAGATGTGGGTTCAAAACCACATCTGAGCCCAATACAGGCTACACAGGCTGTTTGCAATCCTCAAGCCAGTCCTAGAGAGTGAGAAATCTTCATTTCCTCTATGTGGAAAGGTCTAGCACCCTTTCCACCCCATTTCAGGATAAAAAGGAGGCTTTTCACAGCCAGAATTGTTTCCTAATCCTGCTCTTGAATACCCTGCGTATTACACTGTCAAAAACAGTTTTACTCTTGGGTAATAAATCAGGTATAATTATAATTTTAATTATTGTAGCTCTTACTATAGTAATCCAACTGGTAAGACTGCACCCTGGGTTTGCAATAGCGCTCACCACCACTATTCTTCAATAGTAGCACCCTTTTATTATATTATAAAACCATCATCTTAAATTGAAATCCTTATTTTAAACTATTTTCTACGTGTCACAGTCATAGTTTTAGTTGTAAATAGCCTAATTACTGCTTCAACATAGACTCTATCTGACAAAATTGGTACCCCAGACAGTGGAAACACTGACTCAGAAGGTACAGAAACTCCCATATTAGGAATAAGTTCCTCAGAAATTCATAATTAATTCTTCAATTCAGTGATGAATACATATTCCAAATACAAACAATGTGGCATATTGTTGCAACTCCTTCCAAAAAAGTACAGGAGCCCAGAACTGGAATCCCAGTCAGAGGAACCCTAGTTGAGGGACTATAAGGACAATAAATCTTTCCTTATAGATGGCCTGTTCTATAATAGGGAGAAGCACACTAGTGCACTCACAATAATAGACAGAGACCATATATCTTTGGTTCTGCAGGAATGCCATGACTGCCCCTGTATGGGACACATGAGTGAAGACAGGACCAAAGAAAAGGTAGCAATCACTGCTTGGTGGCCCAAATGGGAACAAGAGTTGAGTTAATACATCAACACTTGTGAAAGCTTCCAAAAGTAAAATAGAAAACATGGGAAGAATTATGGGTTACTTCAACACACAGAAGAACCCAAACACCCATGGGAAACCATCAACATGGACTGGGTTACAGGACTTGTGCCAGGAGGCAAATAAAACTTCAATTCCTGCTTAATCATAGTTGATAGGTTCCGAAAGAGTATGACATGCCTATCATGTCACAAGGAGGACACAGCTATGGATACTGCTCCATTCTTCTGGAATAACATCATATCTACCTGTGGAGTCCCTAAGATCATCATTAGTGATAGGGACTCAAAGTTCACATCTTAATTTTGGACAAACATATATGGAATTATTGGAACCAAGCTTGCATTTTCCACATCTTACCATCCACAACCAGATGGATTAGCTGAAAGGATGATCCAGACAATGGAGGAAATCCTTAGAAGACTCTGTGCCTATGGCATGGAATATAAGGACAATGAAGGTTACACCCATGACTGGGTTACCCTTCTAACAGCAGTGCAACTGGCTTATAATACAAGTCAGCACTCTACCACAGGAAAAACACCTGCACTGGTAGAGAAAGGGTGGAATCTCCTATTGCCTGTGGATTGCTTGAAGAAAATTCTTCTGACCATCCACCCCAAAGCCAAGGATTTCCATGAAATGTGAAAGAGGGCTTGTGACACAGCTTCAAAATGCATAGCTGAGGCAAAATAATATAATAAGAAGAGGTGGGACCAATCACACATGGAACCTGAATTTAAAGAAGGGGACCAAGTGTTAGTGTCTACACTGAACATCAATAATCACAAAGGACCTAAGAAAATGAGAGACTCATTTGTAGGGCCCTTCACTATCATCAAATTGTTAGGGAGAAGTGTGGTGGAAGTCAAACTCACAGAGGAATATTCCAGGAAACACCCACTCTTTCCAGTGAGTTTAGTCAAGCCATACTTCCAGAAAGAGGATGATAAATTCCCCTCCAGGAAGAAGGACCCCACACCACCAGTAATAGTTGAAGTGGATCCCTCCCCTGGACCTGTGAAGAAAACTCTCAAGGCCCGGAAGATCAGACTTAATGGTAAGGATCAGAGACAGTACTTAGTCAGATTCAGGAACCAGACAGCTGAGAAGGACAAGTGGCTGGCAGAAGATGCCATACCAGATGGGAACCTTCATTTAAGGAGATTCAGAGCCTTTATAAGGACTAAACAGTCTCATAAATGATGAGCCTTTCTTAGAGGGAGGGTATGTCAGCCGGTGACTCAAAACCAGAGAACAAGCATGAAAGCCAAATACCATCAACCAATGTTAAAGCCAAGATACCACCAAAACATGGAGCTGAGCAAAATTATCTCAAAAGGTATCAAAAGAAAGAGAAAACTCACCTCTTTTCGAATATACAAGTCCCATCATCATAGGACAAAAAATAGCAATATTATTCCTGCTCAAAGTTGTTGCTGAGCATAAACCTTAATTTTCACCTCTCATCTGAAATACAGAGTAAGAGGCTAACCCCATTGAATGGGTCTTCAAATTGGAGCCTTAAGCTATAGCTATCCAATGGTACCAACCAAACTGAGCTAGCACCAGTATTACAGAAGGTATGGTCAAATTTGTGCCAAATAAGGGTGAATAAAATATTCACCTTCCATCTAAATTCTACAGTTTTAGTGTGACATACATAAAGTGGGGTCTTTTTGGAAAGTGCACAATCATACCTATCTGATGGCGCCATTCATTACCCCATATCTCATCAAGTGAAAAATGTATAAGGCAAACAAGCCCAACACAGCTTTTTGTCTAAAACATGCATACATACAAAAGCTTGTACATGGCATACCTTTGCCATATCAAAAGAGGTACCATTGTGTATGAAACATACAGGGCTAAACACAGAACCAATTTTGTGGTCCATATCTCAAAAACTGCCAAATTCATGGCTGTTTTAAGGTCAAAATTCCACAGTTTGGCCAATACAGCCTTACCATGGGATAATATCCCATAACTATGATTATGAGGTGTCAAAAAGACAAAGAAGCTTGTTTTACCTCCAATGCCTCATAGTTCATTCAATACTGGGGTCCCATACAGGTTCTGTACAGCTTTCTATGCATCATAAACGTCAGAATCAGTCTATGTGGTCCCAGATGAAAATCTTCACCCTGTATTGGTGGAAACTGCCCAGATGGGGTTTCAAAACCATATCTGAGCCCAATACAGGCTATACGGGCCTTTTGCAAACCACAAGCCTGCTCTAGAAGGTGAAAAATCTTCACTTTATCTATGTGAAAAGGTCTAGCGGCCTTTTTACTCCATTTCAGGATAAAAGGAGGCCTTTTCACTTCCAGAAAAGGAATTCACATCCTGCTCTTAAATTTCTATGTAGTAAAACTGTCAAAAACAGTTATACTCTTTGAAAATAACCAGGTTATACTTTAAACTTAAGCATTGTAGCTCTCTTTTCTATTGATCCAACTGACAAGACTTCACCCAGGGCTTTCAGCAGTGCTTACCACCACTATATCATTATGGAAAAGCCTTTATTATCTTATTTTAAACCCTCATTACAATCAAAAAATCCTTTTATTACCCTTTCTACCATGTCACAGTCATAGCTAAAGCCTTTAAATACGATTATACACCTTTATCATAGACTCATCCTGAAAGAAATAGTTTTCAAAAGTTCATTTATTGGATAAGAACTTTTAATAAGTTTTATTCAACTTTTTTCCAAAAATATTTTAATTTTAATATTTTTGTTGAAAATTTATTTTTACTTAATTTTTGTAAGTAAAAATGTGTTTTAACAATTTCAAATTTCAATGTAATTTAATTTTGAATTATAATTGAAATTTTCTATTTATATTTTCATTTTTTCATGATATAATTGAATTCATTTATAATTATAACATAATTTGTTTTGTGGTATTTTGTGTATATAAAAGTACGTCTACGGCTCACATTCCCCCCCAACAAAAACACATTTTGTAATATTGATATTTCTAGTGTCTCTGAACCCTCTGAGAAGTTTGGTAGCTTCAGGTATGTCTTTTTCTGAAAACCTTTCATCTTCACAAGTTGGCCCACTGTACCTGACAAGGTACCCCCTTACTTTCTTAGGTCTCTATTTCCCTTCTTTGATAACCTTGGTAATCCTCTTAACCCATGATGATTCAACAGGAGGTATATTCTGGGGAGCTTTATTCCCAAGGGGAATTATTCAGACTCACCACATTTGTAGGATTTTATCAGTCTTACTGGAAATGTAGGATGCTTATTACTAAGCTCCTCAGATTTTTCTACTGCAACAGCATTTTGTCCATTGAAGGCCTTCATAACAAAAGGTCCTGAGAAGGAGTCTTCAAGATTTTCAAATCCCTTGATGTTATTGAGGTGAGTGGTAGATAAAAGTACTAAATCTCCTCCTTTGCAGTCTGGAGCAGCATGTTATTTGTCTCATTTGTCTTTGGAATATGCAAATGAGTCTTCCATGCACCTTGCTGAATGTTTTCTGATTTTTCTATCATTACCTTGAAGCTAGTATTCTTGGGATGTAATTCAGCCAAATCCTTCTTCAAGGCATCTTGGAGAAGTCTGGGATTCCATCATTTCTCTAGAATAGCAGGAGGCCTATTAGTACTGGAGTTAATGTATGCTTTATATGCTAATTCCATTTCAGGTAGAAGGTACACCAATAATGGGTGAATCCATCACAATATTTTATATCTAGGACATATTCACAGAATATTCTGCCCATTCCCTCCAAAGTCTGAATCATTCTTTCAGCTATAACATCAGTTTGTGGGTGGCAAGCTGTAGAGAAGGATAACTTTGTTTCAAATAGTATGTGAAGGATTGTCCATAGTGCTGAGGTAAATTTGGGATCTCTGTAACTAATAATGTTTGTTCATATGCCAGTCTATGATACTACTCTATTCAATGTCAGAAGAGCTGTATCCCTGGCTGTATCACCTTTGTGACATGGTGAAGAGATTAGAGGCTTACTAAAACTATCAACAATAACTAGGAAGGAATTATAACTTCTATTGGCCCCCTGGTGGTAGGCCACTGCCTGCAAAATGCATAAACATGGCCTATGAAATATCAATTCACACCACTTTATTTTCTTTTGGATAAGCCATTTTTTACTGAATTAATGGTCTCTTTAATGGAAACCATTAATGGTTTATGTAATTGAAAGTATTCATGGTTTACGTGATATAAACCAGTAGTAGTTTATATAACCTGAACTAGTCATGGTTTAT